>JALAZF010000231.1:4698500-5928000 GCA_022829125.1 Lathyrus tuberosus | reverse complement strand
TATTTCAGTACCAAACGTATTATTCATGTATAATATATGCTTTGATGTATGTATTTATATATGGGCATTACAATATATACCTAGAATAATACAATACAAGCATTTTATTTGGTATTGACACCATCATAAGTGCCTAATGGCGTAATTCACATACTTGACCATTTCTAAAAACATTATACAAACTATGGTACAAGCTATGGAAACTAGCCAAAAATGTAAAATCTAACAATAGTATACAATATCCTCAATTGTATACAACAAATACACAGCGGAATAAGCTCAACTAAGCTTCTCTTGAAACATCCAAGCATAGCTCCACTTGTAAAATCAAACCTGCAAATACCTCCTGAAAATAATCAACAATAGTGGGGTGAGATACATCAAATCTCAGTGAGTTCCCTATCTTATAGATTCTCTCGGCTTTACAAGTTTCTATCAATCCTAACTCAAGTCAAGGGGAAGGGAAATGACTTTGAGTACACAAATTTCACAATCTCACACTATATGGAAACAAGAAATTGAGCCCGTTACTCAAAAGTATCACTAATCGATAACCTATCAAGGCATCCCCTTTCTCTCGACCTCTTCTACGTCTAGAAGTAGGAACGAGTCATGGACCCTCGTAGATTTCTTGGCATACAAAATGGATTCGGGATCATCGGCCCGTACACCGTGATCCGTCACTTCACACGGCCCGTACACCGTCACAAGTCTCTTTACCCGTAGGCTCCATTCGTACTATAACATTGGGAATCAACCCTACCAAGAAATCGTGCATTCATTACAGAGGAGCTCGTGACTCATGAAATGGCACATAATAGAATAATGGTTACGATCTCGTGATTTCACATACAACTATAATTGTATATAACATTTCTAGGCCACATTAGCCTTTAGGCCTATTTTGCCTTTAACAATTTAACATAATAAAATACACGTGTTCCATACTAGTGTTCACTCTCTCCTAGGCCAATACTCGTCACAGATGCACCGTTATACATCAAGTGCCCGAGCAAGCAATCTAGGTTATCTACTCTAGGCCAGAACTCGTCAAGGATGCACCTTTCTACATCGAATGCACGAGCGTCGCCATACAGAGTTCCTATCAATTCCTAGCCATTACTAGGTTTCACTATTTTAAACTATGTCATTTTGTTTTGGGGTAAAGTTTCCTCACTCTTCCTAATTCATATTTTAACATGCATATTTCTTAATCATGTTTCACAACAATATATAGACATGGCATAACACAAATATTACAAGTAAACACATATAATCACACATCACATAAAACATCACTTTTCGGGTTCCCTCTGATTCATTTAATCGGGTATCACAATTAATACTTTCACTTCTTATCCTGTAGGATATTTTCACCACTTTACATCGGCTATAATTATGCCTCAATCGGATTTTTAATCCAAAAGATATCAATTTATAAACATTGTTCACAAATTTTGTTTTCAAACATTTTCAAATATCACATTTCTATATTTATCTTATCAATCCATGGAATATAACCATGTTTCTACCTCACCATCTCATAGAGCATAAAATTAGATTTCCAACGCTTCCGACCGTGCGTCAATCCGAGTTACGGATCTCAAGTTACGACGAAAATACGAAAACCCTATTTTTGCTGTCCCAGAAAAATTCGCCTGGCGAATCCCTGGCGAAGCAGACTCGCCACTAACTCGCCTGGTGAATCTGGACGAACCAGAATCCTCCCAAAACGGGTTTGGGACTCAAAAATGACCAAAACCTTCAACCCATGTGATATTATTGCACCCCATGACCCAAATAACATGTTATAACCCATTTAGACATGTATTTCATCAAATCATCCGTTAGATTTCACTGATTTATCCGTTTAATCAGTTTCTCTCAAATCTAACCTAAGTTCTAAACTTATATTTCTAGAACTTAAAGTGTCTAACTAGAACCCACCTGATAAACGAAGAGGAGTTTGAAGAAGATGGTGATGCTCCATGAGCTTCTCCTCAAGCTTTTCCCTCTTTCTCTTCTTCTTTTTCTCTTCCTTCTCTTCTTTCTCTTTTCTTCTTTATCTTACTACTTCTCCTTTTCTTTCACAAATATATATATATATATATATATATATATATATATATATATATATATATAATACCATTATTATATAATATAATCCAACAGGGTAAAATATCTCCAATTGATATTTGTCGTCTCAACCAATCGATCAATTATTAGAGTTACCAAAATTTACTTCCTTGAACTAACAATTATTAATCCGTCTCTTTAATAAAATAATCAATCTCTTTAGAGTCCATTAGTTGCTCTATTGATCCCAAATGTCAATACTTAAAGTACTTAGAGGATTTCATTAATCCAATTTACCAAAGATGAAGCACATAGTTGCTCTATGGGGTATTACAGTGTATTACAAAATTTATTAAACAAATAGTTTAAATTAAAATCAAAATTAATTAAAAATACCTATTTATATTTTTGACGCGTATATTTATTAAAAAAACGGACAAACGGGTACGGGAGTGCCCGTTTGGACGCTAATAATAATAATAATAATAATAATAATAATAATAATAATAATAATAATAATAATAATAATAATAATAATCTATAACTATATATAAAGGGGATAGGGAATTTTGGGCTGACCTATTTTTCTTCTTATTTTTCCCTTTAATATAGAATGGTTATTAGAAGTTACTTAAATACTCACATAATAAAGTACTAATGATTATTTGAAGTTGTGTAAATTATTATCAATTCTATATAAATGTAACACACAAATACTTTACACACTATCTCAATCAATCGAGGAATCAATTTATAATAGGAAAAAATATTTATAAAAAAAATTATAGAATTAATTTGACATAAAAAAGAATATTAAATTGATAATTTTCTACAACTATATATATATATATATATATATATATATATATATATATATATATATATATATATATATATATATATATATATATATATATAATTGATAAAAGTTTAATTAAATCGATAGATACAAATTATAGCATACTATTATAGCAAAGAATAATCAAATATTATAGGAACGGTGTATCTTGTAGAATTGGAGAAGTTGTCGACGGTAAGAGTGATTATGAAAGGATTACTACCCTCATTGTCGTTTAGGGTTTTCGAAGTATGTTAATTGTATAATGGGGCAACACTTAAATAGCTAAACGGCTGAGGGCAGGGACCTCTCATTGGGCTTAACTGAATGATTCAATCCATCACGGTCCATTCAGGCACAAAACTCAATCAGATAATTCATAAGTAATTAGTGTTTAATAACAATTGACCATACTATAATCTATAACTATATATAAAGGGGATAGGGGATTTTGGGCTGACCTATTTTTCTTCTTATTTTACCCTTTAATATAAAATGGTTATTAGAAGTTACTTAAATACTCACATAATAAAGTACTAATGATTATTGGAAGTTGTGTAAATTATTATCAATTCTATATAACTGCAACACACAAATACTTTACACACTATCTCAATCAATCGAGGAATAAATTTAAAATAGGAAAAAATATTTATTAAAAAAATTATAGAATAAATTTGATATAAGAAAGAATATTAAATTTATAATTTTCTATATATATATATATATATATATATATATATATATATATATATATATATATATATATATATAATCGATAAAAGTTTAATTAAATCGATAGATACAAATTATAGCATACAATTATATCAAAGAATAATCAAATATTATAGGAACGGTGTACCTTGTAGAATTGGAGAAGTTGTCGACGGTAAGAGTGATTATGAAAGGATTACTACCCTCATTGTCGTTTAGGGTTTTCAAAGTATGTTAATTGTATAATGGGGCAACACTTAAATAGGTAAACGGATGAGGGCAGAGACCTCTCATTGGGCTTAACTGAATGATCCAACCCATCACGGTCTATTCAGGCACAAAACTCAATCAGATAATTCATAAATAATTAGTGTTTAATAACAATTGACCATACTATAATTAATTAATAATTGATTATTTAAATCCATTTAATTAATTAAATAATTAACCTAACAATCTCCCACTTGGATGATAATAATCAATTATTAAAAAAATATTAATATTAATATTAGAATATCAGTAATGGTCAAAACACTAATCAATACGAAAGAAGTAATTTTCAAAATTGCAGAAATTGTATCCGATAGGGAAGACAAATCATACATATTAAAACTCACAACTTTATATAAAAAATTATGAATTTAGAGTAACATATTTAAGTTAAGAGTACTATGTTATAAAGAATGCCCTAAGTATATGAATATGCTAATGATAAACTCCCACTAACCCAAAATATCATAAGACTTACTCATGTGTATAAGTCTATGGTTAGTGATTATACTACTGAGTTTTAAATTTCAGGTCATAGAATATCCACATAGGTCTAATAATAGTAATTACATATAGGGATACCCTATTACGAGAGTAATTACATTTAATCATAAGTACCTTCATAACACAATATCATACTAGATAAGAATATTGATATTTACTTGTACTTTCATATTATGACCTGACAAATGTGGACTATTGAAGATAGAATAACACAATATTATTGCATGCTAAAGCATTTGTAATGCCCATATATAAATACATACATCTAGCATATATTATACATGAATAATACGTTTGGTACTGAAATATACAAGTTCCTAGTAACACATTATACATATAAATGCCCAAAAACCTATAACAACAATTATGGCATGTTATATATACAAGATGTTCCAAAAGATAAAACTAAGAACTAGATCAGCTAATGATCTCAAAATCTTCACAAAGGAAGGCTTGCCACACAAAATCTACGATCCGTAAGGAAAGTCAAACAACTTTGTCCTTACCCTTCGCTGAACCTGTAGTACCTGTGATGTAAACAACAACATGGGGTGAGATACATCAATCTCAGTGAGTTCCCTATCTTATATGTCCTCTTGGCTTTACAAGGTTCTAAGAAGCCTAACTCAAGTCAAAAGGGATGTGAAGTGACTTTGAGTACTCACATACACTATATGGATCCATGCTCATGAGTCTTGTTAACTCACTTTATCACTATCGTCAACCCTGTCAAGGCATCCCCTTTCTCCTGCCCTCTTCTACGTCTAGAAGTAGGAACGGGTCATGGACCCTCGTAGATTTCTTGGCATACAAAATGGATTCGGGATCATCGGCCAGTACACCATGATCTATCACTTCACACGGCCCGTACACCGTCACAAGTCTCTTTACCCGTAGGCTCCATTCGTACTATAACATTGGGAATCAAACCTACCAAGAAATCGTGCATCATTCCAGAGGAGCTTATTACTCAATAGATGACACATAATAAGATAATGGTTACGATTTCGTGATTTCACATACACAATTGTGATTGTATTCGACAATCACCCGGCCATATTAGCCTTAAGACCTTTCTTGTCTTATCAATTAAAACACAATCAAGCATGATCCATACTAGTGTAAAATATTTCCACATGCATGTGCATTTTATGAGTCGCGTTCCATGTTGCATAAAGTGTTGTTGTTTGTTGATTAATATTGATGGTAATGTTGTGAAGTGGTGATTTTTATATAATCTAATCTAATATATTGTTTATCATATACCCGATTATATTGTTTGATATCTCACCCCTTCCGTGGTTGGTGATGGTTTATACGTCATCCTGCAGGAAATCCGGAGTGAAGGCTGTATACCTTCATTAGTTCGAGTCGGTGTCGTCGCTCTGATACATAACACTCGGGGGGATGAACGCATGTTTCTTTTATTGTTGACTTTAGTATTGTTGCTGAATTTTTAAGTTGTTTTCGTTAAAGACTTTTGTTTTGAAGTTGGTTTATGTGAACAAAGAGGGTATGTTAATAAAGTTGAATTTTTTGTGAATTAGCTGTGTAGTAATGAAAGTTGTTTTATTTTAAAAGACTGAACAGGTTGTTATCGGTTCATCCGAAATATATGTGTTATGTATCTGTTCTCCAAGTGATTAATTGTCGTTGTTTTATGTAGAAAGTGTAACATTCCATATGTACGTTGAAACTTTGTAACTCTGATTTTATATTATTCGATGGGTAGAATCGGGGTGTTACATAAGTGGTATCAGAGTAGGTCGGTCCGTCCGTCCAGGTTGTCTAATGTTGTTTGTTTCCCTAGTGTGCGACATGTGTGGAAAAACACTGTCGATGCTTGTTTTGTTTTCCATTTGCATGTTGGGAATGAAACAAGTGGGGGAGAAGGTGGTGCTTCGAGTGTGGAGCGTTGGCTAAGGTAGTGTTGGACGCTGCGATAGTTGGTGAAGATAGTTTGTACTACCTCATGATATCGGCTGTTATTGACAAATTGAGGAACTGATCACCCTTAATCTCTTGTGGATAATGGACGAGATCATGTTGGATGGGATAGACATGTCTTGCAAGCTTGAGTAGTGTGCGCAGTGAATTGTCGAGGTTAAGACGAGTGCTTGCGGATTGTTTTGATGAGTTGATGCAGACTATTAGATTTGAAGATGAGACGAATTAGAGTTTCTTGCATGTCGGTCAAGTTGGAATATCCTGAGGAGAATGATCAGGTATTGTTGATGTCTACTTTTGAAGGATAGAGAACAGTGTGATGGCTAGTGATATGTCAGTGGTGTGTAATTCCTGATGTTCACCGAATCTAATTTCAACGAGGGTGAAGAGTTATTTGTTCTGTTAAGCAAGTGAATGAATCTGTGGAAGATGGTGCAAAGGTGGTTATGATGTTGGATTCCTTGAAGCTTAAGAGGGTGCGGTGGCATGTGAGCTACCTTTGGTGGGTGATTATTTGGAGGTGCTCCCATGAGATATCAGTGATGTACCACTGTAGTGTGGAGTGTAACTTGCTATCGACTGGTACTCGATGCAAGCTTGATGTCGATGGTTGCATACAAAATGTATGTTTCTGAATGAGTGAATTGGAGAGACAATTGGAAGAGTTGTTTGAGAAGAGGTTTGTTCGACCAAGTGTTGCTCTGTGGGGTGCTCCTGTACTGTTAGTGAGGGAGAAAGATAGAAGTTTGAGGTTGTGCATTGACTATCGGCAGTTGAATAAAGTGACGATCCGGAATAAGTGTCTGATTCTGAGGATTGAGAATTTGTTGGATCAGTTAATAGATGCTTGTGTGCTTAACAAGATTGATTTAAGGTCTGGATTATCATCAGATTTGTGTTAAGCCGGATGATATTCCGAAGACAGTCAGGACGAGGGATGGTAACGATGAGTATACTGTGATGTCGTTTGGTGGGTCTAATACACCTGGTATTCATGGAGTATATGAATCAGATTTTCTTGAGTATTTGGATAAGTTTGTAGTGGGTTTTATTGACGATCTTCTGATAGACTCTAAATCGGAAGAAGAGCATGCAGAACACTTAAGACTAGTATTGCAAGTTTTGAAAGAGAAGAAGTTATATGTAAAGCTGTCTAAATGTGAATTTTGGTTAAAGGAAGTTAGTTTTCTTGGTCATGTTATTCCATGTAGTGGCATTGCTGTGGGTCCATCGAAAGTAGATGTTGTGTCGCAATGGGAAACTCCAAAGTCGGCTACCGAGATTAGAAGCTTTTTGGGACTAGCTGGTTATTACCGAAGGTTTATCGAAGGATTTTCTAAGTTAGCACTTTCGTTGACTAAGTTGACTTGTAAAGGTAGAGCTTTTGTGTGGGACATTCAATGTGAAGAAATTTTTATGGAATTGAAGAAGAGATTAACATCGGCTCCAGTTTTGACATTACCTAATCCAGGAGAACCTTTTGTGGTATATTGTGATGCTTCTAAGATGGGTTTAGGAGGTATACTTATGCATAATGATAAGGTAGTTGCTTATGCATCGAGACAGTTGAGAACTCATGAAAAGAACTATCTTACACATGATTTAGAACTTGCTGCAGTTGTTTTTGTGCTGAAGATTTGGAGGCATTATCTTTATGGTTCGAGATTTGAAGTGTTTAGTGACCATAAGAGCTTAAAGTATTTGTTTGATCAGAAGGAATTGAATATGAGACATCGAAGGGGGTTAGAATTATTAAAAGATTATGATTTCGGTTTGAACTATCATCCAGGTAAAGCTAATGTTGTGGCTGACGCCCTAAGTCGGAAAACTTTGCATATGTCGGCGATGATGGTTAAGGAATTAGAATTAATTGAGCAATTAAGAGATATGAGCTTAGTTTGCGAAGTGACACCGCAGAGCGTGATGTTGGGGATGCTGAAGATTAATAATGATTTTCTGGATAGTATCAAGGAAGCTCAGAAGTTAGACGTGAAACTAGTAGATTCGATGGTTGGAATCGATCAATCTGAGAATGATGATTTCAAGTTAGATGCCCATGGTGTGTTGAGATTCCGTAATCGAATTTGTATTCCTGATGATGCGGAGATGAAGAAAGCGATTCTTGAGGAAAGTCATAGGAGTAAATTGAGTATTCATCCGGGGGCAACAAAGATGTATCAGGACTTGAAGAAATTGTTTTGGTGGCCCGGGATGAATCTTGATGTAGCCCGTTTTGTGTATGCATGTTTAACTTGTAAGAAGTCGAAAGTTGAACATCAGAAGCCTGCAGGGTTGATGCAACCGTTAGAAGTTCCAGAATGGAAATGGGATAGTATTCCAATGGACTTTGGGACGGGGTTACCTAATGCTGTAAGGGGACACGATTCTATTTGGGTGATTGTTGATAGGCTTACGAAGTCGGCTCATTTTATTCCTATTAACATCAATTTTCCAGTATCGAAGTTGGCGGAGATTTATACTAGCGTAATTTTAAAGTTGCATGGTGTTCCTCTGTGTATTGTGTCAGATAGAGATCCGAGGTTTACTTCTGATTTTTGGAAGAGTTTGCAAGAGGCGTTGGGTTCTAAGTTGAGGTTGAGTTCGGCGTATCACCCTCAGACGGATGGTCAAACTGAGAGGACTATTCAGTCATTGGAGGATTTGTTGAGAGCATGTGTTCTTGAACAGGGAGGTTCATGGGATACTTATCTACCATTGATCGAGTTCACTTATAATAACAGTTACCATTCTAGTATTAGAATGGCCCCTTTTGAAGCATTATATGGTCGGAGATGTAGGACTCCTTTATGTTGGCATGAATCTGGAGAAAGTGTAGTGCTTGGACCTGAAATTGTTCGAGAGACGACTGAGAAGGTGAAGTTAATCCGAGAAAAGATGAAATCTTCCCAAAGTAGGCAGAAGAGTTATCATGACAAGCGAAGGAAAGATTTAGAATTCCAAGCAGGTGACCATGTGTTTTAAGAGTTACGCCTATGACAGGTGTTGGGCGTGCATTGAAGTCTAAGAAGCTCGCTCCTCGTTTCATTGGTCCGTATCAGATTTCGGACAGAGTTGGAAATGTTGCTTATAGAGTGGCTTTACCGCCTAATCTTTCGAATTTACATGATGTGTTTCATGTGTCACAACTCCGGAAGTATGTTCCAGATCCATATCATGTAATTCATATGGATGATGTGCAAGTACGAGATAATCTTACTATGGAAACGATGCCTGTACGGATCGCGGATCAGGAAATGAAGACTCTAAGAGGCAAGGAGATTGCGTTGGTAAAAGTAGTCTGGGTAGGAGCTTCCGGAGAAAGTATGACGTGGGAGTTGGAGAAAAAGATGCGGGAATCCTATCCCGAGTTATTTGAACAAGGTAAATTTTCGAGGACGAAAATATTCTAAGTGGGGGAGAGTTGTAACGCCCGGTTATTTAATTAATTATTTAATTAAATATCTTCGTATTATTTGTGTGATTTGTGTTGGTTGTCGAAAATGTTGTGTTGAGTTGCTATGTCATTTTTAGTTGAATTAATTATAAAGTGTCGATTTAAGTTGTGTTGTTGTTAATTAATTAATTAAGCTAATTTAAGTGGTAATTATAGTATTAGAAATAATACTAGAGTATATTAATTGGGCTTCAAGGATTAGAAGTAGTAATGGTGGGGGTGTAGAAATGAGGCCCAATAAGTTAATAAAATAATAGTGTTTTATTATTAGGTATTTAGAATTAGGAGAAGGAAAGAAAGTGGCAGTAAGAGAACAAGAAGTAGCTGTTACGGAGAAGAGGAAAGAGGAACAAGGGTTTGGAAACAAATACGTAGAGGCTACAAGCGCGAGAACCCAATCGGAGTTTTAGAGCAACCTTCAATCCAAGGTAAGGGTGGGGTTCTGACTCTATAATAGGGTAATTGATGAATGATATGTGGGGTTGGGTTTATAGAAATACCTCTGTCTGTGTTGTAATGGTCGTCGTGGACATTGAAATACGTTGCTGTTGATGAATTGGTTGTAGGAAAATTGGTCTATGTTGCTTTAAGATATAATTTTCATTGCGTTTCTGTTTGTACTGGGATGGTTGAATTGAAATGGTGAGGAGAGAGTTGTGATATGGGAAGAACTGGAAAAACGAGATTAAGTAAGTAAGTAATATTGTTAATTAAAAAAAAGGGGGGGGGATGGCGCAAGCCACCTCTGGCAAAAGGATAATGGTGGCGCAAGCCACCTTGCTCTATCATTAATGGTGGCACAAGCCACCTGTGCTTTGTGGTTAAGGGGTGGCGCAAGCCACCTCCTTGTGTGTGTGGGTGAGGTGGCGCAAGCCATCTGTGTGTGTGAGTGTGTAGTTGTTTAGGGTAGTGATTTAGATTATTAATAATACAGAAAATAGCATTTTGGGATTATTAATGGAATTTGGATTACTAACACTTCAAGTTTAGATTATTAATGACAGAAAATGTTGGTAACAGTAGCAGTAAAATTATACTTGTTTAGAATATTAATCGTGGATTAGCAGCAAATAATATTTGTTTAGTATTATGTTAGAACATTATTAATTGTTTAGTATAATGTTAATAAAATGTTAATAAGATATACATTAAGAAATACTAATGACATGTTAGTACGAAAAATTAAGGAATATTAATAATATGTAAGGTAACAGGTTGTTTAGTGAATTAGCAGGAAATTAATGTAGTCATTGTTAGTTTCAGTTAGCAGAAGAATAACAGCAAGGGTATGAATTAGCCAGTTTTTTTAGTAGCAGTAACAGTGTTATTTTGGTAGAAGAATAATCTGTCAGTATAGGGAGTAAAGCAGAGGGTGTATAGTATCAGTACCAGAACAATGTTAATAAGATTAAAGCAGAGCAGAAACGTTGTAATTTAGCGGAAGATTAATTAACCGGTTTTAGTAACAATGTCCGGATAATTTCGAGTAAATCTTGTAACATAATTTAGATTATATGAAGTATGGTAAATTGTAGTAGTATTGTTGTGGTTGATTATGAAGTTGCAGGTGTGAATTTTGTTGCATTGCCTTTAAATTTTAGGCAAGAATTAAGTTGTAGGACTAGTGCCAAAGTTGAAGTGTGGTTGTAATTGTTGTTGTAGTTGCTGTTGTGTTCAAGTTGTTGTTGCATACATAGCATATCAAGTTGGAGCTGATGCTCGGTAAGTTGGCCTGGATTAGAAAATTAAGTTGAAGGCTTATGCCTTGTTGATGCCTCTATTAATTGGCAGATTTTAAGTTGGGAGTTCTGCTCCAATG
Source organism: Lathyrus tuberosus (assembly GCA_022829125.1). Classification (NCBI taxonomy): domain Eukaryota; kingdom Viridiplantae; phylum Streptophyta; class Magnoliopsida; order Fabales; family Fabaceae; genus Lathyrus; species Lathyrus tuberosus. The sequence continues at coordinate 5,916,378 of JALAZF010000231.1, read as the reverse complement.
GTACCACATGCATGTGCATTTTATGAGTCGCGTTCCATGTTGCATAAAGTGTTGTTGTATGTTGATTAATGTTGATGGTAATGTTGTGAAGTGGTGATTTTTATATAATCTGATCTAATATATTGTTTATCATATACCCGATTATATTGTTTGATATCTCACCCCTTCTGTGGTTGGTGATGGTTTATACGACATCCTGCAGGTAATCCGGAGTGAAGGTTGTATACCTTCATTAGTTCGAGTCGGTGTCGTCGCTCTGATACGTAACACTCGGGGGGATGAACACATGTTTCTTTTATTGTTGACTTTAGTATTTTTGCTGAATTTTTAAGTTGTTTTCGTTAAAGACTTTTGTTTTGAAGTTGGTTTATGTGAACAAAGAGGGTATGTTAATAAAGTTGAATATTTTGTGAATCCACTGCGTAGTAATGAAAGTTGTTTTATTTTAAAAGACTGAACAGGTTGTTATCGGTTCATCTGAAATATATGTGTTATGTATCTGTTCTCCAAGTGATTAATTGTCGTTGTTTTATGTAGAAAGTGTAACATTCCATATGTACGTTGAAACTTTGTAACTCTGATTTTATATTATTCGATGGGTAGAATTGGGTTGTTACATAGACGGCCAAGGGTCCCCTTCTGAAGAAGTCATAAACTTAGAGTATATGAACAATTTTAGAATCTTTAGATCCTGCCCTTTTGTCGAAAGACCCCTCTGACTACCTAGCTTGGTTGGAAAAAATAGAGAAGGTTAAAGCTAATGCTTAGAAAACCATGGGCATTTTTTATCTCATTCAACTGTCGAAAGTAGGACCAGGATATTGTCCCTCCATGCTTCTAGCTTCCCTTTACTTCTGAGACAACACCTATAACAACTTCCACCTTCCTTGTGGGATGATTACCCCCACTCTTTTTGACATAGCTGCCGTAACTGGCTTAAGTCCATTAGGAGTGGATTATGACCCAAACCTACTATCCGACGATTCCATAGGCTTCGACGCCAACAAGGCCACTTTTACAGCCTATATCGCCAATTATCATGACAAGGAAACTGACGAAGTATCTGATCAAGAGCATGTAGCCTTCTTGGCCCTTTGGTTGTCGAGGTGCATTTTTTGCTCCAGATCCCTCCAAGTGGCGAAGCGCTATATCACCATAGAAAATCAGCTTCAAGCTGGACACCAGTTGTGTCTTAGTGAGATGATATTGGCGAACCTCTATGAATCTCTTGGCGAAGGGGTTACCTCCCTGAAGAATATTAAAGAGAAAAAAGTCTGTTGTTGTCAGGACCCTTCTGGCTCTTACAATTGTGGCTCAACGCCACCTTCGAAGCCTCCCTTCCCAACAAGTCAACTATAGACGAAGCTGCTCTGGGGGACAGAAGAGTCGAAGGCATCCGTTTGGCGCAGTTAACACCCCATGACGAAGGTCTGAGCCTTCACCAAACCTTTACCAGCTATGTTATGATGTTTGCTAAACGTCACAACTTCACCCCCAACATGGCTCCTTTTGCTAATAGAAAGGTTGGACCTGCATGGTTTACCAGAAAACTTCCTTTTGTGTCAAAAGCTCTAGAAGATGAATTCCTCAATATCTGGGAATCTTTTCTAACTCCTAGACTTTTAGTTTCCATACTTGCTCCCTCAAAGCTAAAGGTTTCCCTTGTCAATTACCAGCCCAGTCTGGTCTCTCGACAGTTTGGGTTGATACAAATAATACCAAAACCCCTCTTTTCAAGAAAAGGTTCTTTGATTCACTATAGTATGACCCATACAGAAGATGAGTGCTCTAAGTTGCTGGCGAAGTATTCATATCTGGTCGAAATCCAACCAGTGGTCTTTCGACCTAACTTCCTCTGCACTCAAGAGTTTGACGAATGGTGGAGGGCTTATTATGACTCTCAATTTTTTGACGTGCCTTCTTTCACCATTCAACTGACTAGAGCCTTTGCCCTTGTGCAGGACAAGACAAAGAAAGGCACTTTAAGACACATCAAAGAAATCCAAGCTTTCCAGAAATAATTTGAAACTGCCTATAGGCCCAATGAACTTAGTCGAACCATAAGCGAAGCAGCTGTAACTTTGAAAGAAAAATTTACCAGAAAACTGGATGAGTTAAAACTACCTGCGTATGTTCGACCAGAACAACGTTATGAGGTAGCCTTTAACCTCTATCGACCAAGATTTCCCCCACTACCATCTGCTGAATTTGGCGTGGCTTTTAGCCCTCCATTTCCAGATTGGTTCACTAGTGGGGACTCTATGAAACTTCTTCGCCAAGAATATCAAAAACGTGCTAAGCGAGTGGTTCCAACTAAGTACACCTTGGACAATTTCAAAGGCCACCTTCATATTGGCATAGAACAAGTTCGTGTGGAAACTCCTATATATGAAGGTGTGGAATGGGAAGATGCTTGACCCCACTTTTCATTTACCTATGCACATATATGTTACTTTATGTTTAAACCTTTCCTTTCTTTCTTTTCCAACTGTCAAGATTACGACCAAGAAGTCGGCTACTGGCGAAGTGTCAACTGCAGGAGATACAGAAACCCCAAAAGATACTACCAAGACGCCTCTGGCGAAGGTATCACTTTACTTTTCTTTTCGGCCAATACATATTTCTTATTTTCTGACATGCTAATAAAATCTCTTTTGTTCCACAGGGTAGTCGAAGACCTCCATTGACGCCAAAGAAAAGGCAAGAGAAAGACCCTGCAGTTAAAGCTGTTGACACTGATGGCGACAAATCACCAGACCAAGTGAAGCCTCTAAGGAAGAAAAAGAAAACAACCAAACCTCAACCACAAAAACCCCCTGCTCCCAGAATATTGGAAAAAACTCCCCTCAAAAATCCTGACGAGAAAGTTACCCCTGCTCCAGCAGAGAGCGAAAGCTCTAGTCTTAGGACCGAGATTCCCAAGGCATGATTTTTTCTTCTTTTTATATTTCGACGCTGAAAGGCAGTTTACTTATGTTACCTCTCTTAACCCATTTATCTTTCAGGTCCTTGTCGATACTCACAGCCATCCCATGGTCCAAGTTCTTTCAAAGACTAGCAGCGATCCTACCTATAAGCCAACCAGCGCTTCCAAACCTTCTCCTAAGGATTCGACAAAGGAATAAGCTACTGAAGTAAATCAACCCACTGATATCTCTGAACAAATTCAAGGCGTAGTGGAAGAAGAAACTGGTCCTGAAGCTGATGCCTTAGTCGATACTGGCGGGAATACTGTGATGCCTACTGCTGTGCCCACAGCACACGATGATCCTGAGGACCACTCCCCTTGCCGCTTACACAGTGCTGACGAGGAAAAGGATGAAGAGACTGAAACTAATGGCGAAGAAGAGGGAAGGAAAATAGCCGAAGAGCCACCAACTCTCCCAGCTGTTACGGACGAAGAAGGAGAAAATGACAAAGAGAACCCTGGTGAACTAAATAAAACTGCTTCGACCGCTATAACTTCGACCCGTCTTTCTCAAGAGGAGCTTGATAAACTGAAGGTGCAAAGACCATTTGAGTACCTAAAAGCCATGCTTAGTTCCCGCTATAATTTTGCTGACACTAGCATCAGTAGTTCGACCACCTCAGGAACTACATCTGATGCCAAATCCATGGACGAAGCTCTGGCCCATATTCGACAAAACATCCTTGATATCGACTTATTTCAACTTTTGCAGAATGACTCATCTGCTCACTTTGACCTGAAGAAGATCTTAAAGCAAATTAATGTCCTAGAGGCTCCTCCTGAAGTCACCGATGTTATTCTGGACCTGACTAATTTAATAGATCTTGTAGTGGCAGACTTTAACCGGCTTCGGGATTAATCCAAGAAGCTCGAAAATAAGACAGAAACCCAACTTGCTGAGTGGGATGCTGCTGCAAATTCGTTTAGCAAAGTGACTGAACTAGAAAGAGCTTCTGAACAAAACAAGAAAGAAGCAACTCTGTGTGGTGAAAACATCCTCAAGTGGAAGAAACAAATTGTTGTTCTTCAGAACAAAATTTCTCAGGCGGAGAAGCGTAAAAAAGAACTGCAACAAATCGACCAAGAGGAAATCACCAAAGAGCTTGAGGTTGGGGTACATCATGTTGACAGGGCTTGAAAACTTGGTGATGAAATCGAGAAGCTTTCTAATGGCAAGGCCCTTTGCGAGCGTCGACTTCAAATTCAAAAATCCAAATTCGAAAAGCTGAAAACATCTTTCCTTGTTTGAATATTTGTAATTTTTATTTGGCCTTTTTAGGCCTTTTTGTAATGACATTTGAGCCACTTTTATTTGGCGAAAATAATTTCAATCCACCATGTTGCTTATTTTTCTGCATGATTATTCGACTGCTATTTTCACTTCTTGTAATATGGGCTTGTATTTTTTCAAATATTTCCCGTTTATTTTTAATATTCGCTTATCTTTATCCAATTCTTCGACTTCATAAGCGCCATTGGAAAATACTTGTGTGATTTGAAAGGGTCCTTCCCACTTAGGGGACCATTTTCCCATAAGTCTATCTTTTCGATCCATGGGGAGAATTACTTTCCACACAAAGTCATCAATCGAAAAGGCTTTATTTTTCACTCTTTTATTGTAGAATTTCTCCACTCTTTCCTTTTGCCTTTTCAATAAAAATCCACTAATTCATCTATCATCATATTCCAATATGCATCTGATGGAATTTCATGATGTCTTTGAACTCTTATTGACTGCAAGTATATTTCGACGGGTAAGACCGCATCGTGCCCATACGTTAATCGAAACGGTGTAGCATTTGTAGCTTCCTTAGGAGAGGTTCGACAAGCCCATAGAATTTGGTCCAAAGTTTTGTGCCAACTCTTTGGTTTTCTTCCCACGTGCTTCTTTATTAAACCAATTATAACCTTGTTTGCTGCTTCGACCTGACCATTGGCTTGAGCGTAGTAAGGCGTTGATGTGAGAAGTTTGAAATCTGTTTCCTTCGCGAATGCTTGCATATTTTTTCCAGCGAAAACAGATCCTTAATCCGTTGTTACCGTCTCTGGGATACCAAACCTGTAAATGATGTGCTTTCGAATGAATTCGATTACTGCTTCTTGATCCACGTTTACTAAGGGTATGGCTTCGATCCATTTCGTAAAATAATCTATCCCAACCAAAATAAACTTCTGGCTTTTTGAAGAGGTCGGTCGAATTTCTCCAATCAGATCCAAAGTCCAACCTCTAAAGGGCCAAGGCTTTATTATAGAATGTAATTCACTTGCAGGAACATGTGGTATCCCTGCATGTATCTGGCACTCTTGACATCCCTTAGCATATTCGACGCAGTCTTTTAACATAGTTGGCCAATATATTCCCTGTCGGAATAATAACCACTTCATCTTATGGCCTGCCTGGTGTGCACCACATGCCCCGCTGTGTACATTCGACAAAGCTATGTATGCCCCAGATTCGCCTAAACACTTCAATAGTATTCCTTCCGGAGTTTTCTTAAATAGTTCATTTCCTAAAATCACATAACTCAAAGCTTGATACCTGACTTTTTGTTCGACTGGTCCTGTTGGGTTTTGCAGGTACTCTATTATAGGCTTTCTCCAATCCCTAGTCATTGAATCGTCTATGTTAAATATTTTGAAATTTTCTTCGTCAGCGTATCCGAGGTTTATCGTCTCCAAATCTGACAGGGATAATCTATCTGATACGACTCTTCCTCTAACTTCGATGGCTTTCTGCAACTTTTCCTTTGACACTTTATACCCTGAAGCTATCTACGCTAAATCATTTGCTTCCTGATTTTCTATTCGCGGGACATGTCGAATCGTAACCATATCGAACTTTTTTAAGAGTCGATTAGCTATTACAAAGTGCATGATTAAATTTTCCTTAACACATTTGTATTCCTTTATTATCTGCTTTATGACTAACTCAGAGTCGCCCATTATTTCGACCCGAGTTGCCCCCAATTCCAATAAGATTTCAAGTCCTGCTATCAAAGCCTCATATTCTGCCTCATTATTTGAGCAGAGGCCTTCGACTCTATACTTGAATTTTGTTGGAATTTTGTTAGGAGAAATAACAAGAACCCCTATTCCAGTTCCATTTTTATGACTAGAACCGTCGAAGTACAACTTCCATGGCTCCATTTCAATATAGTCCAAAGACTTTTCATTTATAGCGTGGTTGACTATGAAATCAGCCACTACTTGTCCTTTGACATCCCTTAAAGGAAAATATGTCAAAGAATACTCAGTCAATGCTAATGCCCATTTTCTAATTCGACTGTGCAAGATTGGTTTAGATAACATGTATTTTATAACGTCGAAATGCGAAGAGACGTAAACATCAACTGGCTTTATATAGTGCTTCAATTTCATACAAGAAAAGTATACACATAAACACAACTTTTCAATCACACTATACCTAGTTTCCGCATCATTCAAGACCCTACTGAGGTAGTAGATGACTCTTTCGATACCATTCTCATCCTCCTGAGCCAACATGCTCCCTAATGTCTTGTCCGACGCGGAAATGTACAACCTCATACTTTTACTTCTACAAGGTGACACTAAAATTGGAGGATGCGTCAGGTACTCCTTGATCTTGTCGAAGGCATCCTGTTGCGCTTGCCCCCATTCGAAGTCTTCTTTCTTCAGCCGAAGTAGAGGGGAAAAGGCTTGCGTCTTTCCACTAAGGTTGGAGATGAACCTTCTGAGAAAGTTGATCTTGCCAAGTAAAGACTGCAACTCCTTCTTTGTATATGGCGCTTTCGCCTCCATTATTGATTTGGCCTTGTTTTGATTGATTTCGATCCCTTTCTTGTGGACCACAAAGCCTAGGAAGTGTCCCTCCTGCATACAAAACGTACATTTGAGAGGATTCATCTTCAGACCGAATTTCCTCATCCTTTCAAAGGATTGTCGAAGATGGTCTATATGACTTTTCCCTAAAATGGACTTTACAACAATATCGTCAATGTAAATCTGCATAAAATCCTCAATGAAATCGTGAAAAATTGAATTCATTGCTCGTTGATATGTTGCCCCAGCATTTTTTAAACCAAAAGGCATTACCACCCATTCATAAGTTCCTAAGGCTCCAGGGCATCGAAATGCCGTTTTTGGAACATCTTCCTCAGCAATAAAAATTTGGCTATAACCAGAGTACCCATCAAGTATACTAAGGTACTCATGTCCCGCGGCAGAATCGACAAGCATCTCCGCCACTGGCATAGGATATTCTTCCTTTGGGGTAGCTGAATTCAAATCTTGAAAATCAATGCATACCCTCAACTTGCCATTTTTCTTTATTACAGGAACTATGTTAGCAATCCATTCGACATACCTGGTGGGACGGATGAACTTGCACCTGAGGAGTCTTTTGACTTCTTCTTTAATCTTCGAGAGGATTTCTAGGGCGAATCTCCTTGGAGTTTGCTTAACAGGTTTCCTCTCAGGTTTTATTGGCAACCTTAATTCGACCAGGCTCCTATCCAGCCCGGGCATTTCGTCGTAGTCCCATGTGAAACAATCTTTAAATTCTTTCAGCAATTGGACTATTTCGACCTTGAGTTGGGGGCTCACTTTCGCGCTGATATAAGTTGGTCGTTTCTCTGCCCCTGATCCCAAGTGGATTTCTTCGAGTGGATCCTGTGCCATCATCTTGGTATTTGTTGCTAAAGGATCCTTTTCGAAACCCAACGGCTCATTGTCATAAATAGCGTCAAGCCTCTGGTTTTGCAAATCTCCTAGATCTTTATCTGGAGGATCCCTATTAGAATCCTTTTTGAGACCTTGTTGATCCGCTTCGATTTGGTTGGCTTCGACAGCCATATACTTTACTTCGGCCTCCAAGGCCGCTTTGAGTTTGTTGTCGGCTATATAAGTCGCGATCTTTTCGAGAACTAGTGAATCACTCATTGTCACTGAATTCGCTGCTCCAGCCAGTTGGCCGGATGTGTGAGGTTCCAAAAATGTAGTCTTCTTCGCCAACTACCTCTCTATCCCACTGAAACCCGTGGGTAGGATGAAGGTATAATGAGAAAAAAGCATTGTCCGTTGGCGTCATGTCGAAGGTGGCTGGGCTACAAGGAGTTATGTGAGACAGATTCCTGTCGAAACTTCTCATATCCACCTGGTTCACTTCAGCCAAAAAATAACTCTGGTCAGCCTCTATATTTTCGACAATCCCGTCTGCGCGCCAAATTGTTATTCGCTGATGCATTGACGAAGGGATGACACCAATGTCGTGTATCCACTCCCTACCTAAGAGAAGATTATAATTAGCTTTCGACGCAATCACCATAAACATTGTCGGCCTCGTGATGGTTCTGACAGTTAAATCTACCTGTATCACACCCATAGTGGTTCCTTCTTTCCCTTCATAATTCGACAACACCATGTTGTGAGGTTTGGTGTCGGAATCATCTTTTCCAATTTTCTTAAGCATATAATGCGGCATCAAGTTGACAACTGCTCCTCCATCGACCAAAATCTTATTCACCCCTATGTTACCCACTTTCCCTTTTATAAATAGGGGTTTCAAGTGGTTCCTCATCGAGTCATCAGGCCTTTCGAAAAATGTGTTATGTTCTTCAACACATCCATTGTTCATGATATAGTAGCAAACAGGCCTGTGTCTGGCCGTTTCGACCTCCAAAGCTTCCTCTTCCTCTTCGACTTCCATAATTTGATCATACTCCCTAGGGAGAACTAAAACAACATTACATGTCACATCGAATGATGCCTCTGATTCTGAGTTAAAATCGTCTGTCATTTCATCATCCTTGGTTACTTCCTCCTTTGACGCTTCTTGCACTGGAGCAGTAGGTGGCTTATCAGATTTCCCTTATTTCATCTGAGTCGAAGTTTGAATGTTGCTGCTAGTTTCTGGCTTGTCTTTTCCTGCAACCTCCTTCTCAGCCTTCTTTCGACGTTGGTATCTCCTCCATTGTGACTTCGTCATAGGATTCTTGCCCTTATAATTTTCAGAAGGGTAAGTCACTTTTTTGGATTTCTGGAATTCTTTTTTGTATGACATAGAGGATCCCCACTGTACTTCGAAGTCCTTCCATTTTCCTTGCCCCTGGGCTTGTCGGATTGGATTAACCCACCTATCATCTGGAGCTTTGGTTGTTGGTTTGAATATGTTGGGGCGTCTTTCGCCTAACATTTCCCTGTTTTGGTCCCCTCTTCTGGGGTCTAATCTTTCTCCAGAAGGCCTCCAATTTCCTCTTCTTTTTTCCCTCTCCATTCCTTCTAAGTTTTGTGCTGCCTTTTTGTCGAAGACGGCACTACAGCAAGGGCAAAGCATCACCTCAGACCTTTTCCTCTGGCATCTATGAATAAAATCTGCCAGATTTTCTTCCTCCCTCGGGTAAGCCACTTTCTGGTATTCCTCCCGTCGACGTTCTTCGTCAACTTGCATCGATGCATTCTAAGCCACTTCGACCATGTTTATATTGGCAGGTGATTCTGTGTCCAGGCTCAACTTATTCATCTTCAAACTAAGGCCTTCATTGACCTCGTGTTCCTTCTTCATTCGATTGAAGTCCTCAGAGATTTTCTTTGTCAGAACCTTTGGGAGTGGACTCCTGGCAACTTGTGGGCTGACGAATCCAACAGTTTTATCCTTTGGGTCCTCCATGGTTCTTCGGAGAATACCAACAGCAACTTGTTTGTAAGAACCCTCAGCAGTTCCTTTGTTGATTTTGGTGAAACCCTCAGTGGTTTCATTGTTGACTTTATCTAAACCCTCAGTAGTTTCGTTGTTGACTTTGTCGAAACCCTCAGTAGTTTCGTTGTTGACTTTGTCAAAACCCTCAGTAGTTTCGTTGTTGACTTTGTCGAAACCCTCAGTAGTTTCGTTGTTGACTTTGTCGAAACCCTCAGTAGTTTCGTTGTTGACTTTGTCAAAACCCTCAGTAGTTTCGTTGTTGACCCCCTCAGTGGCCTCAGTAATGTAGTTCTCGATGATCTTCGCGCCAAGGTCTCCAGTACCGTTGACCATCATTGACTGGTCCACGCAATCAGTTGTGACTTCGACCATGTCACCTTTGTCAGCGGGGTCTTCAGCAACCTCCACCATATTCACGTTGTGGTCGAAACCATCAGCAGCCTTCATCATATCCATGTTATCGTCGAAGCCCTCAGCAACTTCAACCATATTCACTATGGATGGCTCAGCATAGTGGGCCTCCACCACCTGCAAGGAGTTTGAATCCACCTTCGCCTGGGATTTTGACTTGTCGCCGAATTTGAGCCTTCCATCTCTTATTGCATTTTGCACTAGATCCCTGAAAAGGAAACATTGAGACGTTTTATGACCCAAAAAATTGTGATATTTGCAAAAACCTCTCTTTTTCTGTTGTTCTAAAGGAGGCACCTTAGTACCTGGAGGTACTATCATTTGGCCATCCTTGACCAATAAATCAAATATTTCGTCACATTTTGTAACGTCGAACGTATACGTTCTCTTAGGGAACTTGTCGTTCTTCTCCGATTCGATTGGATTTTTTCCATTTGACGGAGCCAAGACTTTGCAGGCATAAGGCGGGCCTTGTTTTAGCTCCGCCAAATCTACCTCTTGTTCGTCAAAATTTGATGATTCCTCTTCGTCATCATCCTCACAAACTCCAACATAAGCTACCCTTTCTTTCCTATTTTTATTAACCCTAGCTTTTTCGGCTTTTAGTCGTTCGACCTGTCTAACCCTATCAGCTAATTGTGCCATGTCTCTTAAATATTGGGTGTCTAATTTCTTTTTGATGGAATAGTCAAGGCCACCAGTGGCCATTTCGACTAACTCATGCTCTGGCACTTGTGTGAAACACCTTGCCTTGAGCAATCTGAACCTATTCAAATAATCATCGATTGGTTCTGAGAACTTTCTCTTTATGCTAGCCAATTCTTTCAGACTTATCTTCGTCTGCCCCATATAAAATTGTTCATGGAACAATCTCTCCAATTGGGTCCATGTATGGACCGAACCGGCAGGCAAAGATGTGAACCAAGTAAAAGCATTTTTCTTTAGAGAGCTCGAAAAATATTTTATCTTCAAGTTCTCATTGTGCGCTATTTCGCCTGCTTCGATCAAGTAACAGGCCACGTGTTCGACTGTCGATTCACTCGTGTCTCCCGAAAACTTAGTGAACTTGGGGACTTTCCACCTTGGGGGTAAATCTTCCTGCAATATATATTCAGATAACGGTGATGTGTAACTAGGCCTTTGTAGTCCTATATTTACCCCATTTCGAACCATTATTCTTTCGACCATGGCTGCTAAATTGTTTTCTGCTGGCATGTTATCACAACGTATTCGTTGCACAATATCATCAGTATTTTGATCCCTATTTACTATCATCCTCACAGGTTCTTGCTGAACAGGCATTTCGACACGAGGTGGTTCGACCACTGCTTCTTGGTCTCGAAGGTTCGCTTGAGGAACATTTTTTGGATTTTGGTTTATAGTAGGTTCTTCTTCGACGACTATCCTTGGGTTCTGGACTACCTTCTCCCTTTGAGTGGGTTGGGGAACACCGAAAAAATTGGCAATACGCGCCATTTGCGCTGCCAACTGTTAGTTCGTTTGAGTGGTATTTTGAATCAATGGGTTAAATACAACCCCCATTTGTTGGGTCAACATCTGCACCATTTCATGGTTACTCTCATCTATTTGTTGCCTAATCACTTGCGCAGAATTTTTAGTGATATTTGGCATATAGGTTTGATACCCTATTGTCAAAGGCTGGGTCATTCTTCCTATATGGTTTGCACCAGATCCTGATCCTTGCAACGGCGAAGTTACGTTAATCATAGGATCTGAATATATTGATGGCGCATTATGTAAACTTGCCATTACTGAGGTTGGCATTCCATATGGTTGTTCTCGATTTAGAGGCATCGAAAATCCAGATATAAACGGTCTGTACATACTTCCTGAAGGGGGTGGAGTCATTTGAGGCATTTGGGGTCCCATAGTTGAAAAACTAGGCGTATTCTAGGGAATCAAAAGCGCAGGCGTCGAACCTGTTGTTGATGGCATAGCCTCTGATACTGATACTGAGGCCGTATTGCCCCCAGTCGAAGGATTAGGGAGTGGTACTTCATTATTCGTAGGATTCTGATTGTTAGGCGGATTTGGATTCGCCATTCTACTTACTCGTCTTCTTCTGGGTCTTTCTTCGTTATTTATGGATATTTTACCACTTCTTAGTCTCATACAACAAAACGAAGAAAATTTGTCACGAGTAAAGTGTGGAATGAAAGTTTTCAAATGTTAATAGCACAAGGTCCCACTGGGCGTGCCAATTTGTTTGCTTGGAGAATTCGCAAACAACCGCTGATCTCCTAATCTATGAAAGATTGGTTTACTTACAGGACCGATCAAACAAATCCTAGGACAATGTGCTTTAACAATTTTGGCAATTTTTGTTAGAAAACCTTTTGTTTATTGAATTCATCATGGTTTTTACCAATTTTGTATTGTTTTGACAAAAGTAACAACACTTTGCTCCTTAAAATAAATGGCGAAATGTAAATGACTTGCGAATAAGTAAATGACAGAAATGTAAAGGGAATTGTAAAAGAAAAACTTTAAAATTTTATTAAAATGCAAGGAATGAAAAACTGGTGCCTCTCAAACGTACATTTTCTCAGTAGGTACTCTTTTCACTCACGGTTACTTTGAGTATTTCTTGAGTGATTTGTACAAATTCTGAACACACCGGAAATCCAACACTAAGACTCCCTATTTATATACAATCAGAATAACTGCCAATAACAGTTATTTCTCCTAATGGTGACAAATGGAATTCTGCATGCATTCGTCAACTAGATGTGCTCCACGCGTCCTATTTCAAACTGAAACTCCCTCCTAAATTTGAATTTCAAAACATCTGTCGAAATTGGTTACTTTTCCTTGTCGAAAATACTCTTCATGCTTAGAAAGATCTACCAATGCTTTCCCTAAGTACCATTTGTCTTCGATCCGCTCCTTTCCATCAAAAACCTTTTGGTCGAAATGTCCTGGCGAAGTTTTGACCTTGCTCTCGAACAAAAATCCTTGGCGTCGAAATTAGCAACCTACACGATAACAATTTTCTTCCCATCAACTCTTTGATGATGTGACTCTTTAGTTTAGTTATCTTTTCGTCAATCCTTTGACGATGACAGTCATTCTTTTCCGTCAACCCTTTGACAATGACAATTTTTCTTTCCATCAACTCTTTGATGATGTCACTCCTTAGTGCAGTTCTATTCCGTCAACTCTTTGACGAGGACACTCCTTAGTAAATTTTCTTTCCCATCAACCCTTTAATGACGATCTTACTTTCTATCAATCCCCGAGGCCATAGACCCGTCGATCTTACCCTCTGTTTACCCTTTGTTCCCCCAATGGAGTCATCTTTTTATTCATATTTCCTCGGTTGTAAATCCGTTGATTTTATTTCCTGTGTTTAGATCTGTTGATCTTGTCACTCTCTTTTGGGATATGGATCCGTTGATCCAACATTTTGTTACATTTTCTTGGGTTGTAGATCCATTAATATTACTTCCTATTCCCCAGCTTTTGAGTTGTAAATCCGTTGATCCTGTTCCCTGAGTTATAGATCCGTTGATCCTACTTCCTTTCCATAGATCCGTTGATCTTTCTTTGAGTCGTAAATCCGTTGATGTTGCTTCTCTTCATTTTGTGGGTTGCAGAACCGTTGAACTTATTCCCTGTTCATAAATCTGTTGATCTTATTTTACCATCCTTTGGGTTATAGATCCGTTGATCTTACTTTCTATCCATAGATCTGTTGATCTTGCCTTACCTTCTATTACCTTGTTACCAGATTACCATTGTTTATACCATACCCAAACCTTTAAACCAAACACCAGAGAGTCTCTCATGCATTTGTAGCATTGCATATCAAGTATATCCTCGCATACCATCCATTTGCATCTCCAGCATATCAATGCATCTTTTCTTTTTCTAGTCGGTCAAAATTCTAGGTATTCTAGTATTTAATCCTCTTTTACCTCGAATGTCTGAAAAGCTGTTGCTATTCACACCTTCAGGTCTAAGAAGATTAAATAGGGGCAGCTATCATACCCCAAATTTTGATCAGACATTTTAAAACGTGCATTCTTGTGATTTTATTTTCATTTAGCATCATCTGTATAGTATAACTTGCCCTGCACCGTGTATAATGCCCTAATTATCAGCCAGAATAAACATGTTGGAATTACAGTCGAATAAGTCAAACTAAAAATTATGCGTAAAATCGGTGGACGAAAAATTTTAAAATCGAGTTTGCAAACGTCAGTGATATTAATCTATGTTTTGCGTAGTTTAACCTGGCGTGCTCATTTGTTTTTTTGACTGCTTTTCAGTCGCATTTTGGACAATTTAAACCATTTAACTGGGGAAAAATTATTTCGAAATTTGACCAAACGTTGTATTTTTTCAATACCTTTATTTCGCGCTGATCATTTTAGTGTATTGATTTTATTTTTTTGAGCACTTTAATACCAGTTCGATTTCTTGTTTTTAATCGATTTTTATTTCAATTTTAGTTAAATAATCTCTTTAGTTAATTAGTTTTAATTCAGATTTTTATTTTAGTTCATTTATTTTACTTTTTTTAATTTATTATTTTTTTAATATATTAAATTTCTCTGTCATTTATTGTTAGTAATACTTAGTTAGCAACTTTAGAATAGGCATTTTGTTTTTTTTTTCTTTTTTGTGAAAAATTAGTACCACATGTATGCTATTTCCTGCGCATAACATATCCGATCATTGTCCCATCCTACTTTTCGAAGATAAGCATAATTGGGGTTCGAAACCGTTCCGCATGCTAGAATGCTGGAAACATATAGAGGGGTATCAAGAATTTGTTAGAGACAACTGGATGAATCTTAAAGTTGAGGGCTGGGGGATGTTTGTTCTGAAAGAAAAACTAAAACTGATTAAGGCGAAGCTAAAAGAGTGGCATTCTCGTCACACACAAAACATAGAGGGAAGGATCAAAGAAACAAAAGATGAGATCAATCAGCTTGAGATAAAAGGAGAATCTACGAAATTAAACATTGCAGAGATGAATCACAAGAAAGAACTCACTGCAAATCTTCATAAGCTCATGAACCTAAATTGCAGCATACAATGTCAAAAATCTTGTAACAAGTGGCTGAAGGAGGGCGATGCTAATACTAAATACTTCCATGGATGTATCAATAAAAGGAGGAAAGTGAATGAGATTCTTGAGTTAACTATAGAGGGGAGAGCAGCAAAGAATGCGATGGAGAGGAATAGTTGACTACTTTAGTAAAAAATTCGGAAAGAAATCTGGCATTAGACCGGTGCCAGCCAACATAGAATTTAGAAAATTAATGGACACAGATAGCAACTCCTTGGTGGTTGAATTTTCAGAAGATGAAGTCCGCAAAGATGTTTGGGAGTGCGACAATTCAAAAAGTCCGAGTCCTGACAGGGTGAATTTTGGCTTCATCAAAGACTTCTGGGACATTCTCAGACCTGAACTTATGCGGGTAATGGAGGAATTCCACAGATTTGGAAGAATAGTCAAAGGAGCCAATAGCTCTTTTATGGTGCTTATCCCAAAAAGAAACAATCCTACTACCATCTTGGAATATAGACCGATCTCTTTAATTAGGAGTATCTACAAAGTTATCTCAAAGGTGTTGGCTAATAGATTGAAGAAGGTGATGGACAGCATCATTTCGGAATCTCAGTCGGCTTTCATTAGTGGTAGACAAATTCTAGATGGAGTTTTAGTAGCAAATGAAGTGGTGGAGGATGCTAGACGTAAAAGGAAGGAAGTTATGATTCTCAAGGTGGATTTTGAGAAAGCATACGATTCAGTAGATTGGAACTATCTGCTGTATGTTATGGAAAAAATGGGATTTCAAGAAAAATGGCGAAGTTAGATAGCAGAATGTCTGAGAACATCTTCAGTTTCGGTGTTGATAAATGGCAGCCCCACAAAAGAATTCATGATGGGGCAAGGCTTAAGGCAAGGGGACCCTCTAGCTCCGTTCCTCTTTCTCATTGTGGCGGAAGGTTTCAACGTCTTGATGGAAAAATCTACGGACTTGGGAAAGGTGGTTGGATACAAATTTGATAGAGGAGATCGACGTTTTTCCCACCTTCAATACGCAGACGATACAATGATCATGTGTGAGAAAAGATGGGACAATATAAGAAGTATAAAATTCATCTTACTTCTTTTCGAATCTATGTCAGGGCTGAAAGTTAACTACAATAAAAGTGTGTTAGCTGGAGTCAACATCCCTCACAATTGGATTTTGGAAGCTGCAAGGATCCTGAACTGCAAGACAGAAACTATGCCATTGAACTACCTTGGACTTCCCATCGGGGCAGACCCGAGCAGATCTAAAACGTGGCAGGTTGTGATCAAAACGGTGAAATCGAGGCTGAACCGATGGAATAACAACACTTTATCTTTAGGAGGCAGGGTGGTATTATTGAAATCAGTCATTTATGCAATTCCGGTTTACTTTCTCTCGTTCTTTAAGGCACCATTAGGTATAATTTCAAAACTAGAATCCTTATGCAAACACTTCCTATGAGGGGGGGCTCAGAGGAAAAAAGAAAGATCGCGTGGGTCAAATGGGAAAAAATATGCAGACCCATCACTGAAGGAGGATTAGGGATTAGAGACTTTAGAAGGTTCAACTTGGCGCTACTAGGAAAATGGCTTTGGAAAATCAAGAACGAACGAAAAGGGATCTGGTTCGAAGCTTTAGCGAACAAATACGGGAGGATAGATGGGAATGTCAACACGGAAGGGGAGGGTGGTTCAAAGTGGTGGAGGAGCATAATAGGACTAGATATAGGAATCAATGCTGTTTCTAATGGATATGCGGTGAAATAGGTGTATAACTTGTTGTCGACAACTACCCAAGACGACATTAATCAAGATTGGTCTAAGATTTGGAATAAGGTGATACCACTAAAAGTGTCGTGTATGATTTGGAGGTTACTCCAGAACAAAATTCCTTCGAAAGAGAATTTAGTTAAGAGAGGGGTTTTGGAGGAGGAGCAGAATAGGTGTGCAGCTGATTGTGGTAGTGAGGAGACGGTAGATCATATCTTTTTCAGCTGTCCTAGAGTTTCTGGAGCCTGGAAACATCTTTGTAATTGGCTTGGAATTCAAACGACCTTAATTAACGAAGGCTGGAATCATTTGGAACAGTTCGAAAACCTACCGGAGGGAGGTAAAGACACCAGATTGAAGATGACCGCTATATGGGCTGCTTGTGTTTGGAACATTTGGAAAGCCAAAAATAGCAGAATTTTTGACAACAAGGTATTCAATGCGGAAAAGATCGGAGAAGAATCGATATTGATGGCGTGGAAGTGGCTCAAAGTTAAGGCTAAGATCATTAACAACGATTTCGGGGTTTGGTGTATGAATCCAAAAGCCTGTATTGGTTCAGATCGTACCTGATTGTCTTGGCACGAGTGTTAGTCTGATTTGCCTCTAATTCTGCAGATGGATTCGTCGCTTATCCTTGTCCCTCAGCTTTGTAATTTTCGTTCCTGGGTGTGTTGGTGCAGTGTTGCTCCTGGTGTAGTGGTGTGCTTCTTTTTGGTTTATCTCCTCTTTCGTAGGAATCTTTCCCCTTCTTCCTTGGAGCGTCCTTGTTGGTGGCTGGTCGCAGTCGGGAGTGTTTCTGCTCCTGTTTGTGTGTCTTTGCCGGTTGAGATTGGTGGTGGAGTTAGCTGCCATCCTAGGTGTCTGTGAGTGATTTGGCACCGGGTTTCTTGGAGTTCTAGGTAACATATTCCAGTAAGCAAAGGAGGTAGCTATCTATTGTTGAAGCTTCATCATGTAGCACTCGTTCCCTAGCCGTGAAATTTTTGCAGGAGCAGTGTTTTTTGCAGCAGTGCCAGGTTGTTGTGTCTTGGTTCGAGTTTATCTGTACTGGTGCTTATGTTGAATTCATTTATTTTTTTTTTGAACTTGTCTGGGTATTTTTGAGGTAGGGTGCTTTGTTGTCCAGTTAGTGATTTGGTTGTTTTAGTCCAGCTACTGTACTTCTAAGATGTGCAGCGTTTTTTCCTTAAGTGGCGGGTTGGGGTCTGAGCTATTCAGTAGTTTTGGTGTTATTAGTGCCAACTTTGGTTCTAGCTGTATGTTTATTCTATTGGATTCTGGTGTTGTAATTACATGGCATTGCTTATGCCACTTCTAATTTTAATTCAAATGTTTCTTTTGCTGATTAAAAAAAAAACATAGCACGTCACGCACCAGCATGCCACGTCCCTTTCTCACACTTTTGAATTCAAAGAAACAAGGGTTAAATAAGTTTTAGGTCCCTCTAAATATAGCGATTTTCAATTTTAGTCCCTCAAAAATTTTCCTTTAAGAATTGGTCCCTACAAGATTTTCTGTCTCAATGAATAGTCTCTGACGTCAAATGGGAGTAACGGCTGCTGATGTGGCTGCGCCACGTGGCAATTTCTTTCATTTTTTTTATTTTTTATATTCATAAATCCAGAATTCGTAGCTAATTTGTAGCTAATTCAAAACCAATTCCTAGCTAATTCTCAAAATTGAGACTTTCTAAACCCAGTATTCGTAGCTAATTCGAAACCAATTCGTAGCTAATTCTGAAAATAATTATCAATGACTAACACCAATTAGCTACCTTTGGAATAGGTTTTTTCACATAATCCGATTGACTTTTGATATAAATTACTTGAGGCACTTTTGGTTCATCCAACAATGCTTCAAGGGGAGTACAATTGGCTTGTCATACCAAAAAAGAGTGGAATTAACCCAAGACATTGATAAACAATCACTTTTTTTTCAAACTTAATTCAGGAAAACTCTTGTTCATCAAAGATAGAAGTCTTTCGGTTGTCCCCAAAAACTGAGCAATGAAACTAACTTGCACTATCTTATTACCCCCTTGACCAATTCGAACAACTCTAGGTTGCACTCTAATGAAAAGATCTTTATGTAATTTTGGTTCAATTAATTGCCATTTGTAAACAACGTCAGTTGCACCTTCATCAACATTCCTTTTCACATTGAAAACAGTAACTTGCGGAGATACTTGAACCAATTTGAGTTTCCATGAAAGAATAACACCAAAACTAGCACCACCACCCCTTATAGCCCAAAATAAATCTTCTCCCATGGATTTTTTATCAAGAAGCTGGAGATTATGTTTTGCTTCTGAATCTTTATTCTTCAGCTGAACAATGGGAAAAGGTTGCAGAAGTTAGAAAACTAATGAAACAAAAATCAATCCAAACCACACCTGGTTGTTGTACAATTGAGCTTAAAGGAGTTGTACATGAGTTTGTTGTGGATGATATTTCACATTCAAGAAAGGTTGAAATTTATAACACACTGGATGAGATTAATAAGCATTGAGGATAGTTGGTTATGTTGTTGAACTTTCATCTGAACTGCATAAGATGGATGACAAAGGAAAATAGTATGCACTCTCTTATCACAGGTAAAAACTGGCAATTGCATTCGGTGTGCTTGTCACTCCACCGGGCAAGGCATTGAGAGTGGCCTCTAATATCCGCATTTGTGTTGATTGCCATAATTTTCTGAAACTTTTTTCTGCAGTCTACAATCGAGATGTAATTCTCAGAGACCATAAGCGGTTTCACCACTTTCGGCGAGGGCATTGCTCCTGTAGTGATTATTGGTAGATATATGAAGAGTTGGTAAAATGATTTTGAAGAGCCACAATAAATGAGTGAGGGCTAGCTCACTATTGACTTTATTCAAGTCTTTTATTTCATACCAGCTTGTTGCAGTTAGCCTGTGACTTAGAGTCATAGCTTACTCTTGCTGAATCTGGTAGATAAATCAAGCAACTTTTTGGACTGTGCATGATATTGAACATTGCCAAATAATGACGGCCTAAATGAGGAACATAAAAAAGGGGTCAGAAATATCTCTATGGTGCATCTAAGAATTTTGGTGGTAGAATTCTTTGAGAAATTTTATTTATACTGCAGAACTATTTTTTGGTTAGTACACAAATATTAAGCTAGTGTCGTTTGACAAAAGGCAGGGAAGGTTTGTCATGTGGTACTCAATAGGATTTTGTTCCTCATCTGCTTGTTTGGTTTATATCAATATCTCTAAATAATATTTTTTATGGAGTTCATCAATGACTTCATATAACAATGCCAATTGACATGTACGCTTGATTTATAGAAGAACAACATAAATGATATTTTGACACTATTTTGACAATTATTTTCTACACTAATAGTATAACGATGTGTTACAACTCATTAATCATCTATTGAATTTGATTACCACAATTTTGATTGTTATTACCCACCTCGCCTTGACTAACGAAACCAACAGTGATTAAGATACAAGAATAATATGTTGATTTTTGAAAAATAGACCAACAATATCACCCAATGATAATTAAATAAAACAGCATGTATAAAACATCATAATATTCTGTCATCAATTCTAATCGGATTATGTGAAGAAACCTATTCCAAAGGTAACTAATTGGTGTTAGTCATTGATAATTATTTTCAGAATTAGCTACGAATTGGTTTCGAATTAGCTACGAATTAGCTACGAATACTAGGTTTAGAAAGTCTCAATTTTCAGAATTAGCTAGGAATTGGTTTCGAATTAGTTACAAATTAGCTACGAGTTCTGGATTTATGAATATAAAAAATAAAAAATGGAAGAAATTGCCACGTGGCGCAGCCACATCAGCAGCCGTTACTCCCATTTGACGTCAGAGACTATTCATTGAGACGGAAAATCTTATAGGGACCAATTCTTAAAAGAAAATTTTTTAGGAACTAAAATTGAAAATCGCTATATTTAAAGGGACCTAAAACTTATTTAACCCAAAAAACAATAACATGATAAACTCCCTCCATCACGTTTCAAAAAAAAGTCATCTACTGCATCTCTTAAAAAAAAAAAAAAAAAAAAAGGGAGTTGCTACACGAGGATCTTTCCACGCGGGCCCCCCTTTATTTTTTCCTTCATCATCTCACTACTTTAACACAATCCACCATATATTCTCTCTCTTACAACAAAAGGCCTTGAAAATAAGAAAATGAGAAGTAACTTTCACATAGGGGGATTTAGATTCAGCAACATAAATTTCAGTTTTCGTTTTGGAAATTTCAATTCTGTGGAGTAAGGTACCATCACCATGCATACGAACCAAACTCCCTTTTTGCACAAAACCAAACATGACATTACTTGCCTCCTTCAATATGACCACTTTCACTTCATACTTTCAAACAGTAGCAACGACACAACATCATACGACATAAACCTCACCAAAACCGCCTCATGCACCTCATACAAATCATGTCGATCTTCAATATTACAACAACAACACTGCATCTGTCACCATCACCGTCAGCAACGATACAACAACAACCAGAAAAGCAGAAAAGCGAATTAGAACACCTTTAGATCTGTTCGTCGCAAACCGCCATAGAAAACAAGCTTCGTCGAACGCCATACATCCTCCGAAAAAGCGATGCAATCACCGCTCTAGTCGTCCTTACCTTGCCATCGAAAACATCTTCGGAAACGCAAATCTCAAAGCAAGAAAACTAGAAGGTTGTCGCTCCACCATTTTCGGTCTTTCAGCCTTTCGTCACGTCACCGGTAGCTCATCTTCTTCGTGTGTTTGTCATTTTGTGTGTTGTAGAATTTTGATTTAAACTTTGAATTTTTTTTAAAAAGACGAAGAAAAGAGTGTTTGTGTTGTTTGGATTTGAATGTCACTAAGGGTAAGGGTGGAAATAGGCTGGGCCGAACTAAACTTTGTCAAGCTTAGGTTTGGTCTTCCAAAAAAATTGAAGTCTAAGTATGACTTGTAGCCTGTCATAGGCTTATTTTTAAGCTTGAGTCTGACATTTATCTAAGATCTGGTTAGTCTGTTAACCTACATAAAAGTCTGTTATTTTAAATTGACTTACAAACTAAAAAACCAATGAGACTAAAAGTTTATTTATAGTGACTTATTTTAACTTACCTATTACATAAGTTTTATGAGATTATTTATTTAAGATAACTTATGAAAATAACTTATAACATTGTTCATAAGGTGTTTTTATTTTATTTTCATAATTTCTTCAAGATAACTGTAATGCCATGTATAATATATATCTAGAATAATACAATACAAACATTTTATTTGGTACTGACACCAACATAAGTGTCTAATGGTGTAATTCACATACTTGATCATTTCTAATACAATTACAACCTATGGTACAAGATATGGAAAGTAGCCAAAAACATAAATCTAAGATCAATATACAATATCCTCAATTGTATACAACAAATACACAGCAGAAATAAGCTTAACTAAGCTTCTCTTGAAACATCCAAGTATAGCTCCACTTGTAAATCAAACCTGCAAATACCTCCTGAAAATAATCAACAACAGTGGGGTGAGATACATCAAATCTCAGTGAGTTTCCTATCTTATGGATTCTCTCGGCTTTACAGGATTCTAGCCAAATCCTAACTCAAGTCAAGGGGAAGGGAAATAACCTTGAGTTCACAACCTCACACTATATGGAAACATGTCATGAGTCTGTTAACTCAACAATCTCACTAATCGATAACCTTACCAAGGCATCCCCTTTTCCCGTCCGCTTCTACGTCTAGAAGTCTACCCGAGTCATGGATCCTTGTAGTTACTTGGCATACGAAATGGATTCGGGATCATCGGTCTGTTAACCGTGAACCGTCACTTCTCATGGCCTGTTAACCATCACAAGTCTCTTTACCATATAGGCTTCATTCGTACTACACGCGGGAATCAAACCTACCATGTAATTGTGCACACGTTTCAGAGGAGGAGTTCGAGTCTCATGAAACTACACCTCAAGATAAATGGTTACGATTACGTGATCATATACACAATGTGATTGTATTCGACAATCACAAGGCCACATTCGCCTTAAGGCCTCTTTTGCCTTTTACAAAACCACAAAGGTTTACACACATGTTCCATACTAGTGTTTCACTCATTTCTATACCATTCGGTAATGGACACACGCCTCGGCCTCTCCTGCACGAGCGTTGTTATTAAGTTATCTACTCTAGGCCAGAACTCGTCAATGAATGCACGAGCGTCGCCATCCAGAGTTTCTATCACAATTCTATTCACAACCTAGAATTATACCATTTTGTTTTGGGGTAAAGTTTCCTCACTCTCCCTAACTCATTTTAACATGCATATTCTCTCATTCATTTTAACAACAATATTAGATAGATATGGCATAACACAAATATTACAAGTAAATACATATAATCACACATCACATAAAACACCTCTTTCGGGTTCCCTCCGATTCATTTAATCGGGTATCGAAATCAATACTTTTCACTTTTATCCCGTAGGATATTTTCACAGCTTCACATCGGCTATAATTATGCCTCGATCGGATTTACGATCCAAAAGATATGAAATTCAACATAACACATAACATTGTTATCATTCAAATGCCACTAATTAATTAATCCCACCTCATACTCAATATTTTCACTTTTTATTGGGTAGAGGGTCGTCGTGGCTTTCTAACGGTACCAAGAACGTCTTGATCCGAGTTACGGATCAAAAGTTATGGATTTTAGAAAAACAGTTTTATTTTTTGTTCCAGGTCGCGCTAAGCGGGCCCCACCCGCGCTAAGCGCGTTACTCTCTGCCTGATGGAGGCGAAAATTCTCCAAACCGCGCTAAGCGTGCAGACCCGCGCTAAGCGCGCACTGCGATATGCAGAAAAATAAACCCTTCGACAGTCCTTCCCAAAAATCACCATTTTCATCTCAAATCAGTTCCAAACAACATAACAAGTATCAACAAATGTTCATATGCATAGTGTGATCATTCAACACGGTTTATATCGATTTTTAACCGTTAAATCCATTGATTCCATATTTCTAACCTAAATCAAACATTTTTCAAAAAACTCTAAAACTAAAGTTCTAACTAGAACCCACCTTGATGATTAAAGAGGAGTTTGAAGAAGATGATGAATTGATGATGATCCATAAACTTCTCTTGTTCATCTTTCTCCACTTTCTCTCTTCTTCTCTTCCTTTCTCTTCTTTCCTTTTCTTTCTTCTCCTTTTCTCACTTTCTCTTTCTCTTTATATATATATATATATATATATATATATATATATATATATATATATATATATATATATATATATATATATATATATATATATATATATATAATACTATTATTATATAATATTATCCAATAGAGTAAAATATCTCAAATTGATATTTTATCGTCTAACACCAATTGATCAATTATTAGAGTTACCTTAAAATCCTCTCTTAAACTAATAATTATTAATCTTTCTCTTAAATAAAATAATTGATCTCTTCTGAGTTCATCAATTGCGCTATTGATCCCAATTGATAACACTTAAAGTATTTAGAGCATTCCACTAATCCAATTTATTAAAGATAGAGCGCATAAATACTTATCTGATTTCATCTGACACCCAATTGGGCACTTAATTAATACGGAGTATTACAATAATCAATTTTTATTTATGTATTTTAATTTAAAATACAAAACATAACATAATGATAATAAAAAAAAATTATTCATATTTATTTAAATAAGTCAGCCTGTTAGATTTAAAAGACTTTTTTTATGGCCTGTGCCATAGTCTTTTTTAACTAAATAGGCGTATAAAAAAATCTAAATTTTTTCTATTTAAAAAAAAATTGATATCCCCTGAATCTGTGTAGGCTAGGCCAGTAGGCCCCCGTTGTTGATCTGTCCTATTTCCATCCCTAAATGTCACTGAACCTGCAGTAACACGTGAGTTATACTTTTAAATTTTGTTGAAATTTTTTTTATGATTGTTTTGACCTTGGGTCCTTGAGCCCATGGTGTTTACCGTTTACATCACCCGACACCACACACGCCTTTTATCTCTTTTGCATCCTCCCTCCTTTTCTTCTAGTTAATTCTTCTTTTTTTTTTGTTAGATTTATTTTTAATTAATTTTGGTATTGATATTTTAATTTATTTTTCTAATTGTGTTTAAATATTTTTTTTAGTTTTTTTTAGATTAATTATTCTAGTTGTTTTCTATTAAATAAAAACTTCAAAAAAATATTTTTCAATTAGATTATGAATTAATCTTTTCAATTTTAATTTTGTTTAAAATATTAATTGTTTAGGTTTCATATATATATATATATATATATATATATATATATATATATATATATATTTTATCATTTAGATTTTTAATTCCTATTAATCGATTATTTTGACTATGTCATTGCTTGTATCTTGCGCTCATGTTGTAACAATGTTGTATTGATATTGGTTCCTCACTTGCATATGCAAACCATTTTCAGAATAAACTCTTGATTCATCGACCCATCTTTTACACCTCGGTTGCTTTGTGCATCACCATCGACCTTACCCTAGCATAATTAGGTCCTTTGTCCCATTTAGTTTAAACCCTTTAATCGCTTCGAACGCAAATAATAACCTCGATCCATATCGAGTATTTTCGTCAAATCAAGTTAAGACACTTAATGACTATGACTAACTTTTCAATAAAAGATGAAAAGAGAGTTGGACTGGAGCCTTCGAGTTCTCTCTTCGATTGTTTAAGTGTGAGGAGTCTTCTTCACACTTGAATAGTCGTCTTCTCTAAAATATTTGGAATACGCTTCACATCAAATTATTTTCATAACAAATTGAATCAAACCTATTTTTCTCAAATTAATTAAGGTTGAAAAAGAGAGAGAGTCGAGTCTTCGATTCACTCTCCCGAATATTTGTGCCAGAGGAGCCTTTCTTAAACATTCAAGTAATCGTCATCCGCTTAAAGTACTTTAACTATATCAAAACCCTTTCACAATTAAGGTTGAGAGAGAGAGAGAGAGAGAGTCGAGTCTTCGATTTACTCTGCCGATTATTTATGTCCAAGGAGCCTTTCTTAAGCATTCAAGTAATTGTCATCCGCTTAAAATACTTTAACTATATCAAAACCCTTTCATAATTAAGGTTGAAAAAGAGAGAGAATCGAGTCTTCGATTCACTCTCCCGATTATTTGTACCCGAGGAGCCTTTCTTATGCATTCAAGTAATCATCATCCAAATAAAATATCAACACGTTAATCAAACTTCTTGCCTCTGTGTGATTCAAAACTTTTTTTCCAAAAAGGACATGTTATTTCCGTTCTACCACAATACAGGTAACTCATAAGACTCCATGAGCGAGCGACAATACACATAACTTCTAGAACGAGAACGTTAGCGTCATCCTTAAAAAACACCAACAAACATAGTTATAAACTATAGACGCTCTGATTCTTCACTTCTTTCAAGTGAAGATACGTAGGCACAAGGGCCCAAATCCTTGGCGAGCACCCTAATAAAAAATCACCCATTTTCCCATTATTTCCCTTAGAAGAAAACAAACAACCTTAGCTAACTTTATCACAAATCGAATTAAGAGGTTCCCGTTGAGTATAACGGACGTGAGGGGGTGCTAATAGCTTCCCCTCGCGTAACCGACTCCCGAACCCAGAATGTGATTGCGATGACCAAGTTCTTTCCTTAAAGGTTTTATCGATATTTTCCTTTCCCTCTTTGGGATTAATAAAATTCGGTGGCGACTCTATTTTTCCGCGTCTATCGTGAAGGGCATACCATTTTTCGAGGTGCGACAGGTAATAACCTACTAAACCCAAGAAACTCCTAATCTCCGTTTACTGATTTCGAAGGTTCCCATTAAAGTATAACACTCACTTTGGATGGATCCACTGCTATGCCATCACCAGAAATAACATGTCCCAAAAAAACTCACTCCGTGCAACCAGAACTCACATTTCGAAAGTTTCGCAAACAACTTGTTATCTTTGCAATGCAATCCTCAGATGTTCTGCATGATCCTTTTCCGACCTGGAGTAAATCAAAATGTAATCAATAAAAACTACAACAAATTGATCCAAGTAGGCATGAAATATATGATTCATGTACTCCATCAATACGCACGGCGCATTGGACACTTCGAACGACATCACAACATATTCCTAATGCCCATACCGAGTCCTGAAAGTCGTCTTCTGAATATCATCCTCTTTCACTCAGATCTGATGGTAACCCGATCTCAAATAAATCTTATTGAAAACACGAGCTCCCACAAGTTGATCCATTAGATCATCAATTCTTGGAAGCGGATATTTGTTCTTGACGGTCACCTTATTTAGCCGACGATAATCAATGCATAATCACATACTACCATCCTTTTTCTTAACCAACAACATTGAAGCTCCCCACAAAGACACACTGGGTCTAATAAACTTTTTATCAAGTAGTTCTCTTAGTTGGGATTTCAACTCTGCCAATTCTGATGCTGATATCCTATATGGTGCCATAGATATAGGTCTGGTACCAGGGACAAGATCAATTGCAAATTCCACCTCTCGCTTCGGAGGCAACTCTGAAATATAGTCTGGAAACACTTCTGGAAACTCTCTCACAACAGGTAATTCATTAAACGACATTTTTCCCTCAACAAACAATGAGGAAAGCACCGCGAACATTTTAGCTTCATCTTCCAATAAGGTTCTCAATTCCTTGGTAGATATAAAATTAGCCAAATCTTCCTCCTATGGGGTAAGAAATAACAACCTCTTCCTATAGCCGTCAATATAGACATAATTGCTCTCTAGTCAGTTCATTCCTAAAATAATATCCAGATCATTGAGTGGTAAGCAAATCAACTTCACTCCAAAGTCTTTACCAAAGATAGACAAAGGACAATTCAAGCACACTAGGGACGTAGTTATCGACCTAATAGATGAAGTATCAATCATCATCCCCTTACTCAAAGTAGACGGCACAAGTCCTAGTTTCTTCACACAATTAACAGAAATAAACGAGTGGGTCGCACTCATAATAATGATTGTAATCAAAGGAGTATTACAGGTGTAACAAGTACCTCAGACCAAATGATCCTCACTGGTAGGCTAAGCCCCCACCAATGCAAATACCTTCCCATCAGTCTGTGACTTCTTTGACTTCTGACAGTGGGTGCTGATGTGACCCTGTTCACTACAGTTGTAACAGGTAGGTATATTGGTCCTACTATCTATCACAACATGACCTGGTCTTCCGCACTTAAAACATTTCTTCACCTCATTCTGACATTCATTAGCACGATGACCCATGCCACCACACTTGAAACACTTGATAGGGTTGGGAGGAACTCCTCCCCCACTTGGCTTATTTCCAACAACAGCTTTCTGCTTCCCTTTATCGTCCGAAGCACTGTAAGGCATGCTCCCGTGCCTCTTCTTACCTCTCTTGTCACTCAGTTCCTTGTAGTGAGCAACCCGAGCCCTGTTATCTTCATCATAGATCCTGCACCTATTCACTAACTCGGGGGAAGTATCTGATTTTCTGATAGCCGATACCCTGTTTGATCTCGGGATACAGCTCATTCTCAAACTTGATAAATTTTGAACTCATAGCAGCATCAGTATTGTAATGAGGACAATACTACATCAATTTCTCGAACTTGGTGGCATATTCTGCAACTGTCGAGTTTCCCTGCTTCAATTCTAGGAATTCGATCTCCTTTTTACCATGAACATCTTCCGGAAAATACCTCTCCAGAAACTTAGCCATGAACATCGTCCAAGAAATAGGACTACCTGCAGCTTCTAACCTTTGACGGGTGTTATCCCACCTATCCTCATCTTCCTCGGTCAACATATGAGTACCAAATTGCACCTTCTGAGCTTCGTTGCACCCCATGACTCTGAAGATCTTCTCAATGTCCTTCAGCCATTCCCGCGCGGCATCCGGGTCACACCTATCCTCGAACTTAGGTGGCATGTTATTCTGGAACTTCTCCAAATTGTGGAACTCGATATCTCCAGCATTCTGATTGTTATTTTGCACCGCCTGCGCAACGGCTTGTAACACAGCAGCAATCACAACATCATTTCTCCCAGCCATACTGCTCAACACCAAAATTACAGGTTAGAAAGATTACATGATTATATTCACTCTATAGTTAGACTCTACTACAACACTAGTCGGACGGACCGACATGCTCTGATACCAATTGTAACATCCTAATCTCCATATTCATTTAATAAATAATAATAAGAAAATAGTTTGCGGAAAAGTCAGAGTTACACACGTAGGATACCACATCACATAAAATCTCATGAAGTATGAAGTCACTTCATATCTTATTCCCTCATAAAAATAAATTAATTAACAACAGAATATGCAAATAGTTCACCATTGATGCTCCAAATACATCAAACTCCATAAAAATTATGGTTCAACAACATTAAACAAAAAAAATCAAGATACGTAACAAATGGAAAAAAACATAAGAATAACGAATCCTCATCCTTCCCGTGTTACGTATCAGAGCGATTCCTAAGACTCGATAAATAGCAACACATGCTCCAAGCACTACTTAGGTACCTAATTATCTATACTCCCCAATGAGCACATATACAACAACAGAAAAGGGGTGAGAATTACATTCAATAAATTTACGATGAAAATCACATGCTAAGGAGTAATATTCACACAATTCACACCAATCAAACAATCATAACGCACATACGAGTGCCACATCAACATTCAGCATATTTGACCCATATTCAATCTTACATATATGCAATGTGACTCAACTGGCACTACACCATGCATGCAGTACCAACACAATCCATATGGTTCACTATTTGAATCTGATTCACGTCAGAATCTGGATAAGTCGTATACATTACTCTGAACTATAACTTATCTCCACTCGACTCTCACATGGAGTCCGGATGAGACTAGGCACCCATCATGGATTCCCACCTAGGCTCATCTCCACATAACACGATATGAATGCATGACATACGATTATGCATATTACAATCATCATTAATGCATAACACACGATCCACAATGATCACACATGAGCCACATATTCACCGTAGTTCCCTCTGGAATTACCACCTCTGCCCAAGATTGTCCACATAACAACAATCTTAGCACCACAAGCATCAATTACACATCATAAAAAAACTACACATAAATACCATGTTTTATTACATTTACTATCATTACCGATTCCCCTATGTCCAATTACACCATATTAGTCTTATGAACCTAGAGGAATTGCATCACACGCGAAATCGGGAAAGAAATCGCGAAAACAGAAAAATTTTAACACAGGCTTGCCCATACGCGTATGACCCTGCTCCATACGCGTATGGCCTCATTTCCTCGCCCCAGCCCTGCGTATGTTACACGTAGGGCCTCTGATGCCCAACCCTCATACGCGTATTGCCACATGCCTTACGCGTATGACCAAAGGCGATTTCCTCCTCAAAACCCCAAGGAACTTCCCATATGCATAATGGCTACACCATACGCGTACCGCCCACTCCCTTACGCGTCCCATACGCGTATCAGCAGAGGGAGTGCTGGCTATAGGGACAGGGCATGTATCGTATGCGTAAGCCCCTGGGAACGTCCCATCATACGCGTATGACCCGCTGGCAAACGCGTATGCCCAGTCTGCACAGAGAAAAACCAATTTTCGTATCAGTGCGATTCTGCGCCCATTGGAGCACCTTCAAGCTCCTATTTCTGACTCAAAACAGCATTTATACTAGTATAACCCTAAAGTCTTAATTCTACTTCATTAATCTAGCATTTTACCAAGGTTTTCTACAATTCAAATCACATTTTTGTCATCCCCCAAAACCCCTACTTCCAGATCTGTTTTCATGGTATACACAACAACAATAACACACAATTACACGAAACTCATATCAATATCAGTATACAAACATGAATTCATAGCAACAATCACACAAATATGAAATTAAGCAAGAATACACAGCAAATCCTTAGAGAGAAAGAAACCCTCACTACCCTCTCATGTTCTAGTCACCATTAATGAACCCATTCTCCCCTTACCTTGATTTCAAGCTTGAGCTCTCTAACAATGGTGGAACCTTGATCTTCTCTCTTGCCCTAGCTCTGCTTCTTTCTTCTCTCCTTTCTTTTTGCACGTGTAACTGATAATGTAATCTATTTTCCCTACTTCTCTCTAATTATGGTTTATTTTCCTTAATTTTTAATAATAATAATAATAATAATAATAATAATAATAATAATAATAATAATAATATTAATAATCATAATAATAATAATACCATTATCATTAGGGACAACATTTCATTATTAATAACTAATAATAATTAAATATCTCATCTACCATCATTAATATTATTTATCATCATAATATTATTCTAAGTTTTAATCCTAATTAACTCATTACACTAAGCTCTCACACTCACCCTTATACACATACCCTCAACTAAACCAATGTCAAAAATAATTATATGAATAAAATCACACAATGACTAAACATTTTAATTGGGTGTTACACCAAGCCGATTTTACCATATCTTGTTAAGATTCCTCAAGGACCCATGCACACTCAAACTTCAAATATTTCGGAATATTCCTAGTAGTATTACTCCCTCCGTCTCATAAAAAGTGTCTCATTTACACTTTTTCTTTGTCTAAAAATAATTGTCCATTTACATTACCAATACAACATTTATTATTATTTTTCCACTACTATACCCCTATTTACTAGCTTTCACTTTATTCAACTACTCTATTAACAACATTCAATAAGGGTATTATAGTAAATGATATTAGTTTTTTCATTAAAATAAATACATCTAATCATTTTTTAAAAAACCGTACATTGTTCAAATAAGACATTTTTTATGAGACAGATGGAGTATCAATTAACGAAACTAACTCATGATGATGATAAAAAAGTCTAGATAGGTAAGGACTTTAACTTGAGCATCTAGAAATTAGAGTCTCTAGTGATCATTTCTCAACACTCTATCTAGTCTTTCATAAACTCTCAACCCTCTGACTAATAGGGCCCCTCCAAGTACTCCCTCCGTCCCAAATTATAAGACGTTTTGGGCTTTTCACACTAATTAAGAAACTTAATTATTACTTTATGAGAAAGACAAATTATGTATAACTTTACAGTAATGCCCCTCATAATTATATAGGAGAGAGAAATTAAAAGAGTTGAAAGAATAAATAATAATAAATATTTAAGGGTATATTGGAGAAGATGTCATTTATATTGCATTGGGAATGTAAGGTGACTTATAATTTGGGACAATTTTTTTTGGCAAAGTGACTTATAATTTGAGACGGAGGGAGTATATCTATAGCCAGTTGAACCTAGATTTATAAGATTGCAGTCATTAATTCTGTCTTGGAACAACACACACTTCATACCGTAAGGAATAATGTCTCCCTTCTTTTCTGAACCATTCAAAATGTCATTGCACTCACTCCAGAGCTCCCTCCTCTCATCTTTTCTAGGACTTGCATAAACAAGCGCTAACATCCAATCTACCTCATCTTCTCTAAAAAATTATACATGAGCGCCAATTGACTTGGCGTGTCACTTTTGCATGCATGAAAAAACTGATTTATGCATTAATCACATACGAACACCCAACAACATGCATTTAATGTAATTTATTTTCTCATCAATACTTCATAAAGGTTTAGATAGCGCTTTAGGTAATACCAAACAAGACCTTAGACAATGCTTTTTTTGGCCTTAGACAGCGCTTTTAAGCGCTGTCTAAACTTGCGCTGCTAAAGGTTTAGACAGCGCTTTGGGTAATACCAAAAGCGCTGTCTAAAGGGGGATATATTTTCACAAAAAGCGCTGTCTAAGACCCACCTTTTTGAACTTTTTAGGTATACCTTAGACAGCGCTTTTGGTGAAAGCGCTTTCTAAGCCCCACCTTTTTGAACTTTTTTAGGCATACCTTAGACAGCGCTTTTGGTGAAAGCGCTTTCTAAGCCCCACCTTAGACAGCGCTTTTAGTGTAAAGCGCTGTCTAAGGTATACGAAAATTTTTATATAAATTTTTTTAAACCCAATTTTTACCAGGTTTTTCAACCAGAATTTGACCTGTTTTTCAACCATTTTTTTTCCAGAAAAATACCACAATTTGGAGATTCAAATCAATCCAATTTGGCCTATTTAAATGTACCAATTTACACCAAAATTATATATCCAAAACAATTGGCAATTCAAACCAATATATATATAGACAAATGTACATATTACTTATACTACTACTTTTGCATCCAACCAAAGCATTGCTCCAAATCTACATAGGTCCTGAAAGAACACAAAGATTGTAATTCAATTAAAAGAATACATCAACAATGTCTATAGTTAGAAAGTTACACATATTTAAATTCTCATCAATTAAAGTAAGAGTACAATATTATACCTGATAAAACTCCGAGCTCCATAATGTATTGACACCATTCCTCTTTAGTTTCATCCAATTGAGAAATTGAGTAATGAGCACACTTGCATTCTTCAAAGTACTACATAATAATATAACATAGTTTGATTTAGTTTTAACTATTTCATTATATGAGAGATATGTGTTAAATATTAAAATAACTCATAAGTTAGAAATGCATACATCGGATGGAATCTCTATTCGATCCAAATTAAGAGTGTCTCTCATAAACCTCAACATGAAATATCCGCAATCTATTTCATTACGTTGCCGAGGACACTACAAATGAAAAGAAAATATGGATAAATCCTAAGTTTTATCAAGTAGCATCACTAATATATAATAAAACATGTGATAATTAATATACCTTCACTCTATTCCATGTAATGGGGTTGACTCTCCTCTTTGGTACTTGGCCATCTCGTAGTGCTCGGAAAGCTTGTATAACGCTAATAAAATATAAATGAATATTTAAAATAATCCACATAAATAAATAAACAAACAAATAAATATACACATTCATATTTAGAACAATCTCACTTACGTGTCAATACATTTCTTCATATCCGGGTATGTTGTCCAATCATTTCCTAACGAATCCAGATAATACACCACTTCTCTGCTAGGATTAATTGCGACTAACAACCAATGTCCACTGTAAGATTAAATAAGTGTTAGATGGAAACTTTCTACACGATGTCAAAATACAAAAAAACTATAATAGATGAATTTAGAATGAAAATCTAACCCAGTATTAAACGGTAAAAGGAGCAACTTTTTCATTTCTTGGTTGTCCATAAAGACGTCGCGTACATACGCCAGGACCTCATCTGGTTTATTTATTATTAAGGATAAGTTGACAGACGCGGGGCATAAGAATGCAAATCTTTGCTGCAATCCACGTGGGCGCATAACTTTGTCATACAGAAACCTTAAATAAAAACATCATTAACATTAGACTATTCATTTGAAACATAAAGTAAATAAGTTGTTCAATTAATATACCAAAGTAGATCGGATATATACCTCACGTATGTATTGACAACACCGACCCCAATTCTTCATGATTGAAAACTTGCTCGAAGTCTTCATTACCAATATTTTGTTCATGTTCGAAGCCATATATACCTTTCTCCATATGTATAAGACGAACACCTCCGGTCGGAATATCTGTCAATTGTAGAAACGTCTGAAGGCACGACCTAAACTTGGAGATAGGTTGTTTTCTAGCCCTGTTCTTCTTAGCACCAACATTTTTCTGTGTTGAAACGTTGCTAATCTCTTTACCAGGCAGCTATATATCATATAATTTGTTAGATGAAGTATAAGATATCCAATTTAACATTTTCCATGCATAAATATCATATAATTGTGATGTACCTCTTTTTTTGAGACAACAGACTCGGTATGCTCCGGAATCCCCTTATCCTTTGTTTTGGATCTTGTTGGAGTCTAAATAACATTACCATGTAAAAAATGAAAATAAAATGCTCGTAAAATCTTTGAATCTACACATTAAGGTTAACAAAGGTTCATAACGGTTTTAAGCATACCTCATATCCTACGAGTATGAGGTTTGACGGCCATGCAACATACGACCCTATAGCATCTCCCACCAATGTTGCATCCGAAACATCATCAGGATAGGGTAATAATGCACCCGCCTCTGTAGCAATATCAACTGATACTTTCATGCATCTAGTAGGGAGTGGGTTATTGTGAAGTAATTCTACCGAAGTGTTATACATTTTTCCCTTGCCAACCATCCGATAAGTTGGTGAAGATAAGAAGAGCTGACAATGGGAAACGCCCTAAAACCAAAAATAAATATGACATTGTTAATGTGTATATATGTCATTTAAATAATTTAAGCTACTAATTTAATTTCATAAAAATATATATAATTACCTCTGGAATATTCGGTCGAAAGCTGCAGTTGATACTATCTTTCTCCGATCCATCTCTAAAACCTGAAGCGTTATCCCTTTCTTTCTCCTTTCTTAATTCCCGAACTTCAGCTTCCAGTGCTTCCAATTTAGCTTGAAGTTCTGTATTACTAGGAGCCTTTCCTTTTTTTAATATTCAAGGAGGTCGGAGTGATCCCAAATCCCTTACCCCTCACCCGACCAGAATACTCAGGGACATCTAATGCCCGACTAAGTATGCTCCTGGAATCATCTAGAGATACATACTGAGATAACGCCTCCTGAAAATCAGATGAATATCGAATATTTGTCAAATATTTGTTAATAAAGTTTTGATTTAATTAAAGAAATATTGTTATACTTACACATTTCTCAAATACTTGTAGAACCCCTTCTGCAACAACTCCAGACTTGCCCACACGGGCTTCCTTCCACAAGACATGTGCAGGAAGAGATGTTTCAGAGCTATTCGCCTTTTGTAACTACATATAAAGCCAAATAATATGATCAAATATAACTCATGATGAACAATTATTATATCATTGCAATTTATTGATACTTACCAAAGATTGCTCCAAATGTCCATATCCAACACGTCCTTTCCTGTATCAATACTGGGGAGCTGATGCTCTTTCCCGATTAATTGCACTTAAACCCTTAAATGTCGGGGTTTGTCGTTTGGCTTTAAACGTTACCCATTCTTGTGGTGAAATCAAACTTGCATATTTAGATGGATACTCTGCATCAACAAAGTTACCTTCAGCATCCTTAAGAAAGGTGCGGTTTAAATATGTCCTAAACCCTCTTAGGAGCTTCCCTACCAATCTTATCAAATAAGCTTTTCTTTCTTCCTCAACGTTGAAGCACCTCTAAAAAAACCATACACATTGGTTAGTACAAATAATTTAAAATACATGATTAGTTGGCATAATTAAAGACATAATTATGGTACCTTTATCTCATTCCAAATTTTTTCTTTGACTTCCTTCAACTGTTTGTTTCTCCAATCATCACAAGTAATAGGAATCGCATTCCTTACAAGTGCACCAATGAAACTTGTCAAGGTATGACTGTTAGGCTCAACAAGAGTGCCTGAGGGCTCCAATGCACATCTAAAATGATGCCTTGATCTCTAGCACAGATCACTTTCTTCATAACGGTTATTCCTCTTTTAATCTCTTCTTCCATAGATTTTTGACTTTCATCTTGAATAGGATCATCATCATGTGGGTAATCATCATCATGTGGATGATCATCATCATGTGGGTGATCATCGTTAGTAGCCATCTAACCTGTAATAAAGAAATCAAGGATATCAAATATATTATATAACAAATATTATATGACATAATATATAACAAATATAATAAAGAAATCAAGGATAAAGAAATCAAGGAAATCAAGGATATCAAATATAATATGACATAATATATAACATTGAATGAGCAATATTAACACTAACACTAACACTAACCTAAACTAACCTAAACTAAACTAACACATTATATAGCAATAACAATTATTAATTTCCATTAGTAATTAATAGAAATCAAAACCAAAATGAGGAAAGTTATGACTTAAGGATTTACAATATATTTCTTTACCTAATAAACTAACCTAAACTACAATAACACTAATCTAAACTAACTTAAACTAACTTAAACTAATATTCTTAGACATGAAAACTTTGAAATTGTCATAAAAAAGATCTTTAAAATTTTTCGAGGAGGAGATTCTAAAACTAAAATGATCCAAATGATTCATAAAAATGCTAAAGTTTGCAAGTCAATCAGCAATCATATTTCTTTCGCACCAAGTATGGTTGATTTTCACATTTCACCTCGATTTCAACATTTTCAAATACGGTGAACTAGAACAAAAATACTCTCGTTAAACTTATAATGTTCATATATCATGTTAATCAAAACCTTTCAGCTACTTTCTACTCCAAGATTAGAATAATGCTCTTTTCGAGTCATGTTCAATCTCAAATACAAACCCCACGTCTCGACAATCAAAATAAAAGTAATTAGTTATAAAATCAAAATGAACGATATAAAACTGTGCATGGGTTGCATATATGCAGTTCCAGTCTCAGAGCACATGAAACACATTTTCATCCTCATTCTCACACTAACCTAACAGAAACACACTTACTTAGTCCATTGTAACACCCTAAACTACAATAACACTAACCTAACAGAAAAATATGAAACTCACTTCTAACATAAAAAGAAAAACTCTTACCGGAAATGTAGGAAGGACGACGGCCGGACGGACGACGGCGAGAAAGGACGGACGACGACGGTGAAAGGACGGACGACGGCGGTGGTTTCAGCTGGTTCGTCTTGTTTGCAGAAAGAGAGGGAAAGAGGGAAATAATGAAATGAAAATTGAAACGGTATCAGTATTAATACTGATACCGTTTCAATTTTTATTTTAATTAAAAAGACCTTAGACAGCACTTTTGATTTTATTTTTTTTTAATTTATAAGACCTTAGACAGCGCTTTTGAGTAAAGCGCTGTCTAATATTTTACTTTAATTTTTTTTTTAATTTATAAGACCTGAGAAAGCGCTTTCCCCAAAAGCGCTGTCTCAGGTCTTATATATTTTTTTAATTTATAAGACCTTAGACAGCGCTTTTAAGGCAAGCGCTGTCTAATATTTTCCTTTAATTTTTTTTTTTAATTTATAAGACCTTAGAAAACACTTTCCTCAAAAGCGCTGTCTAAGGTCTTATATTTAGACGAGATTTTATTTTTCTAAGTGAATAGTTTCCGTGTTTTCTAAATTTTTTAACTTATAGCAGCGCTTTTGTAATAAAGCGCTGCCTATGTAGTGCTGCCAAAGAGTAATTTTGGCGTAGTGAGTACATTCAACCTTATTTAGAGCATGTCGTTTTTGTCATATTATCAAAATCACGTCCTACTTCATTGATGCTAAGTTTATCCTTGCTCTACAAGAAAGTTTAAGACCCGAAATACACATATAATTTCATCCAACCGGTGAATGTAACATAACATTAGAGGACATATTCATGTTATTGGGTCTACCTATTGACTGTAAGGAGGTTAATGGAACTTTCAACTTGGCCAATTCAATATGCGAGGAAATCATGGGTGCCAACTTGTTAGACGGTACTCCGAGGGGTCAAGGTGTTTTACTTATGCACCTTAAAACTCATTATAGAGGTATGATATTAACCGAAAATTATACAAAACAAGAAAAAATAATTAAAACTAGATGTTATATTATGCTACTAATTGGTTTATTTTTATTCCTGTTAGTACTTGTTGTAGTGTACATATTATGTATTTATCTTTTTTTTTTTTTAAAACATAGATAAAATAGAAACATGTAGTTGGGGTTTCGCTTGTTTGTCATATCTATATTGCTATTTGTGTAAAAACAAAATGAAATGTACATCTATATTTTATGGATGCACCATTTTTCTTCAAGCATGGGGTTGGTCGAGATTGTCGTCTCTAGCGTCTATTAACAGCAACAGCTACACATTCCCATACGTAATAAAGTAAGTTTATAACCACTTACTTACTTTATACTATTAGCTCTAAATAATTTATTTATAACATTTTTGGTTTAGGTGGTCCACATGTAGGATGAGTTACAATAGATTTCCTAAAAACTGCATCACGACCTATTGAAATCTCTTGGATCACTTGTGATCAGATGATGTATTATCATTAAACTATTAATTTCATAATAATTTATTTAAGAATATTAACCATTTACTAATGTAATTTATTTTTTCTCTACAATTTATTTGGAGGCCATATTTAGGGTTGGAACATCAA
This sequence comes from Lathyrus tuberosus, assembly GCA_022829125.1. NCBI lineage: Eukaryota > Viridiplantae > Streptophyta > Magnoliopsida > Fabales > Fabaceae > Lathyrus > Lathyrus tuberosus. The sequence continues at coordinate 5,877,260 of JALAZF010000231.1, read as the reverse complement.
CATGAAAGGAACAAAGGAGATGCAACTGTTTAAACTATAACAACACCGATCATCATGTTCACTACTGTAAAGATGCACTATAGTGACCTTGTAAAGCTCTAGTTCAGCGTGCATAAAAAAATACCAGAACATCTGAGGTGCTTGGGACAATGGCATCAACGTAAAGTTTCAGAATAATGGAACTTTTCCAAATGGACAAACTTCGCTAAAGTTGAGTTTTGTCAATGGAAGCGTCGTCATCAACTGGTACCTCGGGGGTGTAGAACCGGTGGTCTGTATGATCAAGCGAGTTGTTATCTTTAGTGTAAAAAATATTGTCGTATGTAATCCAATTTAAATGAAACAATATTAATATTTAATCAAATTTTTTTAATTAATTAACTTTTTTTAATTAAAATAAAAAATTAATAAAAATACAAAGTGTAGGTGTTAGATGATTTGACACCACTATTGAAGACCAAAGTATAGGCGCCAATTGAATTGCCTTCCCATACTCGAGGCGCCAATTGGATTAGTTTGTCCCATTGAAAGTGTTAATTCATCTTACTTGTCTTTTAAAATGTTAAATGAGAATGTTAATTCAATTGGTTTGAGCTTTGCGCATGAATTTTTTTATTTTGTTTTAAACTTAAGTATTTTGGAAATATTGAGAAATATATAGTTATATTTATATTATTGTTGAGAAACATGATTATTTTTTTAAACAAAATTTCAATATCTCATTTATCAAAAGCTTGAAAGGTGGAATGTGCATTAGTGAGACAAAAGACATAAATTTATACAAACCATTATATTAAAAACAGAAAGTAAATTTTTTAAAAGTTAATACATAATTTATTAGATTTTTTTTGGAATAACCAACATTTTCAAGTAAAATACCTCAATAACCATCTTTCTCCATTATTAGATAAAATACCCATGCTTCAAACAAAAAAAAAGGGATCAAAGAGGAGGTGTCATTGGTAATGGCGCATGCACTTAAAAAAGCACAGAGGCACCACAACCCCAGAGGCACCACAACCCCTGGCGCATGCATTAAAAATTCACCAATAGGTCTGATGCATGCACTATAGGCCATGGCACCTATATGTATTGGCATTTTTTAAAATTAAATTAAAATCTAAATAATAATAAAAAAATTGTAAAATAAAAAATTAAATACTAGTACTAATATTATTTAATAAAAATAGAATTACATGTGAGAAAATTTTGTAGACATATTTTAACAACATGCTTGATCAGAACTGCCACCGGTTCCACACCACCCGCACATTCCTTTTCCCTTGAGGTCTCTGACGATTCCCCTAAGGTGTTTGATGCATTACAGGATTCACCTAAGGTGTTTTGTGCTAGGTCCCTTCGATATTAGTGTTATCCATGATATATAGCAACTTTTGCCAACTATATTGGGACGCGTTGCCATAATCGAGTTCGATGCCCATGTCGTAGTAATCAGGTCATGTTGGTTGGGTTACAGGTGAGTGGGATGGTAGGTTGAGTTGGGACATTGATTTGTTTTGGAAACGAAGCAATGGTTATTGTGGTATTTGATAGGCATGTCTTGGTTGGGTGCTTTGGTGGTGTAATGTTTCGCTGCTTTGGTGGTGTGATGTTTGGGTGTATGTTGGTTGAGGTGCTATCATATGATGTGGTGGTATCATATGCCTCATCAGTGTTATGGTAAGATGTGATGGCGGCATATGTTTGATGGCCGTATGGGTCATTTTCTTGGTTTTGTTTTTGGGTGTTGTTAGCCAAGAAATTTTAATATGCTAACTCAACAAGGGAATAAACTGAAATTTCTGCACAAACGTAAGGCAATATTTCATGCCTTTCGACCAGAGACATTGGGACAAAACATCATTGTTCGATATATTAAGGATTTGGTCAGGTACTTAGTGAAATTTCCAAAAGTTAGTTGCTGACCAATTCAACAGATCGACGGAGATTAAACCAAAGCAAATTTAAAATCAAACCAAATAATTGTCTTTTGGTCTTGTCCAAAGCGCCAAAGACACATGGAGATCAACCGAAGGCAAGCAAAACACGCATAAGTGATGTGTCGAATGGAAGACAGTTCAATGTTAAAGACAGTTAGTTTCATAATACTATAAATAGGGATTCTACGTTAGGATTAGGGTGGCAAAATCAATGTAAACTTCAATACAAACTCAAAGGACCCATACGCAAGCGTGAAACGAGTCTCTGAAGAAAATTAACTTGTCTACCAGCTTTTACTTATGCAAATAAAATCTTTACAAGTTATCTACATTTACTTGTTTTATTTTCATTCAAGTTATCAGTTTCGACTTAGTCGAGATTGTTGTTACTCTTACTTTTGAGTTTAATCTTTTTTTGAAATAGTCAACATCCAACACTTGACAACATTAATGCACACTTATTTTTCTCAGAATTTTTGCACGACACGCCTTAAGATTTACTAGGTTGGTCATTCAAGCAATAAATTTAAAACTAAGTGATTGTTTACCAAAATCATCGGTGAACAAAATGGCATGCCCAGTAGGACCTGTTTGTGCAAAAACTTTAATTTTCTTATTTTAGAAAAAAAGGTGTATTTTTATTTCTTTGTTGTTAGTTTTTTCTTGTGTTGAATAATGTTTTCCGCGTCTGGACTTTTATGTGCTTGAAGAGTGGTAGAACTCTAGTCGAAATAGTTCTCCCTAAGAAGACCTTACTTCCCCAAAATAATGTTCCAGACACTGAATAACCTGTCTAATCTTATTATAATAATAATAATAATAATAATAATTATTATTATTATTATTATTATTATTATTTTTCTAATCTCTTTGCACTTTCTAGTGTTGTTATTGTTGTTTCAGGAAATAGGTCCAAAGCAAAGCTGCTCCTCTCGAGCATCATCATTAATCAGATGAAGGCAGAGTGGACCAAATAGAATGAAGACTTCAACAACACCATGCAAGACTTTTTCCGCTCCAATGACATGTTAATTTGGAGTTTTTTGAATTTGTATTAATTTATGCAATTCCCTTTTACGTCCAACAAGTCAATATCTCAAGTCAATCTAGAGTGTTAGCTACAATAATTGGTTCCCCTTTGTACCAATAAATTTATGTTTGTCTTTAATAAACAAGTTTGTTGCTTCTATTACTTTGAGATTTACAAAAATTGCAAGTGTGGCATTTAACAAATGAACCAAAAGGAAACTTGATCGTCAGAAAAGCGACTTACAACTTAAAGGCAAAGGATGAAAAAGGAATTAAAGGACTTGTACTCAACCTTCAGATACCTCAACTAGTAAGGTTTGAGTCAAATAAATTCCACTATTTATTATTTATTTTATTAAGTGTATCCATGCATTATTGTTTTATTAGGTTTGAACTATTTCTTATTAAATTTGTCTGGTTTGATTGACACACACTGAGGTAGTTGTTTGCTTTTAACTTTGATCCTTTTTAACCATCCTGTAGTAATAGGTACATCCATTTCTAACCACTTTGAGCTCAGCCTTTCTTTCGGTGAGTTAGCCTTATTTCTTAGCCATATGACTCGAAAGATTTTATCTTTCACCCTCTATTTGGAGTTCGGTAGAAATGTAGTTCCGAACTTGTATCAAAAATATTAAGTTTGGGGTTACTATTGGAAGTGAATAAAGTTTTAAGTTTGGGGTTGTGGTACTAGAGAAAAATGGTCAAAAATTCAAAACAATTGAGAAAATAAGAAGTTGGAAAAAGGAAATTCTTCAAAAAAAAAAAAATATTAAAAGAATGCAAAATTCATATTAAGGACCACAATAGCAATATCTCTAGTACCACAAAGAAGGAGGAAAGTGATATTGTCGTACATCGAAAAAATGAGCACGACCTCGCGAAGCACAATCACACGCTTGCGGGATGGACTTAACAGAGTCTCCACCAATCTTTATTTATTCCCATAGAGGGAAAAGGAAAATATCGAATAAAACCCTAAAAAAAGATATAAGGATATGGTCATCGCAACCAATATCTGAGTTTGGGAGTCGGTTACGCAAAGGGAAGGTACTAGCACCCCCTCACGTTCGTTGTACTCAACGGGAACCATTTAGTTAGGATCGAAAAAATGTTAGCTTATGTTAATTTCTAATCTTCTATTTATGGAATGGGAAAAGACAGAAGAAATGTTTCTTTTAGATTTTATTTAAAGAGAAAGGGAGTCCAAAGAGGTATTTATTATTAGGGTGCTCGCCAAGACTTCACAGTCAAGTGCCTACGTATCCTTACAAGGAAGAAATCAAAGAAATCGTAGTTCGGGCAGAAGTTTGTTGGTTGATTTTAGTGAAAGCTAAATTGTATGAATCAACGTAAGAACTTTGTTTTACCCAAAACAAGTGAGAATTGGACGTTTACACCACACTGAATAAATTTATAAATCTCATTCGCGCCACTTATCTCAACTCAATGGTTGTAGACAAAACATTGCCCTAGTGTTTATTAAGACAATATACCTTTCATTTTAAAAAGAGCCTTTGATCTTATTAGATGTTTTGAAATTTTATTGGGAAAATACACTTGATGATAATCAAGGTTTGTTCATGAATTGGGAGTTTTGAATATGGTTTGGATATATACTAGGAATGATGAACATTTGAGGATAATCAATAGTTCCAAGAGTTATGTCAGAGTGCTAGACTCTAACTGCCCTTTCCATTCAAGATTGATTGTGAAAATTGTTTGTTGGAGAATGAACATTGATAATGATTAATGGTTCAAAGAGTTATGCTAGAATGCTAGATTCTAACGACCCTTATTGGTCCAGGTTATGTATTAAGTATTTTAAGGATGAAAGAAGAGAATGAATGGTTATTCCCATGCGCGAGGCTTGAGACCAATCATTCAAGGGTTTTGCTAGAATGCTGGATTCTAATAATCCTTTTCTTTCAAGTTTATTTTGAAAGAGTTTTGATGTACTTTAAAGTATTTTAGATGATTCTCAAGGAAAGAAGAAAGTTTGGAGAGGGAATTTGACAAAGAGCCACAGTTTTGTTCAAAGAGTTAAGTTTGGAGACACTACGCCAAAGAAGACCTTTAGTAGCGCTTTTTTTATCCTTTATCAGCGCTTAAAAGCGTTGCCAAAGGTGGCGATGCTGTAGGTAAATGATAACACTAAATTACACTGTATATTTGGCTCCGATTTTACATGATTTTAGTTGTTTATTTGTTATTTTCCTTTGCTATTATGGTATTTTGTTTTACTTTCAGACACATTGCCTGATTTGAGCTTACAGTAAGAAAACAAGGCAAAACAGAGCTAAAATGAAGATTTCTTGTGTAAACTGTACACTAGCCGTTTCACTCAGCGGACGCCAAGGAGGACGGCGTTGGCATAATGACTTCACTCACACGCCAACGGTCACAAAAGACGTTTCACCTTCCAAAACACACTCGGCGGACGCGGAGCAGGGGTCGGCGGGCGCCGATAGTTATAAAGGGGAAACGATCTGAAACGTTTAAGGCAGTTACACCTGAAGAATTTAGTTTCTAAAAAGTTTTTTCATTATGATTAGAGGCAGTTACTACTTCGAGTTTCCTATATAAGGACTTGTATTTTCACTTTCTAGATATCCAATCTTAGTTTTTCAACATAGGCATAGAGTTCACTTTGTAAAGCAATAATCCTTCACATCGAGGGATTGTTGCACTATAGTTGTTAGTTAGATTGGAGCAATCATAGTTAGGAGTTATTTACTTTCCGCAAATTATTTTCCAGCATCTGTACCAGATTCAGTCTCCGTTTTGGAGCAGGTTTCTTTTATAAAATACAATTTATTTTATCTGCATCGCTTTTATATTATTTATTTTCTTGCACTGCTTTATATTCGTTTATTTTTCTGTCTCTGCCATTACTGTATTATTTTATTTATCTGTGTGATCTGTGTCTCTTGGAACTGAACTTAAGCGTGACACTTGTGTTCACTCTCTCAAAATACACTCTCACACTTCGCACGTTTTTATTTTAAATATGTCTTACTTAGCAAATCGATTTATTTTTATGTTCTCTATTACTATGTCTAGCTAAATCCCTTGTGCTGGGATGTGAGGATCGTCGTTCGGACGGTGCTCCACACGACATCTCTTTAGAAATACTTTAGGGGTTGTTTTTTATTTTAATTAAACTCTTCTGAACTTCAATTGATCGGTCATTACGTAAATGAGACCGTGTTTTTGTTTGCGTAATGACTGTGACTAGATCGGGTAAGATCGAAAGCCGTCTGACACTTTAGAAAAGAGTTTGTTAGTTGTTAATTGATAAATATAGCGGAAGCGCTTTATTGATTAACTAGGAAAATTTTATATTATTAGAAAGAGGTTTTAAAACTATTTTCGGACGCGTTTATAGATTTAGGATCCGGTTGGCCGAGCATATGCCGAAAACCCTTTGGTATAAAATATTTTCAATCGAAAGCACTTTTTAACTAAGTCTTAGAGGTAATTACATAAAAAAGGACTTTATCACTTTAACGCAAGGAGCGACTGGTGCAGCGTGAGCGGCAGGTATAGATTAAAGGTTAGGTCTGGTTCCGATCACGCTAACGCGGTGGACCCTTTTTAATTAACTCTTTTTCAAAGAAGAAAATATTGCCCCGTAAGTATTACTAATTAGATGATAGGAGTATTGTTTGATTGATGTGAATTACATTCCAGTATAGTATTTATCTGATTTATTTCTATTTTCGTTCAGTAGAAAACTTTTACCCCGATATTCATTAGCCTTAGATAAACAACGTAACAATAGTAATCGATAGGTTGACATTGGTCTCTGTGGGAACGATAAATCTTTTATATTACTCTGACACAATCCGTATACTTGAGGATAACACACATCAAGTTTTTGGCGCCGTTCCCGGGGACCAATTACGTCAAAATTTCGTACCCTATTGTCACACCGTCTAGACTAAGGCATCCCTTAGCCGGTAAATGCGAAGAACCCGCAGTACCAGAAACTTAGTTGATCCTTTAGAAGAGCCTGACCATTACGCCCGAGCTCGTCTTTTACTTCGAAAACTTAAAAGAGCAATGGCAGAAGAAGAAAACGCTAAACCTCTTAAGGATTTCGCCTTACACTCTAACGAAGAACCACATTCTAGTATAGTTAACTCGACTATACCGGCCAATAATTTCGAATTAAAACTATCTCTGTTACAATTAGTACAACAGAACCAGTTCGCAGGTCTTCCTACAGAAAACCCGAACCAACACCTTAAAGTCTTTATTCAACTAGCCGATACCTTAAAAGCGAACGGAGCTCCTCCTGAGGCAATACGTCTAAGACTATTTCCATTTTCTCTCAGAGATAGAGCCCGATCATGGTTAGATTCCCTTCCAGCCAACTCTATAACCACTTGGAATGACCTAAAGAAAGTATTCCTTGCTAGATACTTCCCACCGAGTAAAACTGTTGTCTTACGAAACCAAATAACCCGATTTACCCAAAGCAAGGGAGAATCACTTTTCGACGCTTGGGAGAGATATAAGGAACTATTAAGAGCATGTCCACATCATGGCTTAGAACAATGGCTTATAATCCATACCTTTTATAATGGACTCATGTACAACACCAAGATGACCATAGACGCTGCCGCTGGTGGTGCTCTAATGAACAAACCCTACGCCGAAGCTAGCGCTCTCATTGAGGATATGGCACAAAACCATTACCAATGGGGGACCGAACGAGCACAAGTAGAGAAAAAAGAAACCAAAGGAGGTGTGTATGAAGTAAGTTGTTTTGACCATATGAACGCAAAAATGGACGTTATAGCCCAAAAAGTAGAAAACCTAACTATCAACCCCACAACAACTGTAGCAGTAGTACAACCCAGATGTGAAATCTATGGAACCCTAGGACATACCATGGCTGAATGCAACCTTTTAGCCGAGAGTGCCACAGATCAGGTTAATTACACCCAGGGAAACCCTTATTCAAACACATATAACCTTGGATGGAGGAATCACCCAAATCTTTCCTATAAGAATAATAACCCCACTCAGAATTCAACACCTCAAAGACCACCCGGTTTCCAAACTCAAAGGCCCAACCAATCTGCAACATATGCTCCTCAGAAGTCAAATCTTGAGAAAAAGATGGACGAATTCATCTCAGCTCAATTACAACAGAACAAAGAGTTCATGAACCAAAACATTCACATAAAATGGACTAATTACTCAGTTGGGTACTAAACTCGATTCTGTAATTACTCATAACAAAATGCTTGAAACCCAAATCTCTCAAGTAGCACAACAACAATCTACTCATGTTACACCTGGAGGGCAATTCCCTGGACAACCTCAACCTAACCCTAAAGGGCATGCTAATGCTATAGCACTAAGGAGCGGGGCCACTTACAATGGGCCTATAAACCCTAGGTTGAATAATCCGGAACCTCCCAGGAAAGAAGTTGTGACCACACCTGAGAAAGAAATTGAGGAATCGGTGGAACCTGAGAAATCTAAAGATACGGGAGTTAAGGAGAAGGAGAGAAAAGAGAATGAAAAAGTTTATGTACCGCCTCCTCCTTACAAACCTCTGATTCCATACCCACAAAGACTTAAACAAACCAAATTGGATAACCAATATAAGAAATTCATAAAAGTGATTGAGAAACTCCATGTAGAGATTCCATTCACCGAAGCTATTACCCAAATACCATCTTATTCCAAATTCCTAAAAGGCATTCTAACCAATAAACGAAGATTAGAAGATCCTAAACCTATAGAATGCAATTCGATCGCTGAGAATAATCTTGCTAAGAAAGAGAAAGACCCGGGAAGTTTTTCTATACCTTGTGTTTTGGGAAACCAAGTTATAGATAAAGCACTTCTGGACTTAGGAGCAAGTGTAAGCTTAATGCCTTTAGCCGTTTGTAAAAGGTTAAACCTAGGAGAAATACAACCAACTAGGATGTCTCTCCAATTAGCCGACAGATCAGTTAAATATCCAATTGGCATTTTGGAAGACGTCCCAGTTAGACTTGGTCAACTTTATATTCCAACAGATTTCATAGTAATGGACATTAAAGAAGACGATGAGATCCCAATCCTCTTAGGTAGACCCTTCTTATTAACAGTTGGAGCTATAATTGATGTCAAAAAAGGAAAAATGACATTCGAGGTAGGTAATGAGAAAGTAGAATTCATACTATCCCAATTCTTAAATGCACCAGCCATAGATGACTCATGTTATGTCATTGATATAATTGATGAATGCATAAGAGAATTAGATAAAGAAGATCCTGTGGAAATCATCGAACTACCTTCGATCCCCATTATGGAGGACGACGGATTCGAAAGATTATCTAAACCTTACATTGATAACAGTCTTTACGAATGCTTGGCACTTACCCCAGATCATATGCCATGTCCGAAAAAACCATCAATAGAGCTTAAGGAGCTACCTAAGAATTTAAGATATGAGTTCTTAGATGAAGAATTAAATCGCCCAGTCATAGTCAGTGCCACGTTAGATGGTCATGAAACCAATCAACTCTTAGATGTTTTAAGAAAATATCCCTCAGCTCTGGGTTATAAAATTTCCGATCTCAAAGGAATAAGTCCTTCTGTGTGTATGCACCGAATTATGCTGGAGGAGGACGCTAAACCCTCCAGAGAACATCAACGAAGGATAAATCCTATAATGAGTGACGTTGTAAAAAAGGAAGTGTTAAAGTTGTTAGAGGCTGGAATAATGTACCAAATATCTGATAGTAAATGGGTAAGCCCCGTACATGTGGTACCTAAGAAAGGAGGTGTCACCGTTGTACAAAACGAAAAAGGAGAACAAATAGCTAAACGTGTAGAAAATGGTTGGCGGATGTGTATCGATTACAGAAAACTCAATAAGGTAACTAGGAAAGATCACTTCCCGCTTCCATTCATTGATCAAATGCTCGAACGTTTAGCTAGGCATTCTTACTTTTGTTATTTAGACGGATACTCAGGATTTTTCCAAATACCCATTCACCCTGACGATCAGGAGAAAACAACCTTTACATGCCCCTATGGAACATTTGCTTACAGACGAATGCCATTTGGACTATGCAATGCCCCAGCTACCTTCCAACGCTGTATGATGTCAATCTTCGCAGATTTCCTTGATGAGATCATGGAAGTATTTATGGATGATTTCTTGGTATGTGGATCCAGTTTTAAAAACTATTTAACAAACCTCGAGAAAATCCTGGAAAGATGCGTAGAAGTCAACCTTGTTCTAAACTGGGAAAAATGCCATTTTATGGTGATTGAAGGCATAGTACTGGGACACATAGTGTCCGAAAGAGGCATTGAGGTTGATAAAGCTAAAATAGAAGTAATAGAAAACCTTCAACCACCCAAAACCATTAGAGAAATCCGAAGTTTTCTTGGACACGGCGGTTTCTACCGACGCTTCATTAAAGACTTCTCCAAAATAACTAAACCATTAACCAACTTACTTATGAAAGATGCTGAATTCAAATTCGATGATAAATGTCTTGAAGCCTTTAAATACCTAAAACAAGCACTGATTTTCGCACCTATAATTCAACCACCTGATTGGAATCAACCTTTTGAAATTATGTGCGATGCTAGCGATTACGCTATAGGCGTTGTTTTGGGACAAAAGAAGGATAAGAAGCTCCATGTAATTTACTATGCCAGTAGAACTTTGGATGCGGCTCAGCTAAATTATGCCACAACCGAGAAGGAACTCCTGGCAGTAGTCTTTGCAATCGACAAATTCTGATCCTATTTAGTAGGAGCAAAAATCATAGTCTACACTGATCATGTTGCGATAAGATATCTATTAAGCAAAAAGGATGCTAAGCCTAGATTACTGCGCTGGATCCTTTTACTTCAAGAATTCGATTTGGAAATCCGAGACAAGAAAGGCACTGAAAATGTGGTCGATGACCACCTCACAAGGCTTGATTATCTAAAACCAGATCTTGTTCCTATCAATGATGATTTCGCATACGATAGATTAGTAGGAGCAGTTAGAACCATCCACGATGATCCTAACCCTTACTTAGAAGTAGACATTGAAAGAGCATTCGCAATGACAACCGTACCTTGGTATGCAGAATTTGTTAATTATCTAGCAGCTGATATCATACCCCCTGATCTAAATTACCAACAGAAGAAGAAGTTCTTTCATGACGTCAAACACTTCTATTGGGACGAACCCCTTCTATTCAAGAGAGGCGCAGATGCCGTTTTCCGTCGTTGTGTCCCTGAAGAAGAAGTTGAAAATATAATTAAACATTGTCACTCTTCACCATATGGTGGACATCTAGGCTCGTCCAAAACATGCGCTAAAATACTTCAAGCAGGTCTTTTCTGGCCAACGTTATGGCGCGATGTTCATGCCTACATTGTAAGATGTGACAGATGCCAACGCACTGGGAACGTCTCAAGGAGAGACGAAATGCCTTTGAAAAATATTCAGGAGGTGGAAATCTTCGATGTTTGGGGTATAGATTTTATGGGACCTTTTCCATCTTCGATGGGAAACAAGTATATCTTAGTAGCCGTTGATTATGTATCCAAATGGATTGAGGCCATAGCTGCACCCACCAATGATACTCGTGTAGTCATTAAACTATTTAAAAACTATATTTTCCCTAGGTTTGGAGTACCTCGATTGGTTATAAGCGATGGAGGATCACATTTCATATCTAGGATATTTGAGAACCTATTAAAGAAATACGGAGTGAAACACCGAGTAGCCACACCATACCACCCACAGACTAGTGGACAAGTTGAAGTCTCAAATAGGGAAATAAAACAAATCTTAGAGAAAACCGTATCAATATCTAGAAAAGACTGGTCCTTAAAACTACAAGAAGCCTTGTGGGCTTATAGGACCGCTTTCAAAACCCCTATAGGAACAACCCCATATCAATTAGTCTACGGAAAATCTTGCCATTTACCCTTTGAGCTTGAACATAAGGCCTACTGGGCCATAAAAAACCCTTAATATGGATTACTTAACAGCCGGAGACAAACGAATTCTAGATATTCATAAATTAGAAGAATTACGCCGAAATGCTTATGAAAATGCCATAATATATAAAGAGAGAACCAAAGCATGGCATGACAAAAGGATTATCAAAAAAGAGTTCAATGTAGGTGATCCTGTACTTCTTTTCAACTCTAGGTTACGATTGTTTCCAGGTAAGTTACGCTCAAGATGGACTGGACCCTATGAGGTCACCAAAGTCCTGAAATCTGGAGCATTTGAAATTGCAAATCATTCGTGTAGTCCCTTTCTAGTGATGGACAAAGATTGAAACCCTACTATAGAGGTGACATCCCTACTTACTACTCTGGTCATACTCTGATAGACCCACCTATAGCAACATCCACAACATAAGTTCTTCAGTCGTCAAGCTAACGACGTTAAACAAGCGCTGCGTGGGAGGCAACCCACGATTTTCTTTTCATTATCTTTCTTATTTATGCATAGAATTTATTTCAGGAAAAAAAAAGATTTATTATTTATATTATTTTTCTAACGTGATTGACTTTTACAATGTCTATGTTTACAGGTTACAGATCACATCATCTCAGACATTCCAGACTAACTTTCTTTGCAGGATACAGAGCTATGATGACATGCACATTGTGTTCAGAGATGACAAACAGAGGAAGAAATACGTAGTCCTTTCTGAGAGACAAATCCTACCCACTAGGTACCCTGACCCAAACTGTCTAACATCTTTAGGTATTGAGGCTAGTGTGAGGTACCTCTGTCACCAGCTCCAGTGGGATGAGTATTCTGAAGCTATGAATGTAACCTATAAGCATATGACCTTAGAGTTCCTCAATTCACTCATTTATGACCCTTATAGTGGAAGAGGATACAACAGTGGAAGCATAAGATTCAGACTATTTGGAAATGAGTATGCCCTTAACCACAGAGATTTTGGAAAAATACTTGGTTTTCAATATAGCTCGGATGCAATCCATTTTATGCATGAAACCAATGTTATGCAAGATGAGCTTGACCTATTCTAGAGCAAAATCACCGGTGGAGGAGGACCTGATCCTTCCACCCAATTAACAAACAAAATCCACAACCCAGCTTTCCGTTATTTCCAAATGATCCTAGCTGAGACTTTCTTTGGTAGAAGTGAAACTGAGAACCAAGTTACTGCAGAAGAGATTCTGATGCTCTTTTGTACTGCTGAATCCCGACCATTAGCCAGTGGTAATTTTCTGATGTATAGCCTATATTTGAATGTTGCATCTTCCAGAGGACCCATCCATGTCAGCGGTACTATTACACACATAGCTTATGCCCTAGATTTAGCCAATAAGCTAACTCATCTCACCTCTTATTGTGGGTACACCTTGATTGACATTCATCATTGCCTTGACCGTGGTCTTATCAGGAGAGCATTCTTTAGTGCAGATAACTTTAAGCTCCTAATAGACAACGAAGTCATCCACTACTTTGGTTTGCCAAACCATACCCGAACAAGTATCCATGATAGAGCTAACTGGTCATACGCTTTGGAAGGCCAAGACGAGACACCTGTCAAACCAAGGAACCACCCTGTGCCTGAGTACCACCCTACACCCTATCCTAAAAGGACTACCGTTTATTCCTCTTACGTTAATCTGCAACGCAGGAACATATATGCTGAATTTGAAGCTATGCGCAAGGAGATCATTTCTCTTCGCGAAGAATGCGCCGAGCTTACCTTATAGATAGAGATCTCAGACGCAACAAATGCTTCATCATATGATCTTTTGGAGCAGGAGATTTGCGATCTCAAACGCCAGCTTGCAGAGGTACGGGCACCTTGTCCTCACATGACTCAGGGTGTCCGTCGTCAGTCTTCCTAGGAGATATTCAGGAGCTCTGGGGCATAACTCGCACTTTGTGTGGAGGAGACTTACCACATGCTTGTTATGATCGTTTATCTTTACCTTTACTGCATTTCTATCTTTATTGTTATTATCTTTATTATCAGACTATTAGTAGATTTTATGGTTACTAGAATTATGGTAATCGTATGCTTTTTGCGAGTGTTATATTATTCCAAGTTATAATAAATATCTACATCATTACAATCTATTGGTTATATTTAATTTTCTTTCATTCATTCATTTTAATAAATAAAAAAAAAACTGTTATTTAAATCCTACATTTACAAATATATAAAATAATAAATAAACAAAATATTCTCTATGTTTTTTTTCATATACCAATATGCTATAAACACCCCCAAGGAGAGATTCATGAACCAACCAAAGCCCAAATCTGTGCCAGCCCAATTTTCACAGTCCGCGGACGCGGACCCCCTCTCGGTGAACGCGGAGGCGTTCTGGGTTCTAAAACGCACCAGAATAAGAAAACACCCATTTTAGCCACTCTCTTCATCTTCTACCTCCATAAATTCCGATTTCAATCACCATAAAACCCCATTAAACCATTAAAATCCCCCATTTTATAACTTCCCCACTACCATTACACCTTTCATTACCCATTATCTCTATAAAAACCATAGATTTCACCAAAATCTACAAAAACAAAAATTATCCATTTTCCATCACCAATCCTTCATTTCACTTCAACAATGGAAGCAGAGAACCAAGAAAACATCATCTTTCGAGATGGAAATGACGGAGTCAAGCAATGGGAGAAATGGGAGAAATTGCGGACACGCAACATTCTTGCAACGAGGTACGTTAATGATATTTGTCTGTATAACCTTGGTATAAGATTTAGCGTATTTTATGTGTTACAAAATTTGAAATTAGAGAATATTTTTATTCGCAAGGAGCCTACCTACGAAAGGCTGACCCGCGAATTTTTGAGTTCTTTAGAGTACACTGTCAGAGAAAACACTGCTAGCACAGTAGGCACAGTGAGATTTAGAATGTTTAATGTTGAATACATTTATACCACTAATGCACTTGCTGAGTTATTAGGATTCCATTTTGGGAATGGTGCAGCCTGTGAGGCACCCATAGACACAAATTGGTCAACTGAAGCCTTTCAACTGTGGAAAAACATCTCAGGCCAAACCACTTGCTCCTTTGATGGAAATTTGGCTTCTGACATTCATAACCTGGCCATACGGGTATTCCGCCTTTTAATAGCTGATACTATTTTTGCTCGTGAAAACTCTAACAAGATGAATTCCAAAGAATTTCTATTTTTACAGGCTGCTCTACTCAGAAGAAAATTAAATCCTGTACCATCTATGATATCACATATGAGGGAAATTGAGAAAAAGGGCAAAACCGTGTCATTTGGAGGGTTGATTACCTTCATTGCACGAGCCCTCCACTTGGACGCTGAGTTGGCCACATTGGAACCACTTCCTCCTCGCACCATTGATTTAAAATTTCTGCGAGATATGCGTTTATGCAAAACGAGGCCGGAAGGAGGCTATATCCTCATGGTTCGCAATGCTGCCATCCCAAGTGTCGCCTTACCTTGTTCAACACGCACTGATGTGCGCAAAAGAGAAAACTGGCTCTATGATTTGAAGGCTACTCCGATTTTAGGCCCATTACTTCCAAACGTCCCCGAGGACGAAGGAAATGCGACAGATGATGAATATGATCATATGGAGCAGTCCCTCATTCATGTATCACCTGCACACACCCCACCTGTTACTAATCATCCTACAGGTACCTCTTCCAGATTTTACATCACTCAAGAAATGTGGCAAGCATAACTAGCCAGAGAAGAAGAGCGTGATGGCCTATTCTATACCATGTACCAACAACAGCAAGAGATGATGGATTTTATGCGGGAATCACAGAAATCCACTCTTGAAGGTTTCCAAGCACTTAGAGATCAAAATACCTCTCTAATCGAGAGGATTGAGCAGATGGAGCTGTCACACACTACCCGACACCGCAGTAGGAGCCGTCGTCCCAGACGTCCAGAGCATGGTGGAGAGGGCCCCAGTGGCCGACATGATTGAGTACCAGGTTTCACCTATCCCTTTCTCAATTTTATCGAAACATTGAGGACAATGTTTGGTTTAAGTGTGGGAGAAGATATTTACTGTTTTTAGTTATTTTATTTAATGTTTTCTAGTATAGTTTAGTTTGTTTTAAAAATGTGCTTTACGAGTCATTTTCGTGTAGTTTATCTATTCTTCCAAATCTTAAGCCTTAACAAAAAAATTTTTTAACAAAGAAACAGCATTAAATTTGATAATCTGGGGCTATTAGGACAAGTATGATCAATTGCAAAGGCTTGGGAAAGCTATTTGAAAAATCGATATCATTTTTACACCGTAAGTTTCTCAATTATATGAGCTTATCTAGATTTTTATTATACAGTGGCCTTAAAACCTCACCCTTCATTACTAACCCTTAAGTAGTTTATTTTAGCAGTCAGCACCATCTTAATCACCGCTAAGTGACAAACCGATGCAAATAGGTAAGATCCTGCCAAAGAAAAAGAAAAAGAAAAAGAAAAAAA
Organism: Lathyrus tuberosus; assembly: GCA_022829125.1. Lineage (NCBI taxonomy): Eukaryota > Viridiplantae > Streptophyta > Magnoliopsida > Fabales > Fabaceae > Lathyrus > Lathyrus tuberosus. Next base: position 5,860,817 of record JALAZF010000231.1, on the reverse strand, counting down.
ATAAATATAATTTCAAGAAGATGTTCAAGCATCTTCAGAAAAAAAATTTTGCAAGAAAAAGTACATAAAAAGAATTGGCAAAAAGTATCAAATCATTGATAAAAAGGATCAGGATTACCACAGGTTATGTTCACCATGCGAGTGAAAGACAACAGGCTTAATGTGACTGTGCTAGAATGAAAAGGGGTAAGAAAGGAATGAGTAAGATAGGCCTAAGTATAATATCATAGTTTGGATTGGTTTGTATAGGAGAGAAACTTATGCCCGCAAATCGCGGAAAGTGTCATTACGATACCCTTGGTTCATGAGTTAGTACCTACTGATGTATTATTGATCAAACTTAAGTTCTTAGCCCAGATCGAATACGTGCATGTTTGCTGTTTTTCTTTTGTTTACTTATCAGAATTTGCTTGAGGACAAGCAAAGGTTTAAGTGTGGGAGAATTTGATAACACTAAATTACATTGTATATTTGGCTCCGATTTTACATGATTTTAGTTGTTTATTTGTTATTTTCCTTTGCTATTATGGTATTTTGTTTTACTTTCAGACACATTGCCTGATTTGAGCTTACAGTAAGAAAACAAGGCAAAACAGACCTAAAATGAAGATTTCTTGTGTAAACTGTAAACTAGCCGTTTCACTCAGCTGACGCCAAGGAGGACACCGTTGGCATAATGACTTCACTCACACGCCAACGGTCACAAAAGACATTTCACCTTCCAAAACACACTTGGCGGGCGCGGAGCAGGGGTCGGCGGGCGCCGACAGTTATAAAGGCGAAACGGTCTGAAACGTTTAAGGCAGTTACACCTGAAGAATTTAGTTTCTAAAACGTTTTTTCATTATGATTAGAGGCAGTTACTACTTCGAGTTTCCTATATAAGGACTTGTATTTTCACTTTCTAGATATCCAATCTTAGTTTTTCAACATAGGCATAGAGTTCACTTTGTAAAGAAATAATCCTTCACATCGAGGGATTGTTGCACTATAGTTGTTAGTTGGATTAGAGCAATCATAGTTAGGAGCTATTTACTTTCCGCAATTTATTTTCCAGCATCTGTACCAGATTCACTCTCCGTTTTGGAGCAGGTTTCTTTTATAAAATACAATTTATTTTATCTGCATCGCTTTTATATTATTTATTTTCTTGCACTGCTTTATATTCGTTTATTTTTCCGTCTCTGCCATTACCGTATTATTTTATTTATCTGTGTGATCTGTGTCTCTTGGAACTGAACTTAAGCGTGACACTTGTGTTCACTCTCTCAAAATACACTCTCACACTTCGCACGATTTTATTTTAAATATGTCTTACTTAGCAAATCAATTTTTTTTATGTTCTCTATTACTATGTCTAGCTAAATCCCTTGTGCTGGGATGTGAGGATCGTCGTTCGGACGGTGCTCCACACGCCATCTCTTTAGAAATACTTTAGGGCTATTTTTTATTTTAATTAAACTCTTCTGAACTTCAATTGATCGGTCATTACGTAAATGAGACCGTGTTTTTGTTTGCGTAATGACTGTGACTAGATCGGGTAAGATCGAAAGCCGTCCGACACTTTTGAAAAGAGTTTGTTAGTTGTTAATTGATAAATACAGCGGAAGCACTTTATTGATTAACTAGGAAAATTTTATATTATTAGAAAGAGGTTTTAAAACTATTTTCGGACGCGTTTATAGATTTAGGATCCGGTTGGCCGAGCATATGCCGGAAACCCTTTGGTATAAAATATTTTCAATCGAAAGCACTTTTTAACTAAGTCTTAGAGGTAATTACATAAAAAAGGACTTTATCACTTTAACGCAAGGAGCGACCGGTGCAGCGTGAGCGGCTGGTATAGATTAAAGGTTAGGTCTGGTTCCGATCACGCTAACGCGGCGGACCCTTTTTAATTAACTCTTTTTCACAGAAGAAAATATTGCCCCGTAAGTATTACTAATTAGATGATAGGAGTATTGTTTGATTGATGTGAATTACATTCCAGTATAGTATTTATCTGATTTATTTCTATTTTCGTTCAGTAGAAAGCTTTTACCCCGATATTCATTAGCCTTAGATAAACAACATAACAATAGTAATCGATAGGTTGACATTGGTCTCTGTGGGAACGATAAATCTTTTATATTACTCTGACGCAATCCGTATACTTGCGGATAACACGCATCAGTAAAGGCAGCACTTTTTTCCTTTGAAAAGCGTTGTCTTAGGTCCCCCTTAGGACCCCCTTTAGCAGTGCTTTTAAAAGCGCTTTCGTAGGACCCCCATATAGCAGCGTTTTTTCAAAGAAAAGCGCTTTCGAAGGACCCCCTTTAGCAGCGCTTTTAAAAGCGCTGCTAAAGGTCCCCCTTTAGGCAGCGCTTTTTCAAAGAAAAGCGCTTTCGTATGCTTCCTTTAGCAGCGCTTTTAAAAGCGCTGTCTTATGTATACGTCATGACCCCCTTTAGGCAGCGCTTTTTTTAAAAAGCGCTGTCTTTTATAAAAGTGCTTTTTAAAAGCATTTTTTTAAAAAATCAATTATTAAACCTGTATAATTTAACCTGTATAATTTAACAGAATCCATAATCATACAACACATGGCCTTTGATACCATTATAATTCAACCCATAGGCCTTATACCATTATAATTCAACAAAAGGCCTTTATACGATTAAAATTCAACACATAAACCGTAATAACCATTATATATACAACACTAAAATAACCATTACAAATATATAACTCAATACAAACTATACAACACCAATACCATGCACCAATTCGAAACCTTATACACCATTTCCATCACCAATATATACAACACCTTCCATAAACCTAACACAATTTCTAAAACTATTCAACAAATTCTCATTTTAACCATGTATTGACACCAATCCTCCTTTATTTCTTATAATTTATCTTTCGTGTAGGTGGCACATTTGAATTCATCAAAATACTACATATAACATGATATGCATGAATTAGTTAAAAGTAATTGATTAGATGAAATATCCGATAATAAATCTTAAAATAAATCATAACTTATATATAAATCCATACCATGTTTGGAATCTCAATTTGTTCCAAATGAATAATTTCTTTCATGAATCTCAAGACAAAATAACCACAATCGATACCATTACGCTGCCGAGGACACTACACATAGAAAAAAAGTATTAATATGTATCGTAGATGACTTGTGTTATCAAGTAGCATTACTATTATAATAACAAATTATACCTCCACTTTTATCCATGTAATGTTGTTTGCTTTGCTCTTTGGTACCCGAGCTTGCCGTTGTGATCGGAATATTTGTATGGATCTATCATAATATAAACGAATATTTAGAACAATCTCACATAAATAAAGAAATACACACACGAATATTTAGAACAATCAGATCACTTACGTATCAATCATCTTCTTCATCTCCAGGTATTTTTTTTTATCACCCTCTAGCAAATCCAGATAATAGACTATTTCTTTTACCGGATTAATCGCAAGCAACAACCAGTGTCCACTGTAAAATAAAACAAAAGTATAGATGGAAATGTTATACACAACGTAAAAAAGCGAAAGATTATAATAAAGGAAGTTAGAATGAAAATCTTACCCATGGCCAGTATTATATGGTAAAAGATATAACTTTTCTGTATCAATGTTGGTCATAAATGCATCTACTAAGTGATCTTTGACCGCATTTATAGTTCGATTGATTAAATTTGCATTGACACAGTTGGGAGACAAGAAGGAGTATCTTTCTGTCAATTGACGCGGGAGCATCAATTTTTCATACAAGAACTTGAAATAAAAACGGATTATAATAAATATGTTATTATAATCAACATTCTAATATTCATTGAAATGAGTAAATAAATTGATCAATTAAATAAATAAAATTGACGGATTACCTGATGTATGAATTCATAACACCGACGCCTAATTCAGAATGCGTAAATATCTGATCCAAGTCTTCTTTAATAATTGTTTCTGTATAGGCAAACCCAAAAATACCTGCTTCCATAGGTATTTCACGGATACCACCTTCCATCAAATCCGTTGTGCCTACAATTGTTTCAAGGCACAACCGAAATTGAGAAATAGATGCTTTTTTGCCTTGGCTACTACTGCCTTCTTGTTCTTCCTCCCTTGTTGCACCTCTTGTGTAGGAATCTGAAAATCATATAAGTCATAAAGTTAGTAATCATGAAGCTTTTGAATTCGGATCATAGAATTAACATTTTCGATGCATATATATATATATATCAATTTACCTCTTTTTGTGATGCAACTAACTCGGTTTGCCGCACAATCCTTTTATCTTTTGATTTTGATTTTGTAGGAGTCTAACAATGTCATGTAAATAAAATGTAGGTAAAAGTAAGCATAACATAACTTATATGCAAGTAAAACATTTGAAAACTAAAAGGTTAATAATGGTTTTCAATATACCGAGTCATCTATGACGATGAGGTTTGACGGCCATGCAACATACGACCCTATTGCGTCCCCCACCAATGTTGCATCTGAAACGTCGTCAGGTATAGGTAGTAATGCATCCCGCTCTAAAGTAATATCAATCGAAACCATCAAAAATCCAGCAGGGATCGGTCTATTGTGAAGTACGTCTCCCGGAGTGTTATGCACTTTTCCCTTGCCAACCATGCGATATGTCGGTGCCGATAAATATAGCTGACAAGGTGAAATACCCTAAACAAAAAAAATAATACGAAATTGTTATTGTGTAATGATGTCAATATAAAAAACTGTGCTAATTTAATAAATATAATTACCTTTGGAATTTTTTGTTGACAATTGATACTGGCCTTGTCACTAGTATCTTTAAATTCTGAACCGCGCCTTTCCGACATATATCTTTCTTTATCCTATTGCAGTTCACGAACTTGAGCTCTCAATTCTTCCAACGTTTCTATCACTTCTCTATTGCTAGGATTTTTTGTCTTTGAACGCTTATACAAGGCAGATGGAGTGACTCCAAATCCCTTACCCCTCACGCGACCAGAATACTCAGGAACATTTAATACTCGACTCAGTATGCTCCTGCAATCCTGGTCTTCCGTGAGAGTTAAGGACTGAGATATAGTCTCCTGAAATTCAATATTAGAGCTAAGCATAAATATATTAGATAAACAAGAACTTTTTATCTAATTAAACAAATAATGTTATACTTACACATTGTTCAAAAACTTGTTGAACACCTTCAGTAACAACTCCATCCTTTCCCACACGGGCAGTCTTCCACAAAACATGCTCCAGAAGAGATGTTTCTTCACTTTTCTCCTCTGCAGGCTACACATTAAGTTAAGAATTAGGATGAATAATAATACAAAAATATCATAGCAATTATATATACTTACTATTTTTTGTTCCAAGCGTGCATATCCCAAACGTCCTTTCTTGTATGGATACGCGAGTTTCAAGGCTCTTTGACAATTTACGTCACTCACAACCTGCATAAACAATTATAAGTCATATCAGAACACATGTAATAACTACATGAATATAATACAATGTTCATGATGAATTAAATTAAGATTACGTGGAATTCTTCAGTTCTTCGTTTGGCGACAAAAGTGTCCCATTCTTCGGGTGCAATTAAGTCCGCATACTTCTTCGGGCATTCCGCTTCAACAAACTTTCCTTGGGCATCCTTAAGAAACTTGTTGGATAAAAATGCTCGGAACCCTCTAAGTCTTTTTCCGGCTAATTGAAGACAATATTTTTGCTTCTAGTCACCAATGTTAAAAGATCGCTACAATAACAAATAAAGTGTGTTAGTATAATTAATTTAAAGATATAATCGTCAAAAATAACAAATAATATCACATATAGTACCTGTATCTCACTCCATATTTTATCTTTGGTGGGTTTCAACTATGGATTTCGCCAATTGTCACAAGTAATAGGAACTAGTGAATGGACAAGTGCACTAATGTAACTAGTCAACATTGCGCCATTAGGCTCAATTAGTTGACTTGTTTCATTCCAATGAACGTCGTATTTTATTCCCTTGTCTCTAGCACGAATTACTCCTTTCATGATTGTTATTCCTCTTGAAATATCTCATTCCGCATTTTGAACTGATTCTTTTGCATCATTCTTGGAAGTATCGTGCGAGTTCTCCTCATTAGTAGCCATTTGACCTATAATAAAGAAAAACACATATAAATCCATAATCCGTATTCCATAATCCAGTCCCAAATATGAAATGACAAATACGTAGCATGACAAACACATGACAAACATATAATTCCATAATACACAATCCATAATCCATAATCAGTTGAACATAATATAATCCATAATCAAATATGAAATGACAAACACATGACAAACATATAAATCCATAATCCATAATCAAATATGAAATGACAAACACATGACAAACATATAAATCTATAATATATAATCCATAATCCATAATCATTCTCAAATATGAAAAATACATGACAAAATATATAATTTTACTATTACCTCTTCATTAACGTCTCTTTCTTTTCTGGGTAGGAAGATGATCTACTTGTCTCTTAACAACACGGATGGATGGATTGATCCAAATTCCCTCATTATGATCATTTCTAATATATGATTCACTCGCTCCAACAGTCTCATCTTGATCACTTATAATATATGATGCATTCGCTCCAACAATATCACCTTGATCTCCAATGTTATCATCAATTACTTTGTTAGATAAAAGCACTATAGACCATTTCGTACTTGTCGGGTCAGTGACATAGAACACTTGTCTAGCTTGAGAGGCTAGAATAAAAGGCTCATCTTTGTACCCCACCTTATTAAGATCCACTTGCAAAAATCCTGACTTATCCATTCATATGCCACTATTATTTTCAATCCACTTGCAACCAAAGATAAGAATTTGAAACTTCTCATAATCAAAAACCCAAATGCGCTCGATAACCCCAAAATATGACATATTTGCATATTTGGGGTTTAAGTCCTTCACACTTGAAATGTGCATTGATTCAGCTACCAAGGTGACACCACTATTTTGCATTGTACTTTTGTCATCTTGTTCTTTGGTATAAAATGTGTATCTATTAATTGCGTATGTGCTATAAGGAAACACATGCATACTTGGACCATATGCTAAACATCTCAACCTTTCTGTTATTGAAGCGGGATCTACACAAAACTTTGAATAAATATGATCCTTAAACCATGGTATGAAACTTCAATTGTGCTTTCGTACTATCCAATTTTCATTTCTATTCGAATTTAAACCTCGTAGAAAATCCTTGTGCATTTCAACATACGGCTCAACCTCATTGTCATTGTGCAGAACATACAAATGCACTTGCTCCCGATCAGCCCTTGATATGGTCACAAATTTATTTCCAATTAACTTTTTTCCTTCTTTTTTTTTCAACAACGTGAGGTTTGGGGAGTCCAATGGATTGAACATTGGACAAATATTCAGTACAAAACTCAATCGCTTCTTCAACAATGTATTGTTCAACAATACAACCCTCTGGTCAACTTCAATTTTTCACATACCCTTTTAATATTTTCATACACCGTTCATCAGGGTACATCCATATCATATAAGCTGGTCCACACAATTGTGTCTTCTTCACAAGATGAACAACTAGATGTACCATTATGTCAAAAAATGAGGGAGGAAAAACCATTTTAAGCTCACACAATGTAATGACTATTTCTTTTTGCAATGTTGGTAAGATCGCATGATCAATTACCTTACTACAAATTGACCTGAAGAAGAAACACAATTTAGTTATTGTGCGTCTTACTTTTTCTGGAAAAATAGAACGTATACCTATTGGTAGAAAATGTTCCATTATAACATGGCAATCATGCGTCTTTAAACTCTTTAATTTGAGGTCTTTCATAGACACAAGTCTTCTAATATCTGAAGAGTATCCTTCTGGAACTTTAACTTCACTTAGAAACTTACACAATATTTTTTTCTCCTTTCTAGATAGAGTACAGGCAGCAGGTGGTAGATATGTTCGTTTTCCTTTCTTCAAGGGTCCTAATTCAGTTCTTATCCCCATCGCTATCAAGTATTTTCTTGATTTAAGGCCATCCTTAGACTTTCCTTGTATATTGAGTAACGTACCAATAACACTATCAAATACATTTTTTTCAATATGCATAACATCAAGAAAATGTCTTACATACAACGACTTCCAATATGGAAATTAAAAAAAAATTGACCTCTTCTTCCACCCACTCTTGACAAGGGTATGTGCAAAAGGCTTGCCAAACTGAGTACTCACATTTTTCACCTTTTCAAAAACTTAATCACCTGTCAATATAGGTGGAGCTCTACCTTGTTCTGCCTCTCCATTGAAGGCTTTTCTACACCCACGGTAGTGATGATTAGAATTTAAAAATCTACGATGGCCGAGAAAAACATTCTTCTGACCAAACTCCAATCGCGTCTAATCTGTTTTATCTTCACAAATAGGACACACACATTGACCTTTTATGCTATACCCTGATAGATTTCCGTATGCTGGAAAATCATTAATTGTGCCAAACAACATCGCCCTCAAGTTGAAAGTTTCTTTCCTATATCCATCATTAACCTCCACACCGTTCTCCCACAAAATCTTTAAATCTTCGATTAAGGGTGTCAAGTATACATCTATGTCATTCCCTGGTTGTTTAGGCCCAAAAATTAACATAGATAACATCATGTACTTACGCTTCATACATAGCCATGAAGGTAGGTTATAAATCATAATAATCACAGGCCATGTGGTATGTGAGATACTTTGAAGACCGTGTGGGTTCATTCCATCAGTAGATAATGCCAAGCGAAGGTTTCTTGCTTCTTCTCCAAATTCAGGATAATCACTATCAATTTTCGTCCACTGTGGTGAATCTTCCGGATGTCGAAACTTTCCATCTATAATTCTCTCATCTGCATGCCAAGTCAAGTTTCTTGCATCGGTTTCACTATGAAACATGCGTCTGAATCTCAGAATTATAGGAAAATACCACAAGACTTTTGCTGGAGACAACTTTTTCTTATATCGAGAGACACCGCATTTAGGACACTCATTTAACAAAGCATACTCATTTCGAAACAAAACTCAATCATTTGGACATGCATGTATCTTATCATAGCTCATGCCAATAGAGCACAACATCTTTTTAGCCCCATATGTTCGATTAGGAAGAACATTATCCTCCGGAAGCATATCTTTCATAAGGGCTAATAACTCTGTGAAACTTTTATCCGACCATCCATTACCCGCCTTTAAGTTGTACAACTTTAATACCGCAAATAATCTTGTGAATTTAGTGCAACCTTTATACAACGGTTTCTCTGCATCGCTTACCGACCTCTCAAACATTTTGGGACAATCCCGAAGATCTTCTTCAAGTGCTTCTGCAATCTCTTCGACTCGATCACAATCGTATGTATCTGTGGCATTGTTGTTTGAAGCATAGGTTGTATTATCCCCCGGTTCAATATTCCCGTTACTTTTCTCACCATGAAATGTCCAACTTGTATAACTTCGATCAATTCCATGCCTCTTTAAATGCGACTCCATCTGACCCGCATCAATCCGACGCCCAAAACAGCAACCCAAGCAAGGACATGTGATTCGACTGGGGTCTTTGGCGTGTTCAATAACAAACTTAACGAATTCCGATACCCCATTCTCCTACTCTTTCGACAATTGATTGGACGACATCCATTTTTTATCCATGATTTTACTAAGTAAGCAAAACAAAAACAAAAGAACAACTAATTACCTGTAGAGAAGTCAGAAACTTCTGGACCCACACAGTGTAAGATTCTTGGAAACGATCTCAATTTCACTCTTCACAAGTAACCCCTATAGCAAATTCACTAAGTTAAAACTGATGGTGTATACCAAATATAACAGGACAAATTTAGTATATAATAAGACAAACAAGATATATTAGAGAAACAAGTCAAAGTCTCAAGAATCAAATTTAGTAAACATCATCACTTCCTTCAATTAAGCAACATGGCATCGACGCGCAAGTTGAATCACATTATGTAAAACATCATCACTTCTTACTTACTCACACATTGATACTCTAACAACACTCATTTTTCTATAACACTCATTTTTCTAACAACACTCATTTTTCTAATGGATATAATTTCCTATACTATAACAACACTCATTTAAACTACATTCAAACTAACACATTCAAATTAAAAACAAAACAAAAAACAACAATCAGAGCAACACTCATTTTTCTATATACTAACAAAACATAAAACACATTCTAACTAACAACACTCATTTTTCTATAAAACAAAACAAGATTCTAAGTGTCAATATAATTTCCTATACCGTAACTTCCTATACTATTACAACAATCCCAACAATCAAATCTAAAAGAGCAACAATCAAAACCAACAGATGAAAAATTGATAATCATAGAAAGAAAAAGGCAAAATGCAAACAAATCTGTTGCCACACGAGAAACAAACCTGCTGCCACACTAGAAGCAAACAAACCTGTTGACATTTAATAAAAATTATATTAAAAACAATAACAAACAAAATAAACTAAACATGCTCAGAATCTAAACATGCTCAGAATTTTAATAAAAGATGCTCAAGAACAAACTCAAGAACAAACAAAAGAAACTATATAGCAAACTGTCAACATTATATAATCAACATTATATAATCACTCAAGAACAAACTCAAGAACAAACAAAAGAAACTATTGCATTTTTTATGAAATGGAAATGGAAATGAAACGAAATAAAAAAAATATACCTTGCAAGATGCATAGTGACGGCCGGAGGAGTAGCGACAGCCGGAACAACGTGAGTGAGAGTGAGAACGAGAGTGAACAGTGAGAGTGATAGTGAGAGTGAGAACGAGAGTGAACAGTGAGCGAGAGTGAAAATAGTGATAGGGTTAAAAATTAGAAATGATTTGTTACTGGTTTAATTTCTGCGTTTTAATTTTTACTAAAGTACCTTTAGCAACGCTTTTAGAAAGCGCTTTTGTAGGCTGGTGATCGGTCAGCAATCCTATGAGTTTTTCATCTATTCATTCGGTATAAAGTCAAGAAATCGGTAACATTTCATTTAGTATTTCTATTGTTTCTTCTCTCATTTGCAAATTTAGTTAATGGTTTAATTTTTAGTAGTTTTCATTGTTTTGTGCATTTTATACGTGGTTTGGTAGTTTGTGTTGGTTTCAGATCACAACGTGGAAGCCCCGAAGGACTTACGCGAATAATGGAAAAGTTCGGAGTGTTTCAAAAGTTTTTTGGAAAGAATCAGAAGCCTGACACGGGCCACCGTGTGCCCGTGTCAGGAGAAGAGTTGAAAAGAAGATGTGGGCTGAAGTCAGAGAGCTGACACGGGTGCCCGTGTCAGCACACCTGGGATGGAAGAAGTCTTGTGTAGAGAGTCAGAGGCCTGACACGGGTGCCCGTGTCAGTTGCCACGACCCGTGTCAGCAAGCCTGGGAGAGACAATTTTCTGATTTTTTCATATTTTCTGAGTTAAGTGCTCTGAGGGATATTTTGGGAATTTCGCACTATTATGATTGATTTGGAACTACTTAGGCTAGGTTTTGAGAAAAAAAGAGGAACTTTTACTTTTGACGAATAATTTACAATAGAGTTTATGCGATCAAGGAGATTTGGAGAAGACGATCGTTCATGAGCAGATGCGATTGAAGAATCAGTTTTCCTCCGATCAAATTGTAATGTCTACCTTTAAATTACTTATTGTTTTTGTTTTGAATACTATGAGAGGCTAAACCCCCCAATGCTAGGGGGCGTCCCTGAATTGTTATGTAATGAATATCTTTTAAATTATTCGATGAGACTATGCATTTTTACCTTAATCTTTTGTTATTCAATGTGTTTAACGCTTTTTCGATCGGACAAATTGGGAATGATTTATTATTAGGGATTAGGCCTGAAAAACTAACCTAATGCTTTTGCGTAATAACACTACGGTAGATATTGCCTAGGAATGGGGATATCCTGTAGTGACTGATAAAAATCTTGTTAGAACTATTGCTTGATGTTTTTTCTTGACTTCTGAGGAATTAGGGTCAAGGAAGAATCTCAAAGGTTTTTCTGTTAAGGAATTAAAGAAAAATATTATTGAGATTCAGTAAATTAAGGTTTGAGGCATGTCTCTTTGAGTAATAATTTAGGGTTCTATAGAGCAATTCATACACCTTTCCCTAACATATTTTCTCATATTTGTTAAATTCATTTTTATTATTCTGCTTATTTCACTACAAGAAAATTGGCAAGTTGCGACGGTTAATATTGGCAGATTACGGCGGTTTGAACCGCCACAATTTACTAGTCGCGGCGGTTTTGCTGCTGTCGCGAAAACGTGTCTCTCCAGGCTATATCACGACGGTTCCTTAAACCGCCACTCCAACCGTCGTTCTATGTTGCGACGGGTAAGGAACTGTCGTAAATTGAAAATTGCGGCGGTTAAAACCGCCATAAATAATTGTTTTTGTTTTTCAAAAATAAAAAACCATAGGTATTTACAAAGGTAAATCCGCAGGTAATTTTGCAGCTAATACATTTCTTAAATTAAAAAAAATAAAATGAACTTTTAGCACACACAGAGCATTGTTTTCATTTACAAAAATAATCCATACGAAGATAGTATTTAGGCTTAATTTCACCATCTCAATAGTCCCTTTCTCAAGTCACTATTCAATTAATTAATAATTCATTAATAGAGAACAACTTAGATAGTTATTAAGGTAATACTGCTGGCAATTCCTGAACAGTATATACATTTGTTCAGGTAACTATTCATTCAATCATTGTCTACGCTAAAGAATCTCAGCATCTGCTGTACTGCGTTTCCAAAGTTAGTGACTTGCTCATCCATTGATGTATCAGCACACTACATTAATGAAAATCATATCGTATAAGTATTATTCTTATAATTATCAGTAATTATCAGTATTTCTATATGTGTGTACGCACACGAGTATACCCGGTTACTGCCTATTTCTTCTCTGATGCCTGCTGCTTCTGATGGAAAATTGGCTTATCTTAGACGATCCAAACTCTTGCTCTTAGAGTAATATATGTTTGAAAACCCAAAAGTTGATGAAACATGGTACTTGTTGTCTCTCTGGTGGCCGACTAAACCTGAGACAAAAATTTTGTAGCAATTGGGATCACAGAGATACACATGAATGTCCAAATAAAATTCTTCATCTTAGTAAACTCAAACTATTGTGATACAAGTAACCATGAATGGACTATGCATTCTTATATAGTTGTATGGCCATATGATGATACATTTATGGCATTCATCGATGAGTCTAAGTTTATTTAATTTGATAATTGGTTGTGAAAATGTGATGATGGAAAGAGAAGCTTTTTGGAAATGTGAAAATGAAAATGTTTTAAAAGCTATTCATACTCATTATGACATTTTCAAGTAGCAAAACAAGAGAATAAGTAGTGAATAAAATTTAAGCAACAAACCTTGCATTATTTTTGCAGAGTTTTTATTGCATTTGCTGCTCTTGCATTGATAAAATTTAAATGAAAAATGCAGTTGAAGTTAAGACCTGTTTTGTGTTCCATGTGAACAGAGACTATAAATCAGACGAAATATTCAGTGTACATAGATCTGCAAGCTTTTAAAGCTATTTAGTAATTCCGATAACGAGAATGAACATAACAGAAAATAATAAAAATGGAACATATTCATACCTAGAAAGTATTTTCCCTTGGAGTAACCAAATTGGTAGACCGCGTCGTCTTCTTTGATGGATTCAAGGCTTGCTTCTGATTAAGAATAAATAATCCATCACATAAAAAATCAAGATATCTTTAAGGCGAATATAGTAATTCCAACACCGAAAATGACCATTAGGCATCAACATCTTCACCAAATCAAAATGAATTGGAATGATAAAATAGATAATAATCAAAATGCAACATATTCTTACAAAGACTGTTTTTCCTTAGAGTAACCTATTAAGTGTCCTTCTTCCACTTCTTCTTCGATGGTTCAAAGAACACTATAAGTTAGGGATAATCCATCCATGTCCATGGTGGAATACTTGATACAGATGCACATTCTGTACATTTCCAAACAGATGATAGTTAAGCTCATCTAGAAGATGACTAGTTTAAGTAATCATATAAAGCAAGTATTATTCCTAAAAGTTGCTTCCAATTGAATAAAATGTTAGGCATCAAGTGTTTTCAAATTCAGATGGAAGAAAATAGTGGATTGTAAAAACTAGAGAGGCTATTTAACATCATTGCGTCAAAGCCTTAAAATTTATTAATTCCATTTGACAGTGGAGCTTAATAGCTGTATAACTGCTCAAAATCATTTCATGCCATGAAAATTCATAATACATTTCAATGAGTTCATTTCTATCGTAAAACCTTGCTTCAATTTCTGGTAGTGGATCCTTCTCTGAGAAACTTCAACCAGGAAGTTTTGCAGCATCAACCACAGGGAGATACTTCAGTAATTCCCATTGTGACAGGAAGACCCAAAGCTATAGTTCCCTCGGGTAAAGATCGTAGCTGGTTAACACTTATACCAATAAGCAAGAGAGCAAGAGCTTCCCACTGTAAAAACGAAAAGGAAAAAAAATCAATTTTGCAGCAAGATAAAAAGAATAGAAGCAATTTAGATTTGTGAGGATTTCAACTTGTTAAACTCTGCAGTACAGAGCCAAATAATGGCAAGGATACCTCTAAAATCCCTATATCCTATAGACATGATAGATCTTATGCACTGACCTGAATGATAGAAAACCAGCGCTTCATAACCACCTTTAACAAAAATGCGATTACTAACACCTGAAACATGCAGAGTCAACAGCCGACCATTAAAAACATGTTCAACTTCAGCAAACTATCAAGAGAAGAGTATTTTCAATTGTCTCAAGAAATCTGACAGAAAATAGCTTAAAGAATAAAATATAATGGACAGACGAGAGTAAAAGAATTTCTTGAAATGAAGTGAAAAGAAAAATTTGGTTGAAAGAAATGACTCAATTTAAGAAGCACCCATCAGCTATCACAAGATATATCATATGTAATGCTTAAACAAGTCGTTATTTGGCTGGCAAAAATACAGAAATTAATCATACAACACAGTGACCGAGAAATTACCTTCAAATTACTTAACATCTTCACAGTAGCAGGATTAAAATAAAGCTGCATGAAATGTGAAATCAATCCGTAAGTTATCATTAAGACACAACCAAGTAAATATTAGGTATCAAATGGATGCAGAAGTAACACAATAATTCATCAGTTTATAATATGAGCCATACTGAAATTAGATGGATTAGATGGAAAATTAAGAGAGAAGATAGGTGTGTCAAAAGTAACATCAGATAGCATTCTTATTCTAGCCAAAAACCATATATATGGCATATGCAATATAATAATTTTATATACCTGCATGACAAACTTCAGATAGTTGTTTATAGCATACAAAAATGCTGGAACGGCAACAAGGACATTGTTGCGGGCTGCCTGCAAGAGACAAATTACCACATTTCTAGATGAACATCAAGAAGGTACAGAGAAAATCTTGAATTTAGTGTTTTAAGAATTGTTTAATTTCAAATATATACATATAAAAAGAAAAGACTCAACAAAATAAAAAAAAAGACGCTCTTCCATATTCATTATTCATTATTCATTATAAACATGATTCTAATGGGGCACCGCTTATACGGTAGTGTTTTCAAATCGCGGCTATAGCAGAGCTATAGCGCTATAGCATAGAGGAATTTGAACAAGTCATTACTGTTCCGCCATAACACGCTATTTAGTATAATGTGTTATCAAATAGTCGTTATTGCTATTACGAAGCCATAGATTTGTAGCATTGCACAATTAGAACAACCACTATTTTTCGCAATCTATAATTAACAGCATTGTTATTAAGTCAGTAATCAATATTAGGTAACTAAGATGAAGAGTAAGAATAAACAATTGGACAAATAATTTAGCCAGTCCCAGGAAGTAGGGCACCTAGACCTAGCAAATCAAAAACAGTGAAAATATATCTTATATCAGAAAAACTAAGTGATATATGGTCTCCGCATATCAGTCAACTCATGCAAAGTTAACATTATAAATAAATCATAGTACCTGAGTGAGTGTAGAAATTGAGAGAAGAGGCTTCTCCCCAACTTTTTAATTCCTAGCCTACAAAAGCCGTAAATGTTTTTGCTGCTTTAACAATTTCTTTTTGGAAATCTTGGATCAGATGATAGTTTTGAGCATGTCAATATGCTTATAGCAAGCTAATGATTAATCTAGAAAAGAACAGAAAATGTATACCCTGCCGACACGAGTAGCTCTGTACAACTTCTCCATATGTTGATGTCTCTGCAATTCAACCTCATCAATAACCACAACATCTGAGCTCTCATAACCGCTACCGCTGAACTGTTTAATTACAGCCTGGTAAAATAAGTACATCAACTCAGATCACAAACTGAATCTAAACATCAAGCTATACAACAATAAAGAAACAATAATTCAGTACAAATTAAGAGATGAAGATTAAAAAATGGGAGTTAGTATTAAACCACAAAAGCCTGTCCGATTGTTTACTACAATGCCACTAGCTATAACTACGCTGCCCTTATTGACGCTCCCAGCTACCATAGGAATTTCAAGATATGCAGAAAGCTCATCCAAGACATATTTGGGAGCACGAGGGTGAATCTGCACAAAACATGTGGTCAAAAGAAACACCAGAATTACAAATTCCAATTGTTCAAGACAAATATGTTTTATATACTAACCAAACCACCTCTGTTGAACAGGGCACAATAATTTCCAGAAAAAAATCTCTTTGAATCTTCCTGCTTGAAAACCTCAACCCTAAGGACATCCTTCAGCAACTCCTCAACTTCCTGAACAATAGATGGCAGTAAACACTAGATCAAACTGAGAAAACAAGTTTCTTTCAAAATCAATTTTTGTCTTAAGCAAGAATGAGATATAGTAGCATGGATGGAAAAGAAACCTATGATATACAAGTATGACAATACCGGGTCAAGATCAGGGTACGTGAGGGCCACACGGTCATTACATGCTACATATCTTCCATGATACATTTTTTCACAAGGGTTAAAAACTAACTATATAAACCAACAACAACACTACAGGAACAAATCTGACTCAAAACGCGCAATTACTATTATAAAAAAGCGATTGAATTGATGCTGAAGGAGCATTGTAATTAGAGTAAGAAATAAATTAAGGTTTTGTAGGGTTAGAATTACCTTAAGCTCTGAGAGGAGATTAGAGCTGGAATCGAAGTCGTTTCGGAGAAAAGCGGTCTTGAATCGATCGAAGAGCCGAGAAACTTTTATTAAGTTTTGAGAGGAAGAATTTGAAGAAATTAGGTAAATGGTAAGGGTTGTGATTTAGGAAGAAAGAAGTGTTTTTCAATTAGAGGTTCTTCTAAATCAGAGAGAGAAATATGAGCCAAAAAATAGAGGGAAAATGAAAAGGGGGCGGTTTAACTTAAGCGGCCACTTTTATTTAGATGGGTTTTGCTTGGTGTGTTAAGGGAGGACGGTTCAAAACCGTCGTTGTCTAAGGGCGGTTTTCCAAAACCGTCGTAATAAGTGAAAGAGGGCAGTTATTGTTGAACCGTCGCAACTTATGTGTCACAAATCCTATTTTTTCTTGTAGTGCACCACACACCACCTTACATCATCAAGGTTATAGAGCTTCTAATATTTTAACCTAGTGTCACACTATAGCAGTATTTGATTCAACTAAGAGGTAAAATGCACCCCATTTATTAGTCACTGATTAATGTATATATAATCAAGATGCTAGTTGAATATACTTTGCATAAAATATTTAATCAAGAAACTCATGACCAAAGCTATCAATGTATTATATGTATATATAAAATTGTTTGTATTAGAGATCAACATGGAAATGGTCACCCATGAACCAAAAAACCAGGGCAGAAAAACAGGTAACTCAATTCTAACTAGCTCTTATCAACAACTATCATTCTATTCTTTTTCAATAATGCATATAAATATGAAATTTTAGCATCTAGTGTGATTAAATATAGAATTGATTCAACTTGTTATTATAAGTACAAACAAAAAGATATTTCATAAGTCAATTATCAAAACATTGAATCAAAAAGATATCTAATAAGGACACATAATTTCCATTCACTGGAACCCTCTTCTGTTTTGGTTGCAGCGTTTTCTTCCAACACCGAACATCTCCACAGTCCTCAAAACGTAATAGTACACAACAAAACCCTCTAAAACCAGAGATAAGTAACCAAACCAGAAGAATAATTAAATCCAAAAACTGATATCTGCAACATACAGTGCTTGGCAACAAGAGATCAGATATCTTCTCAATCTCAACATCATAAACAAGTAGAGATTATTAAATACAACTTGTGGTAAACAGTACATATAAAGTCGTCTCAAGTAGACCCCATGTAAATTAATCGCAATTTAACCATGACAAAATTAACAGAAGCCTATTTAACCACAGTTTAACCGTAACATACATTTGAGACCCTATTTAGCTAGATAAATTTTGGACCATGTGCAGTAGTCCGCCTTGCATGCCCTCAAAGACGACCCTGACTCTAACTAGATATACTCAATTCGAATCTCACATATCAACTTAAATTAAAAAAAAAAAAGCCAACAATCATTAGACTTGTATATCATAAATGAACCACTCAAAAGCAGAAATAGCAACAAAACCATTTCTGTCATTTCCTACTTTGCATCTCTTCATATTAAGCATGTCACATAAATCTAATAGAGCATTAAAATTCCAAGTTCAAGCAAAGTAATTGCAACCTGACAAGAATATAACTAAAGTAAACCCTAAAAACCCAAACAGAGAGAGTGAATAATACAGTACCTGATATCAACACCTCTAGAAGAAACATGAGCAGAAACATTCTTAGAAACCCATTTTTCAGGAGCCTGAACACTATTAGCAAGAGTATAAAGCATGTCATTCGGAATCCCCACCATAACCTGAATACCAGATTTCTTAAGCGCGTCTAAGATATTGGGATCAGTATCAAACAACTTCACCTTCTGAATCCCGTTATCTTTCAGTATTCTCACAACCGTAGTGGGTGACAAGAGATGCGTACATTGAGTACCCCAGTTTACACCGATTTTATTTGCTTGTTGAAGGGAGAGATTTATGGATTTTGGAGAATGAGAAATTGGGAAATTTCAGAGATTGATACTGTCAGATTCGAAAGATTTGTGATTAGGGTTTGGAGATAAAAATTTGTTTTTTTTTTAAGATTTGAAGATCAGAACTTTAAAAATGAAAAGGTGAAATAGTAAAAGATAAAAGAAGATCTTGAAAGGGCGGGCAGTGTGACGACGGTTTTGGAAACACCTATCGTGAGTTATTAATTTTTTATAATATAAATAAGGGCGGTTGCCTAAAAGCGTCGCGGGAACCATCGCAAATGGAGGATAAGGGCGGTTACAGAGCAACCGTCGCGATCTATGTGTCGTAAAACTCTTATTTTCTTGTAGTGTTTCATATTGTCATTATAACAATTTTCAAAATCAAAACCCCCAAAAGGAACTTTTGTTGAATTGAAATAGCATCTACACTTACAATTACACGCAGTCCTCGAGAGATCGATTCTGGGGATAATCCCACTTATTACTACATCGGTAAAAATAGTACACTTGCTATTTTTCCGATCAAGTTTTTGGCGTCGTTGCCGGGGACTGCCAAATTTTAAGTACTTGTGTTAGTTCAATTGGAATTTAAAATTTAAAATTTTATTTTTCTGTTATTTTTATAATTACTAATAATTCTCTAACCTGTGTATGCGAGGTAAGGCCTCAGCTGTATTTTCTTTTGACGCAGAACTAGAGAGATCTTTGCACACTAGACACCGTCAAGCTAAACTAGAAAGACTGGCAGCGTCGGGTTCAAGACCAATTATTTCTGAGCAAGAGAAAGAAGAAGCAGTTTTAGGACACTCCGTGCACACAAATTCCGGTACAGACTCAGAGCCGAAAACTCTTATTATGGCTGACGATCCACCAGCAGAAAAACTTCTCGGTGACTATGGAAGGGCGAATGCTCCAACAGTACGATTGCTAATTGTTAATCAACCAGTTACTGTTGCGCAATTCCAGCTGCACCCGTCCACTATCCGACAACTTCAGAGTAGGCCTTTTTTAGGAAGGATCAATGAAGATGCAAATAAGCATCTACAAAGGTTCCTTACGATGAGTATGTCATTAAAAATTGAGGGACACTCTGAAGAAGCAAAGAAGCTGGTTATGTTTCCGTTTACTCTATCTGATGAAGCCGAAGAGTGGTTTTACTCATTACCTGCTGGGAGTATTACTACTTGGCAAGAGATGGAAACGAAATTTCTCAATGAATATTTCACTGCTTCTGTGTACATCCGAAAGAGGTACGACATCGTGAACTTCAAACAGAAGGAGGGAGAGTCACTTGGAGATGCGTATAAGAGGTTTAAGAGGTGTTTGGTTGCGTGTCCCACTCATAACATGGACACAACCGAACAAATGTAGAAATTTGTAAATGGTCTCAAGATGAAGACTAAGCAGCTTATCGACACAGCTGCCGGTGGCTCAACTAATTTTTCAACAGCCACTGGCATCAAAAAAATAATTGAGGCTATTGCAGTAAATGAGCACTTGGAGTTGTATGATCGCAGTGTAAGCCAACCTGAAAAGATAATTGATTTGAAGCTTACTGAACAAGTGGTAAAAATAGAAGACCAGATTGCAGCTGAAGTAGAAAGGAGGATTAAAAAGATGAATCTTGATACTCAAACTGTAGCACAGGTTCAACCAGTTCAGGCAGTTAATTGTGAAATCTGTGGAGGGCCGCATTTTACTATGCATTGTGTTGCTACTGCGCAACAAGTGGAAGCAATCAACTCTTTGAAGAAGAATAATCCTTATTCCAACACCTATAATCCGGGGTGGAGGAATCATCCGAATTTCTCATGGAAAGATCAGCAAGGAAATGTTCCAAAGCAAGGAGTTGCTCCACCTCTGAACCAACCACAACAACAACAGTACTATCCTCAACAACAACAACCTCAGCAGTTATATCCTCAACAGTTTCAGCAACAGTTTCAACAACACCCACAACAATTTCAACAGCAAGCACCACAAAAAGCTGATTGGGAAATTGCCATTGAAAAAATGGCCGCTCAGAGCTCCCAATTCCAAGAAGAGACAAGAAGAAATCTTAGGAACACAGGTGCTTCGATAAAAAACCTTGAAGTCCAGATGAGCCAAATAGCACAACAACTAGCAAGTTCTCAAGCACTGGGTGCTCTACCTAGTACCATTGTGCCTAACCCGCAGGATCATAATAATGTTAGTGCCGTGACCACAAGGAGTGGTAAATCTCTTGATGTTCCTGAGAAAAATTCTGAATTGGAAGACCAACTGCTTGAGGTCGATCTTGAGATCAAAGAAAATGAAGTAGTTGCTGAAAAGGTGGTGTCACCGGAACAAGTGGTGAAAGAGAAAGTTATTGAGCCCAAACCAGTTATTAAGCTTCCTTATCCTCAAAGGAACAAGAAGAAGGGGCAGCAAGAGAAAAACTTCAAAAAATTCTTGGAGATGTTCAAAAAGCTTGAGCTCAATATTTCATTTTTGGAAGCACTCGAGCAAATGCCTACCTATGCGAAGTTCACGAAGGATATCATTTCAAAGAAGGGAACTATTGACACAGATCCGATTATTCTAACCGAAACTTGTAGTGCTATTTTGCAGGGCATGAAGATTCTAGTAAAGAAGAAAGATCAAGGTGCCGTCACTATTCCTTGTATAATTGGGGATAGGTCATTCCAGAAAGCTCTTATTGACTTGGGTGCGAGTGTAAGCCTAATGCCTTTATCCATCTACCGAAAGTTGGGTATAGGTGACGTGCAAGACACTAGGATGACACTTCAATTTGCGGATCACTCGGTTAAGAGGCCTTATGGGGCCGTGGATGATGTTCTAGTGAAATTTGACAAGTTTGTGTTCCTGATAGATTTTGTTATTCTTGAAATGCCGGAAGATGAAGAGATCCCCCTTATTCTTGGAAGACCGTTTTTGGAAACCGGGAGATGCTTGATTGATATAGAGGGGGAGCCATGACTATGAAGGTTTATGATGAAGAGGTGAAGATTGATGTGAGGAATACAATGAAGCACAAAAATGATTTTGGCACAAGCAATAATATTGGGGTGATTGACCAAGTTGTTGCAAATGAAAATCTTGAAAGTGCAGCCCAATTGCCTATAGAAAAAGTGTTAAGTTTGTCAATTTTTAAAGATAATGAAG
This sequence comes from Lathyrus tuberosus, assembly GCA_022829125.1. Lineage (NCBI taxonomy): Eukaryota > Viridiplantae > Streptophyta > Magnoliopsida > Fabales > Fabaceae > Lathyrus > Lathyrus tuberosus. Next base: position 5,838,466 of record JALAZF010000231.1, on the reverse strand, counting down.
AAGTGGGTGAGGGAGAGTTGGAAATGTTACCCATGATGGAAGGTCTACGTCCTTGGAAGGGATCTCGACCACACCAGTGGGAGGATCTAAGATAACCTCAATCGGTGGAGGAGAGTGAAGAGACCAAAAAGAGTACGAAATTGAAAAAACTTCCAGAAAGCCTCAAGTAAGTCTTCCTCGACACCGAAGGTAAATGTTCAGCCATCATAAGTGCTAGCCTCAAAACAATCCAAGAATATAAGTTGATTGAAGTTCTAAAAAGGTACAAGGGGGCTATGGGTTGGAAGATTGAGGATTTGAAAGGTATTAGTCCCACTGTTTGTATATACAAAATTCTCATGGAGGATGATCATAAACCGGTTGTCCAACCTCAAAGAAGGATTAATCCAGCTTGAAAGAAGTTGTAAGAAAAGAAGTGGTGAAGTTACTAGATGCAGGTCTGATTTACCCGATATCTGACAGCTCCTGTGTGAGTCCGGTCCATGTAGTGCCCAAGAAGGGGGGAACCACCATCATCAAAAATGAGAAAAATGAGTTGATTCCTACAAGGACGATTACAAGGTGGTGGGTGTGTATTGACTACAGAAGGTTAAATCTTGCCACAAGGAAGGACCAGTTCCCACTGCCGTTCATTGATCAGATGTTGGAACGGCTAGCGGGTCATGATTACTATTGTTTCCTAGACGGGTACACCGGTTACAATCAAATTGCGGTTGCACCGGAAGATCAAGAGAAGACGGCTTTTACATGCCCATATGGTGTTTTTGCTTACAGAAGGATACTATTCGGGTTATGTAATGCCCCTGCTACATTTAAGAGAGGCATGACTTCCATCTTTGCAGATATGCTTGAAAAGCATATGAAAGTCTTCATGGATGACTTCTCGGTATTTGGGTCTTCTTTTGATAATTGTTTAACTAACCTTTCTCTTGTTTTAGAAAGATGCCAGGAGAGCAACTTAATCCTCAACTAGGAGAAGTGCCATTTCATGGTCCGTGAAGGTATAGTGTTGGGTCACAAAATTTCCCACAAGGGAATTGAAGTAGACCAAGCCAAAGTGGAGGTAATCTCAAAGCTTCCACCTCCGGTGAATGAAAAAGGTATACGAAGTTTCTTAGGCCATGCGGGTTTCTACCGCCGGTTCATAAGAGACTTATATAAAATAGCCAAGCCTCTAACTACTCTTTTGGTTAAGGATATGGCTTTTGTTTTTTATACGGAGTGTGCTGATGCATTTGAGACATTGAAAAATAAATTAGTGTCGGCACCTATTGTTATTGCCCCCGATTGGTCTCTACCGTTTGAGATCATGTGTGATGCTAGCGACATTGCAGTATGGGCTGTTCTTGGACAGCGAAGAGATAAGCTATTGCATGTTATTTATTAGGCTAGTCATGTGTTGAACCCTGAACAGATGAACTATGCAACTACCGAAAAGGAGTTGTTAGCTGTTGTGTATGCCTTTGATAAATTTAGGCAATATCTGTTGGGTTCAAGAGTCATTGTTTATACTGACCATGCTGCTTTGAAGTATATGTTTGCTAAGAAGGATTCTAAGCCAAGACTCTTGAGATGGATTCTACTCCTTTAGGAGTTCGATGTTGAGATTCTTGACAAGAGAGGGTGTGAAAATACTGTTGCTGATCACCTCTCTCAGATGTCACCGATTGAAGAAACAGAAGAGAAGCGCCCAATAAAGGATGATTTTGCTAATGAACACATCCTTGCTGTTATTAGTGTTCCGTGGTTCGCAGACTATGCGAATTATCTAGTAGGTGGTATTATCCCTGATGATTTTAATTCTAACCGGGAGAAAAAGTTTTTACATGATTGCAGGTTTTATTTATGGGATGATCCATTCTTGTACAAAAGAGGAGTTGATAGGTTGGTAAGAAGATGTATGCCTAAAGAAGAACAGAGGGATATGTTGAAAGCTTGTCATGACTCGGATTACGGAGGACATTTCAGTGGTGATAGAACTGCAGCCAAAGTCCTTCAGTCAGGGTTATACTGGCCCTCATTGTTCAAAGATGCCCAAGAGATGGTGAATGAGTGTGACAAATGTCAGAGAACTGTTAATATATCCAAGAGGAATCAGATGCCTCAGAATTCCATGTTAGAAGTTGAGTTGTTTGATGTTTGGGGCATAGACTTTATGGGGCCATTTCCACCGTTCTTCGGGAAAAACTATATTTTAGTGGCGGTAGACTATGTTTCTAAATGGGTGGAAGCTATGGCCTTGCCTACTAATGATGCTAAGGTAGTGGTGAAGTTCTTGAAAGAGAACATATTTGCTAGATTTGGAGTGCCGAGAGCGCTTATAAGTGAAGAAGGAACACATTTCCTAAATCACCTCATGGAAAGGTTACTCCAGAAGTATAATGTGAAGCATCGGATTGCCACTCCATACCATCCCCAAACCAGTGGCCAGGTAGAAGTGTCCAATAGGCAACTCAAGAAGATTCTTGAAAAGACAGTTTGTTCCTCTCGAAAGGATTGGGCGACTAATTTGGATGATGCACTTTGGGCGTATCGAATGACATTCAAGACGTCAATCGATATGTCTCCGTACCAACTGGTATATGGAAAGGCATGTCATTTGCCTTTGGAGTTGGAACACAAGGCTTTATGGGCCTCTAAGTTCCTTAATTTGGACCTCCCGAAAGCAGGAGACTCTAGGATCCTTCAACTCCATGAGCTAGAGGAATTTCGGAATCGGGCATATGAGAATGCCAAAGTCTATAAAGACCAAACAAAGAAATGGCATGATAGGAGGATTCAAAAGAAAGAGTTTTGGGAAGGCCAGCTGGTCCTTTTATACAATTCTCGGTTGAAACTATTCCCGGGAAAGCTGAAGTCTAAATGGTCGGGACCGTTTGTAGTTCACAAAGTGTTTCCCTATAGGGCTATTGAGTTGAAGAATTCAACGAATGAAGACACATTTAAAGTGAATGGGCAAAGGTTGAAACCTTATTTTCAAGGACAACCAAGTGAAAGAATTGAAGTCGTTCATCTCACGGGGTAGGATGGACGACCGTCGAGGCATGCGACGTTACACGAAGCGCTTTGTGGGAGGCAACCCACGCGTTTTTACTAATCGTTTTGTTTTTGTGTGTTTGTTTGTTTTGTTTTGTGTAGGTACTCACATATGCTGCACTAGTTCAGAGGAGGAATCAAAGAAAAAAATGAAGAAAAAGTAACAAAATTGGCAAAAATGTGGAAAACAGTGACACGACCACCCGTGTCACTGGACACGGCCCGTGTCAGGGGGCGAGAAAGAAACTGGAAACATGAAGAAAAATGGAATTCCAGGGGGCTGACATGGCCGCCCGTGTCAGCTTACACGACCCGTTTTAGACCTCCTGAAGCTTGGTGAAAATAATGTGGCGTTTGAAAAGAGGCAGTGACCTGACACGGTCGCCCGTGTCACTGGACACGGCCCGTGTCACTGGACACGGCCCGTGTCAGGCAGCGCGACACCCCAATTTTGAATTTTTTTTACTTTCTCTGGTGGGGCCCGCGCATTTTTAATTGTTTTTATTTTTCTTTAACCACTCTTTACCACTGATTACTCCCTCTTAATTCCATTGTCTTTCATCTTCACAACTCTCATTCTCTTCTCTTTCCCTAAAAATCCAAAACCTCCATTGTTCCACCAGTTAAACCTTCAAATTGCCATATACCCACTCACCAAAACCATAATCTCGCTTCATAAAAGTTACTCCCTTCGTCCTCCTCTACCTTTCTATGGTCGCATTTTCTACTAATTTTCGTTTTTAGTTTTTGTGATTTTTTTAGGTTGCCCATTATGCCCCCAAGGCGTGTAGACAGAGGCAAATAACCGGCTGGTGAGCCATCTCGAGCCAGGAAGTGAACCAACCGCCGACCAAACGCTTATGAGATCATTTTCGACAATGACGAGCATGAGAGGAGGTACTCTATGCATGTGAAGCGAAAAATCACGCCTATGAGGTATTTGTGTTCTGAAACTTTATCTCAATTGGGTCTGTCTAGAGAGGTAAATAAGATGTTCCATACTTTAGGGATGCTTAAATTCATAATGTATGAGGCGCCGACTTATGAGCGGTTTACTCTAGAATTTCTAAGCACTGTCAAATTTAAGCTTAAAAAGAAATGGACAGGTACTGCTTACTATTTTTATGGTACGATGAGTTTCAGGTTACACAACAATGATCATGAGTTAACTATGGAACAATTGGGGAGCATTCTCGACCTCCCAATTGATGGTCCTGGAGCTGTCCCGGAGTCTTTTGATGCTGGAGCTTTCTGGACGACAATCACAGGCCACTCGGAGTATGTGGCTAAAGGAGCCAAGGCCAAAGGGATTCAAAATCCTTGTTTCAGATACGCACAAAAAGTCTTGGCCTACACACTGTTCGGTAGAGGCGACATCACCGGGGTGGTGTAACACCCCCAATCTATACCCCCAATTAAATAAAGCAGTAAAAGAAAATTCAAAATTTCATCAGAGTATATTTAAATTATCATGGCATAGACGGGGAGGATCACATTAAATTGAAACAAATCATACAACACCTGCCCATAAAGATATGCAACAGTGGGGTAGCAATCAACAGAGGAACTCAGTTCCTTACACCCACATTTCAGATTTTAGAATAAAAGCGGAAAATCTAAACACTGAATATCATATATATATATATATATATATATATATATATATATATATATATATATATATATATATATATCATAAAAAGTTTGTCATACATCAAATCATACATGCACAAGCCAAAAGATATATATATACATAATACAGATAATCACAAACGGCCTCCCTAACTAACCGGTGTCACATATCAAAGCCGACCGACAAAAGAATGAAGTCCTAAGCTTCACAAAAAGACCTCCAGCAACTCTAATCTGCAATGCCTCATAGAGCATTATAAAACAGCAGAAGGGTGAGAAAACCAATCATAATATAATTGCATACAATTATATATAACACAAAAATACACATATATACTGTTCTCACCACAACGCACACCAGAATTCAAACACAAAACAACACAAGGCATATTTCATATTTTCATTACCAAGGTATAATAACCATGCACAATACACGTATCACCAACACATATCCATATATCAATTTATCAAATTTATCCACAATTCCACACATAACCAAACCAGTAATGATTTATGCAAAATGCAAGAGACCGACACAACGACTCTATGCATATGCACATGCGGGTACCGACTTCCAATGTTTCTCATCACTAGTTCACTCAGGAACTCTGCTGGAATCATCGCTCGTTGCATCACTGTAACTCCCCATCGGGCATACGATGTTCCCCATCGCTCACACCCCACACGGGCACACGACGTTTATGGATCGCTCACACCCCACACGGGCACACGACCCGATCGCTCACACCCCACATGGGCACACGATCGTCTATAATCATCGCTCACACCCCACACGGGCACACGACGTTATAGCGGATTCCCTCTGGAACCAAACCGTCGCTCACACCCCACGTGGGCACACGACATTACAAGAATGCATATCATGATGCTTGGCATACAATGACTCATGACATTCTAATGCACACATATACGCAACCATAATCATGCATATATCATCAAATACAACATATTGCATTTACGTGCCCTTAGGCCACAATTCATCATCACAACATGTATTTCATGCATTTTCATCTCACCACCGCACACAAGTCATACAACATTCATAGAAATAGCACATTAGGCGATACACAACCATTCACATGATTAAAACAGCAAAAGTCGGCAAAACGATACTATTTTAAGTTCCCGACATAATTTAATCGGTCAACAATCTCAAAACCATCATCATAAGCAAGAACATTTCATAAGCTTTCCAACGATATAAAGAACGTTCAAAACGGATAACCAGATCAAAAGTCACGGAATTAAAAAGAAAATAAAAGGGTGAAAAAAAATCTTAAGAACCGCCCGACACTTGCCCCTTCGCCGCTACTTCGCCTGGCGAAGCAGAGGCATCACCATTTCTACCAAAATGACTCAATAGAGTCAGGAACTTGTAACCTCTGCGCCTCTCCAAAACCTCCCGGCGAAATCACAAATCGCCCGACGCTTTACACCAGATGCAGAAAATTCTGCTATGTGTGACACTGTTCCATAACCCCAAAAACCCCATTTTTCCCAACCAAACCATTTCTAACAGCCACACAAACCTCAGCAATTATTCATACATATCACATGATCATACTACAAGATTCGTATCAATTTTCGTCCGTGAAAACATCGATTTCTACTCGTTTCCGCGTTTTCGACCTATAACCGAAAACTATGGGAAAAGGCAAAACAATATACACATATATGTACATAATCATACACAACGATAAGATAATCGAGTTTCGCACCCTTACCCGATTAAATCGTGTTTTAGAAAGTCGGTTGATCGATTTCCAAGATTTCTCTCTTTTTCTCCCTTTTCCTCTTCTCTTTCTCTTCTCCTCTTTTCTTTTCTTCTTACTATTTTTCTCTCTTTCTATTCTATTATAACTTATCAAAATAAATCAAAATGCCCAAAATACCTCTACCCTCAAGTATTTCGCAAATGTTCCCAAAACGCGATAAAATATATTCACGATGAAAAATAACATATTTTCATATAAAAGTCATAAATAAAATAATAAAAAACGACTCAATTAAATAAAAATACTAAAACTGACAAAAACTGGGTCGTTACAACTCTCCCCCACTTAGTAATTTTCGTCCTCAAAAATATACCTGAGACTAACAACTCTGGATTCGACTCCCGCATCCGACTCTCCAACTCCCAAGTCAAATTGCCCTCAGCAGTGCCTCCCCACGCTACCTTCACCAGTGCAATATCCTTGCCCCTCAACCTCTTCACCTCGTGATCCAAAATACTCACCGGTAAAGCCTCAACCGTAAGGTTCTCCCTTACCTCAACCTCATCCATCGGAATCACATGCGACGGATCCGGAACATACTTCTGAAGCTGTGAAACATGGAACACATCGTGCAAATTCGACAGATTCGGCGGCAACGCCACCCTAGAAGCCACAGCACCCACTCTCGCGGATATCTGGTAAGGACCAATAAACCGAGAAGTAAGTTTCTTTGATTTCAATGCACGACCCACACCCGTTACCGGCGTAACTCTCAAAAATACATGATCGCCCTCTTGGAACTCTAGATCTTTCCATCTCCGATCATGATAACTCGTTTGCCTACTCTGAGAATCCTTCATTTTCTCACGAATAAGCTTCACTTTCTCCGTCGTCTGTTGCACCAACTCTGGTCCAACTACCGAACTCTCACCAGATTCGTGCCAACACAACGGTGTTCGACACCTTCGTCCATACAGTGCTTCAAACGGTGCCATTCAAATACTTTAATGGAAACTGTTATTATACGTAAATTCAATCAATGCAAGATAACTATCCCACGTACCACCTTGTTCCTAATCACACGCTCTCAACAAATCTTCCAACGACTGAATCGTCCTCTTTGTCTGACCATCCGTCTGCGGATGATAAGCCGAACTCAATCTCAATTTAGAACCCAAAGCCTTCTGTAAACTTTCCCAAAATCTCGAGGTAAACCTAGGATCTCGATCAGAAACAATACTCAACAGAACCCCATGCAACTTCACAATCACACTGATGTAAATCTCCGCCAACCTCTCTAAAGAAAAACTGATGTCAATCGAAATGAAATGAGCCGATTTAGTCATCCTATCCATAACCACCCAAATAGCCTTATGCCCTCGCTATGTATTCGGTAACCCTGTTACAAAATCCATCGAAATGCTATCCCACTTCCACTCAGGAATATCCAACGGTTGCAACAAACCACTAGGCCTCAGATATTCCACCTTTGATTTCTGACAAGTCAAACATGCATAAACAAACTGAGCCACATCTCTTTTCAATCCAGACCACCAGAAAATCTTCTTCAAATCCTGATACATCTTATTCGCTCCCGGATGTATACTCAAATTACTCCGGTGTCCTTCCTCCAAAATCATCCTTTTCAACTCCGCATCATCCGGAATACAAATTCTACCTCGGAATCTCAAAACACCATTAATATCCACTTTAAAATCACTATTCGAATCTTTTTCTCCCACCAACATCAAATACACAAATTTCACATCCAACTTCTGTTTCTCACCAACAGTCATCAGAAAATCATTAGTAATCGTCACCATTCCAAGCCTCACGCTGTAGCGAGCGATTTTGGACGTGGTTCTTAAGCGCTGGTCGCTCTCTGCGATTGAGCTTAAAACTACAAGTCGATTCATATTTTATCCTATTGTGAGCTGATGAAGGAAGGGAAATAGATGTCTCCAATTAACCCTGCTTTGCATACCGAGTTTAAACAGCGGTCTGTTAGGTTACGGATGCTATCAATGTGGGGGGGCCTTTGTACTGGTTATTTGTATTTTCGCCAATACTGTTTTCTTTCTTTTTATCTAGACAGAAGGTTTCTGGTGGAGAACAAGGATTAGGATGTTAGGACTGATGTTTTTGAATTACTGCTTTTGATTGATGGGATTTTGGGTTTTTTGTTAAGTGTGCTCGCTAAGATCTTTTCTTTGATCTTATGCCTACGTATTCCCGTTTATCCAAAACAGGGAAATCAGAGCGTTCGTAGTTCCTCCTATTCTATGGGAGAAAATGGTTGTTTTTGGTGTCTTGTTCAAAGCCCAAGACGTGAAGCGAAAGGTGGTTTGTATCTTGTTCAAAGCCCAAGATGTGAAGCTGAAAAGTCTATTTGTGTCTTGTTCAAAGCCCAAGACGTGAAGCTAAAAGGGTTTGACTTTAGAGAGAATTTGTCATCTCCAAAGAGGGGTTTGTCTGTTACGACTGTTTATAAAGGAGAATTACTTTAACCGGGATTTGTGAATCTGGCAATGCCATAATTTCCTTTATAGGGGATTTTAACCTGAAGGAGAAGACTTTAACTCAGTGTAGAGCAATGCTATCTTTCCTTAGGAATTTCTCATGCTAAAAGAGGGACAGTGGCATGGATGTAGATGATCCAGAGGATTGCCGCTTACAGCGATTAGATGAAGAGGTAAGGAGTTATTGATGTTTGTGTACTGTGAACGAGGCACAACTTCGATGCTAAAAGGTTAATTGGATTAACCAGTGGTTTTCTTATACAAAGCCTAAGAGGAGGCTAATATGTATCTCGTACAAAGCCCGAGAGAGAGGCGAAAAGGTTTCGACCCGACGATGGAGTCTTTTGGTATCTCGTATAAAGCCCGAGAGAGAGGCTAAAAGGGGTTAATCCTACAAGAGGATCCTTTATCCTCAACAAGAGAGTGTTTTTTGTATCTCGTACAAAGCCCGAGATGGAGACGATTGTTTGTTTGGCTCAATAAGAACCTTTTTGTATCTCGTACAAAACCCGAGATGGAGGCGAAAGGGGTGATTGACTCAACGAGGGAGTCTCTTATGTGTCTCGTACAAAGCCCGAGAGAGAGGCTAAATGGTGTTTGACTCTGCTGGGGAGAATCATTGTACAAAGCCCAAGAGGAGGCTATGGTGACTGTTTCAGTTGAGTGACAGGTCCAGTATACTGATTTTGAAAGAGAAAATCAGTTCTTATATGAGCAACACTGTACTCAGGGATTTGTTTCAAGGATCCGGGTTACTCCTGTTCTTTAAGGAAGCGGGAAATCCGAAAGGTATTGAGACTGTCCAAGTCTGTGGGTTTCCTTCCTATTTAACGAAGGGGTCACTTGAGAATGTCTTTGAGACTCAAGGAAGTTAGGCTATCCAAGTCTAGAGTTTTATCTCTTATACTATGCCTTGAGAAACAGTAGTAGACTCTATGAAAGGACGGTTCTATGCAAATGACTAAGTTCTGTTCCTATACCTCTAGGAGGTCGTCGGGAGAATTTGTACGAAGCCCAAGAGGAGGCTGGAAACTTTTAAGAAGCCGATCAGTCCTTGTACGAAGCCCAAGAGGAGGCTATCATTCCCGGAGGAAGAGATCATTATACGAAGCCTAAGAGAAGGCTGTGAATACTTCTAAGAAGCCGTAGGGTCCTTGTACTAAGCCCAAGAGGAGGCGGGGTTGCTTTTAGGAAGCCTATGGGTCCTTGTACGATGCCCAAGAGGAGGCTGATGCTTTTAAGAAGCCCGTGGGTCCCTAAACCCCGAGAAATTCAAGGCAATGCTATTCACCGAGAATAGATCAAAGTCAGGAAAGTTCGAGAATTTGGAAGAAACTCAAAGATGCCATTCACGGAAAATACATTCATCTCTGGGAGTAGAGTTTTTTGACAATTCCTAATGAGGACAGCCTGAGAGAAGACTGTATCTGGTGATCCTATTGGGGATCTAGTTGTCTATTTCTACGAATAAACGAAACGACGTCACCTAGTTCTAGACGTAGTTGCCGGGGAAACTCGAAATATCTATATTATTATTACACAGTTGATATGAGTTTATAAAAGAAGACTTACAGTGAAACAGCCCCACATTACAGTTATATGTATATGAAAGCGGTAAATGAAAGCGATAACCACTTACTCGGTTGTAGAGCTTCCATGCTGTTTGGTTAGTTGTTCAACAAAGAAAGATTGAAAACAACAGTGTATTCAAAATCAAAGGAGAAAGTGCTTTGAAAAAGAAAAATTTGGGGCTTACAGCTCAAGGAGAGGCTCAGGGTTTTATCAGTGAGCGCACTGTTGAATTTGTACAGAGGGACTTATACAAGTGACTGAGGCCCAAAAAGGTTTTATGTACAAAGGGATGGGTCTTACACTCTCTCAAGAGGCCCAAAAAGTTTAAAGAAAAAGAGTGGGGCTTATAACACGAGGGTAGGCCTAGATGATTTTTCCGTTTAAAAATGGCGATCGCGCCGAGGTTTTCTTTTAACGCGATGGGACTTATACAATAAGTGAGGCCCACAATGATTTTGGTTAAAAGGGGGTTGGGTCTTACAATCTATTAGAGGCCCAAAGTGTTTTTGAATGGGTCTTATAGCTCAAGGAGAGGCCCAAGGTTATTGTTCAAAAGGCGATGATCGTGCCGTTTATTTGAAAATGTACAGAGGGACTTATACAACGAATGAGGCCCAAAATGTTTCTATACAAGTGGGTTGGGTCTTACACTCTTTCAAGAGGCACAAGTGAGTTTTAAGAAAAGTAATGGGTCTTACTACTCGAGGGTAGGCCCAAAGTTTTGTTTTGAAAAGGCGACGATCACGCCGTTTGTTTTTGATGGTATCGGGACTTATACAATATACTGAGGCCCAAAAATGATTTGGTCAAAAAAAGGATTGGGTCTTACACTCTATTAGAGGCCCATAATGATTTGAAAATGATTTATGAGGGTTGAATTAATCAAAAAACCCTAATTTGTTTTCAAAAATGTATTTAATTGAATAAAAATTCAATTAAAAATGATCAAATTGTTTAACATATGAAAAACAAATTGTGATTTGGGATTAATGCTTCAAAATTTAAGTATTGACCTACAAAATAATTAGAAAGCATTAAAAGTTGCAAAATCAATGTAGAAAAAATATTTAAAATGTCAAAAACAATTAAAATATTAATTCTTTGCAAAAATATCAATTATATGAAATAAATAATATTTTTGGGATTTTTTGATAAAATAAAATATTTTAACATTTTTGTGAATTATTAAAAAAAGAATCAACTCAAAATCATTAAAACTCAGAGAGAAATTAATTTTTGAATCAATTAAACAAAATCACAAAATTCAAATATTTGAATTTGTGCAAAAGGCGCCAAGAACACAAGCAAGAACACGCGCGTTTTTCTGGGTTTGGCTGATTTGCGTTTTCCATCCAATCTCACTGAATACGTAATCATATCATGCAATCCACATATCATTATGCTCGTCTCAACCTCACGATCATGTCTATAACACTTAATTTTATTTAAATTAAACATAAAACATGAAATCACGAAGAAACCTCAAGAACCCTAATTCCTGCATGAAGGCTAAGATTTTTGATACACGATTCAAACAATGCAATTAATTGAGGGGAAAAATTCCATGCATGATTATGAACATATGGCCAAATTATTGTGCGAGGAAATATGCATAGATTGAGAGATGACCAAGTATGTGCTTACCTCTAGGCCGTGACAGCAAGTGCAATGTGATTTTTGATTTGGAGGTGTTACAAATGAGTGGTGATGATTTGAACAGCTTCCCTACACCCTATGGAGTGTGTTTGAATGGTTGGACTTGATTGAAATTGGCTGGATCAATTTGTGGTACCTCAGCTGCAACTTGATTGAAAATTTGAGCAACCAGCTGCTGATTTTGTGAAATTGGTGTTTCAGAAGTGATCTAAGTGTTTGATCAACTCATATGTGATGTATGTGAGGTGTGTGAGTGATCGGTTTGATTGGAATTGCTCTCAAACTCAAAACCCGATAGCTACCTTGCTAAGAAAGGCATTTTTGCCAAGAGAAAGAGATTTTGAGGAAAGCATATGTTAGATGGCTTTGGTGTACTCAAATTGATCACAATTGAGCTCTATTTATAGTAGAGCAAGTTTGTTTTGTAAGGAATAGTGAATGGCAACTGCAGCAGAGGTTTGGCCAATGTTGTCCAATGGAAATCCAAGTCTTGACTGATTTCAAATGAGAATGGCTCAGTCCATGCCACCTTGATGCTTCTATTGAATGCTTCAATCCAAATTTGGAGTCTTGTCCCTATTTTGGCCATTCTAGGTTCAACATGTTATTTCTTGTTCCATGGACTTTGGAGGGTTGGCTCAGTGATTGTCCCATTTAGATTCAATCCTCTGAGGTATCCAAGTGGATAGGAGCATTTGAATTTGGCTGATTTTGGCAAATCGAGCAAAGTTACAAATTCTGCCTTGCCTTTGACAGATTTCAGCAAGGCAACTTGACAATGTCATATCTCATGGTGTAAGTTGAATTTGGCAATGTTCTAGGCCATTTTGGAAAGCCCTTACATGATACAACAACTGTTTGAACAAGTTTGGTTTTGATCTCTTTTGATTCCAAGTGAAAAATCCCTCTACATTTGGCAAAAAGTGAAGCAAAATCTGACTTAGTGAAATTTTCACCAAGTGTTGGAACAAAGTGTGATTTCTTGATTTTGATAACTCCATAACTCAAAATCCTTAATGAATTGGCCTTAGGTCTAGTTGAAGTTTTTGTAGAGGGTAATGAGGGCTACAAATCCATCTTTGGATGAGAAAAAATGGCCATGTGGTTTAGGAGTTATGATCCTCCAAAGTTAGTGCATTAGTGGTACTTTTTCCATAACTTAGAAAAATTTCTAAGTTTTATGGTTACCCCTTTTACAAGTTATCCAACTTTCTTTGATTTTTCTTGATGAATGATGATTCAAATCATACATTAACATCATTTCAGGGTTAAAAATCCATTTTGGTGAAAAATCTCAAAAAGTCAAAGTTGACTTTTGTGCACAGTTGACTTTTTATCAGATGAATTCCAAACTGTGCAATTCTTCAGGAAATCATGTCCTTGACCTAAATCAAACTTAATGGACATGTTCCATGGGTGTCATAGGGTATATTGAGGCATGTCCTAGGGCTTGGGAGCATGTCCTGGTCAAAAGTCAAAGTTACAATTGACTTTTCTCGCGAAACCCTAATTGTGGTGCAGATGAAATTGAGACTTGTTGCTCAAGCTTTCTAGATCAATCCATTCTCCCAAATGGATCAATATAGTTCATTAGAGACCTCAAATCCTCTCTTGTGGTCTTGGTTCATGATTTGTCCCAAAAGTCAACTTAGGGGTGAATTAGGTCAAGAAACCCTAATTCCTGATTTTTGATGTATGCATCCCCTGAGGCAAAATTGACTTGATGAATGGGTCCATGAGGTTCCATGGAGTACATTAGGTTGTGTTTTGGATCATTGGCTTGTGCCCAGATGAAATTTTCATCTGGAGGCCCTGGTCGACCAAAACCCTAATTTGGTGATACCGGCGATCTTGAGACTTGATCCACCTAAAAGGGAGCAGCCTTGTGCTTAATCCTTGAAGTGGGAGTCCTCTTGATCCATTGTGGATATTTGAGAGGCTAGACAAGTTGAAGATCATGTCATTCCTTGATTGATCCTTTGTCCTTTGTCTAAGGCTCGGAGAGGGCTTGAAACCCTAATTTTGATTGTAGTGAATGCTCAACAACCCTTAAGGCATTTGATGAGGCATGATGGTTCATCCACATTGTGATGATGATTTGCACAATGATGGGAAATCTTAGTGGTCAAAATTTGGGGTATGACAGATGCCCCTATTTAATCTTCTTCGACACGAAGGTGTGAATGACGAAGGTATTCGGGCATTCGGGGTGCAAGAGGATTAAATATCAGAATACCCGAAATTTTGATGGTGGTTATGAATGGTAGCTTACGCATTCATCTTCTTTATCTAAGCAATGATGCTTAGAAAAGGTAAAACTTCCCCTCGATCTTGGTTTTCAGCCAAGGAACTGGTCTCAGTCGCGGAAACAAACTTCCCCTCGATCCTGGTTTCCCACCCAAGAACTGGTCTTAGTTTCTGATTTAAACTTCCCCTCGATCCTGGTTTCCTACCCAAGGAACTGGTCTTAGTTTCTTTTGTCAATAAACTTAATTGACAAGGGACGCTATGCGTAGCGGTTTTCCTCAAACTTCTCGCCGAATTTTCCTGGGGAGATGCCATTTGACGGAAAAATTTTAATGTCAGACTTGCTGGGGAACCCAGTCGTCTGAGTTGTAGAGGTACACAAGCTTCTCTGTTTGGAGACGCCATTTGTCGACTCTATCTGGGGAAAACGAGTCTCTTGAGAGACTGCTTCCACTTGGGATCTTACATCATACTTTTCTCGGGATCTTCCCGGAGAAATGCCATGTGATGGGGTCCAATTTTGAGGTGCCGATGACCTTTTCATCAGCGGTTTTTCAGAGAACAGCAGGTGTACTGCCAAATCTTTGCTTAGGAGGCTTTCTCTGTGGATTTTCCTTAATCCGGGAAAGCAAGGATATCATCTTCAATGGCGAAGAGTGATATTTGTTGAAAATTTTCTCTGGCTTTTCAGAGGTTCAAGTTATCAAAGTGGTCAAAGGCCAACTTCATTTCCAGAAATAAACTGGAGGGAGATTATTCAAACACAACGTTTCCTGACGAGGCAAGAGCTGACGACTCGATTGAGAGAACTTCTATCACTAGGGGACAAGACTGACTAGAGTGATAGTGATGCAATATGAAATGTGAATGCAAATCAATAATGCATGATGTATGTATGTTTATGCTGATAAAACTAACGTGACATACAGACTAAAATATGAACATGACTGGATACTCGTTCATCGCGGGGCGAAGAGGTACCGTCGGTTCAGAATAGCAATTCCAACTTGCTTAGGAGAGATAGTCCCTGTTGGGAGCTATGTTGGTCGGGCTTAGGAGATAAGAACTCGGCCGTGGGTATCAGATGGGAAAGCCACACCTGATATTTCATTCAGGTGCACTGGCTTAGAAGGAGTACTTTGATTCTGCACTTTGAAGTTCGATTACTTCTGGAGAAACGATTGATGTCCCTTTGATGTTCAACAGTCAAAAGAAATTGCCGACTTTATTTTAAAAGCAGAAAAAGTTTTTTAACAAGTAAATTCATTTTTGTTTTATTTCAAGAATCGTTAATCATGTTAACAACTTCGTTCTGTAAAGCTAAAACAAGTAAGAATTACAAACAAAAGCACAAGGGCTCAAATTTTATTGATAAGATGGAGATCAGCCAAACGCGTGATTCCAAAGAGTATATACAAAGTTTAAAAATGGTAATTTACAGGGAAAAGGGCTACGTTGAAACATAACGACCGCTATCCTTCTACCAACTTTGAATTCGGGGCATCCTGAGCTTCTGTCGAAGATGATCTTGACTGGAGTTTTCTGACAGATGATGTAACTGCTGCTGCTGAGGGACTTGCCTCTGTTGAACATAGTTACTTGCCATTATCCCTAACTTTTTCCTGGATTGTACTATGATGTTTCCAATCCAATGGGATGATATTTTTTTTTCATGTCTCTAACTTTTGCCTGGATCGCCCTTTCGGGTTTTCAATCCACCGAGACGTTTTTTTTTTTTTAGTTCAGGCGAAGTATTTCTTGACTACATCAACATTCGTGGGGTAGGCAAATTCCTCTCGGTCCATGGTTGGAAGTCTCAAGGCACCGCCTGAGAAAGCTTTCGTGACCACGTAGGGGCCATCATAATTCGGAGTCCACTTGCCCCGAGAATCAGTGAGAAATGATTGTATCTTCTTGAGCAGGAGGTCTCCTTTCCTGAAGATGCGAGGTCGGACCTTTTTGTCAAATGCCTTCTTTATTCTCTGTTGATATAGCTGACCATGGTATAGTGTCGTGATTCGCTTCTCCTCGATCAGATTTAGTTCGTCGTGTCGACTTTGACACCATTCAGCTTCGGTGAGCTTAGCTTCCATCAATACCCAGATTGATGGGATCTCTACTTCCATGGGGAGCACTGCCTTCATGCCATACACTAGAGAGAAAGGGGTAGCCCCTGTTGAAGTCCGAACGGATGTGCGATAACCGTGAAGAGCAAAGGGTAGTATTTTGTGCCAATCTTTATAGGTTACAACCATCTTTTGAACAATCCTCTTGATGTTCTTGTTAGCCGCTTCTACCGCTCCATTCATCTTTGGTCGGTAGGGAGATGAGTTATGATGTTCAATCTTGAACTCTGCGCACAACTCCTTCATCATCTTGTTGTTCAAGTTAGATCCATTATCAGTAATGATCTCGCTTGGAACACCAAAATGGCAGATGATATTGTTTTTGATAAACCGGACCACCACTTGTTGGGTTACATTAGCGTATGATGCAGCTTCGACCCACTTGGTGAAATAGTCAATGGCTACCAGGATGAACCGATGTCCGTTTGAAGCCTTAGGTTCGATCAAGCCAATCATGTCGATTCCCCATATGGAAAAAGGCCACGGGGAAGAAAACACTTTGAGATGTGATGGCGGTACATGAATTTTGTCGGAGTATATCTGACACTTGTGACACCTCCTCATGTACTTGTAGCAGTCAGATTCCATGGTCAACCAGTAGTACCCTGCTCTCAAAATTTTTCTCGCCATTGTGTGTCCATTGGCATGAGTGCCAAAAGATCCTTCATGAATTTCTTTCATAAGCATGTCTGCTTCTGGTCTGTCGACGCATCGGAGCAAGACCATGTCAAAATTTCTCTTATAGAGAGTGTCACCGCTCAGGAAGAAGTTTCCAGCCAATCTTCTGAGGGTCTTTCTGTCTTTCCTGGATGCCCCAGGTGGGTACTCTTATTTCTGAAGGAAGCATTTGATATCGTGATACCAAGGTCTGTCATCTATGACTGCTTCAATCGTGAATACGTAAGCGGGCCGTTCAAGGCGCATTATGTCGATCTTAGGTATGTCATTCCATTGACCTACACTAATCATGGAAGAGATAGTGGCTAATGCATCAGCCATGTGATTCTCCTCACGAGGGATGTGATGAAACTCAACTCTGTTGAAGAAAGGTAACAACCTTCTTGCATAGTCTTTGTAAGGAATCAATCCTGATTGGTATGTGTTCCAATCTCCTTTTATCTGGTTAATAACCAAGGCTAAGTCGCCGTATACGTCCAAGTTTTTGATCCTTAAATCAATCGCTTCTTTGAGACCCATAATACAAGCTTCGTATTCGGCCTCGTTGTTCGTACATTTGAATGTAAGTCTGGCAGTGAAAGGAATGTAGGTACCCTGAGGGGTAAAAATGATTGCCCCAATTCCGCTTCCGTAATGATTAACTGCTCCGTCAAAGATAAGTCCCCATTGGGAACCTAGTTCTGGCCCTTCACTGGGTAATGGTTCATCGCAATCTTTCATTTTTAGATACATGACATCTTCGTCTGGGAAGTCAAACCCGATTGATTCTTGATCGTCAATCGGTTGATGAGCCAAATGATCGGCTAAAATACTTCCCTTAACGGCTTTTTGAGCGTGGTACTCTATGTCATATTCTGATAATAACATCTGCCAACGGGCAATTCTTCCCGTGAGAGCAGGCTTTTCGAAGACGTACTTGATTGGATCCATTTTGGAGACCAACCAAGTAGTATGACGAATCATGTACTGGCGAAGACATTTGGTTGTCCAAGCCAAAGCGCAGCAAGTTTTCTCAAGCATCGTGTACTGAGTTTCGCAGTCGGTAAATTTCTTGCTCAAATAGTAAATGGCAGACTCTTTTCTTTTAGTTTCGTCTTGTTGGCCAAGTACACAACCCATTGAGTCCTCTAGGACTGTGAGGTAAATGATCAGTGGTCTTCCTTCCACTGGAGGTGATAGAATCGGAGGATTCAACAGGTATTCCTTAATACTGTCGAAGGCAGTTTGGCAATCTTCTGTCCAAACGCACTCCTGATTATTTCTGAGTAATTTGAAAATCGGCGCACACGTGGCGGTCATAAGGAATATGAACCTGGAGATTTAGTTCAAACGCCCCAGGAATCCTCTGACTTGTTTTTCAGTTTTCGGCGAAGGTATTTCTTGAATGGCCTTGACCTTGTCAGGATCAACCTCAATTCCTTTCTGGCTGACGATGAACCCTAGTAGTTTCCTTGAACGGACACCGAAGGTGCACTTGTTGGGATTCAAGCGGAGCTTGAATTTTCTTAGACGTTCGAACAATTTTGACAGATGTTCAATGTGCTCACTCTCTGTTTTTTATTTTGCAATCATATCATCGACATATACCTCGATTTCCTTATGTATCATGTCATGAAACAGAGTAGTCATGGCCCTTTGATAGGTTGCCCCAGCGTTCTTCAAACCGAACGACATTACCTTGTAACAGAAGGTACCCCATGGGGTAATGAACGAAGTTTTCTCCATGTCTTTCGGCGCCATTTTGATCTGGTTATAGCCCGAGAATCCATCCATGAAGGAGAATACTTTGAACTTTGCTGTACTGTCTACCAGCATGTCAATGTGTGGTAAAGGAAAGTCGTCCTTTGGACTTGCCTTGTTCAGATCTCGGTAGTCGACACACATTCTGACCTTTCCGTCCTTTTTCAGAACAGGTACGATGTTGGCTAACCATTGAGGATATTCTGATGTGGCGAGGAAACCCGCGTCAATCTGTTTCTGCACCTCCTCTTTGATTTTGATGGCCATGTCCGGGTGAGTGCGTCTCAACCTTTTCTTTACAGGCGGACATTCCAATTTTAACAGTAAGTGATGTTCCACGATGCTGGTATCCAACCCTGGCATATCCTGGTAGGACCAAGAGAATACATCGGGAAATTCCCTGAGAAGCTTTATCAAACCCTCTCTGGCAGTTGGACTGATCAGTGCCCCAATCCTGATTTCTTTTCTCCCTTTTTCTAAACCCAAGTTTACCGTTTACAACGGCTCTTTGTGAGGTTCAATGGACCTTTCCTCTTGTCTGAGTAGTCGGGAGATCTCTTCTGGAATTTTGTTGTCATCTTCTTCTTCAGCCTCAAATATCGGGAACTCAAAGTTGGGAGAAGGCATCGGATCGTATGTTTCAACGGGGTTTAAAACAAGCAATCTGCATGACGTTATGATTCGTGTTTAGAAGAGATAGAGAAAATGCAAGTGTGTGCAGTGTTTTTATTTTACTGCTTGTTTTTATTTGAATTGTTTTTTAGGATTACCATTTTCTGAAAAAGCAAAAAGAGAAAACAGCGATTAATGCGGAAATTACAGAATGACGTTATTTTATTAATGAACAAGTCGATCCTTGAAACTACAGCCCTATAAAACAAAACTTTGTCGCTTTGGGCAAAGCGAAGAGGGAAATTTACAGAAAGCGAGCCCTATCAAAACATCCGTTTCACCTGGGCAGGGTGAAAGGTTAAAGGACGGCAATTACTTTGACTGAAGAACGACCTTCGGAGCATCAACAGCAACCCATTGGCGGTGAACTCCTCGGTGAATCACAAAGTCTGGCACCTTCCTTGATTTGTCTTCAGAAATAACGCTGATTTCTGGTGGAGCAGGATCATTGGAATTTGTCTCCCAGGCAGAATTGTCGTAGGAGAATTCCTCAGTTGCATTTTGCATAGCATTTGTGCTCTCAGCTATATCTCCCCATCCAGTAGGCTGGATGTCTTCGAGCCTGATACGAGAGATTTCGGGAGCGGTGTACTTGACCATGAAGTCGAATTTTCCACTCGGTTGTCCCAAGGTGTCCCACACTTCTCTGGAACCGAAGGAGTCATCTCTCTCGATGACGTTGACCTCGGGAAAAGTATAGTTGATGAATTCAAGTCCTGCAAATGTTGCGAATTCATCTTCATGTTGAGTAGTTTCTGAATGACCTGAGTGTTGATCCCATGACATAGTGGGGACATAGGTATTCTGTTCAATGACGGTCAGCTGATTTTCGTTGCTCGGCTGACTCTCTTGCCCCAAGTTTCCTGGATAAGGTTGCCACATTGGCAGACCATCCATTGGGCCATAGTAGTTATGGTCAAAGTTGTCTTTCATCAGAGTGTCCCCCTCTAATGAATTTGGCGGAGCACGGTGTACTTCCGGATCACAATCTCCGTAGATCATTTCGACATCTGACCTTGGTATAAATCTCAGACTTTCTGTAGGAAATCAAAAAGGAGTAGGCACCTCTTCCTGAGACATATAACCGTCCTCATTCAAATAGGACTTCCATTCTTCATCCGTGTCAGAGGGATCTTCCTCATTGATTGCATGTACTGCTTGAGACACTGGGTGAAGGAAACCTCCACTGTGGAAGAAGTTTTGAAGGGGATGAAGACTTTCATCGTAGGCAACTGTCTGGGTATAGGTTGCAGAAAAACCAAGACCCTTCTTTGTTTTATTGTCAAAAGGAATGACAAGCTGTCCCCATCCTTTCGTATCGGTACTCTCAACCGCTTTGATAGCATCTTTGTATGAGGAAATCGAGGTTCCTCCTTTGAATTGATTGTCCTTGCTCACCGACAGTGCTTGGAACTGAGTTCCAATAATCTTCTCGGGTTCTATACCAGTAGATGATGACAAGTTGCTTACAAGCAAGGCGTGTTCCCCACAAACCGTGACAAGTTGATAGTTCTTGACGAACTTTAGCTTTTGGTGGAGGGTCGAAGTGACCGCTCCAGCCTGATGTATCCAAGGTCTTCCTAATAAAAAATTGTATGTTGCCCGGATGTCCATGACCTGGAAAGTGACTTCGAAAGTGTGAGGACCAATAGTATTGGGAAGATCAACTTCGCCGATAACTGTTTTTCTGGATCCGTCGAACGCTTTGACGACGACCTCGCTGATTCTCATCGGAGGGCCCTTGAAAGATAATTGCATCAAAGTGGACTTCGGCATAACATTCAGGGCTGACCCTGTGTCTACCAGTACGCTGGCTAAAGCATCGTCCTGGAAGTTAACTGTGATATTGAGCGCCATGTTATGACGGCGACCCTCTTCGGGTAATTCCTCATCACTAAATCCCAAATTATTGCAGGAAGTGATGTTAGAGACAATACTATCGAACTGTCTAATTGTTACATCCTGTTCCACAAAGGCTTGCTCCAAGACTTTCTGTAGAGCCTCCCTGTGGACTTCTGAACTGATTAACAGTGATAATACCGAGATCTTTGAAGGAGTCTGTAACAGTTGATCCACAATGTTGTATTCACTCCTTTGGATGAGCTTCAGCATCTCATCATTGTTTTTTGAAAGGTCGGGATTACTGGATTGACCGATTGGTGGATCGGGAGCTTCTGTCTGAAGTTCCTTTTCTTTGTTAACTTCCCCAACCCCTCGGTTGAAGATTC
Organism: Lathyrus tuberosus; assembly: GCA_022829125.1. NCBI lineage: Eukaryota > Viridiplantae > Streptophyta > Magnoliopsida > Fabales > Fabaceae > Lathyrus > Lathyrus tuberosus. Next base: position 5,816,624 of record JALAZF010000231.1, on the reverse strand, counting down.
TACCACTCCGTGTTACTCGACTAATGTCTGCAATATTCACGACGGAGGGTAATGGAATTTCCTTTCCATTCTCGACTGTTGTTGCACCGTATTTATAAGGGATAGCCTTAGTTGATTCATACGGTAGTGGTCCTGGTAGATAGATGACTATAAGAGCCTTCTGATTTTTCTGACCATCATAAGTAATCTCGATCTGTTCCCGGTTGGGAACTTTAGATTCGTCAAGTAGAGGGATGATGGCAAAAACATCCCTGGTATGGTGATGACCAAAGATTGTGACACCATCCTCGACTTGATCGGCAAGGTAGTCCGGCGCCCAGTTGATGGGTCCAGAACCCGAATATGGGCGAATTTATCCCCGATCGACCTGACCCTGAAGAGCTGCTCTCACAAGGTAACACCCTTGGTTACTTTCCGAACAGACGCTACAACTGTCATAGTTGTGTGGTGGCACCTGGCCACGCCCACTTTGAATACAATGTAACCTCACTAGGTTAGCTTCCACTGATCGGACATCCTGACTTTAACGTCGAGTAGGATTCCTGTTATTGATACTAATTTGCTGAGTATCTTCATCCATGTAGATTGGCATCCACCAATGATTTAACAAGTGCTGAAGCGCCTCCTGGACAAGGGTACAACCTCGATCGTTTTCGCAACCCGCTTTACAACTTTGATAGTCATGTGATATTAAGAATCCGAGTCGAACCTGTTCAGCATGTAACTCTACCAGGTTGGTATTCATCACGCGAATATCGAAGATCTGAACCATGTTAATCTGATAAGGGTTCCTATCATGGTAGTCTTGGATCCATCCAAGATCCATCTGACGCTGGAGGGCCTCTTGTATGAAAGAGCATCCCTGTTTGTTTACCGAGCAAACCAGACAAGAACTGTAATCGTGCCACGGCAGATTATGATACTGGCTTTGCCTTGAGTGCATCGCCACTAAGTTGACATTCATTGCACGGATGTCGCGGTTCTGAATGACGTTAGAATTCGTGTAGACCATGTTAACTCCACAAACTCGGTGCTCTTGGATCCATCTGAGATCCATCTGTTCCTGTAGAGCTGCTTGCACTACAGAACATCCTTGGTTGTCTTTAGAGCAGATATCACACTGGTGATAATTATGAGGTGGCACATGGCCATATCCACTCTGTCTTCAATGCATCTTAACCAGATTGGTTTTCAACAAGAGTACATCGTGAATTTGATAGACATTGTTAGTCTCTTTCTCAATCAGATTGACTGCAGCCTTCTCACGTTGAGGCAGCGGGTTTGTGAGAACATTGGGATTCGTATCTTTGAAAGATAAGAGCCCGCTCCTAACAAGCTTTTGCACGTCGGACTTGAAATTGAGGCAAGTCTCTATGTTATGCCTTGATCCTCCTTGATGATAAGGGCATGTCTGATCCACCTTAAACCAAAAAGGCGGATTTTCTGGTACTGTAAGAGGAGACTTAGCCGGGATGTGCCCCTTAGCCAGTAGTAACGGAAATAATTCTGCGTACAACATGGGTATAGGATCAAATCCTGGTGGCCGTGTTGTATGGTTGTTGTTGTATGGGGGACGAGCCTGCTGAAGAGGCTGTTGTGTCCTTTGTTGATCAGGTTGGCTCTGCACAACCTGAGGTTGATACGTAGGAATAGACGCAAGGTTGATAGTAGGAGTCACAGCTGCTACCGGTTGATAACGCCGTCTTTGTTTTTCGAGAGAGATATTCCCAATATCTTGCTCTTTTTTCTTAGGGAGAGCACTACTATATTTTTTAGTACCGCTCGTCGATCTAGTGTCTTTTACCAAACGTCCTTCTCGGACGGCTTCCTCAAGACGTACGCCCATGCCGACCATTTCGGTGAAGTCACTGGGCGCACTGGCAACCATTCGGTCATAGTAAAATGAGCTTAAGGTCTTTAAGAAGATCTTTGTCATCTCTTTTTCCTCAAGAGGTGGACAAATTTGAGCGGCAATTTCACGACATCTCTGAGCATACTCCTTAAAGGTTTCCTTGTCCTTTTGCGACATCGATCTAAGTTGATCTCTGTCAGGTGCCATGTCCAAATTGTATTTGTATTGTTGGACGAAGGCAGTACCAAGATCTCTGAATGTGCTAATCGTAGCACGGTTTAAACCCATGTACCATTTTAATGCGGCACCGATTAAACTATCCTGAAAGTAGTGAATTAGTAGGTCCTGATTCTCAATCTGAGCTGACATCCGTCGAGCGTACATCACCAGATGGCTCTGAGGGCAAGAGTTACCCTTGTATTTTTCAAAGTCGGGCACTTGGAACTTGTGCGGGACTTTCACATTGGGGACCAAGCAGAGGTCTGCGGCGTCCTTTCCAAATAAATCCTGACCGCGAATGTCTTGCAGTTCCTTCTGCATTTCCAAGAACTATTCCTGGAATTCATCAATTCTGTCAAACATAGTTTCCTTTTTACCAGCAGGTATTGGCGGAATCTGTCCTTCCGGGACAGTGTGCACCACAGGGGGTGGGACCGTGACTACGACAGTGAATCTTGGCGTTTCCCGAAGTTTGTAACCTTCAGGAGTCTTCAGTATGCCCCTGGCATCTTCGCTTTCCCGAAGTTTGTAACCTTCAGGCCCAGCGGCTTCTGGTGAGATTCCCTGATCTTCAGTGATCGGCGGAACATATCCTTCCGGGATATAGTTAACAGGCATGCCCCAAGGACGATCTTTCGGTAGCTGATACCTAGGATCATACCTCTCCACTATGGGCGTTGAGGTGATCTCTGAGATCACAGTTCGTTGTAGCTGAGCTTCTGCCATGGCTTGCATGTCGTTACGAAGCTTTCTTATATCTTCTCTCAGAGTGTCCATCTCTTCCTTCAACTCTCTGTTTTCTTCCTCAAGATCATCCATCCTTTTCTGACGATTGGCCCGAGTATTGTACGAATGAGACAGTTTGACTCTAGAATCGAGACACAAACGTGAGATTCGTAGGGAAGAAGAATACGCGATGTGAGAATGATGAATGCAATGATTATATTAATTGTTTTTTTTGTTTAATCAAAATAAACTTCGACAATTAGATTGCAAATATCAAACAGTGGGGAAACCCCTTTTTATTGAAATTCAAAGGATTACAGAAATGGAAATACAGTAGATTTCAAGGTGCAGAAACAGAAACCTAAACTAATGGGTCCCGAGTCCTCTTTGAGGAGAAACCGGGTGCTGATTCTGGTATCTTCCTTTTCTTTGACCGGGGCTCTCGGGCCGTTGTCGGGTTTTCATTCCTTTGCCAAGTGAACGGAGCGAGCAAATTCCTTTGGTCATCTTGATTATCCACAGCATGTTGCTCTAAAATCTCAATCAGAGCATCCTTATCTTTCAGTAATTACTGTATTTTGATGCACTCTACGTCGAGGGTGCGGTACTTGTTCTTCCAAGACCTTCTCTCCTTTTGAACTTTGTTGAGAGTAACCTGAAGCTTTTCAGTTTCCGTCATGAAGTATATGACAGATTCCCTCGGCGGAAGAATTCCGTAACGGGGTAGGGCATTTTCAGCTTGAGAGCTCTAGTTTGTACCCAGTGGAGATAAGGCTCCACCGAGACACAGTCTGGTTTTCCCAGAGACTCTCGTCCTTTCTTATGAACATGCTTCCAAGCTTGCACTATTTCCATCTTTAGTGCTTTGTCACTTTCTCCTTCCTTAAAGAAAATACCTTCCAGATGAACACCCAGTGGGATGTGTCTCATCGGGTATCCAAATTGACGGCGAACCAATACCGGATGGTAGTTGATTCCTCCTTTAGTTCCTATAAGGGGTACGTTGGGGAAGTTTCCACAACGGTCAATGATCCTGATTCCATCATAAATCCTATTACACCAATCTATATCAGAGTTGGTAAGAGACATGATCTTCTGCGACCAACGTAAGGCACTCTTGCAATCCCAAAAAGCAGCAGACTTGGGCAAGTGAGAGATAAACCATTTGTAAAGCAGAGGTACACAGCATGTGATCTCCCCTCCACTGTACAAATTCCCCAAGTGTACAGAACGATACGCATCTGCGAGCAAAGTCGGCACAGGATTTCCAATGAGAAAAACCTTAATAGCGTTAACATCGACGAAGTTATTGATGTTGGGAAACAAAAATAACCCGTAGGTAAGCAAGACGAAGATACTTTCAAAAGCAGTTACATTTCCTATACTGGCAAAATACAGGGCCTTCTTTGTCAAGAACTGGGCTGGCAAACCTTGGATGCCACCCTTAGTGGTTAGGTGAGTCCTAACTTCAGACTCGTCCAAATGAATTGCTCTTGCAATAGTCTGATTCTTTGGAATTTCTTCCAGTCCAGAAAATGGAGCTCGATCTGTAATGTGTAGATCAATTAGATGAGAATACTCCTCCAGCGTTGGTGCGAGCTGGTAATTCGGGAATGTGAAACAGTGATAAACCGGATCGTAGAATTGAACGAGCGCGTCCATGATTCCCTCAATCACATGGACTCTTAACAGTGGTAGCAAACCTCCGTGCTTGGCTCTGAAAGCCTCTTGGTTAGTGATCATCCTAGCTAACCTTCTCAAATCCTCTAGCTTTGGAACCTTGAAGGTATACTGGTGAGTTCTCCTTCTACCGAAATCCATTAGTGCAATCCTTTTCTCTGATATTTGCAATCACAGTCTTAGTTTAATTTGAAAAAAACAGAGAGACTAGAAGAGAAGATTTTTTTGAATGTTTTAATGTTTTATTAAATGAATGCATGAATGCAGAACACAAAAACATAGAAAAAACATGGGGTCAAAGGGTCGTTGTCATGAAGTCAAGGCTCTACCCATCCCCAAAGGTTTATACTAGGGTGATTTTTGTACCTGTACTCATTATCATCAGCTCCTCCCAGGAAAGCAAAACAACAAGCGGATCACCAGCGAGTTGTAAAGCAATCTTAGAGTAAGTGCCATTCACCGAGAATAGATCACCAGCCTCAAATGAGGGTAGTATCGTGTAACAACTATTTTCGATAGTTTCTGCACTACGAAAGGGTTTGGCTCCTCAGCTTCTCAGACTTAACAACCGGCCCATTGTCTAGGTGAGAGAATGGGTTGCGTTGGTCAGCCTCCACTGAGGTTGATGGTCGACCCCGTCGCCATCACTTATCTTAAGTGTATACTCAATCTTTCCACATACGGCATCACCCGCATTCCCATTAGCAGAAAAATAAACATGTATAGCAATTAGGAAAAGCAATATATATATTTGTCCTAAACATCCTAGACCTTTAAAGCTATGAATCCTATGTTCCTGACAGAAAATGGGTTCCCCGGCGGAAGCCCCAATCTGTGGTATTCACACAAGAGGTGAAAAGGGAAACCATGCCTAGATCTAACTTTGAAATGAAGGGCCCCACGTTGGGTGCCATTTTTTCTGTAGCGAGCGATTTTGGACGCAGTTCTTAAGCGCTGGTCGCTCTCTGCGGTTGAACTTAAAACTACAGGTCGATTCATTTTTTATCCTATTGTGAGCTGATGAAGGAAGGGAAATAGATGTCTCCAATTAACCCTGCTTTGCATACTGAGTTTAAACAGCGGTCTGTTAGGTTACAGATGCTATCAATGTGGGGGGGCCTTTGTACTGGTTATTTGTATTTTCGCCAACATTGTTTTCTTTCTTTTTATCTAGACAGAAGGTTTCTGGTGGGGAACAAGGATTAGGATGTTAGGACTGATGTTTTTGAATTACTGCTTTTGATTGATGGGATTTTGGGTTTTTTTGTTTAGTGTGCTCGCTAAGATATTTTCTTTTGATCTTATGCCTACGTATTCCCGTTTATCAAAAACAGGGAAATCAGAGCGTTCGTAGTTCTTCCTATTCTATGGGAGGAAATGGTTGTTTTTGGTGTCTTGTTCAAAGCCCAAGACGTGAAGTGAAAGGTGGTTTGTATCTTGTTCAAAGCCCAAGATGTGAAGCTGAAAAGTCTATTTGTGTCTTGTTCAAAGCCCAAGACGTGAAGCTGAAAGGGTTTGACTTTAGAGAGAATTTGTCATCTCCAAAGAGGGGTTTGTCTGTTACGACTGTTTATAAAGGAGAATTACTTTAACCGGGATTTGTGAATCCGACAATGCCATAATTTCCTTTATAGGGGAATTTAACCTGAAGGAGAAGACTTTAACTCAGTGTAGAGCAATGCTATCTTTCCTTAGGAATTTCTCATGCTAAAAGAGGGACAGTGGCATGGATGTAGATGATCCAGAGGCTTGCTGCTTACAGCGATTAGATGAAGAGGGAATGAGTTGTTGATGTTTGTGTACTGTGAACGAGGCACAGCTTCGATGCTAAAAGGTTAATTGGATTAACCAGTGGTTTTCTTATATAAAGCCTAAGAGGAGGCTAATATGTATCTCGTACAAAGCCCGAGAGAGAGGCGAAAAGGTTTCGACCCGACGATGGAGTCTTTTGGTATCTTGTATAAAGCCCGAGAGAGAGGCTAAAAGGGGTTAATCCTACAAGAGGATCCTTTATACTCAACAAGAGAGTGTTTTCTGTATCTCGTACAAAGCCCGAGATGGAGGCGATTGTTTGTTTGGCTCAATAAGAACCTTTTTGTATCTCGTACAAAGCCCGAGATGGAGGCAAAATGGGTGATTGACTCAACGAGGGAGTCTCTTATGTGTCTCGTACAAAGCCCGAGAGAGAGGCTAAATGTTGTTTGACTCCGCTGGGGAGAATCATTGTACAAAGCCCAAGAGGAGGCTATGGTGACTGTTTCAGTTGAGTGACAGGTCCAGTATACTGATTTTGAAAGAGAAAATCAGTTCTTATATGAGCAACACTGTACTCATGGATTTGTTTCAAGGATCCGGGTTACTCCTATTCTTTAAGGAAGCGGAAAATCCGAAGGGTATTGAGACTGTCCAAGTCTGTGGGTTTCCTTCCTATTTAACGAAGGGGTCACTTGAGAATGTCTTTGAGACTCAAGGAAGTTAGACTGTCCAAGTCTAGAGTTTTATCTCTTATACTATGCCTTGAGAAACAGTAGTAGACTCTATGAAAGGACGGTTCTATGCAAATGACTAAGTTCTGTTCCTATACCTCTAGGAGGTCGTCGAGACAATTTGTACGAAGCCCAAGAGGAGGCTGGAAACTTTTAAGAAGTCGATCGGTCCTTGTACGAAGCCCAAGAGGAGGCTATCATTCTCGGAGGAAGAGATCATTATACGAAGCCTAAGAGAAGGCTGTAAATACTTCTAAGAAGCCGTAGGGTCCTTGTACTAAGCCCAAGAGGAGGCGGGGTTGCTTTTAGGAAGCCTATGGGTCCTTGTACGATGCCCAAGAGGAGGCCGATGCTTTTAAGAAGCCCGTGGGTCCCCAAACCCCGAGAAATTCAAGGCAATGCTATTCACCGAGAATAGATCAAAGTCAGGAAAGTTCGAGAATTTGGAAGAAACTCAAAGATGCCATTCACGGAGAATACATTCATCTCTGGGAGTAGAGTTTCTTGACAATTCCTAATGAGGACAGCCTGAGAGAAGACTGTATCTGGTGATCCTATTGGGGATCTAGTTGTCTATTTCTACGAATAAACGAAATGGCGTCACCTAGTTCTAGACGTAGTTGCCGGGGAAACTCGAAATATCTATACTATTATTACACAGTTGATATGAGTTTATGAAAGAATACTTACAGTGAAACAACCCCACAGTACAGTTATATGTAAATGAAAGCGGTAATTGAAAGCGATAACCACTTACTCGGTTGTAGAGCTTCCATGCTGTTTGGTTAGTTGTTTAACAAAGAAAGATTGAAAACAACAGTGTATTCAAAATCAAAGGAGAAAGTGCTTTGAAAAAGAAAGATTTGGGGCTTACAGCTCAAGGAGAGGCCCAGGGTTTTATCAGTGAGCGCACTGTTGAATTTGTACAGAGGGACTTATACAAGTGACTGAGGCCCAAAAAGGTTTTCTGTACAAAGGGATGGGTCTTACACTCTCTCAAGAGGCCCAAAAAGTTTAAAGAAAAAGAGTGGGGCTTATAACACGAGGGTAGGCCTAGAAGATTTTTCCGTTTAAAAATGGCGATCGCGCCGAGGTTTTCTTTTAACGCGGAGGGACTTATACAATAAGTGAGGCCCACAATGATTTTGGTTAAAAGGGGGTTGGGTCTTACATTCTATTAGAGGCCCAAAGTGTTTTTGAATGGGTCTTATAGCTCAAGGAGAGGCCCAAGGTTATTTTTCAAAAGGCGATGATCGTGCCGTTTATTTGAAAATGTACATAGGGACTTATACAACGAATGAGGCCCAAAATGTTTCTGTACAAGTGGGTTGGGTCTTACACTCTTTCAAGAGGCACAGGTGAGTTTTAAGAAAAGTAATGGGTCTTACTACTCGAGGGTAGGCCCAAAGTTTTGTTTTGAAAAGGCGACGATCGTGCCGTTTGTTTTTGACGGTATCGGGACTTATACAATATACTGAGGCCCAAAAATGATTTGGTCAAAAAAAGGATTGGGTCTTACACTCTATTAGAGGCCCATAATGATTTGAAAATGATTTATGAGGGTTGAATTAATCCAAAAACCCTAATTTGTTTTCAAAAATGTATTTAATTGAATAAAAATTCAATTAAAAATGATCAAATTGTTTAACATATGAAAAACAAATTGTGATTTGGGATTAATGCTTCAAAAATTAAGTATTGACCTACAAAATAATTAGAAAGCATTAAAAGTTGCAAAGTCAATGTAGAAAAAATATTTAAAATGTCAAAAACAATTAAAATAATAATTCTTTTAAAAAATATCAATTATATGAAATAAATAATATTTTTGGGATTTTTTGATAAAATAAAATATTTTAACAATTTTGTGAAGTATTAAAAAAAGAATCAACTCAAAATCATTAAAACTCAGAGAGAAATTAATTTTTGAATCAATTAAACAAAATCACAAAATTCAAATATTTGAATTTGTGAAAAAGGCGCCAAGAACACAAGCAAGAACACGCGCGTTTTTCTGGGTTTGGCTGATTTGCGTTTTCCATACAATCCACATATCATTATGCTCGTCTCAACCTCACGATCATGTCTATAACACTTAATTTCATTTAAATTAAACATAAAACATGAAATCACGAAGAAACTGTGAGCAATCTTTTAAGTTTTGTATGATAGCAAATTGTGTGATAAATGCATAAATAAATGCCCATGTGTTTGATGTGCATGTTATAAGATTAGTATGCATGTTTAGTTGGTACATATATGTGATTTTATACCTATACTATGTTTTAAAGACAATACAATTGATACATATCTTTATTGAAATCATAAAAACAATTTTCCTTATGTATGTATCGATTCATGTCTGTCTTGCATCGACACATTCCTCTGTTAAAATCACAAAAACGAGTTTGCTTCAGTATGGATCAATCCATACGAGTTTTGCATCGATACATGCTTCTTTGTTGTTAAGCCATGTATCGATTCATACGAATTTTGCATCGATACATGCTTCTTTGATGTTTCTGAAAATTATGCTATGTATCGATTCATTCGTATTATGTATCGATGCATGATTGAATTTACTTTCTGAAATTAAACAAAGTTACAGTATGCATCGATGCATATATCTATGTGTCGACTCATGTATGTTATATAACTACCATGTATCGACTCATACGAGTTTCGAATCGATACATAAAGCTGTTTCTTTTTTTAACCGTTTCTGTTTCACATATAAGAAGGTTATGACAGTTCAGTTTGAAAAAAGGGAATTCGTTAGAGTGAAAATTGTGTAATCACAGCAAAAGCAAGTTTGGTGTGCATAATTTTGGGAGCAGTTTTAGAGACCTGCAAGATACTTTATCTTCATCATCTTCTCAATCACTTTAATTCAAGAACATCAACACATAATCATTCTTGTTCTTCGGATTAAAGGATCATCGAGATAATGTTCAGTGGAACGATCAAGGATCCAGCTGAGTTGAAGATTCAAAGGGGGTTTCGAGGAAAAACCATCTGGTTTGTCCTTCAAGAACGGGTGTGTTCTTGAGGGTTTGTTAGTCATGTTTGCAGAACATATTCAGCCGCAGCGTAGGGTTTGGAAATTTGGTAATTTCGCAAACAGGTCGTGGAACCGGTGAATTGTTTGCAATTCTTGCAGGGGAAATTCTTGATTAAGCTCAGATCAAGTGAAGGTTCATACAAGAGGAAGATCTTGGGGTTTAGATTTTTGGCTTTGTATTGTAACCTTGTAAACAAAGAATTCAGCATTATTGATATAACAGGTCTCAATTTCAGTTTGAAATTGAGAGGGAGACGTACCCACACGCGAGGACGAAAGTGGGGAACTTCCTTACCAAATCTCTGCGTATCGTATTCTATCTTTATTTCTCTTTACGTTTTCAACAATTTTGTGATTCATTTGGTGTATTGTGTCTTAATGTTTCATGATACAATAGTGGTAAGAAAACTTTTATCAAATCACCATTATTGTTAATCATTGAACACATACACGCCAAGAGTTTGACAAAACTGTCAGATGAGTTTTTGTTCATTGGAAATAGTATTTGTATGATAAGTGCATTTGATTCGATCCTAATCTGGTGTTAATAAATCTTTGTCATCCTAATATAAATCCAGCATTAATTTGTGTGTCCGGTTTTCTAGTAGCTAGTCCAGAATAGACGGAAGTCGATTCAGGATCGTATTTTTCCGCTAACTTTCAAAAACTCTGATAAGTATTTTTAAATCCTTGAGTTTCAAGGAGGTGATCTATTCACCCCCTCTCGATCACTAGCCACACCGTCTAACAGAAACCTCAAGAACCCTAATTTCTGCATGAAGGCTAGGATTTTTGATACACGATTCAAATAATGCAATTAATTGAGGGGAAACATTCCATGCATGATTATGAACATATGGCCAAATTATTGTGCGAGGAAATATGCATAGATTGAGAGATGACCAAGTATGTGCTTACCTCTAGGCCGTGACAGCAAGTGCAATGTGATTTTTGATTTGGAGGTGTTACAGATGAGTGGTGATGATCTGAACAGCTTCCCTACACCCTATGGAGTGTGTTTGAATGGTTGGACTTGATTGAAATTGGCTAGATCAATTTGTGGTACCTCAGCTGCAACTTGATTGAAAATTTGAGCAACCAGCTGGTGATTTTGTGAAATTGGTGTTTCAGAAGTGATCTAAGTGTTTGATCAGCTCATATGTGATGTATGTGAGGTGTGTGAGTGAACGGTTTGATTGGAATTGCTCTCAAACTCAAAACCCGATAGCTACCTTGCTAAGAAAGGCATTTTTGCCAAGAGAAAGAGATTTTGAGGAAAGCATCTATTAGATGGCTTTGGTGTACTCAAACTGATCACAATTGAGCTCTATTTATAGTAGAGCAAGTTTGTTTTGCAAGGAATAGTGAATGGCAACTGCAGCAGAGGTTTGGCCAATGTTGTCCAATGGAAATCCAAGTCTCCTCTAGCCATTGACTAGAGGTTAGGGCACAGGGCTGTGGTTCCCTTGGTCTTGGATAAGTCTTGACTGATTTCAGATGAGAATGGCTCAGTCCATGCCACCTCGATGCTTCCATTGAATGCTTCAATCCAAATTTGGAGTCTTGTCCCTATTTTGGCCATTCTAGGTTCAACATGCTATTTCTTGTTCCATGGACTTTGGAGGCTTGGCTCAGTGATTGTCCCCTTTAGATTCAATCCTCTGAGGTGTTCAAGTGGATAGGAGCATTTGAATTTGGCTGATTTTGGAAAATCGAGCAAAGTTGCAAATTCTGCCTTGCCTTTGACAGATTTCAGCAAGGCAACTTGACAATGTCATATCTCATGGTGTAAGTTGAATTTGGCAATGTTCTTGGCCATTTTGGAAAGCCCTTACATGATACAACAACTGTTTGAACAAGTTTGGTCTTGATATCTTTTGATTCCAAGTGAAAAATCCCTCTACATTTGGCAAAAAGTGAAGCATAATCTGACTTAGTGAAATTTTCACTAAGTGTTGGAACAAAGTGTGATTTCTTGATTTTGATCACTCCATAACTCAAAATCCTTAATGAATTGGCCTTAGGTCTAGTTGAAGTTTTTGTAGAGGGTAATGAGGGCTACAAATCCATCTTTGGATGAGAAAAAATGGCCTTGTGGTTTAGGAGTTATGATCCTCCAAAGTTAGTGCATTAGTGGTACTTTTTCCATAACTTAGAAAAATTTCTAAGTTTTATGGTTACCCCTTTTACAAGTTATCCAAATTTCTTTGATTTTTCTTGATGAATGATGATTCAAATCATACATTAACATCATTTTAGGGTTAAAAACCATTTTGGTGAAAAATCTCAAAAAGTCAAAGTTGACTTTTGTGCACAGATGACTTTTTATCAGATGAACTCCAAACTGTGCAATTCTTCAGGAAATCATGTCCTTGACCTAAATCAAACTTGATGGACATGTTCCATGGGTGTCATAGGGTATATTGAGGCATGTCCTAGGGCTTGGGAGCATGTCCTGCTCAAAAGTCAAAGTTACAGTTGACTTTTCTCGCGAAACCCTAATTGTGGTGCAGATGAAATTGAGACTTGTTGCTCAAGCTTCCTAGATCAGTCCATTGTCCCAAATGGATCAATATAGTTCATTAGAGACCCTCAAATCCTCTCTTGAGGTCTTGGTTCATGATTTGTCCCAAAAGTCAACTTAGGGGTGAATTAGGTCAAGAAACCCTAATTCCTGATTTTTGATGTATGCATCCCCTGAGGCAAAATTGACTTGATGAATGGGTCCATGAGGTTCCATGGAGTACATTAGGTTTTGTTTTGGATCATTGGATTGTGCCCAGATGAAAGTTTCATCTGGAGGCCTTGGTCGACCAAAACCCTAATTTGGTGATACCGGCGATCTTGAGACTTGATCCACCTAAAAGGGAGCAGCCTTGTGCTTAATCCTTGAAGTGGGAGTCCTCTTAATCCATTGTGGATATTTGAGAGGCTAGACAAGTTGAATATCATGTCATTCCTTGATTGATCCTTTGTCTAAGGCTCGGAGAGGGCTTGAAACCCTAATTTTGATTATAGTGAATGCTCAACAACCCTTAAGGCATTTGATGAGGCATGATGGTTCATCCACATTGTGATGATGATTTGCACAATGATGGGAAATCTTAGTGGTCAAAATTTGGGGTATGACACACGCTATCCGACGTCACTTCACAAACCAAACTCAAATCTCTAAACGATTCCAAAAGTTCCCACTCATTAACCATTAAAGCGGACATATGTAACGATTTCTGGCTCAACGCATCGGCTACCACATTAGCTTTACCAAGATGGTAATTTAAGCCAAAGTCGTAGTCCTTCAAAAATTCCAACCATCTACGTTGCCTCATATTTAACTCCTTCTAATCAAACAAATATTTCAAACTCTTGTGATCACTAAAGACTTCAAACCTTGCACCGTAGAGATAATGCCTCCAAATCTTCAACACAAAAACCACAACCGCTAATTCAAGATCATGAGTAGGATAATTTTTCTCATGCACTCTCAACTGCCTCGAAACATACGCCATGACCTTACCTTCTTGCATTAGCACACCACCTAGACTAATCAAAGACGCATCACAATAAACCACAAATGGTTCATTAGGATTCGGCAAAATCAAAATCGGAGCTGTCGTCAATCTTCTCTTCAGCTCATTAAAACTTTCCTCGCACCGAATATCCCAAATGAACGCTTGCCCTTTACAAGTCAACTGGGTCAAAGGAAGTGCTAGCTTAGAGAAACCTTCAATAAACCTTCGATAATATCCGGCCAAACCCAAAAAGCTTCGAATTTCAGTAACAGATCTAGGAGCCTCCCATTGTAGAACTGCTTCTACTTTAGATGGATCCACAGAAATACCATTACCTGAAATTACGTGTCCAAAAAAACTCACTTCCGACAACCAGAACTCACACTTGGACAATTTGGCAAAAAGCTTCCTTTCCTTCAAAACTTGCAAAACAATATGCAAATGCTCTGCGTGCTCCTCTCGAGACTTAGAATAAATCAATATGTCATCAATAAACACAACAACAAATTGATCCAGATGCTCGTGAAAAATACGATTCATGTACTCCATAAACACACCTGGCGCATTAGAAACCCCGAACGACATCACATAATATTCATAATGACCATATCGTGTCCTAAAAGCCGTCTTCTGAATATCTTCCCCTTTCACCCTAATCTGATGATACCCTGACCTCAAGTCAATCTTACTAAACACACAAGCACCAACTAACTGATCCATCAGATCATCGATTCTTGGAAGAGGATACTTATTCTTAATCGTCACCTTATTCAACTGGCGATAATCAATACACAATCGCATACTTCCATCTTTCTTTTTCACCAATAAAACTAGAGCACCCCAAGGAGAAATGCTTGGTCTTACAAACCTCTTTTCCAACAATTCATTCAACTGTTTCTTCAACTCAACCAACTCAGATGCCGACATACGATAAGGTGCCATAGAAACAGGTCTAGTACTAGGAACCAGTGTTTTAAAAACCGGACCGGTCATCAAACCGGTGAGGGTACTGGTTCACTGGTTTATCGGTCGAACCACTGGGTCATCGGTCGAACCGCATGACCAAACCGGATTAAACCGGATTAAACCGGATAACTCGGTTGAATAAACCTATCATTATAATAGGTATAAAACCGGTAAAATCGGTCGAACCGGATGATTCAGTCTCTAAAAACTATAACTAGCACTTAAATTTTTTGAAAAGATCATATCATAAATTCACAGGTTCATAATTTAAATTCAAATTTTAAAAGAGTCTAATTGTAAATTTTAAACAGAGTCTAAATTAAACAGAGTCTAATTTAAATTCATAGTTTTAATGTTAATTAAAAATAAGTTTTAATGTTAATAATTAAAACAATACAAATATTAACATTATTTTAAATAATAAATTTTCCAAGTCTATATATATATATAATGGAAATCAGTTAAGTCTAAAATTATATTATATTTAGTTTCTTAATTTGTGTTCTTAAATTTCTATACAAATATTTGTATGATGGTTTTTCAATCAATATAAATATAAAATAGTAAAAATAGTTTTGTGGATATTACAAAACTTAATTTGTGCATCACTTGAATTAAATGAGTGATTACTATTATTCTTGAAGAAAAGTTCCTATATATTTGAGTAAAAAAAAATTTAAAAAAAAATTAAAAAAAAAAAATTAAAAAAAAAAATTAAAAAAAAATTAAAAAAAAAAAAAAAAAAATTAAGTAAGAAGTTGAACCGCCGGTTCGCCGGTTTTCCCGGTTTTCCCGGTTTTTCCGGTTCTCACCGGTTCACACCGGTTCTCACCGGTTCGACGACATGGCCGATCCAACAAGCGAACCCGGCCGGTTACCTGGCCGGTTCCCGGTCCAACCGGTCCGACCGGCCGGTCCGGTCCGGTTTTTAAAACTATGCTAGGAACTATATCTATAGAAAACTCCACCTCTCTCTCTGGCAGCAAGTCTGAAATATCCTCGGGAAACACTTCCAGAAATTCACACACAACAGGAAACACATCAAGTGAAACTTGACTATCCACAGTCAAAGATGAAAACAACCCAAACAACTGAGCTTCATCCGTCAAAAGTCTCTTCAACTCTTTGGTAGATAAGAAACTCGAGTCTTCGTCTTCCTTAAGAGAAGGAAACCTTACCAGCTTATGATAACAATCAATATGAACTCGATTGAATTGCAACCAATTCATTCCCAAAACCACATATAAACCTTCCAACGGTAAACACACTAAATTCATCTCAAATTCTTTACCATAAATGGTCAAAGGACAACATAAACAAACCAAAGAAGTAGTTAATGACCCCATTGCTGGAGTATCAATAACCATTTCACCACCCATCGAAGACAACACAAGATTCAAACGCTTCGCGCATTCAGACGAAATAAACGAATGAGTTGCTCCAGTATCAATAATAGCAACTAAAGGAGTACTATTAATAAAACAAGTACCTCTGATCAGACGATCTGTACTTGAAGTCTGAGTCCCTGCCAACGCAAACACCTTCCCCCCAGATAGAGCCTGCTTCGGTTTCGGACACTTCGTACTAATATGACCAGGTTCACCACAATTGTAACACTTCACCGCCTTCTTCCTTGCACAATCAGCTACAACATGTCCTACACCTCCACAATTAGTACACTTCCTCATATCTTTCCTGCACTCAAACTGACGATGCCCCAACTCCCCACATTTATAACATCTTAGCGGACCAGACATTCCCCCTCCACTTGACCTTTTATCAAAATTTCCCCTTTGTTTACCCTTATCAACTGGCGTCACATAAGGACCACCATGGAACTGTTGCTTCCCTTTCCTCTCGCTCACACTCTTATAGTGAGTAGAACGAGCCTTACTATCCTCCTCATAAATCCTACAACAATCTACCAAATCAGAAAACCTCCGAATCCTCTGGTAACCAATAGCCTGCTTAATCTCAGGACGCAATCCATTCTCAAACTTAACACACTTGGAAAACTCTGCAGTCGTTTCCGCATAATGTGGATAAAACTGCACCAGCTCAACAAACTTAGCAGTATAGTCAACAAGAGACATATTACCTTGTTTAAGTTCCAAGAACTCGATTTCCTTCTTTCCTCTTACATCTTCAGGAAAATACCTCCTCAGAAACTTAACGCTAAACACAGTCCAAGTGATCTCCTCCTCTGCAGCTTCCAACACATGACGTGTACTGACCCACCAATCATCAGCTTCTTCTAGTAACATGTGAGTACCCAGTCTCACCTTCTGATCCTCAGCACAATCCATAACCCAGAAAATCCTTTCAATCTCTTTAAGCCATACCTGAGCACCATCATGATCATATCTTCCTTTGAAGACAGGTGGGTTGTTCTTCATGAACTCATCATTACCAGCAGCATTAGGTGCACCCTCCACAGCTCGGGCCATAGCTTACATAGCAGCAGCCAAAGCAGCGTCGTTCCTACCAGCCATATTCTGTTCATTTCCAATAACAGAAACTATGGTTAAACAAACAGCTCACTCCAAACGCCACACCGACCAAGGACTGACACAAACAGGCACGAACTGACACGGACTGGCTCTGATACCACTTAATGTAACACCCCCAATCTATACCCCCAATTAAATAAAGCAGTAAAAGAAAATTCAAAATTTCATCAGAGTATATTTAAATTATCATGGCATAGACGGGGAGAATCACATTAAATTGAAACAAATCATACAACACCTGCCCATAAAGATATGCAACAGTGGGGTAGCAATCAACAGAGGAACTCGGTTCCTTACACCCACATTTCAGATTTTAGAATAAAAGCGGAAAATCTAAAAACTGAATATCATATATATATATATATATATATATATATATCATAAAAAGTTTGTCATACATCAAATCATACATGCACAAGCCAAAAGATATATATATATATATATATATATATATATATATACATAATACAGATAATCACAAACGGCCTCCCTAACTACCCGGTGTCACATATCAGAGCCGACCGACAAAAGAATGAAGTCCTAAGCATCACAAAAAGACCTCCAGCAACTCTAATCTGCAATGCCTGATAGAGCATTATAAAACAGCTGAAGGGTGAGAAAAACAATTATAATATAATTGCATACAATTATATATAACACAAAAATACACATATATACTGTTCTCACCACAACGCACACCAGAATTCAAACACAAAACAACACAAGGCATATTTCATATTTCCATTACCAAGGTATAATAACCATGCACAATACACGTATCACCAACACATATCCATATATCAATTTATCAATTTTATCCATAATTCCACACATAAACAAACCAGTACTGATTTATGCAAAATGCAAGAGACTGACACAACGATTCTATGCATATGCACATGCGGGTACCGACTTCCAATGTTTCTCATCACTAGTTCACTTAGGAACTCTGCTGGAATCATCGCTCGTTGCATCACTGTAACTCCCCGTCGGGCATACGATGTTCCCCGTTGCTCACACCCCACACGGGCACACGACGTTTATGGATCGCTCACACCCCACACGGGTACACGACCCGATCGCTCACACCCCACACGGGCACACGATCGTCTATAATCATCGCTCACACCCCACACGGGCACACGACGTTATAGCGGATTCCCTCTGGAACCAAACCGTCGCTCACACCCCACGTGGGCACACGACATTACAAGAATGCATATCATGATGCTTGGCATACAATGACTCATGACATTCTAATGCACACATATACGCAACCATAATCATGCATATATCATCAAATACAACATATTGCATTTACGTGCCCTTAGGCCATAATTCATCATCACAACATGTATTTCATGCATTTTCATCTCACCACCGCACACAAGTCATACAACATTCATAGAAATAGCACATTAGGCGATACACAACCATTCACATGATTAAAACAGTAAAAGTCGGCAAAACGATACTATTTCAAGTTCCTGACATAATTTAATCGGACAACAATATCAAAAAAATTATCATAAGCAAGAACATTTCATAAGCTTTCCAACGATATAAAGAACGTTCAAAATGGATAACCAGATCAAAAGTTATGGAATTAAAAAGAAAATAAAAGGGTGAAAAATATCTTAAGAACCGCCCGACGAAACAATTAAACCGCCCGACACTTGCCCCTTCGCCGCTACTTCGCCTGGCGAAGCAGAGGCGTCACCATTTCTACCAAAATGACTCAATAGAGTCAGGAACTTGTAACCTCTGCGCCTCTCCAAAACCGCCCGGAGAAATCACGAATCGCCCGGCGAAACAAAAAAAATCGTCCGGCGCTTTACACAAGATGTAGAAAATTCTGCTACGTGTGACACTGTTCCATAACCCCAAAAACCCCATTTTCCCAACCAAACCATTTCCAACAGCCACACAAACCTCAACAATTATTCATACATATCACATGATCATACTACAAGATTCGTATCAATTTTCGTCCGTGAAAACATCGATTTCTACTTGTTTCCGCATTTTCGACCTATAACCGAAAACTATGGAAAAAGGCAAAACAATATACACATATACGTACATAATCATACACAACGATAAGATAATTGAGTTTCGCACCCTTACCCGATTAAATCGTGTTTTAGAAAGTCGGTTGATCGATTTCCAAGATTTCTCTCTTTTTCTCCCTTTTCCTCTTCTCTTTCTCTTCTCCTCTTTTCTTTTCTTCTTACTATTTTTCTCTCTTTCTATTCTATTATAACTTATCAAAATAAATCAAAATGCCCAAAATACCCCTACCCTCAAGTATTTCGCAAATGTTCCCAAAACGCGATAAAATATATTCACGATGAAAAATAACATATTTTCACATGAAAGTCATAAATAAAATAATATAATAACCAAATAATCAAAAACGACTCTATTAAATAAAAATACTAAAAGTGACAAAAACTGGGTCGTTACAGGTGGCTTCCCAAAGGGAACTATTTTTCTTGTATGCCATGGCGAACTGGATGTCAATTAATGTGGTTGCCTTTGCAGCTGATTATCTAGGGAGAGTCGGTCGAGCCAATTCAGGTGGTATTTCTCTTGGGGGTATGATTACCCAAATTGTTGAGCACTTCGGCTATGACCCGACTGCACACAATGACACTGCGGTCTCAGGAAAGACCCATCTGGACATGAATGCTCTGGTCCAGCAAAGGATGATTGCTTATGTTGATGGTTACTATGGTTTATTATGCTTTGAGCAATACATTATGGCCCTTCCTAACCCTAACAGAATAAGGATTGATGAACTGATAACTGGCTCAATGGGAGTGCCGTCCTGAATGTGGTGGACGAGCAGGATGATGAAAATTTGGATGCAGGTGAAGAAGAGTTCCATACTGAGCCAAAACCGCAACAAACTGTTCCTCCTCACGCGGGGACCTCAACCACGGGTACGAGGTAATTCTCCATGGAACCAGACAAATAGTCGTAGATCAAAACTGAAATTGGTGAAATCATGGAGGATTACGCGTGCCAAGGACGTGAGCAGACCCGACAGGGCGACATCTTGGATGAGATGTAGATGATGATGCAACAAATAATGCTGCGCTTTCCTCCTCCTCCTCCTCAGTGAGGCTACGTGAGTCCCCTCTCATGTTTGTTCTAAAACAGTGAGGTCACTGTTTGGTTCAAGTGTGGGGGGTTTTATTTTATTTGCATTTTGTGTGATTTATTTTTCCGTTATTTCACTTCTGTTTAAGTAAATTTTGCTTATTTTGGTGTGTTTAATGTTGTGTGTTACAGATTGAGGACTTTGGTACTGGGTGAATGTGAAACTCTTAGTAAGTGGATGAAAAGACACGACCCAGGCGTGATCTCAAGGAAACCCCTGGAAGTTGATATTGCTAAGTTGATGACTGAACGCGGCTTTCCAACACGAGACTGATACGGGAATACTGTGCACCCGAGACGGAAATGATACTACATCACACGGAAGGGACCTAGGAAACTGTCAGCGTACTAAACATGGTGAGATTCAAAAAATCCAAACACTTTAGCATCATGAGAGTATCAGGTATGTCTTTGTCACTCTGAGCTTGCGTATTTGTCTGTTGGATTTTCTATGCACACATCTACACACTGAGGAACTTGTTTTTGTTTAACCCTGAGCCTTTTAGCCAACCCTTGTAATTTATCCTTTGCTAACCCCGTTGAGCCATAATCACCTTTTGTTTGTTTTAACCATATCATGTTAACCGTAAGCCCAAACACTTCCTTACCCTGCTCGGACAAGTTTTATCAATTTCTAACCTGTGTGAAAATCTAAGTTTGGGGTTGAAACACTCACAATAAAAGTAAGTGCGTTCGGAAAAAAAAAAGAAAAAATAAAGAGAAAGAAAAAAAAAGAAAAAAAAACAATGAAAAAGTTTTGAAAAAAAAAAGAGAAGAAATAATGCACTTACCTATTGGAGGATCCAGTTCAAAAAAATCGAAAAATAACCTCAAAGCTTCATTAGAGGAGAGAACTGGAGAATCCTAATTAAGTTGTGTTCAATCTCGTCGAGTGTGAAAAGTGAAAAAATTTACACAGTGACGAAAGAGATAACACTATGTCTGAGCCTGAAAACCGTTTGTTTTCCCTTTTTGTTTGTTTACCACACCTTGTCCCTCAGCCCCGTTACAACCTGAAAGTCCTCAAGTAGTGTATGTTGTGTGTGTGATATGAAGATAGATGATATTCAAACTTATGAGTCGGTGTTGCATACTTTGATTTTTGGGCATAAACACTTAAACCCGAGAGATGCAGTGAGATTGTGAAAAAGCTGACAGGTGAAAAGGAACTCGGATGTGGAAATGTGGCGAACCGTCAAAAGTCGGGTAAGAAGGAAATCGTTGAAAGGAAAGTGGGAAGTGGGTTGCGAAAAGTCTTGCGAATATTGTGGTAAGTGGTAATTTGGGGGTGACCGACTTGTTGTCGCTAGCATCACTTGAGGACAAGTAATGAGATAAGTTTGGGGTTGTGATCGGTCACCAATCCTATGAGTTTTTCACCTATTCATTCGGTATAAAGTCAAGAAATCAGTAACATTTCATTTAGTATTTCTATTGTTTCTTCGCACTTTTGCAAATTTAGTTAATGGTTTAATTTTTAGTAGTTTTCGTTGTTTTCTGTATTTTATGCGTGTTTTGGTAGTTTGTGTTGGTTTCAGATCACAACGTGGAAGCCCCGGAGGACTTACGCGAAGAATGGAAATGTTCGGAGTGTTTCGAAAGTTTTTTGGAAAGAATCAGAAGCCTGGCACGGGCCCCCGTGTTGCCTGACACGGGCCGTGTCAGGAGAAAAGTTGAAAAAAAGATGTGGGCTGAAGTCAGAGAGCTGACACGGGTGCCCCTGTCAGCACACCTGGGATGGAAGAAGTCTTGCGCAAAGAGTCAGAGGGCTGACACGGGTGCTCGTTTCAGTTGACACGGCCCGTGTCAGCAAGCCTGAGAGAAACAATTTTGTGATTTTTTCATATTTTCTGAGTTAAGTGTCCTGAGGGGTATTATAGGAATTTCGCATTGTTATGATTGATTTGGACCTACTTAGGCTAGGTTTTGAGAAAAAAGAGGAACTTTTACTTTTGACAAATAATTTACAATAGAGTTTATGCGATCAAGGAGATTTGGAGAAGACGATCGTTCATGAACGGAAGCGATTGAAGAATTAGTTTTCCTCCGATCAAATTGTAATGTCTACCTTTAAATTTCTTATTGTTTTTGTTTTGAATACTATAAGAGGCTAAACCCCCCAATGCTAGGGGGTGTCCCTGAATTGTTATGTAATGAACATCTTTTAAATTATTTGAAGAGACTATGCATTTTTACCTTAATCTTTTGTTATGCAATGTGTTTAACGCTTTTTCGATCGGACAAATCGGGAATGATTTATGATTAGGGTTTAGGCCTGAAAAACCAACCTAATGCTTTTACGTAATAACACTACGATAGATATTGCCTAGGAATGGGGATATCCTGTAGTGACTGATAAAAATCTTGTTAGAACTATTGCTTGATGTTCTTTCTTGACTTCTGAGGAATTAGGGTCAAGGAAGAATCTCAAAGGTTTTTCTGTTAAGGAATTAAAGAAAAATATTATTAAGATTCAGTAAATTAAGGTTTGAGGCATGTCTCTTTGAGTAATAATTTAGGGTTCTACAGAGCAATTCATACACCTTTCCCTAGCATATTTTCTCATATCTGTTAAAGTCATTTTTATTATTCTGCTTATTTCATATCGTCATTATAATTATTTTCAAAATCAAAAGCCCCAAAAGGAACTTTTGTTGAATTGAAATAGCATCTACACTTACAATTACACGCAGTCCTCGAGAGATCGATTCTGGGGATAACCCCACTTATTACTACATCGGTAAAATTAGTACACTTGCTATTTTTCCGATCAGCTGGGCTTTAGCAGAGCTTTCAGAGAAAATCGCTTTTTAAGGTGTGTAGTGAATTGGGCCTTTAGCAGCGCTTTTTGAAAGCGCTGCCTAAAGTATGGTATACCTTGGGCCTTTAGAAGCACTTTTCAAAAGCACTGACTTATGGTATCCTTTTAGCAGCGCTTTTTATAAAGGGCTTTCTAAAGTTCACCTGCCTTAGCCCTTTAGCAGTGCTTTTTAAAAGCGCTTTCGTAGGTAGGGGTGGAAGTAGGCCAGGCTGATAACAGGGGCCTACAGGCTAGCCTACACAGGCTCAGGCCAGGCCAAGCTATTTTTTTAAATAGAAAAGGCCTAGGCTTTTTTATAAGCCTATTTAATTAAAAAGGTTAGGCCTCAGGCCATAAAAAAGCCTTTTAAGCCTAACAGGCCGACCTATTTAAATAAATATGAATAATTTTTTTATTATCTTATGTTATGTTTTGTACTTTGAGTTAAAATACATAAATAAAAATTGGTTATTTTGGAGAACTTATGAAAATAAGATGAAAACACCTTATCCAAATAGTCTCACAAAACTTATGTTAATAGGTATGTTAAAATAAGTCAATGCAAACAAACTTTTAGTCTCATTGATTTTTTAGTTTGTTAGTCTATTTAAACATTATTTTAATTGTGTATTTACATATTTCTAAAATAATAGGCTTTTATGTAGGCTAACAGGCTAACCAGGCTTAGAAAAGGCCAGACTCAGGCCTAAAAATAAGCCTATGACAGGCTACAGGCCAGGCTTAGGCTTCAATTTTTTTGGCAGGCCAGGCTTAGGCTTGGCAAAGGCTAGCTCGGCCCAGCCTATTTCCACCCGTATTCGAAGGACCCCCATATAGCAGCGCTTTTTTCCTTCATTTTTTATTTTTGTTTTTAGCGAAATGTATAGCAGCGCTTCTGCCAAAAAGCGTTGTTTTTGTAGTGCTGCCAAAAACCATTTTTGGCATAGTGAGAATTAGAGTTTGGATGGGTAGGGTTATGAA
Source organism: Lathyrus tuberosus (assembly GCA_022829125.1). NCBI lineage: Eukaryota > Viridiplantae > Streptophyta > Magnoliopsida > Fabales > Fabaceae > Lathyrus > Lathyrus tuberosus. The sequence continues at coordinate 5,792,666 of JALAZF010000231.1, read as the reverse complement.
AATAACACACTTACTCAACATGATTGACAAATCAAAGAAGTAAACTTTTCCCCTTGGTTTGGTCAAAGTGAAATGACTTGACAAAGTCATATGAACACAATCAAGTTAAACAAAAATTAAGGTGAACATTAAGTTCACATATAAATAGATGAAACACCATCAAAGAATGACCTGACAAAGTCATATGAATGCAATCATGCTAAGCAACAATAGGGTAACACATAAAGTACAAATTCATGGGTAATACATCATCAACACTTATGAGCACAACAACAATCATGGCTTATTGAAATCACACTTAGGGTATAACATACATTAAGTTCATATTCATCACAAAATTCATCTCAAGAGATTGATTTAAACATGATAGTCAAAGAGAAATCAAACATGTCTTTCAAACAACAAGATTAAAAGGTGTTAATCATTATGCAAATCATTCATCAAAACATTTTGGTTTAGTCTAAACAAGATGATCATTATTCAAGCCTACCACATATGAGCTACATAATCAAATACAAGGTTCGCACATTAATCAAAATGAAAAAAATCCAGACATGCCTTCACAAAGAAATGAACAAGATATTTATTCAAATGGTTTTTAAAAGGTGAGGATTTAATAAATGACCTAAATAAGTTTAAATAGCAAAAATAAAAAATATTAGGGTTTTTAATATGAACTTTGGGATTAAAATTAATTAATTAACAAGACAGGTATTTTTTGGTTTTAAAAGTTTAAATTAAAAAATAAAAAAGATGATTAATTAAACTGTTTTTTTTATTTTTTAGTGTAAATTAAAAATGAAAGAAATAAAATAAATAGTTAAATATTTTTGGTTTTTTTTTTGTTTTTAACAAAAATAAAATTCAAAAAAGAGTTCAAATAAAATAAAGAATAAGAAAATAGAAAGGAATTAAAAATAATCATAAAAAAAAAAGAAAAGGAAAGAAAATGGGAAGAATTAGGAAGAAATAGAGAAAAAGAGAGAGAAAAAGGGGGTGGGGAGGGATTGAACCCTCTCTCCCTCTCTCTCTCTCTCTCTCTCTCTCTCTCTCTCTCTCACACACACACACACACACACACACACACACACAAGACCAACAAACCAACCACTAGGACAAGGCACGCACCTTGGCAATAAAATGCAACCAACAAATAATATAAAAAAAGAAATTCAAAAACTAAAAAAAATGGGCGCAGACCATTGTCATCTTCAACCTCAAGCTTGAAAATTTCAAAATCACAAATTTCTCATTTTGGCACCAAATTGAACATTCCAATGTACCATTTCACTCATAATTGAACAAGGATTCTAACTATACCATTAGTTTTCATTTATATTAAACGTATCTCATGAATTTTGAATAAAACCAGAAAACCCTAAAATCTTCAAAATGAAATCAAATGACAATGAAGAACAATCAATGGTAAGTGGGTTAGGGTTTTCACTCCTCACATCATGGCAAACAATGTGGTGTCAAGAAATGATCAAAATGAGGCTCCTATCATAGAGTTCCAGAAATGAAAACTTACCTCAATAGAGTGAACTCGTGTTTGGCCTTAGAGCACTTCCAGATGCAAGATAATGATCCCTACAGCTTCATTGAACCCCCATGAGTGTGTTGGAATGCCTGGTTTGCTTTGAAATGCTCCCAATTTCTCTGCCCAAATTAACTTACAGAAATAAAAAGTGAGGTTGTGGTTGAGGTGTTTGAGTGATTACATAATGATTCTAATGCATTGGAACCATTCTATGATGTTTTTGGAAGGTGTTTGTGAAGTTAGAATGAAGGTTTGTCGAGAAAATATGGAGATTCAAAAGTTTGTTTTTTTGACAACAATGGTGTTTTGATACTTTGGTGTAATGAGATTCTGAGTTTTCTTGCTCTTTCTTGGTCCCTATTTCAGATGAATGGATCTCTCTATTTATAGTGAAATATATCAGAAGAGAGGCATTGAATATCGACTTTGTTTGATGGACTTTTGATCAAAACCAAAAAGTTGGTACAAGGTACAAAAGGTGTTTTGCTTTAGTAGCTTCTAAGTTGACATTGTCTCACAATGTTTCTCAACATGTACCAACTACTTATGATGTTTAGGGCAGTTGCTTGATTTGTCGATTGAGGTTTACTTGATTAAGGAAACTTTCATGCCATTCCCAATACAACATCAAAGTAGCATGTTGGATTAAGTTGTTAACCCTTGTATGAAGATCAATTTTCCATGTATTTGGTACCAAACTGAAGATTTCATGGAGAGGAACAAGTTTTCAGTTGATCACAACCTAAAAAGGTGCTTGAAAAGTGCCCAAAAAGTATCTCCAATTTGTGTGACCAAACTGTAGTATAACTTAGTGAAATGCTAGTTTGATTTGGACCTTGTTCGTCATGATGAAACCTTGACTTTGGCCATCCATCGTATCTTTCAATTAGTATGAGCTTTTGGATCCAGTCTTTCACTAAAATGAAGTAGGAAATATGCTATTTAAATGCAGCTATCAAGCATCAAAAGTGGTGGTTTGTATTGTTCACAATAAATCCTCAAAGTCATGCTCTTGACCATGTTAAAAACTTAGAAAAAATCTAAGTGTTTTGGATTTTCACACAACTTGAAATCCTAACTTTGAACATCAATTTCTTCCATTCCAAGAAAGCTTTTGGCTCCCAATTTTAATCAACTTGTATTATCAAATGCCTTCTTTAAAGACAATCCTCAAGTGCTTCAATTGGTCACTTTATCATGCATTTTTGTACTTAGAAAAAATTCAAAAACCCTAATTTGACAACTTTGGATATTTTTATTGATTTTCTTGATTAATCATGATCCAATTCAATTATTTCCCATATTTTCATGATTATTGACTTGATGAAATCAAGTTTGACTAAAAATGTCAAAAGTCAAACTTTGACTTTGAGCAACTGTTGAATTTATATCAGATGAATTCAAATTTTGCAATTGTCAATGAATCAAACTTCTTGAGCTAGTTAGATCATGTGATTGGACTTCAAAGGTGAAAATGAGGGTCTTGAATCAAGTTCCAAAGTATGAGATCACATTCTGGTAAGAAGGTCAATATGCAGCTGACTTTGACCAAAACCCTAATTTGGTACAATTGAGGAATTGAGACTTGATGATCTTGAATTGATGAAACCTTAAACTTGATTGTTGATGAAGGGAAACTCTTGATGAATGGAAAAATTTGAAGTGTTGATGGTCTTACCAAGCTATGATTGATTAACCACTTGGACTTCTTAATGCCATACAAATGATGCAAATGAAAGAACTAAGGTGGGGCAAAATTTGGGGTATGACAGTTCCCCCTATTTAAATATCTTTACCGGATGGCATAGAGCGATGATAATCCTCGTGAAATCAGGGTGAAAGGTATTTAAATACAGAAAACTTGAAATTTTTCCCCTAGATGCAATGACATGATATGTGTTGCACCCCAAAATTTGCCCTCCTTACTTTTTTACTAACTGGCTTATGTTCATTTCATTTTTGCATTATCATGTGTGCATATCATTAGCATGGGGTCAAGGTGCCTGAGGCAGTTCAGAAAAGTCTTATCTGGTATACTACATCATCAAGAGTTCACAAGTGGCAAGGGATTTCAAGTGGATCACTCTCTCCTAACCAGTGCATGAATTAGGGTTTTAAAATTCTTGGGTTATTGCGTCAATAGGCAAGCTCCTTGGGTTTTTATCATCAGCAAATGGCATATCTTATCTTTGTTGGAGAGGATACACATCATATTCAGAGAAATTTGGATTTGGAGACTGTGCTATTTCCTCCTAGACTGAGGGTACCAAAACTAGGGTTTGCTATAAAGTCAGTTTATTTCTGATTTTTTGGGCAAGACTTGATTCCATGGTATTCCTTGGGTCCCTAAGTATCTATGAATGGAAGATTGTCCATCAGTTTGATTTAGGAGAAGTTCAATGGGCCCATGGATTGAAAATCAGTTAACTTGGTCAAAAAGTCAATTGTGGTCAACACAAGGTCAAACCTCAAGATTTTTGGTCAACATCAAGATTATGGGGTGAAATTCATCATTTGATCAAGGGTTGATCATGATTCATCAGGGAAACCTCAGAATCATCAAGAATCGGGAGTTACTAAACTAGGGTTTTTGTAGGAAAAGTCAACTATACTTTGACCAGGCCTAACTTCCACATACTTCATCAAAAATTCCTCAACCAAAGCCCATCTTGAAGGAAATTTAATTCCCTACAACTTTGTGTCTCACAAGCCAAGTCCATAAATGCTTCATTCGGGAGATATGAGCCAAGACATTATAGGTCATTTTGAAAGTCAATAAAAGTCAACCTTTTTCAAAAGCTCATAACTTGAACATGGAAGATCAAATTGACATGGGACCAAAAGGGTTGGTTAGAGGACATCTTGAGGTTTCTAAAAAGTATTATTTTCCATTAAGGAGCTAAGGAGTTATGCTTAGTCAAAGTTGGGCAATTTTGAGGAGGTGCACAAAGCAAACTATGCCTAAAACCCAAATTTTGACAAATGGGCCATAAGTTTCTTAAACTAAACTCAAACATAAAGCCATGCACGACCCAAAGAACATATATTTGATTTTTCCTCATTTTATTTTATTTTTATTGGATTTAATTAGTTAAAATTCAATATTAAATGAAATAATTCAAAAATCATTAAACATGGAATTGCCCAGGCCCAATTCATATTCAACTGAAAACCCTAGCTTATTTAAACCTAAAGATGCACTGGTTAGGGTTCAGGCACGTGCAATTGGAGGAGTTCTTAAGAAATCCCTAAAAGAGGATTTTTCATCAAAGCTCACGATCCACAAGGGTTTGGCCAAAAATTCTGTAATACCCCAAATTTTGACCACTTAGATTTCCCATCATTGTGAAAATCATCATAACAATATGGATGAACCATCATGCTTCATTAGTCTCCCCAAAGATGGGTGAGCATCCACTACAATCAAAATTAGGGTTTCAAGCCCTCTCTGAGTGCTTAGACAAAGGATCAATCAAGAAATGACATGATCTTCAACTTGTCTAATCTCTCAAACATCCACAATGGATCAAAAAGGACTCCCACTTCAAGGATTAAGCACAAGGCTGCTCCCTTCTAGGTGGATCAAGTCTCAAAATCGACAGTGTCACCAAATTAGGGTTTTGGTCGACCAGGGTCTCCAGATGGAAATTTTCATCTAGGCACAAGGCAATGATCCAAAACATGACCTAATATGCTTCATGGAACCTCATGAACCCATGCATCAAGTCAATTTTGCCTCAGGGGATGCATTCATAAAAAATCAGGAATTAGGGTTTCTTGACCTAATTCACCCCTAAGTTGACTTTTGGGACAAACCATGAGCCAAGACCTCAAGAGATGATTTGAGGGTCACTAATACACCATCTTGATCCATTTAGAACAATGGATTGATCCAAGAAGCTTGAGCAACAAGTCTCATTTTCATCTGCACCACAATTAGGGTTTTAAGGGAAAAGTCAACTGTAACTTTGACTTTTGACCAGGACATGCTCCCAAACCCTAATACATGATTGAATATACCCTATGACACCCATGGAACATGTCCATCAAGTTTGATTTAGGTCAAGGACATGATTTCCTGAAGAATTGCACAGTTTGGAATTCATCTGATAAAAAGTCAACTGTGCACAAAAGTCAACTTTGACTTTTTGAGATTTTTCACCAAAATGGATTTTTAACCCTAAAATGATGTTAATGTATGATTTGAATCATCATTCATCAAGAAAAATCAAGGAAAGTGAGATAACTTGTAAAAGGGGTAACCATAAAACTTAGAAATTTTTCTAAGTTAAAAATAAAGGGGCAAAGGTACCAACTTTGGAGGACCATAACTCCTAAACCACAAGGCCATTTTTTCTCATCCAAAGATGGATTTGTAGCCCTCATTATCACCTACAAAAATTTCAACTACAAGTCATTCCAATTCATTAAGGATTTTGAGTTATGGAGTGATCAAAGTGGCTGAAAAGTGAAAATGTCACTTTTTCCAACACTTAGTGAAATTTTCACTAAGTCAGAATCTGCCTCACTTTTTGCCAAATATAGGGGGATTTTTCACTTGGAATAAAAAAAGATCAAAACCAAACTTGTTCAAACAGTTGTTGTATCATGTAAGAGCTTTCAAAAATGGCCAAGAACACTGCCAAATTCAACCTACATCATGAGATACAACATTGCCAAGTTGCCTTGCTAAAATCTGTCAAGGCAAGGCAGAATTTGCATTTTGGCTCGATTTGCCAAAATCAGCCAATTTCAATTGCTCCAATCCACTTGGACACCTCAGAGGATTGAATCTAAAGGGGACAATCACTGAGCCAAGCCTCCAAGGTCCAAGGAACAAGGAATAGCATGTTGAACCTAGAGTTGCCAAAATAGGGACAAGACTTCAAATTTGGAATGAGGCATTCAATGGAACCATCAAGGTGGCATGGACTGAGCCATTCTCATCTGAAATCAGTCAAGACTTATCCAAGACCAAGGGAACCAAAGCTCTGTGCCCTAACCTCTAGTCAATGGCTAGAGGAGACTTGGATTTTCATTTGCCAACATTGGCCAAACCTACTTACCAGCTGCCATGCACTATTCCTTACAAAACAAACTTGCTCTACTATAAATAGAGCTCAATTGTGGTCAGTTTAAGTACACCAAAGCCATCTAACAGATGCTTTCCTCAAAATCTCTTTCTCTTGGCAAAAATGCCTTTCTTAGCAAGGTAGCTATCAGGTTTTGAGTTTGAGAGCAATTCTGCACAAACCAATCACTCACACACCTCACATACATCACATATGATCTGATCAAACACTCACATAACTTCTGAAACATCAATTTCATGAAATCACCAGCTGGTTTCTCAAATTTTCAAACAAAGTGCAGCTGAGGTACCACAAAATGATCCAGCCAATTTCAATCAAGTCCAACCATCCAAACACAATCCATAGGGTGTAGGGAAGCTGTTCAGATCATCACAACTCATCTGTAACACCTCCAAATCAAAAATCACTTTGAACTTGCTGTCACGGCTTGGAGGTAAGCACATACTTGGTCATCTCTCAATCTATGCATATTTCCTCGCACAATAATTTGGCCATATGTTCATAATCATGCATGGAATGTTTTCCCTCAATTAATTGCATTGTTTGAATCGTGTATCAAAAATCCTAGCCTTCATGCAGAAATTAGGGTTCTTGAGGTTTCTTCGTGATTTCTTGTTGTATGTTTAATTTAAATGAAATTAAAGTACATAGACATGATCGTGAGGTTGAGACGAGCATAATGATATGTGGATTGCATGATATGATTACGTATTCATGGAGATTGGATAGAAAACGCAAATCTGAGAATTCAAGAACACGTGCGTGTTCTTCAGCCTGTTCTTGGCGCCATTTTCATATATTCAAATATTTGAATTTTGTGATTTTGTTTAATTGATTCAAAAATTAATTTCTCTCTGAGTTTTAATGATTTTGAGTTGATTCTTTTTTTAATAATTCACAAAAATGTTAAAATATTTTATTTTATCAAAAAATCCCAAAAATATTATTTATTTCATATAATTGATATTTTTGTAAAGAATTAATATTTTGATTGTTTTTGGCATTTTAAATATTTTTTCTACATTGATTTTGCAACTTTTAATGCTTTCTAATTATTTTGTAGGTCAATACTTAATTTTTGAAGCATTAATCCAAGATCACAATTTTTTTTCCATGTGTTAAACAATTTTTGATCATTTTAATTGAATTTTTATTCAATTAAATACATTTTGAAAACAAATTAGGGTTTTGGATTAATTCAACCCTCATAAATCATTTTCAAAACACTTTGGGCATCTATTAGAGTGTAAGACCCAATCCTTTTTTTGACCAAATCATTTTTGGGCCTCACTTATTGTATAAGTCCCGATACCGTCAAAAAACAAACGGCGCGATCGTCGCCTTTTCAAAAATCATCTGGGCCTACCCTCGAGTAGTAAGACCCATTTATTTTTCTTCAAAACCTTATTGGGCCTCTTGAGAGAGTGTAAGACACATCCCCCCTTGTACAAAAACTTTTTGGGCCTCACTTATTGTATAAGTCCCTCTGTACAAGTAAACGGCGCGACCGTCGCCCGTTTAAAAATAAAAATCATTTGGGCCTCTCCTTGAGCTATAAGACCTATTCAAAATACTTTGGGCCTCTATTAGAGTGTAAGACCCAATCCCCCTTTTAACCAAAACATTTTGGGCCTCACTTATTGTATAAGTCCCTCTGCGTTAAAAGAAAACCTCGGCGCGATCGCCATTTTTAAAAAATAAAAATCATTTGGGCCTACCCTCGTGTTATAAGCCCCACTCTTTTTCTTTAAACCTTTTTTGGGCCTCTTGAGAGAGTGTAAGACCCATCCCTTTGTACAGAAAACCATTTTGGGCCCCAGTCACTTGTATAAGTCCCTCTGTACAAATTTAAACAGTGCGCTCACTGATAAAACCCTGGGCCTCTCCTTGAGCTGTAAGCCCCAAATCTTTCTTTTTCAAAGCACTTTCTCCTTTGATTTTGAATATACTATTGTTTTTAATCTTTCTTTGTTGAACAACTAACCAAACAGCATGGAAGCACTCCAACCGAGTAAGTGGTTATCGCTTTCATTTACTGCTTTCATATTATAAACTGTATTGTGGGGCTGCTCACTGTAAGTCTCCTTTCATAAACTCATATCTACTGTGTAATAATAGTATAGATATTTCGAGTTTCCCCGGCAACTACGTCTAGAACTAGGTGACGCCGTTTCATTTTTTCGTAGAAATAGACGCCTAGATCCTCAATAGGAGCACCAGATACAGTCTTCTCTTCGGCTGTCCTCCTTAGGAATCGTCAAGAAGCTCTACTCCCCAAGATGAATGTATTCTCCGTGAATGGCATCTTTGAGTTTCTTCCAAATTCTCAAACTTTCCTGACTTGATCTATTCCTTGTGGATAGCTTGCCTTGAATGTCTCGGGGTTTGGGTACCCACTACAGTCATAATCTTGGACCTTAACTAAGGAACCCTCTTTAAAAGATAAAAATCGCTGGATAGTAAACCTCGCATGTTTACCAATGGTTTTCATCTTTAAAAGAGTTATCTCTCCTAATGGAAAGGAGGTGATAGACCCACGGGCTTCTTAAAAGCATCGGCCTCCTCTTGGGCATTATTCAAGGACCCTACGGCTTCTTAGAAGTATTCACAGCCTCCTCTTAGGCTTCGTATAATGATCTCTTCCTTCGGGAATGATAGCCTCCTCTTGGGCTTCGTACAAGGACCCGTCGGCTTCTTAAAAGATTCCAGCCTCCTCTTGGGCTTCGTACAAATTGTCCCGACGACCTCCTAGAGGTATAAGAACAGAACCTAGTCATCCTCATAGAACAGTCCTTTCATAGAGTCTACTACTGTTTCTCAAAGCATAGTACAAAAGATAAAACTCTAGACACGGACAGTCTAACTTCCTTGAGTCTCAAAGACATTCTCAAGCACCCTTCGTTAAATAGGAAGGAAACCCGCAGACTCGGACAGTCTCAATACCCTTTGGATTTCCCGTTTCCTCAAAGAGAAGGAAATATCCCTGATCCTCAAATCAAATCCCTGAGTACAGTGTTACTCATATAAGAACTGATTTTCTATTTTAAATCAGTATATTGGATCTGTCACTCAACTGAAACAGTTACAATAGCCTCCATCTCGGGCTTCGTACGAGATACCAAAATTCTCCCCAGTGGAGTCAAAACAACCTTTTCGCCTCTCTCTCGGGCTTTGTACGAGATACAAAAACACTCTATTACTGAGTATAAAAGATTCTCTAACTGAGTCAACTCTTTTAGCCTCCTCTTAGGCTTTGTATAACGATATGCCCCACTGGGTCAAAAACTTTTAGCCTCTCTCTCGGGCTTTGTACGAGACACAAAATAGCCTCCTCTTAGGCTTTGTATAATGATTTTCCTAGCGGAAATTAGCCTCCTCTTAGGCTTTGTATAAGAAAACCACTGGTTGATCCAATCGACCTTTTAGCATCAAAGTTGTGCCTCGTTCACAGTACACAAACATCAACAACTCCTTTCCCTTCATCTAATCGCTGTAAGCGGCAAGCCTCTGGATCATCTACATCCATGCCACTGTCCCTCTTTTAGTATGAGAAATTCCTAAGGAAAGATGGCATTGCTCTACACTGAGTTAAAGTCTTCTCCTTCAGGTTAAAACCCTTTCTTCAGAAATTATGGCATTGCTCGGATCCGCGTATCCCAGTTAAAGTAATTCTCCTTCTCCCCTCTTTAGAGATGACAAATTCTCTCTAAAGCCGAGGTCTTTCAGCTTCACGTCTTGGGCTTTAAACAAGACACAAATAGACCTTTTAGCTTCACATCTTGGGCTTTGAACAAGATACAAATCACCTTTCGCTTCACGTCTTGGGCTTTGAACAAGACACCAAAAACCAATTTCCTCCCATAGAATAGGAGGAACTACGAACGCTCTGATTTCCCTGTTTCGATAAACGGGAATACGTAGGCATAAGATCGAAAGAAAAGATCTTAGCGAGCGCAATCAACGAAAAACCCAAATCCCATATCTCCGTCAATCAAAAGCAGTAATTCAGAAGCACCAGTCCTAACATCCTAATCCTTATTCTCCGCCAGAAACCTTCTGCCCAGATCGAAAGAAAGAAACCTGTATTGGCAAAATACGAATAACCAGTACAAAGGCCCCCCCCACATTGATAGCATTCGTAACCTAACAGACCGCTGTTTAAACTCAGTATGCAAGCAGGGTTAATTGGAGACATCTATTTCCCTTCCTTATTCAGCTCACAATAGGATAAAAAATGAATCGACCTGTAGTCAATGCTCAAACCGCAGAGAGCCACCAGCGCTTAAGAACCGCGTCCAAAATCGCTCGCTACAAGTTCTTCCACAAATATTTTCCTGGGGATTTCTAGAGTGCAAACCAACCACCGTTCGCAGCCAAAGGCAAGGATTGGAGCTGCTCCATCACAGGTTGAGAGGTTTTTTCGTGTTCTTAAAATTCCTATTTTTTGCATGAATATTGACGTGTGATGAATGGTGGTCACGCTGGTATAATTATTTTTAATTATGGATGTGTGAATTGCTTGTAATGTGGATTTAAAGTTTGGTGCCCAATTGGTTTTTCATTCGTTTTTTATTATGCGCTAACAATTTGAATTTTTTAAGGCCATATTTGGATTCCTCGCGAAATTTTGGGTCGGATAGTGTACCCATATGCATTTTCTGGACAGGTTGGGTGGTTGCAGGTGGCGGCCGGCGGTGGAGCTACGGCGAAGGTGGTGGTCCGACGAGCAGGTTGGCTGGACGGAGAAGACGAAATCTCCACCCTTCATTCGCATGATCTAACGGCCCACAGCGCGCCACTTGTCACGTTTTTTATGTTTTAAATTTAATAATCATGTGTTGTCCACACCATGAATTCCACCGTGCAGCTTCGAATCAGGGCCATTGTTTTTTATTTTATTTGGATCATGTGGCTGTGGGCGTGACACCTCATTAATGAGGTCACATGCGGTGCACATGGAGGGAGTATGGTGGGCATTTTTTATTTTTGTTTGCTGATTAATCACTTGGGCTTCAGAATGCTAGGCGCACCCCCACCCTCTGGCCTAACCACCAAGTCAACATGTTTTTCTGCTTAACGCACCCCAGGCGTTTTTTTTTATTTTATTTTGTTTTCTTTTCTTTTTCTTGCTGATGGGCGGACTGCTATACGCACCCCCCATCTCCTGCCCCAATTCAATTTCCTCTCCCTTTTCCTACTGTTCGCACCCCCATGCATATTATTTCTTTTTTAGTAAATTTAATTTATCACATTTCATATTTAATTTATTAAAAATAGTTTTCTACATCTAAAAATCATCATAAAATTCATACGTCATTTTTATCATCTTACAAATTTTTTACAAATTTTTATTTTATATTTTTATTATTTTATCGTTTAAATTAATTGTTTCATTAATCTCCTTTTTAATTACACATCTCATGCATACTTAAGTTTATTTATTTTAATTCTCTTCATCCTAAAGCATTTTTCACTCGTTCTTTTTGCATTCATTCATTAACATTCTAAAGTGATTAAAAATATTTATCTTTCATTTTTAAATTTATTTTACATTACATTTAGGCCCTCCCCTTTGGCACATTGAACCCTATCCCTTACTTGAGTTTTGTGTGATTGTTTGAATGGCTAACTTTTTGGATTTTTGCAGGGACCTCTTATATGTTGTTTGCCTCTGGTTGAGGAACTTTAATGATTGATTTGGGAATTTTAGGAATCACTTTGCTAATTATTTGATTTGCTTTCTTTTGAGGTTCTCTTGTGTGCACATCTTTGACCTTATATGATTACCTTGTTTGAAAGGCACTTGTGCCATTTGCTTTGAGGGTGTTCCTTTGATTTCTAAGTTCATGATTGGATTATTATCGTTGTTGTTTGCCTTTTCTTGATTTTATTTCACCTCATTCCTCTTATTCACGTCTGTTTCTCACTAACCTTCTGTGCAGGATTAAGGTAAGTTCCTTAAGGGTATGGATAAGTATCCATGGTTACCCTTACCCTTTTTCTCTCCTATCTTTATTCTTTAGGATTAGGTTGTCTTCAAGCCTCACTAACCGTAGGTCACCCATGCATGATGACTTTAGGGTTCATAGTCTCCCTTTAGAGTTACCCTTGTGTCTTCTCTCTTCTCATCTCAAAATGTCTTTAAAACACTTAATAAGAATAAGGTGTATTGCGCACGAGCCTTAAGTATGGGGAATGAGAAATGAGGGGCTTCCTCTCATCTTTCTAGAGTGCTTAGCGAGCGTCCTGTCTTGGGACGATGCGCTAAGTATTCGCCCCTGTGCCCTAGACTTTGGTGCAATGCAACTTAGGAACTAACTTAAGCCACTTCTGTCCTAAAAAACACAAACCAACCTCAAACCTTTTTGCCCTTCGGGACCTTCAACTTAAAGGCTATTTTCAAAAAGGGCACGTTACTTTCCATCTGAGTCGCAAACAGGCATCGACCCTAACTGCCGGACGCGAACCTAACATCGCTCGTAAAAAACACAAAAAGAACTTGGTCCGAACTACGTTGACTCTGAATTCCCCATTGCACAAAGGGGGTACGTAGGCCTAGGACGTCGACGTCCTACCGAGTCGGTCTTTGTCTTTCCTTCCCCGTCTTAGTACAGCCCTAGATGAATGTATAACTCACCCTTAGAATAGACAACAAGCGTGGATCCCATCGAGTACGATGGACGCATGGGGTGCTAGCACCTTCCCCTCACGTAACCGACTCCCGAACCCAGGTTATGGTTGCGATGACCATTCCTTTCCCCCTTTTTAAGGTTTATGCGGTGTTCCCTTTCCCTCTCTTGGGATAAATTTACACGGCTGGCGACTCTGTTTTTCTGCGCCACTCTCACGTTTGTACCTGGATGAAAATCCTGGGAGCGACAGCTGGCGACTCTGCTGGGGACAATGGTTGACCTATGCTGGTCCGTCCCTAAGCGAGCCAGTCCTAACGCTTGCTTGTCTTTGTTCTCTTTGGGTGTTTTGTTTTTATTTGCTTTATGTGTTGTATTTTTTTTATTTTTTATTTGTACCGCATTTTCTGCATTTCATTTTTTATTACTGTCATGCTGCTGTGCTGTGTTGGCTGTCTTTGTTTTGCAGGTTGGGTGGGTCTGAGAGATAAGCCCAATACCGAGGCTTGAGAATACCCTAGGACTAGAGTGGAAAGTAGTGGGACCTACGTGCCCACTTGGTACGTTTGTGTGTTCACGAAATTCACAACCAGACGAGGCTATCTTGGGACGCATTCTAACGTGTGTGTCTTGCGCATGTTGGGGTGTTGATCTAGAGAGCTGTCGACTCTGGTGACCGATCATTGAGGACCTTAGTGGAAACCTCCCTCTTTAGTGGTGACAGTGGCAGACCACATCCTGTGGCAAACCTATTCGCACCCGAGGGCCCGCTTTGGAACTCGCATAGGATAGCCCCTACGTTTTGAAGAGAATCAGTGGAGGCACTCCTCGATTAACTTTAGTACTGTACCCAGAAGGATGAATGTACTATTGTTTCTCGACCTCAGTGCCAAAGCTGAGGACCTTCCGCTTTGGAGAATCAGTTGAGGCCTCCTCGATTGATGATGATGCCAAACCAGAAATGGTGAACGTATCATCATTTCTCGACCTGAGAGCCCGGGATACTGAACATCCTAGTACCCACACGTGAGAGGGGATGGGTGTTTGCAGGTTTGCAGGTAACCGAGACCTTCAACCTACCCTTATTCTGGATTTCTCGTCAATGTCTGATTATGTGGGTTCCTCAGTGGTTCAGAGTTCTGGTTATCTGGTTTCTCGTTCAGCTAACAGCACAGCACATCCAGCAGTGTGCCTTGACCCCATGTTTGCATGAGCATATCATTTTTTTTGCATTCCGACATGTTTGACATTCTGTAGGGCTTGCATCTTACTCTTGATTCCGGTTTTCTGAGGTTACTTCAGCATGGACGTTCAGAGAAAGAAGATTGTTGCCTATTCGTTCCCAGAGCCGACTTTGACACTGATTCATAAACTGATTAATATGGCTAGTTTCGGGGTTCGCACAGAGTTCAGTGGAAGGTATGGAAGACTTCTGAAATTTGTCTATAATATCTCCCAGTATGAGAGAGATGCCATTCACACACTCCTTCAGTTTTATGATCCGCCTCTGCGTTGCTTCACTTTCCCGGACTACATCCTGGCCCCAACGTTGGAGGAGTTCTCATTTATTTTGGGAATTCCTATCAGTCATGATATAGTTTTCTTTTCTGAAGAACACCCCAGGGTGGAAGATATGGCTGTTGCTCTTCATATTGACGAATCCGTTCTTAACAGTAATATTACAGAAAAACAAGGAGTTAAGGGTTTCTTGTTGAAGTTCTTGTTCGATCAGGCTTGCATACATGTCAAAGAGAAGAACTGGACTGTTTTCCAAGCAATCCTAGCTATGTGTATCTATGGGATTATTTTGTTTCCGAATATTCCTGATCTGGTAGATATGCATGCCGTCAGAATCTTTATTTCGAAGAACCCTATACCTACCTTGCTAGGTGATGTGTACCATTCAGTTCACTACAAGAATGAGAATAGGCGTGGGAAAACTGTGAGTTGTTGTGCACCACTCTTATCTACTTAGTTTCTGAGTCGTCTCCCCGAATCAGGTGCCTTTGTTGATACAAAAGATTCTCTGAAATGGTCAAAGAGGGTTATGGGCTTGACTGCTGACAATATTGTGTGGATCGATCATGACTTGCTAGGAATGGATATTGTTTACAAGTGCGGAGAATTCCCTAATGTCCCTTTGTTAGGGAGGAAAGGTGGAATTAACTATAATCCTTCCCTAGCTATCAGACAATTTGGCTATCCTTTGAGAGGTCCACCTGACAAGAGAGATGTTAGAGAATCCTTATTCTTCAATGGTATTAAGGATCAAGAGATGATGAAAAAGGTTGTGAATGCTTGGAAACAGGTAACCAAGAAGGGTAAGATATCATTCGGAAAGTGTAATAACCGGGCTTTTCCTCCCTATAAAGAGTGGATCAAGAAGAGAGCAGAAAAGGAGCTGCTTCCGTTCCAGGTGGAACCACCTTTGTATCCTTTGGTGATCGAGCCTCCTACCACAGTTGAGATAGAGAAGTATGACAAGTTATGGGCTGAAAAGGAAAGGTTGCGGGAAGAAAATAATGAGCTAAAGAGGGAGATCTATCAGTGGAAGCATGAGCGGGGTGAAGCTGTTCATACTGCCAAGTTAAAGATGGAGCTCCTTGCTAAAGCAGAAAAAGAGCTTGTTGACATGGTCACATCCAGAGAAAGAATGAAACAAGCTTTGGATGGTATCAGTAATGTTCTCAGGTCCAAGGAGGAGGAATTGGGCAAGGCTTTGTTAAAGATTCACAGGTTCAATGATCACCAAGAAACTTCCATGGCTGAGAATAAAAGGAAGGAAGACGCTTACCTAGCTAAGATTGATCAGTTGAAGTCGACGCTCAAGAAGAGAGACGCTGAGATCTTATCAGGGATATTCAAGAGACAAGCAGTCCAAGACCAACTCAATGGAGCTATAGCCTCCATAGAGGAACTGAAAGTCCAAGCTGAAGTGAAGAAACCTAGACATAGAGGTCCTAGCATAGATGGTGCTACTAAAGAGGACGCTTGGGAGTTACATTGCCGATACTTGGATGGGATCATACACAGGAGAGACCTTCTTATTCAAGGACTAATTCAGAGACCAAAGCATCCCGACACCAGAAAGCTGTTCGAGGAAATTCAAGACTGGTGCAGAAAGCATAATGGATGGGGGGGACTGACGCTTGTGAATTTTGATGACATGCCTTAGTTTTTTTCTCTCTTTTATTGTATGTGGATCACCACCAGGCTTGTTGGTTGGGACCTATGGTTTTTATGTTCAGATTTAGGTTCGCGATTGTTGACATTTAACTTTTCTCCGGTTTTCTGAGCAGAAGTTCCATTACATCTTGTTATTGAACCGGAATCAAGGGGTGGATCGCCTTGTGAATTTTCAAACATGTCCATTTGCATTTGCATAATCATTTTGCATATTCATTTTGCATGACAGGTGTTTATGTCCGGTGTTCTTATCTTGTTCTAATCTCAGGATTGCAGATCAGCACATTCACCGGTATTCTACCAGACCAAATCAGAAGAGAATCATGGAACGAATCCAAGCTGAGTTGAGGGAAATGCGAGGCTAGATGGAGCAGTTTATGGGGAACATGCAAACCCTCATGCAAGAGCAGCAGGTGCTGAAAGAAGAGGTCAACCAACTAAAGACTCAAATGAGTCTGGTTATGGAAGTTGTGAGAGGTGTGATAATCAAAGGTAATACCCTCATGCCTGAAGCTGCGACTGGAATTGTCTCTCCCCCGGTGTTCAAGAAGGGTGAGCAGATTGCCACTGTGACTGTCCCGGATGTACCTCAACAACGACAGAATCGTGCTCCGCGCCCGCCACAATCTACGCCTAAGCGGAATAGGCATTTTGAGGCTCCACCAGTGCCATATTCTCAGTTATTCCAACACCTCCTTCGGTTGCAACTGGTACGGAAAAGGACCTTGGCTCCTCCCTCTGGAACTCCCCCACCAGGTTATGATGCAAGAGCCCACTGTGATTTTCACTCCGGTGCACCGGGGCATAATGTGGAAGATTGTAGGGCGTTTCAGCATGTTGTCCAGGATCTGATAGATTCAAAGGCAATTGAATTCGCGCCGAGCGGCGTAAGTATACATGGTAGCCCTACTCTAGCTGTTGAAAAATAAGTGGATGTCCCTATTGTCTTTCCCAAAGCTACATCAAGCCAGGGGCATTTCTTGCAGACCCCACGCCCGCAATTGCTACCTACTCCTCGATTAAGTCTAAGGGGGAAAGCTCCTGAGCCAGACAAATACCTAAGTCAGCCTCAACAGCAAGATTATCAGCAACAGAGGTTGTTTGGACCAAGAAGGCCTGCGAGAAGTTTCGATCCACTCCCTATCCCTCACGGTGATGTCCTTGCTCGCCTGCTCAAGAACTCTCTGATTCAGCTAAGGGATGCCAAGCCTGTTCCTGACCCTATCCCTCCTGATTATGATCTGGATGCCAGATGTGAGTATCACTCAAACACACGGGGACATTCAATTGAAAACTGCAACGTGTTCAGTCACAAGGTACAAGACCTGGTAGACTCAGAGATCATTGTATTCACTGAAGATGATATGTACATCAATGGAAGCCTCCTTTCTCAAATGAACACTCAGTCTGCAAGTACGTCCAGGCAGAATTAAGCTTCCTCAGCAATGGCAATCTTCAGCTTCTTTACTGCATTTTCATTTGTAGTTTTTATTTTCTGTTAAAGCATCTTATGTATGCAAGACTTGTTTGTTTTTATGATGATATTAATGCAATGAGTATGTTTTCCTTGAAGTAATCCATTCATATTCACTCTTAAATGTTTATATGCACTGCAATATCAATTTTTCTTGTTAAGAACTCTTGAGGGAGGATGACGAAATAAGAACGCAGATTCTTAATGGTACGCTCAAGGATAGAACCCTGTTGGGGATGTATAGGCATTGTTTCAAACCCCTAAACACTGGAGAGATAAGGAGATAAACCTTCGTTAACCACTTTGAGCCTTGAAGTAGGAGTTTCTTTCGTACGAAAAAACCCTCATACTTAACCCAGGGGCAGGGTAGGCGTCAGTTAGTTTGACCGAGCGCTCAAATTCCAAGGAGAGTGTGTAAGAGACGTGAAACCACAATGGTTATCCTTCAACAATCAGGGAGTGAGGCAGTCACAAGCAAGTAAGACAACCAGTGTCACGCGCTTTGTTCAAAAGGGGAATAAAAAGAGAAAGCCCGCTAAGTCGAAACTTGACTTAGGCAAAAGTTAGGGCATCCCGCTGGACTTCAAAATCGAAAAACCCAAAAGGGTCAGTCCAGGCAAAATTAGGGATCAAAAAGCAAAAGAAAGAAAGAAATCCCCGATAAGAACAAATTCGTGTGATTACAGAAGATAAAAGGGATAACTGTCACTCCAAAACCTCCTTAGGTGTCAAACCATTAGTAGCATGGGTTCCCTAAAGATCATAAACCTTTGGAGAGATGAGTGTTCGGGTCAGATTAACTGAACATAGGACTGGAGAACATCACGAAGAATGGGTGGGCACCGATAAATTTTGAGCCATAAATCCTTTTTTCTGAAACCGTGAACCAAACCACGTTACAACCCTTAAAAGTCCTAATTGAAACAGGGTTTATTCCGAAAGCGTACTTCAACAGGATAACGTTCCTGACTCCTATGAGTTGTGCTAATAAGATTTGTTGGTATTGCATGTGCACATTGTTTTTCCATTCAAAAATCAAGGTCGCATCCCAGCTAGTGATTCGTTCACAAGGTTGGGCAACGCATTTTCAATAAAAACTTCAAGGTTAACATGAGTGTTGCATTAGAATTCTCATAGATAACTTGTTCTGTTTGCATACATGTACCTAAGCATCAATGTAGCTTACACAGTGAAAGTCAGTCAAGAAGCTTGATCCTGCCAAGTTGGGTTGCTTGAAAATTCTGAAGGACAATCATATCGAGGGGCATGTTGCCAAGAGACTCAGTGTAGAGTGGGCTTTCCTAGTAAGTCGTGTTAAGATGTAGCCAATCTGGGGCAGTCACGTCGAGAAGTCCCTCTGAAATTCAGTTATTCTGGGGCATTCATTCTAAGATCAGGGGCAAAGTCACTTCAAAGCTCATATTGGGACGGGCCACCTCTAGAGTGAGGGAAATTGTCCATTCCTGAAAATGATTAATTGAAAGCGCCTCTTCAAGGTACAAAATACTGAGGCAGAATATTTCAAGTCATTGCAAATCCTTTTGAGGCAAGTTACTTCATTGATTAAGGCGTCTGGGGCAGTTATGTCGAGATCTGATAAATCTCTCCAAGAGTTTGAAGACCGCGGGGCAGTGCGAAGGCCCGGTCTTCTGTAAAATCCTCTGGAGATGATCTCTTCCATTAGACCTGTTGGTCTGGGGCAAGTGAAAAGTTCCAAGAGCCGCCTATGACCATAAAGACAAGTCAGGTTGCAGGGCAGCAGGATCATACTTCCCCAGCAGCTTGCTCTCCCCAGCATTGAGATTGCACTTTCCTCAGCAGAGCAGACCTCCCCAACAGGAGACTTGAGAAGCATTTTCTCCGGATTAAGACATATTTCCCCACAGAGTCTGAACGCTTATTTTCCTCAACCAGTCAGGAAATGTTTTCCTCAGCAGCAACGGTGCGACCTGATCCTCAACAGATAAGTAAGCTTGATGTTATCCGCTAGCAGGATAGATGTCAACATTTACCATTCCCCCAAGTAGAGTTTGGTGGTGATCCTCACAACAGTTTGTCCAACAGGGGTTGACATCCCTAGCAGGTTTTAAATCCAAGTGATATCTGGCACTCTTCTGATTCAAGTCGTAGCCTCCCTTTTCAAAAGGTTATGTATAACCCCCAGTGGAGCAGATGTTCTTTCGAGATTTCATCCCCAGCAGAAGTTGTTGATACAAAGAGTCGGTTGGAGTGATCCTTGTCAGCGGAGTTCCTGTTCAGAGGACAATTTATTTCTATCCCCAGCTGAATTGGTCTCTTCTCTCCGGCATTTATTTTGCTGGAGGGACCCTTTCTGCATATCATAAGCATTTACATTGCATCAAACACATAGCATTTTCATTTGCATTCGAAGCATAAGCCAGGTTTGATACTTTCTTTGCCAATTCTCTTTCTCAGCAGAGATGGCATAACTCAGGAGATTTTTTTGGAGAGATACGTTCCTCATACTTGTGTTCCCCGACAGAGTCTTTTATTTAGACTTCTCCTTTCCCCAACTGAGTCATCTTATCTGTGGATTGTGAGTCTGTTAGGAATTTGCCTTTGTTTGGCCTTTCTCTCTCGTGAAACCCAGTTCTCGTCTGGTAGTCAGTTCTCGTCTGACTTAGTTGGTAAAATCCAGTTCTCGTCTGACTTATTTGGAAAAATCCAGTTCCCGTCTGGTAGTCAGTTCTCGTCTGACTTATTTGGTAAAACCCAGTTCCCGTCTGGTAGTCAGTTCTCGTCTGACTTATTTGGTAAAACCCAGTTCTCGTCTGGTAGTTAGTTCACGTCTGACTTATTTGGTAAAACCCAGTTCTCGTCTGGTAGTCAGTTCTCGTCTGACTTATTTGGTAAAACCCAGTTCCCGTCTGGTAGTCAGTTCTTGTCTGACTTATTTGGTAAAACCCAGTTCTCGTCTGGTAGTCAGTTCTCGTATGACTTATTTGGTAAAACCCAGTTCTCGTCTGGTAGTCAGTTCTCGTCTGACTTATTTGGTAAAACCCAGTTCTCGCCTGGTAGTCAGTTCCCGTCTGACTTATTTGGTAAAATCCAGTTCTCGGCTGGTAGTCAGTTCTCGTCTGACTTATTTCGCGAAACCCAGTTCTCTTTCACAGCAGAGATGGAATAATTCTGAAGAGTTTTGTTTCACGTTATCCCCAGTGAAGATGGCATTTATGTTGCTAGATTCTCTTTATCAGCAGAGAACAACAATCTTTTGAAGATTTTCTTTCGTCAGTTTCCCTTTGTCAGCAGGGATGGCATTTATGTTGTTAGATTCTCTTTATCAGCAGAGGACAGCAATCTTTTGAGGATTTTCTTTCGTCAGTTTCCCTTTGTCAGCAGGGATGGCATTTATTTTGCTAGATTCTCTTTATCAGCAGAGAACAGCAATCTTTTGAAGATTTTGTTTGTCAGTTCCCTTTATCAGCGGAGATGATATAACTCGGGAGACTTGTTTCGCTTTATACCCAGCATACCAGCATTTATGAATAATTCTTCAGTAGAGGATTGCAAATTTCCGGGTTCTTTGGTATTCAATCTCCGTGTATCCTGATTATCTGAAAGCTGTCGCTATCATACACTCAGGACCAAGTTGATTGAATAGGGGTAGCTGTTGCACCCCAAAATTTGCCCTCCTTACTTTTTTACTAACTGGCTTATGTTCATTTCATTTTTGCATTATCATGTGTGCATATCATTAGCATGGGGTCAAGGTGTCTGAGGCAGTTCAGAAAAGTCTTATCTGGTATACTACATCATCAAGAGTTCACAAGTGGCAAGGGATTTCAAGTGGATCACTCTCTCCTAACCAGTGCATGAATTAGGGTTTTGAAATTCTTGGGTTATTGCGTCAATAGGAAAGCTCCTTGGGTTTTTATCATCAGCAAATGGCATATCTTATCTTTGTTGGAGAGGATACACATCATATTCAGAGGAATTTGGATTTGGAGACTGTGTTATTTCCTCCTAGACTGAGGGTACCAAAACTAGAGTTTGCTATAAAGTCAGTTTATTTCTGATTTTTTGGGCAAGACTTGATTCCATGGTATTCCTTGGGTCCCTAAGTATCTATGAATGGAAGATTGTCCATCAGTTTCATTTAGGAGAAGTTCAATGGGCCCATGGATTGAAAATCAGTTAACTTGGTCAAAAAGTCAACTGTGGTCAACACAAGGTCAAACCTCAAGATTTTTGGTCAACATCAAGATTATGGGGTGAAATTCATCATTTGATCAAGGGTTGATCATGATTCATCAGGGAAACCTCAGAATCATCAAGAATCAGGAGTTACTAAACTAGGGTTTTTGTAGGAAAAGTCAACTGTACTTTGACCAAGCCTAACTTCCACATACTTCATCAAATATTCCTCAACCAAAGCCCATCTTGGAGGAGTTCTTAAGAAAACCCTAAAAGAGGATTTTTCATCAAAGCTCACGATCCACAAGGGTTTGGCCAAAAGTTCTTCCACAAATATTTTCCTGGGGATTTCTAGAGTACAAACCAACCACCGTTCGCAGCCAAAGGCAAGGATTGGAGCTGCTCCATCACAGGTTGAGAGGTTTTTTCATGTTCTTAAAATTCCTATTTTTTGCATGAATATTGATGTGTGATGAATGGTGGTCACGCTGGTATAATTATTTTTAATTATGGATGTGTGAATTGCTTGTAATGTGGATTTAAAGTTTGGTGCCCAATTGGTTTTTCATTCGTTTTTTATTATGCGCTAACAATTTGAATTTTTTAAGGCCATATTTGGATTCCTCGCGAAATTCTGGGTCGGATAGTGTACCCATATGCATTTTCTGGGCAGGTTGGGTGGTTGCAGGTGGCGGCCGGCGGTGGAGCTCCGGCGAAGGTGGTGGTCCGGCGAGCAGGTTGGCTGGACGGAGAAGACGAAATCTCCACCCTTCATTCGCATGATCTAACGGCCCACAGCGCGCCACCTGTCACGTTTTTTATGTTTTAAATTTAATAATCATGTGTTGTCCACACCATGAATTCCACCGTGCAGCTTCGAATCAGGGCCATTGTTTTTTATTTTATTTGGATCATGTGGCTGTGGGCGTGACACCTCATTAATGAGGTCACATGCGGTGCACATGGAGGGAGTATGGTGGGCATTTTTTATTTTTGTTTGCTGATTAATCACTTGGGCTTCAGAATGCTAGGCGCACCCCCACCCTCTGGCCCAACCACCAAGTCAACATGTTTTTCTGCTTAACGCACCCCAGGCGTTTTATTTTATTTTATTTTGTTTTCTTTTCTTTTTCTTGCTGATGGGCGGACTGCTATACGCACCCCCCATCTCCTGCCCCAATTCAATTTCCTCTCCCTTTTCCTACTGTTCGCACCCCCATGCATATTATTTCTTTTTTAGTAAATTTAATTTATCACATTTCATATTTAATTTATTAAAAATAGTTTTCTACATCTAAAAATCATCATAAAATTCATACGTCATTTTTATCATCTTACAAATTTTTTACAAATTTTTATTTTATATTTTTATTATTTTATCGTTTAAATTAATTGTTTCATTAATCTCCTTTTTAATTACACATCTCATGCATACTTAAGTTTATTTATTTTAATTCTCTTCATCCTAAAGCATTTTTCACTCGTTCTTTTTGTATTCATTCATTAACATTCTAAAGTGCTTAAAAATATTTATCTTTCATTTTTAAATTTATTTTACATTGCATTTAGGCCCTCCCCTTTGGCACATTGAACCCTATCCCTTACTTGAGTTTTGTGTGATTGTTTGAATGGCTAACTTTTTGGATTTTTGCAGGGACCTCTTATATGTTGTTTGCCTCTGGTTGAGGAACTTTAATGATTGATTTGGGAATTTTAGGAATCACTTTGCTAATTATTTGATTTGCTTTCTTTTGAGGTTCTCTTGTGTGCACATCTTTGACCTTATATGATTACCTTGTTTGAAAGGCACTTGTGCCATTTGCTTTGAGGGTGTTCCTTTGATTTCTAAGTTCATGATTGGATTATTATCATTGTTGTTTGACTTTGGTTGATTTTCTTTCACCTCATTCCTCTTATTCACGTCTGTTTCTCACTAACCTTCTATGCAGGATTAAGGTAAGTTCCTTAAGGGTATGGATAAGTATCCATGGTTACCCTTACCCTTTTTCTCTCCTATCTTTATTCTTTAGGATTAGGTTGTCTTCAAGCCTCACTAACCGTTGGTCACCCATGCATGATGACTTTAGGGTTCATAGTCTCCCTTTAGAGTTACCCTTGTGTCTTCTCTCTTCTCATCTCAAAATGTCTTTAAAACACTTAATAAGAATAAGGTGTATTGCGCACAAGCCTTAAGTATGGGGAATGAGAAATGAGGGGCTTCCTCTCATCTTTCTAGAGTGCTTAGCGAGCGTCCTGTCTTGGGACGATGCGTTAAGTATTCGCCCCTGTGCCCTAGACTTTGGTGCAATGCAACTTAGGAACTAACTTAAGCCACTTCTGTCCTAAAAAACACAAACCAACCTCAAACCTTTTTGCCCTTCGGGACCTTCAACTTAAAGGATATTTTAAAAAAGGGCACGTTACTTTCCGTCTGAGTCGCAAACAGGCATCGACCCTAACTGCCGGACGCGAACTTAACGTCGCTCGTAAAAAATACAAAAAGAACTTGGTCCGAACTACGTTGACTCTGAATTCCCCATTACATAAAGGGGGTACGTAGGCCTAGGACGTCGACGACCTACCGAGTCGGTCTTTGTCTTTCCTTCCCCGTCTTAGTACAGCCCTAGATGATAGTATAACTCACCCTTAGAATAGACAACAAGCGTGGATCCCATCGAGTACGATGGACGCGTGGGGTGCTAGCACCATTCCTTTCTCCCTTCCTAAGGTTTATGCGGTGTTCCCTTTCCCTCTCTTGGGATAAATTTACACGGCTGGCGACTATGTTTTTCCGCGCCACTCTCACGTTTGTACCTGGACAAAAATCCTGGGAGCGACAATATGCTATGGACTGACAGACTTCTTTTTTATTATATGGTTTGTTGGGGATATGATGTGAAACGAAATGAACCCTAGCTTGATTTTTATGATGAATTATGATAGACATGTGGGGGAAAATGAGACATGTGATAGCGGTAATCCACGAAAAAATGCCAAAGAAAAATGGGTGAAGATTCACTAGGGATGACAAATTGTTGGAGAAAAGACCTTGGGTTATATCCAAAATATATTTTATCAACAAGTTCATATATGACCTGAGGGGAAATAGAACGAAATTGAAAAAATTAGAGTCTCCTAACAAAAATATTATCCATGTAAAATAAGACGAGATTAGGAGTCTTCTTACAAGAAGATTATCCACAAAAAGGTAAACGACGATTCTTTACAAAGAAATCAATCGAAACAAAATCGTTGGATTTTTTTGACAAGAATAACATTCAAGCTTCTGGAAACTCTCTGGAATGATGATTCATATATGATCTTCCAGGAGCCATCAGGAAAAACAAACAGGGTAGTTAAACTCTCTGTATGTGCCAATAACAATTGGACTTGGACAATTCCAGTAACAACTGGACTTTAAGGAAAGTGAATGCCAATGACAATTGGACTTTAAAAAAATGTCAGTGACAACTGGATTTTGTGTACCATCGAAAATTGGATTTTGTAATGAGCGCCAACAGCAATTGGACTTTAAAATAATGTTGGTAACAACCGGAATTGAAAAAGAGTGCCAGTGACAATTAGACTTTGAATACCAATAACAATAGGATTTTGTAATGAGCACCAATAACAATTGGACTTTAAAATAATCTCGGTAACAACCGGACTTGAAAAACAGTGCTAGTGACAACTGGACTTTGAATACCAATAACAATTGGATTTTACAATAGGAAATGCCAGTGATAACTGGACTTTGAAAGGTGATACCAGTAATAAATGGATTTTAAAAGATGCCAATGACGATTGGGCTTTGAAAAGATACTGGTGACAACTAGATCTTGAGGGTACCAATAAAAATTGGATTTTAAAAGGAATTCCAGTGACAACTGGACTTTGGGACATGCCAATTGGACTTTAAAAAGAGTGCCAGTAAATACTGGACTAAGGGTCAAGTGACAACAATCAACAACAAGACCTGGGTGAATGCGAAAATGAGCATAAAATATATGAATATTCATGAGAGGTAAATGCTGACTCGATACAAACTGAGAGTTTAGTGAAGGCTCTTATGGAAGTTATGACTTCTCAACGCCGATAACTTAACTACGTATTATGTGATAGACATTGCTAGGGGAGAACTATCAAGCTTGATAATTGTATTTGATCGATGGATCATTCCATAGGATTGACGAGTTATGCCCCATAGAGATCTTTGTTGTAATAATCTATGAGTGTTTTTCCAATCTTGATACTTTCAGATAAACAAATGATTTCCCTTTTGATCTTCTATTATGTCAAAGAAGAATTGTGTTTTTAATATATGTTTTAAAAATCTTTTCAAGTTCGAAATCTCATAATTAACAAATAAATGACATTTTGCATAACAAAGAGAAGCAGAGAAAAACACAAGTAACAGAATTGATAGGAAAAGTTTGTATTTATTTAAGAATGGTAACTTGCAAATGGCGATGTTCCATGGAAGATTACAATTTTGAAAATGGAAATAGGGAAAAGGTTTACATTGAATCCAAAAACCACTTCATAGCCCTAATAACCATGAGTCCACAAAACCTTGCTTCTTAAGAGAGCAGTTGGATTGATCTTCCGCTTTTAGCTCTTCTTGCATTGATAAACACTATCTGATGCAATTTTTGCCTTTTATCCCTAATTTTTGTTGGGATCGCCCTTTCGGGTTTTCAATCCACCAGGACGCTCTTTTTTTTGCCTAAGCCGCCCTTTCGGGTTTTCAACTTAACGAGCTATATTTTTTTATCCCTAACTTTTGCCTGGATCGCCCTTTCAGGTTTTCGATCCACCGGGATACCCATTTTTGCCTAAGTCATCTTTTCATGTTTTCGACTTAGCGGAATCTTATTAGGCATACTATTTTTTAACTGCATTTTTATGGGGTGTGAGAGTTGTTCATCATCTATAGTGTTAAGAATCCGAGCACCTCCTGAGAAAACCTAATTTACCACATATGAACCCTCATAGTTAGGAGTCCACCTCCCACGTAAATCTTTGTGTACTAGAAAAATCTTATTAAGCACGAGATCTCCTTCTCTGAATTCACGAGATGAACTTTCTTGTCAAACGTCATGTTGAGGTGCCTCTGGTATAACTGTCTATGGCACATAGCGGCCATTCGCTTCTCATCAATGAGGTTTAACCGGTCAAATCTATTCTAGATCCATTCAGCTTCTTCCAGCTTGGTCTCCATCAAGATTCTCATAGATGGTATTTCTACTTCTTATCCAGTTTGTAGCATTTTCTAGATACTCCTGATTGTGCAAATATTATCTGATATCATGAAACCAAGGTTTACCACCGGCTTTTAATTCAACCAATTAACAGTAAGCTGGCTCAGTCTTTCGCTCAATCAAAATGAGTGGCGCTTCATTGTGAAATCTGAGTTGATACATTGAGGCTAGCATATCAAGAGCGTCATCTATTTTATTGTCTGTCCTTGGGACATGACGGAAAGTGATTTCATCAAAGTATTTTATCAATTCCATGATGTAGGCATGATACAGGATCAACTTGGTATCACGGGTTTCCCATTCGCCTTTTACTTGGTAGATCACCAAGGCTAAGTCACCGCACACTTCAAGGATCTTGAGTCAGGGGTTAATTGCGGCTTCAATTCCTAGGATGCATGCCTCATATTCTGCGATATTGTTTGTGCACTCAAAACATAGCCTTGTTGTGAAAGGTGTGTATCCACCATTAGGATTCATCAAAACATCTCCCACTCCATGGCCCGTGTAATTGGAGGATCCATCAAACATGAGTTTCCATCGGGAACCTGGTTCAGGTCCTTCGTCAAGGCTTGGGATCTCACAGTCTTTTATAGCCATAATATCTTCATCGGGGAAAACGAACTTCAATGGCACATAGTCTTCAACAGGCTGGTGTGCAAGGTATTCTGACAACACACTTCCTTCAATAGCTTTTTGGGTCATGTATTGGATATCGTATTCAGACAGCAACATGTGTCAACGGGCAAGTCTTCCAGTTAAAGCTGGATTTTCAAAGATGTATTTTGTTGGATCCATCTTTGAAATCAACAAAGTAGTGTGGGAAATCATATAGTGCTTGAGAAATTTGGCGGCCCATGATAGAGCACAATAAGTCTTCTCTAACAGTGAATATCTTATTTCACAATCAGTGAACTTTTTGTTCAAGTAATAAATAACATGCTCCTTTCGGCCGGTTTCATCATGTTGTCCTAGTACGCATCCCATGGATTCTTCAAGCACAATCATATACATGAAAAACGGCTTCCCTTGAACATGTGGAATCAAGATAGGAGGTTCTTGCAAATAATCTTTAATTCTCTCAAAAGCTCTTTGACAGTCGGGATTCCACTTAACTGTTTGATCCTTTCGAAGCAATTTGAAGACATGTTCACACGTAGCAGTTAAATGAGACATAAACTTGGAGATATAGTTTAATCGTCCAAGAAAACCTCTGACTTCTTTTTCGGTATGTGGAGCAGGCATTTGTTGTATCGCTTTGACCTTGTTTGGATCTACCTTAATTCCTCGTTGACTAACGATGAAACCAAGTAATTTTCCAGATCGAACACCAAATATGCATTTAGCAGAGTT
The DNA here is from genome assembly GCA_022829125.1 of Lathyrus tuberosus. NCBI lineage: Eukaryota > Viridiplantae > Streptophyta > Magnoliopsida > Fabales > Fabaceae > Lathyrus > Lathyrus tuberosus. The sequence goes on along the minus strand of JALAZF010000231.1, from coordinate 5,763,975 downwards.
CAAATGTAGTTGAAACTTTCTGAGGCGCTCAAATAACTTCTGCAAGTGGTCCATATGGTCCTCTTCACTTTGGGATTTAATGATCATGTCATCGACATAAACATCAATTTCTTTGTGTATCATATCGTGAAAGAGGGTGGCCATCGCTCTTTGATAGGTTGCCCCTGCGTTCGTAAGACCGAACGGTATAACTTTGTAGCAATACGTTCCCCAAGGGGTGATGAATGTGGTCTTTTCCATATCATCGGGATCCATATTAATCTAATTATAGTCTGAGAAGCCATCCATGAAGGAAAAAATAACAAATTTAGTGGTGTTGTCTACCAGAGTGTCAATGTGTGGAAGAGGGAAGTCGTCTTTGGACTAGATTTATTTAAATCCCTATAATCGACACACATTCTGATCTTGCCATTCTTTTTAAGCACAGGCACAATGTTCGCTATCCATTGAGGATACTTCAAAACTGCTAGGAAACCAATGTCAAATTGTCTCTTGACCTCTTCGTCGATCTTCAAAGCCATGTCTGGTCGTGTTCTTCGGAGTTTTTGCTTCACTGGTGGGCATTCTTGTTGAAGTGGTATCTTATGCACAACAATATCGGTGTCCAAACCTGGCATATCCTGATATGACCATGCGAACACATCCACGAATTCTTGTAGTAGCTTGATCAATCTCTCTTTGATGCTTGCCCCAAGCGTAGCCCCGATCTGTACCTCTTTCTTCTCTTCCTCTGTACCAAGGTTGATTGTCTCCACCGGCTCTTGATGTGGCTGGAGGGTTTTGGACTCGTGCTCAAGCACCCTTGCCAATTCATCAGGGATATCACAATCTTCCCCACCCTCTTCTTCCACTTGGTAGGTTGGGAACTCAAAATTATGAGGGGGAGTAGAGTCATTGGATTCAACGGGTTTTTTTGATTCTGCATGTTTTGGAGTGATTGCTTTTTATTAAAAGTGGAAATTAAAAAATGCAAAAGGAAAATGTTTCTTTATTTTTAGTAGTTTTGAAAAGATTTCCATTTTCTTAAAAAATGAAGGGAAAATAATAAAATGAACAACATGAATTTAACAAAATGTCTTTTTATTCATCATGATGATTTTGAAAAATAAAAAGTGGCCCTACAACATGATCCATTAGCCTTGGGCGGAGCTAAGGATTTGGAAAACAAAGGAAAACAACAATTAACTTGACATGGGAATGATCTCAGGGATCTCAACTGCTTCCCAATTGGTCAAAGTTGCTTCACACTGATACACCAGATTTGATATGTCTTCCTCTTTGGTGTCTTCTTCAACTGCGTTGACTTGATCTCCATAGGCATAACCTGCATTGATGAACACTTCTTGAATGCTAGGCATGCAGTCCTTTAATGGCCTTCTTTAACAGAAGACTTGTACCCTAAAACAAAATGGTCCTTCTTCGTGTTGGTATCAATCACTTGTCCCCAACCTTTAGGACTTTCACTCTCAATGGTCGACTTTGTACTCTTCACAGAGGCAAACGATGGTTTGTTCTCCCCACATTCCTTCACTTCTATAAAAACAGCATTGGCTATCTCCAGAGCTTGGAAAAAAGTTTCCAAAGCGTCCTCATCAGCCTCAGCATAACGGAAGGAGGATATGTGACTAACCATAAGATCTTCTTCACCATGGACAATTACTAGCTTGTTGTTGACAACAAACTTCATCTTTTGATGCAAAGTGGAAGTTACTGCCTAAAAACATGTATCCAAGGTCGCCCTAGTAAACAAATATAGACTAGATTAATATCCATGACCTGGTATGTAACATTGAAAACATGAGGGCCAATTAAAATAGGCAACTCCACTTCACCAATGACGGTTCTTCGTGACCCATCAAATGCTTTGACCACCAACGCACTAGGTCTCATTTCAGCTCCTTGATAGGCTATCTTAGCAAGCGTCCTCTTAGAAAGGACGTTGAGAGAAGATCTTCTGTCTACTAGGACTCTTGCCAAAGTATCTTTTTGGCATTTGACCGATACATACAACGCACGGTTATGATTATGTCCTTCTTTACGGAGCTCTCCTCCGCTGAAGCTTAAAGTGTTACAGGCAGTAATGTTGGCTGACTGTTATTTTCGGAATAATGTGAGCTTGTGCAAGCAATCTTAGCAGCGTGTTCCTGTGGGCAGGAGAACACTTGAGCAGAGACAAAATTGAAATCTTGGACGATGTCTGGTGTAACTGATCAACAATTTTATAATCACTTTTCTTGATGATCCTTAGGAATTCTGCATCTTCATTTGACTGAACTACATTTTGCTCTTGGGGAGAAGCTGTAGTTGTAGATTCTTTAGTTGGCGTTTGAGAGGTCACGGCAAATTGAGGAGTATAAATCTGACCACTACGGGTCATCCTGCTTGTTCCTACAATATTGGTGTCATCAACGCTATTATTTTTCAAAATCTTATCTTTTCCTACTTCTTCAGACTCCTTGTCAATCATAGTAATATCATACTTCCACGGCACCACCTTAGTACTTTCAAAAGGGAAAGGACTGGGCATGCACACTACCACAGGCGTAGGTTGATTGATTGTCGGAATGGCATATTTGCTTTGGTAAGCTATAACAAACGGCTCTGGCAGGTTGAAAACAAGTTCTTGTAAGTTGAAAATCAGCTCTGATAAATGGAAGACCGTGTCGCGGTGAGAATCGGAGACCATATCTATTAGGTTAGCTAGGCTTCATAAATTTTAAGATATCACCACCGATCTTTAATTTATCCAAGGGAAAGGGTAAAGAAAGAATAACCCATAAATATGTAATGCAAGAACTAAGCAATAAAGGGATATAAGGTTCGGGGGTTGGTTATACTAAGGGAAGGTATTAACACCCTAAGTATCTATAGTATCCTATAGGAACCTCTTGTTGAATTTGTGTTATCTTTAAGTTGTTTGCTACTTGGGATTGATTGAGGAGATAGGAAGATAAGTGTTTTTTATTATTTTTGTGTTTGGTAAGACATGAAGTCTTGTGCCTACGTATCAATAAAGGATCAAAACCTCGTAGTTCAGGGTACAAATTGAAAAGGGGTTTGTTAAGGTGGATTTTAATGAAGAGACAAGTTGTCATCTTAAGGAGAATACTCAACTAATCCACCACAAACATGTGGAAGAAGGATCTTTGCTTCACATTGAGAGAAAGGCTCCAACTTGGATATAGGATCAATAAGTATGCCACATACCTCTCTCAAGTAGAAAATAATCAACATCTTTCTCAACAATGTCATGGGGGTAGGAGAATTACATCTAAACTAGGGATGACTAATGTCTAATCTATTTGAAAAGGTTTAAATTGAAAAGCCAAAGTGGCAAAAGGTTTGAATTGAAGTTTGTGTCTTTTAGTCTTTGTGAAAGAGTTTTAAATTTGCTTAAGATGTCTTGAAGCATTTGTTAAGAAAGGGCTGAAAAGATCCATGACCTAAAGTCAAGGTTTTTATTAAAAGTGGTTTTGAGTTTGTGAAAGAGGGGAAACCCTAATTGAATGTCTAAGTTGAAGGTAATCCTAAGGGAGACTTCCTAAGGGATAGCAAGTTCTAGGATTACAAGTTAAGAGATATATATACAAGAAAGTAAAGATGCAAAAGCAAATGACAAAGATGTCAATAACAAGTCCCTCCATTGGAATTGGGAAACATAATAAGCAATGATACACAATCATTCAACCAAACAAGGTAAACATGACAACATGGTACAAGCATGGATGGACATTGATAAACAAGTATGTACAAGGTTCACAAACTAAACACTTAGTCATGGTATACAACATTCGTGTGGATAAGATATATGGACACACCTGTCATACCCCAAATTTGTCCTACCCTATCATGTTTCTTATACCAAGCATGTTGTTGCTTCATGTATTTCTTTTGGGGTCATCATGGACACGATCCTTTGCAAAAATTAGTCCATAAGGGTCTTGTATGCATTCATTGTGATTACATACTCTTGCAAATTTTGTTTGATATTAAGTGAAGATAAAGGAAAGGTACGCCTTCATTTTAAGTTACATGATTGGTTCATTTCAAGACATGATCAAATGGTCAAGTAGTTTTTGAACCATATTTAAAGATGCTCACAAGTCTCATTTCAAATCACTATGAGTCATGTTTTCAAGATTGAACCTAAAGTCATGAAGAAAACAAATTAAGCCTTGGTTAAATTTGTCCAAAATCCTTTGTGCTTTAAAATCCAAATTTGGAGAAGTTTCAAGAAATTCATGGAAGAGTCAAGTTGTGATCAAGGCGTATGGAGGAATTAAATTTTAGTTTCGTGGTGTTTGGTTTTAAGATCATGTCGTGGCAAAGATTTGACTCTACTAGTTTAAAGAGTGGTTTCATGTCGTTTCAAAATAATCCAAGTTGTTCCCACTTATCAGACATAGCTTGTTGTGTTGTTCAATATTGGAAATATTCTCAAAGCATTTCCAATTAGTTCTCAAAGCCACAACTTTCTCAAAACATGAGAAGCTTCTAAGTTTGTGTTCAAATAATCTTGAAAGTAAAAAAGGAGTATGAGTTCATTCAAGACCAGAGATTACAAGTGTGTGTATTAAAATTTGTTTGATCAGTTTACAAGATTTGAAATTCTACAACACTTAAAACTAGAGCTAATGATCCTATAAGTTTCTACAAGTTCTTTCTCAAAATCTCCAAGTTTTGTTCCTCATTCATGCATATGTCGTACAAGCTTGCTACCAATCCTCTCTATAACTCCAAGTTATCGTCCTGCTAGAGTTGCTATGCTAAATCAAGGGCAGTACCTATATTTAAAAAAGACAGACAGAAAACAGGTCAGTACATCAGTTACCTCACAAAGCATCCAAGCATGCACAAGGTAACAGGTCATAAAAGAATGTACAATAACTCTTGTTACAACCATATACAAAACTAGATGGGAATGTCTACAAAAAAAACTCCAAACCAACTTCAATGAATAACCTTAAAATTCCAAGTTTTTACCTTTACGCCAAGGGAGCTGCCAACTTCACATTCCAAGATATTACCATGAACTATTTTAGATAGGTTGGAAATGGACCAAGGCTTGACTGCCACACCTTTTACATTGCTGTTGCACCTAAGGATGACCCTGCCATGCATAGCATAAAAGGAAGTGATGACCACTGAGTTAATCCAGGACGAAATATATTAATGCTGTTCAATTTCCAACAGAGTTCAAATAAATTCATGACAACTCATAGTAGTGATAATGAAATGATAAAAAAAGAACGGGTTGCTCAAATCATGAACATGAGGAAGCGCAGCAAGCAGTAAAAATAAACATGGACAGTGTAGTTAGGCCATGATTTCAAAGAGAAGAAGTTCAAAAAATTAGACCTGTGACAAATATTATGTTGATATTACTAAGGTCTTACCAGTGTGTTTCTTTCAAGTGTTCATCAATCCAAGGAGCTTTCCACTCTTTCTTTTCCATGCCCAAGTTGTTCTCCTCCCAATGCTCAGTTTTCAACCTCGTGCCAAAGACTCAGCAACCCCTAGAGTGAGCATCCATTTTCTATGTCCTCTTGAATCAACTGCAACACACATGTGATCAAGGAGAAAAATCAGTTAGAGAAGATGTCAAGATGCCTTCAATAACAAGGATAATAGGAATGAAAGTTACATCCTCAGCAGAATAAATAAAGACAAGTACATGAAAATCAGAGCAAAGTTACAAGTCAAAGCATTGGCAAGAAATTCATTTTACAAAATAAAAAGATTTGATAGCAGCAAAGAGGAAACTCAGGTGCACATGGATAATGGTAGCAGAACTTACAACATACAAAGCAAGAATACCAGAAAAATAAAAATACATTGCACAACAATTTGAAAGAAAACAGAGTCAACATGAGTCAAAGAGAATACACATCAGCAAAGTAAGAATTGAGAAAATATACACGTAGTGAAAAATTGAGTAAAAAAGCTGCATTCTAGAAGCAAGTATTCACTACAGAAAAATAGCAGAATATTTCATCAATACCACTTTCTCAGTCCCACGAAATCAGGGTTCGTACAAAACTCCCAACGGATTAATATTCAGAGAAGACACCTCATCATTTTCTATAACAAACTCACATGAATTTGGAATGCTTCACACGTATCAGTCATTCTATATAATCTACATTATTCATTCACAAAAGGAGGACACGAGAAAACCTTACATCGGCTGCGCAAAATCCTCACCCACTCACTAAAGCTCAAGAAAAATCCTAAAAAATTACTCAGAGTTTCACACTGAAACTCTGAGCTAATTCGAGCTAAACCACTCCATTTGGAACGAGCTTCAACACTACATAAACAAAACTAAGAAGAAGGAGGAAAAGGAATTTAAGGAAAATTATAGCCAAAGTTACCTGAGCACGACCAGAGAATCATTTTGAAGGAATCTTAAAGGAGGTACTCTTTTGAACTCTGTTTCCTCTGATCTGAGTTATCCTTGTTGGATTGTATGTTGTGTGATATCTCCGAATAACTTACTTTGTTCTTCTTGCTCCGTTTTGCTTGATTCTGGATCTATTTTGAAACTAGGGTTTAGATTTGGGAAAACCTCCGATTGGGTTATTTGGTTAGGTTTTAGCAGAATCTGGTTTAAGATTTGTGTTTAGAAGGAAAAGTTGAGGGGGTTAGTGTAGATCGTTTGAGGTTTGGTGGTGGTGTCGCCAGAGAAGACGGTATCAGCCGCCGCGTGCCGCCGCTTCTCCGGCCATTATTAGGTTTCTGGCGGTGTGTTATTTGCAGAGGGTGAAAGCATGGAGAGAAAGAGTGTTGAAGAAAGATAAAGAGGTGTGGGTTATGTCTTTTGATATTACCCTTTCCTTGTTTATTTCCCTGTTGTCAAGCTGTTGTTGTGGTGTCACCGTACCGGTGATACGTGTGTCCACTGAGATACTTGTCACCGGTTAAATGATTTCCCTCACATGATTCCATGCGTGTAGTCCCCTTATCCCTACCATGCACCATCGTCTCATAGCCTTTTGATCAAGAGTCAGCTTGACTCATCACCAATCAGACGCCTCAGATCAGTCCGCGGTCAACCAGCCTTGACCAGAGTCCACCGCGGGCTCCTCCCATCGCGGGCTTTTTAGCTTTGGGCCTGGGAAATTTCACTAAACACACCCCCAATTTTCTGACTTTCTGACCCATTTCCCTTTTTATTTATTTTTCTTTATAGTTTTATAATATTTTCTTTTACTTAATAAAAAATCCAAAACACTTTAATCTAATTTCTTTTTTTTAGAAAAAAATAATAAAATCTGTTTATTAATTAATCTTCATTAATTTTATTAGAATCATTTATTTAATATTAACTAATTAATTTAATAATTAGTTTTATTAAACATTTGATCTTAATTTAATTAATCAAGTTAAATCATTTTCCTTAATTCTAAAAGTTTAAAAATCCTTTTTCTTTAATCAAATTTCAATTAATTCTATTAAACCATTTTATTTAATATTAATTAACTTTAGTAGTTAATTTTATTAAATATTTTATTTTAATTTAATTAATTATTTGAGTTTTCTTTTTCATTCTAAAAATCTAAAACAAATTAATTTATTTAGATATCTCCCCTCCTTTTAGACTAACCTTAAGAATTTAGAATACTAACTAAACTAATATGCTTGATTATACATCTCCTTCCCCATTTTGTTTATGATCTTCATGTGATGTTTATAATTGTCTCATGTGAATTATTATCATGCCTTGATTATGTATGTCATTCATAATATGCTTGTCCAAACCAAAAATTCTTTTCAAACTAATACCTTGACTTAATGTCAAGCCCTTTTAATACCTTGTAAGTCGATTGTTTTCACGATCGCAATCAACCTCACATAGCCTCCTCTTGGGCTTTATACAACGATACTTGTTGCACATTTCACTTTGGTTTGTATGCGTATGTGTGATTGACTCACTTTAATTATGGCTTGATTATTCCCACTCGAGTAGTTATATCCCTCTCCCATAAGATTAAAAACAACATTTTTCAAAAGAATAAACAAGCTTGATCCAACGTCAAGCATTTTTCAAAACAAATTCAATTAATCAATTCATCCTCAAGCATTCACTTGATCCACATATCAAGTCCCTTCACTTAACTTGTAAGTCAAGCGCTTTTGCCTCGCAATCGACCTTACCTTGAACCATTAGGACCTCCTTTCGATTAGTCCTCAACCCCTTTCGCACGCAAAATCAAACCTCGATCAACATCGAGCATTTTTCAAATCAAATCAATACACTTAACCATATTTAAATATCATTTCTTAAAAGGTGAAAAGGAGGGGGATAGAGTCTTCGATCTTTCTCCTCAATTGTTTGGGTGCGAGTTCTCTTACTCGTGTGTGGACAATTGACGCCTCTAAAACACTTGTAACTCAACAACATTCAAACCATTTTCTAAGCAATCATTAAAACATTTAATCCATATCTAAACACATTTTTACTAAAAGATGAAGTGAGGGTGGTCGAGTCTTTGGCCCTTCTCCTCAATTGTTTAGGTGCGAGTTCTCTTACTCGTGTGTGAACAATTATCACCTCTAAAAATTATCCTTTCCTCGCCTCCATGCGACCGAAACCTTAAAACACATACCAATTAAATTCTTTTCTCAATCAAACTTTCTAATACATTTAATCCTTATCTAAACAATTTCTTACAAGGTGTAAAAGAGGGGAGCTAAGTCTTTAACCCTTCTCCCCAATTGTTTGGGTGCGAGTTCTCTTACTCGTGTGTAAGCAATTGGCGCCTACATAAAAAACACAAACCAAACAACCGTAGTCCCACGAACTACGAATGCTCTGACTTTCCTATTGCACGAGGGAATAAGTAGGTGTAACGCCCCGGTTTTATTAGATTTATTTTATCGAGTCGATTTAATTATTTTCGTTTTTATATTATTTTATTCTTGACTTTTATTTGACAATATGTTATTTTTCACCGTTATTATGTTTTATCACGTTTTGAGAGCGTTTGCGAGATATTTGAGCGTGGGGGCAAAATGGTCATTTGATTAGTTAGATATTTATATAAATAGAAAGTGAAGAGAAAAAGAAGAGAAAGAAAAGAGAGAAAGAAGGAAAAGGAGAAGAAAGAAAGAGAGAAGATGAGAAAGAGGAAAAAATGAAGAAACTCAGTTCCAATCGCGAATAATCGGGTAAGGGTGAGAAGTTTCGATTATATCTTGCTTTTATATGTATATGTGTATGTTTTCTTGGATTGTTTTGGTTATTTTCTTTAGTTTTCATTTAGGTTGAAAATGAGAAATATGAGTAGAAATCGATGTTTTCACGGTTAGAATTTGGAATAAGTTGTGTAGTATAGTCGGGTGAGGATAGGAATTAATCGGGAATGGTTGTTTGTGTGTTTTCGAGTGGTTTTGAGCGAGTTTGGAGTTGGGATAAATTGATAAAATTATGTTTCAAAATATTTCAAAAATGGAAAATGTGTTGGATGGCTTTTTAATAGTGAAAATATTGTAGTATGTTGAATTTTGAGATCGCAGCTTTTTACGGAATCGAAATCGGAGATCCGAAAGTCATTTAACGATCGAAAACTGAGTTTTTAACAAATTCTGCCCAGTATGAGTCGACCTAAAGGACTATGAGTCGACCTAAAGAACCTTGAGTCGACCTAAAGACTCGACCTGAGCATACCTGCGCGTGACACAAATTTTCTAAAATGTCAGATTTTGTTTTCTTCATAACTTTTGAACCGTAAGTCCGTTTTGACCCCCGTTCGAAGCGTTGGAAAGCTAATGAAATATTCTTTCTATTAAAAATGGTTTCGAGGGTAAAAGATGAGTTAATTAATTTGTGTTTTTGAGAATTAGTCAGGCGGTCGGGTGTTCTTATCGCGTACAATGTGTGCGGTCGGTATTTTAGCGTGTGTTGTGCTATTGCCATATAAACGTGCAGCTTTTATGTGGTTTATATGATGTTGATGCATGTGATAATGATGTTGTTGTGTGGTAAAATACATTGTTTGATTGAATATCAATGTATGTTGTTATGAGGTTTTGTGGGATTGTTGTGGTTTATATGACGTTGAAGCATGTGATAAGTTGTTGTAATTGTTGTGATTGATGGTGAGTAATTATTGATGTGAATTGATATGAGTGTATATGCTAAAATGCTAATTGTTGTGATTTGTGGATTATGAGGAAATGCTTTGTTTATGTGAAATTCAATGTGTGTTATTTGGTGGCCTTATGGCAAATAAATGCATTGTTTGAAGTGTTTTCAATGCATGAATAATGATGATGAGATAATTCATATGGTCGAATTGTGAAGATGCATTTGATTGTCATGAGTTCTTGTGTGTCAAGCATCATGATATGCATCTTCTGATGTCGTGTGCCCTTGTGGGGTGTGAGCGACGAATCGATTCCAGAGGGAATCTGCTATAACATCGTGAGCCTTAAAAAAATAAGAAGACCGAAAGCGATGATTATAGACGATCGTGAGCCTTATACAAAGAGGACAGAAAGCGATCGGATCATGAGCCTTATACAAGGAGTACCGAAAGAGATCCATAAACGTCGTGAGCCTTAAAAAAATAAGAGGACCGAAAGCGGCGGGGAACATCGTTTGCCCGACGGGGTGTTACATGAGTGGTCCTCAGTAACAAGCGATGATTCCAATAGTTCCTGAGTGAACTGGTGATGAGAATGATGGATGGATGGTACCACATATGCATTGCATAGAGTCGTTGTGTCGGTCTCTGTGCATTTGCATAAATCATGAATGGATTGATTATGTGATTATGTGTGGAATTGTGAATTGGTTGAGTATGTGTTGAGATTTATGATTGGATTAGTGAATTGATGTGCATATGTGATAAATGCATTGGTTGTGGATATGTATATGCACGTGCTATGTGATGTGGTGATGTGTTTCCATATGTCATAACTTTGGTGTGCATTATGTGTGAATGTGTTATTATGTTGGTATAATTGATATATGTTATATTTTGTGGTGATGTGGTGGTGTGGTTCCATATGTCATAATTGTGGTTGGATTATGTGTGATATGTTTTGTATTTGTGGCATGCTTTATGTGTTAGTATGTGATGGCATGGGTGAGATGATTTATACATGTGTTTGAATGTGTGTTTGCATATTATTATGCAATCTTAATTTAGTTGTTATTTCTCACCCTTCCGCTGTGGTTTATTGCTCTATGAGGCAATTGCAGATTAGTAGTCTTGGAGGCTTTTGTGAAGATTAGTCCTCCGTCCGTTTGTCGGTTTGTCTGCTCTGATACGTAACACGGGAGTCGGGGAACGTTTTTGTTATATATGTATAAACTTGTTGGATTTATGTTGTATTACCTTTGTATGTATATTTTGATGGTATAAAATAATTTATTTTGTAAAAGCAAGTCAGTTATGGATCTTTCCGCTTTATTCCATAATTGAACTTTCCTGTTATATGGAAAAAGTTTCCCTTTTATGTTTATTCCATTTTGTGTTATGTATCAAATATTTGAGTAGGGATTGTATTTTATTTCTTTAAATGTGGCATCCCTGTTTCTGTCGGAAAAATAAATTTTTATTCACTCTAATTTATTTATGTATTATTTATTCGCGATGGGAATTGGGGTGTTACATTAGTGGTATCAGAGCAGGTCGGTCCGTCCGACCAAGTTGTTGAGTCAGTTGGTGTGACAGTTGAATACTGTCGATGTTGTTTGTCCCCTAGTGCATGATATGTGTGTGAAACACTGTCAGTACTTTCTGGTTTCTATAATCCTTTGTCTTCGGGTGTGAGAATGAGATAAGTGGGGGAAGAGCTTGTACTTCTCCAAGTTGCTTCTGGTGTGGAGCGTTGGCTCAGTGTGTTGTAGATTGCAAGAGTGTAAGTGTTGTTTGGACAGTGTTGTTTCTGATTCCAGAGGGAATGCAGAGGTAAGGTCTATGTCGACTAAGGATTAGTTCCTTAGGTAGTTTTGTGCACCGGATGCAAGAAGTGCTATTATAGTTTGGTAAAGACGGTTTATGCCCCATCATGATTGTCGGTTGTCTATTGACAAATTGAGGAACTGATCACCCTTAATCTCTTGTTGATAGCAGAAGGGAATTGTGTTGGATGGAATAGACGTGTCTTTCCGGCTTGATAGTGTGTGCAAGGAATTGTTTGGAATTAAGTAAAATGGTTACAGATTGTTTTGATTGAGTCGATGAAGATTCTTATATCGGAGGTTTTGGTATGTTGGTCAAGTTGGAATGTCATTGAGAGAGAATGATTGGGTATTACTAATGGTTGTTCTCAGAGAGTAGAGTGTGAACTCAAAGTTGACGAAGGTGAGGATTTGAGGTTTGGATCTGCTAAGTAAGTGGGAGAACTTTTAGGAAGTGAAACTCAGATGTTTGTCATGTGTGCGATGATAGTGTTCTGGAAATTGGCAGGAAAGCCACGGTGATGGGCCGTCAGTTGTGCATGGCTTTCAGATGTGTTTTTGGATGGAACATTAATGTGTCGACTTGAAGAGGTCCAGCATGGTTGGTAAGGAAAAGGATGATAGCACGAGGATGCGTGTTAATCAGTGAGTAGTATGGAAACTTGCAGTTGTGTTCTGGATAGTTTAAGTTTTGGATTGTGACGAATCGTGAACAATTTGAGAGTTCTTTTGGGTTGGTTGTTGCTACATGTTGGGATTTATGGAATTTGGATGGTCAAGAGAAGAAATTGTGTATGGATTACTGACAGTCGAATAAGGTAACGATTGAGAATAAGTGTCCACTTTCAAGAATAGATTACTGGAGTGGTTTGGTTGAGTTTGATTGGAATTACAATTGTTTGGAATGCTTGATAAGAGTGGTGAATTGTGTGAGTTGAGGCTTTGATCGATTTAATGTGACTGGTTATGTTTGTTATCATCGGATTAGGGTGTTATTTACTTGGTCAAGCTTGTATGTGAGAACCAGTTACCCGGTGATAAACTTTGCAAAAGCTTTAAGAATTTATACCTTTTGGAATTTGATTGGGCATTACAACGTGCAGTGATGTTATTTGGCATTAGTAATGCATCGGTAATGTTTGTGGAGTAGATGAATCGTATCTTTCATATTTATTTGGATAAGTTCGTAGTGGTTTTGATTGAGGATATTCGGATCTATTATAAACTCAGAGGAAGGACAGGTAGAGCGTTTGAGATTTGAATTGCAAGTGTTGAAAAGAAAGGAATTTTTATGCTAAGTTATTCAAGTGAGAATTTGGGTTGAAAGAGGTTAGTTTTCTTGGTTATGTTATTTTCGATGATGGTATTGTTATGGATCTATCCAAGGTAGATGTAGTTCTACAATGAGAGACTCCGAAGTTGGTTAAGGAGATTAGAATCTTTTTGGACTTTTATAGTTAGTCATTACCGGAGGTTATGGAAGGTTTTTCCAAGTTAGTGTTTTCGTTACTTCAGTTGACTTGCAAAAGGTAAGTCATTTGCTTTGGATGTTCATTGTGAGGAAAGTTTCAGATAACTGATGTAGAAGTTGTCTACGGCTCCAATTTTGATTCTGCATGATCCAGATAAACCGTTTGTGAGGTATTGGGATGCGTCTACGAAGAGTTTAGTCATTGTGTTAATACAAGATGGTAAAGTCATGGCTTATGCTTTACGAAAATTGAGGATTCATGATTTCAAGATGACTGTGGTTACTTTGTGTTGAGAATCTGGTGGATTATTTTCATGGTTTTGAGTTCGAAATGGTTGGTAATCACAAGAGTTTAGAGTACCTGTTTGGTCGGAAGGAATATAGTATGAGACAGCGTGGATGGTTAGAATTTGTGATGAGTTATGACTTTAGCTGGAATTATCCTATTGGTAAAGTTAATGTCGTGCGTGATAAGTTAAGTCAAAAGCTTTATACATGTCTGTTTTGATGGTCAAGAAGTTAGGATTATTTGAGCAGTTCAGAGACTTGTGTTTGGTGTGTGAGATAACTCAGTGGAGTGTGAGGTTAGGTATATTAAAAGTGAACAGTGATTTTTGGTGAATATGAGAAAGAGTTAGACCTTGGACGTGAGATTGGTAGACTTGATGGGTTACGAGTAATCAGAGTGCGCAGCAGAAGCGTGATGTGGCACATTTTGTATATGCGTGTGTGACTAGTAAGAGTTCTTAGGTTGAATATTGGTAACATGTAAGGATGATGAGACCATAGGACGTTTCAGAATGGAAGTGTTAGGTGTAAGGTTTGAATATTATTCACGGGCTACTATGTAGATGGAAGTTTTGGTTATACGTTCGATTGGTGAATCGTAGCATTGTTGTAATATTGTTGTGTGACAAGGATGTTTGGTATCCTGGTTTGGTCGAGGTGGTTGAAATGATGTTGGGTCGTGGAACTTTATGTTCTTGTTTGTGTTGTTGCCTCGTTTCTATCGTGTTGGTTCGAGTGCGTGTAGCTAATTCCTGTGTGGGGAATTAGGGGAGTGTTACCTATGGTAGTGGTAACGATCTTGTTGTGTTTCGGTTCAATAGTGAACCTGTGTGGGCGTAACTTGGGTATTCTTTGAGTCGTGAGTTAGTCATCAAGTGCATTGTATGGGCTTTACATCTTGTCGTTGTAGTTGTCGTTGTTGTCGTGTCGTTGTTGTAGTTGCTGTTAGCTAGGTGGTTTGTCAGTTTGTGTTATTCGTGGTGTGCCTAGTGTTGGCATGTTAGTTGGTTAGTCGGATGCGAGAGTCGTATCCGGAGTTGTTCGTCTCAGTTATATTTTCGAGAACGAAAATTTCTAAGTGGGGGAGAGTTGTAACGCCCCAGTTTTATTAGATTTATTTCATTGAGTCGATTTAATTATTTTCGTTTTTATATTATTTTATTCTTGACTTTTATTTGACAATATATTATTTTTCATTGTTATTATGTTTTATCGCGTTTTGAGAGCGTTTGCGAGATATTTGAACGTGGGGGCAAAATGGTCATTTGATTAGTTAGATATTTATATAAATAGAAAGTGGAGAGAAAAAGAAGAGAAAGAAAAGAGAGAAATAAGGAAAAGGAGAAGAAAGAAAGAGATAAGAGGAGAAAGAGGAAAAAGTGAAGAAACTCTGTTCCAATCGCGAATAATCGGGTAAGGGTGAGAAGTTTCGATTATATCTTGCTTGTATATGTATATGTGTATGTTTTCTTGGATTGTTTTGGTTATTTTCTTTAGTTTTCATTTAGGTTGAAAATGAGCAATATGAGTAGAAATCGATGTTTTCACGGTTAGAATTTGGAATAAGTTGTGTAGTATAGTCGGGTGAGGATAGGAATTAATCGGGAATGGTTGTTTGTGTGTTTTCGAGTGGTTTTGGGCGAGTTTGGAGTTGGGATAAATTGATAAAATTATGTTTCAAAATATTTCAAAAATGGAAAATGTGTTGGATGGCTTTTTAATAGTGAAAATATTGTAGTATGTTGAATTTTGAGATCGCAGCTTTTTACGGAATCGAAATCGGAGATCCGAAAGTAATTTAACGATCGAAAACTGAGTTTTTTTACAAATTCTGTGTAGTATGAGTCGACCTAAAGGACTATGAGTCGACCTAAAGAACCTTGAGTCGACCTAAAGACTCGACCTGAGCATACCTGCGCGTGACACAAATTTTCCAAAATGTCAGATTTTGTTTTCTTCATAACTTTTGAACCGTAAGTCCGTTTTGACCCCCGTTCGAAGCGTTGGAAAGCTAATGAAATATTCTTTCTATTAAAAATGGTTTGGAGGGTAAAATATGATTTAATTAATTTGTGTTTTTGAGAATTAGTCGGGCGGTTGGGTGTTCTTATCGCGTACAATGTGTGTGGTCGGTATTTTAGCGTGTGTTGTGCTATTGCCATATAAACGTGGAGCTTTTATGTGGTTTATATGATGTTGATGCATGTGATAATGATGTTGTTGTGTGGTAAAATACATTGTTTGATTGAATATCAATGTATGTTGTTATGAGGTTTTGTGGGATTGTTGTGGTTTATATGATGTTGAAGCATGTGATAAGTTGTTGTAATTGTTGTGATTGATGGTGAGTAATTCTTGATGTGAATTGATATGAGTGTATATGCTAAAATGCTAATTGTTGTGGTTTGTGGATTATGAGGAAATGCATTGTTTATGTGAAATTCAATGTGTGTTATTTGGTGGCCTTATGGCAAATAAATGCATTGTTTGAAGTGTTTTCAATGCATGAATGATGATGAGATAATTCATATGGTCGAATTGTGAAGATGCATTTGATTGTCATGAGTTCTTGTGCGTCAAGCATCATGATATGCATCTTTTGATGTCGTGTGCCCTTGTAGGGTGTGAGCGACGAATCGATTCCAGAGGGAATCTGCTATAACACCGTGAGCCTTAAAAAAATAAGATGACCGAAAGCGTTGATTATAGACGATCGTGAGCCTTATACAAAGAGGACCAAAAACGATCGGATCGTGAGCCTTATACAAAGAGGACCGAAAGCGATCCATAAACGCCGTGAGCCTTAAAAAAATAAGAGGACCGAAAGCGACGGGGAACATCGTTTGCCCGACGGGGTGTTACATGAGTGGTCCTCAGTAACAAGCGATGATTCCAATAGTTCCTGAGTGAACTGGTGATGAGAATGATGGATGGATGGTACCGCATATGCATTGTATAGAGTCGTTGTGTCGGTCTCTGTGCATTTGCATAAATCATGAATAGATTGATTATGTGATTATGTGTGAAATTGTGAATTGGTTGAGTATATGTTGAGATTTATGATTGGATTGGTGAATTGATGTGTATATGTGATAAATGCATTGGTTGTGGATAATATGTTTTATGTATATGCACGTGCTTCGTGATGTGGTGATGTGTTTCCATATGTCATAACTTTGGTGTGCATTATGTGTGAATGTGTTATTATGTTGGTATAATTGATATATGTTATATTTTGTGGTGATGTGGTGGTGTGGTTCCATATGTCATAATTGTGGTTGGATTATGTGTGATATGTTTTGTATTTGTGGCATGCTTTATGTGTTAGTATGTGATGGCATGGGTGAGATGATTTATACATGTGTTTGAATGTGTGTTTGCATATTATTATGCAATCTTGATTTAGTTGTTATTTCTCACCCTTCTGCTGTGGTTTATTGCTCTATGAGGCAATTGCAGATTAGTAGTCTTGGAGGCTTTTGTGAAGATTAGTCCTCCGTCCGTTTGTCGGTTTGTCTACTCTGATACGTAACACGGGAGTCGGGGAAAGCTTTTATTATATATGTATAAATTTGTTGGATTTATGTTGTATTACCTTTGTATGTATATTTTGATGGTATAAAATAATTTATTTTGTAAAAACAAGTCAGTTATGGATCTTTCCGCTTTATTCCATAATTGAACTTTCCTGTTATATGGACAAAGTTTCCCTTTTATGTTTGTGTTATGTATCAAATATTTGAGCAGGGATTGTATTTTATTTCTTTAAATGTCGCATCCCTGTTTCTGTCGGAAAAATAAATTTTTATTCACTCTGATTTATTTATGTATTATTTATTCGCGATGGGAATTGGGGTGTTACAGTAGGCACAAGGGTTCTCAATCCTTGGTGATCACCCTAATAATAAACCACCCATCTCCCCCTTAAACGAGTCATTTTACCTTAGAAGATAACAAACAAACCTAGCTAACTTTCTCACGAATCGAATCAAGAGGTTCCCGTTGAGTACAACGGATGTAGAGGGTACTAATACCTTCCCTCTTGCGTAACCGACTCCCGAACCCGAATTTGGTTGCGATGACCATTTTCTTATCCCTTTAAAGGTTTTCTCGATATTTTCCTTTCCCTCTTTTGGGATGAATAAAGTTCAGTGGCGACTCTGTTTCGAACAGTTTTTTTCGTGGCCATCGTAAGGATCGTATTTTTTGAGGTACGACAGATGACGACTCTGCTGGGGATAGTTTTTTCTGCGTCCATTGCGAGGATCGTATTTTTTGAGGTACGACAGATGGCGACTCTGCTGGGGAGTAAGAATAGCAATATTCTAGAGAGAGTCAAGCCTAACTTGACTCGATTCGTGAGTGTTAGATCTGCTTGTTTGTTTATCTTCCCTTGCTTGTCTGACACTGTGGGGGTTCTCTAATCATTGGTGCTCTGTGAGATGGCTCTATACCCGAGTCCGAGTATAACCCTAGGATTAGGATGGTGGCTGTGTAGTGGAGGCTTGCGTGGTCTCTTCCGCGTGAGCCAAAGCAAAGACCCCGCTTAGAGTAGATTCCCTTGGAAATGTTATCGTTTTGACGTTACTTCATCACGATGATAATGTTTTCAAGCCTGAATCGTTGATCCCAAGGACCATTAACCCATTTATCCATGGTGGTTGGTAGTGTTAACTCTTTGTGAGTTAATGCGAATGCCACAATCAGATGAGATCCCTCGAACGTATTACTTCTTGACAGTAATATTTTTGACCTCGATCTAGGATTCTGAGAACCCTACTTAGAACCCGTGTGTTGATGGTTGTGTAGTGGATGCCTCCGAGGAGTCTTTCTCATGGGGAAGAAACAAAGACCTCACCTAGACGAGATCCTTCAAGGATATTATCGTCTGATGTTCCTTCGTCATGGCTATAATGTCTTTGAAATAAATCCATAACACTAGGCACCTACCCGTTTAGAGCCTACCTATGGGGGTCCTGTGATTAGAGATATCATGTGTCTAGCTCCTTCCTTAGAACCAGATGTTGTTTTGATCCTGGAACCCTGCATTGCATACCCATAACATTAGCATATCATTTTCCAACAAGCTCATCCGATCCTCTGTCCATTTCTTGCCAGCTGATTTCCCGACGCTCATACTGAACCTGTGGTAACCGCAAAACATTTAAAGCAAGTTCAAGGGGAGATAAGAGGAGCATAGACAATTTGAAAGTTGTGATGGCTATGTCAGAGGATAGCTTTCAACATGTTGGGATGAAGGATTTTGACCCCCCATCAGGTTTTGTTGTGTCGACTAACCCACTGTATGATCGTCTATCTGGTGATCATCCTCCACGAGTGAACATCCCTGCTCAGTCTCAGATGATGTCGCTGACTGATTCCATGAAGAAAAGGTTGTGTGCCCTTGAAGAGAAAGTTCAAGCTATGAAAATGCGCGATACTTCTGGGTTCGATGCTGTTGATATGTGCCTAGTGCCAGACTTGGTAATCCCTCCAAAATTCAAAGTACCCAACTTCGAGAAGTACGCTGGTCTCAGTTGCCCGAAGCGTCATCTGGTGATGTTCTGCCGAAGGATGACTTCTCATGTCCGCGATGACAAGTTGGTGATTTACTGTTTCCAAGATAGTTTAAGTGGTGAATCTTTGAATTGGTACATGGATTTAGAAAGAAGCTGTATCCAATCATGGAAAGACTTGTCCAATGATTTCCTAAAGCAATATGAGTACAATTTGGACATGGCTCCCAGTTGCACACAGCTGCAAAGCCTATCTCAAAGGAGCGGTGAATCTGTTAAGGATTATGCACAACGGTGGAGAGAGTTGGCAGCTAGGGTACAACCACCACTCTTGGACAAAGAATTGATTGACAGGTTCTTGGACAGTCTGCATGCCACCTATCTTGAAAGAATGACTGGCAGTTCATTCTCAAGTTTCTCTGACCTTATAATAGTAGGAGAATGAATCGGGAGTTACCTCAAAGCTAAACAGGTCCAAGACATCTCGAGTAATCAAGCTGGTGAGACTGAATCCTTCAGCAATCCCTAAGAGGAAGAGGATAATGAAATTGATGCAGTCATAGCAAATGTTGACTACTCTCAGGGTACACCAGCAAGACTTTATGGCCCTTCAGCTTCTCGGCAGTTATCGTTGTCAGCGCCATATCATCCTTATGGGAAACCTGTCAATCCTAGGGCGTCATACCAGAAACCCATGATTTCTCCTCGTGCAAATCAACGAGCCCGTGGTCGAGGATATCAGAATCAGCATAGGCCTCGAAACAACTTGGAAAGAAGGACTGATCCTCTTCACCTAGTTCCTATGTCGTACAGTCAGCTTTTGCCGCATCTGGTTTGAAACTCACTGGTAGAGCCTAAAGCTATCAAGCCATTGCCAAAACCATACCCGCCTGGGTACGACCCCAATGCATATTGTGGATATCATGATGGATCCATGGGGCATTCAACTGAGGATTGCAAAGCTTTTCAAGCCAAGGTGCAATAGTTGATTGACAAAAAGCACATATCATTCCCAGAAGGAAACTTGGTTGTGCACGTTAGCTTCTCGCCCAAATGAGTTCCAAGACTTCAAGAGGCATCCCCTAAAGCCAGTGGTTCAGACAGGAAGACTTCCTCAGATACTGGCAACCATTGGACATATATCATTTACATTTGTAATTTCGTTATGTTAAATGCTACTTGTTTTTGAATTTTGTTGTTTTAAATGGTAATATTAATGATGTGATCATGCATTTTCTGAATTAATCATGTCACACTCGCTCATTTTTCTTTACTTATATATAAAAAAATAAAAATACAAAACAAAAACAACAAAATTCTTCCATATACTCCTTGTCCACTCTCTTTATCAAACTTTTGTTTCGCGAATATTGGAGGGAGGATGATGAAAATGAACTATCCATAATTGCTGATGGTATGCTTTCGGATGGAATCTTGCCAAGGATGTACAAACATTGTTTCAAATCCCCAAACACTAGAGAGATAAGGAGCTAATCCCTAGTTAACCACTTTGAGCTGAGAAGTAGAAGTTTCCTTTGGATTTCTAAACCCTTACGCTTAACCTGGGGCAGGGTAGTGTTCAGTTAATCTGACTCCGCGTTCCCACACATCCGGACGTGTCGAAGGAACCATGCAAAATTCAGAAGTTATGACGGTTGTTCTTTAATGACCAATGATTTGGCAGTCACAAGCATTTCCAAAAAGAAAAGAGAAAAATAAACAAAAAGCCTGCTAAGTCGAACACCTCAAAAGGAGACTTAGGCAAAAATCAAGGCAATCCCAATGGACTTGAAAAAACAAAATCAGTCCAGGCAAAAGTTAGGGATCAAAATAAAAATCAAAAGCAAAAGAGGTCTTCAAATCCTCAAGCGAAGCAAAATAAGATTCAATGAGCACCATATCAAGAATCAAAAGGGTCGCTGACATCATGACAAAAGCAAAATAATGTGACTGCCATCTCAAGGAAATCTTGAATCCTCATCTTTACTCTCACACTGTCGAACTCTCTTTGAAGATGAATGTGTGTCAATTTAACTGAACGTAGGACTGGAGATCATCACGAAGAAGGGGTGGGTACAAAACACACTTTGAGCCTTATATCCTTTGTTTCTATAACCGTGAACCAGACCATGTTACAACCCTCGAAAGACCTAATTGAGGCGGGGTTTATTCTGAAAGCATACTATAGCAAGGTTGCGTAAACTGACTCCTGCAAATTTGCTAATCAATTGTTTTGGTGTCATGTTCTTGCTATAACTTTCATACATTAGCTAAATCGACACTACGTCTGGACTAATGGTCCATTCGTCACACACTATCACATCATTCTAACAAATATTGATTTTTCAAAACTTGCATGAGCATCGCATTAAAATTACCATTTGTGAATGAATAGTTTTAACTGCAAGCCAGTGTTTGACATCAAGGAAATTCCAACAAGGAGGAATCAAAGAGAGCTAGATCATTCAACAAAGTTGATTTGAACTAGCAACACCTCATAACCCTATGGAACAGGGGCATTGACATCCAACAATCTTGGAATCAGTCCAGTCAAAAGCAAGTCTCTAAGCATCTGTTGCCTATGAGGCATATCAGTCAAAAATCAATTGATCAGAAATGGATCACTGTGAGACTCCACCAACCTGGGGTAGGCCACCCAGAGGCTCTTTTGATTAAGAGTAAACCCCTCCAATGTTCAATCAACACAAGTTAAGTCGCTCCAATGCTCATTCTGGGGCAAGCTACCTCAAGGGTACTTTGAAGCCAAATACTTCAAGAGTCATTCAATGAAGGAAGAATCCTTTCATGACTTGCAATTCTAGGGCAAGCCATCTCGAGTTCATCTCATGGTACAACTGCTTCCAACTTCCTTTCAAGGACAAATCCTTTCATGACTTGGAATTCTGGGGCAAGCCATCTCGAGTTCATCTCATGGTACAACTGCTTCCAACTTCCTTTCAAGGACAAATCCTTTCATGACTTGGAATTCTGGGGCAAGCCATCTCGAGTAATCTCATGGTACATCTGCGTCTGAATTTTCCACTCAAGGACCAATCCTTTCATGACTTGAAGTGTTAAGGCAAACCATCTTATGGTACATCTGCTTCCAACTTCCTTTCAAGGACAAAGCCTTTCACGACTTGGAATTCTGGGGCAAGCCATCTCGAGATCATCTCATGGTACAGTTGTTTCCATTTTCCTATCAAGGATAAGTTCTTCATAGACCCAGACTGTGGAAGGATGAGCCACACAGGGGAAAATCTCTCTGTTGCTTTCAATCTGCTCAAGCAAACTCTTTCAAGTGACCTTTGAGTTCAAGATGAGTGTTGGGGAATCATGCTATCACCCCACAAATAACCTTTTACCTTCCTTATGACAAGAAACCTTGCTGCATAGGAACCTATCCATCCATCATCTTCTACCGGGGCATCTTTGGAAACTTCCATATCATTGCATAAATCACTCATATGCATTAGTCATGTCGCTTCGCTCATTACATAGACATGTGTATCATACCTCAAGCCTAACCATGCAACAAGATTTGACATCTCAAAGCCTGATCTCGCAAGACTTGAACGAAAAGTCCAACTTAGCTTGGCAGTCCAAAGTCCAACTTAGCTTGGCAACCCAAAGTCCAACTTAGCTTGGCAATCCAAAAGTCCAACTTAGCTTAGCAATCCAAGGTCCAGTTCTCATCTGGCAAATCATTTTAAGGTCCAGTTCTCGTCTGGCAATTTTTTTTAAGGTCCAGTTCTCGTCTGGCAAATCACTTTAAGGCCCAGTTCTCGTCTGGTAAACCAATTCAAGGTCCAGTTCTCGTCTGGAAAATCTTTAAAAGCCCAGTTCTCGTCTGGCAAATCATTTTAAGGTCCAGTTCTCGTCTGGAAAATCTTTTAAAGCCCAGTTCTCGTCTGGAAAACCAATTCAAGGTCCAGTTCTCGTCTGGAAAATCTTTTAAAGCCCAGTTCTCGTCTGGCAAATCATTTTAAGGTTCAGTTCTCGTCTGGCAAAACAGTTTAAACACCAGTTCTCGTCTGGTAATCTATCCTCCAACCCGGTTTTAGTCTGGAAAATTACCAAAGTCCAATTTCATTTGACAACCACCAAATTCAATCCCTGACGATACCCTCGACAAGGAAACCTATTCCCAGTGCGCCGATCATTTGCATCGTCATGTGCATAACATGCTAGCATAACATTACATAATCATATCAAGCACTATCATATCATACGTGCATTAGATTCCCTAGCAGTTGCATTTTAATATATGTTTCAGTGCATCATGTAGTGCATGGCATATCCATCCCCAACATAGCATAGCAGGATCCAGGATTAGTTCACAAGCATCTTGGCTAGTCCTCCATCAAAGTCGGAAGTATTCCCCTAAAAAGAGTTGATACCTCGCACGTGCTCATGGAATCCTATTACCCAGCAAGTCATTCTTCATCCATGTAGTTGATATTGAGAATCCCCAACAGTTGTTACTATTTTTGCTCCCCAAGCAGAAGCTATCTTAGAAAGTTTCTTGTGAGCTCCCTCCTGCAAAGCCAGCACATTTCCTCCAACAGGAATCTTGCTAAACTATTCCTCAGCAAATTTTCAGAGATACTACTTTGGTATCATCGAGGAACCTTAGTGGATAAGGGACTGCTCCGACAACCCAGAGAATCATCTGCCTTTCAGAGACACTGCTTTGGTATCATCGAGGAACCTTAATGGATAAGGGACTGCTTCGACGACTCATAGAATCGTCTGCCTTCAGAAATACTGCTTTGGTATCATCGAGGAACCTTAATGGATAAGGGACTGCTTCGACGACCCAGAGAATCGTCTGCCTTTCAGAGATACTACTTTGGTATCATCGAGGAACCTTAATGGATAAGGGACTGCTTCGACGACCCAGAGAATCGTCTGCCTTCAGAGATACTGCTTTGGTATCACCGAGGAACCTTAATGGATAAGGGACTGCTTCGACGATCCAGATTATCGTCTGCCTTCAGAGATACTACTTTGGTATCATCGAGGAACCTTAATGGATAAGGGACTGCTTCGACGACCCAGAGAATCGTCTGCCTTCAGAGATACTGCTTTGGTATCACCGAGGAACCTTAATGGATAAGGGACTGCTTTGATTACCCAGAGAATCGTCTGCCTTCAGAGATACTGCTTTGGTATCATCGAGGAACCTTAATGGATAAGGGACTGCTTCGACGACCCTGAAAATCGGCTGCCTTCAGAGACACTACTTTGGTATCACCGAGGAACCTTAATGGATAAGGGATTGCTTCGACGACCCAGAGAATTGTCTGCCTTTAGAGATACTGCTTTGGTATCATCGAGGAACCTTAATGGATAAGGGGCTGCTTCGACCACCCAGAGAATCGTCTGCCTTCAGAGATACTACTTTGGTATCAATGAGGAACCTTAATGGATAAGGGACTGCTTCGACGACCTAGAGAATCGTTTGCCTTCAGAGATACTGCTTTGGTATCATCGAGGAACCTTAATGGATAAGGGTCTGCTTCAACCACCCAAAGAACACTCAAGAATCGAGTCAAGTTTGGCTTGACTCTCTCTAGCATGTTGCTATTCTTACTCCCCAGCAGGGTCGCCATCTATCGTACCTCAAAAAATACGATCCTTCCGTTGGACGCGGAATAAACAAAATCAGTCCAGGTAAAAGTTAGGGATCAAAATAAAAATCAAAAGCAAAAGAGGTCTTCAAATCCTCAAGCGAAGCAAAATAAGATTCAGTGAGCATCATATCAAGAATCAAAAGGGTCGCTGACATCATGACAAAAGCAAAATAATGTGATTGCCATCTCAAGGAAATTTTGAATCCTCATCTTCACTCTCACACCGTCGAACTCTCTTTGAAGAAGAATGTGTGTCAATTTAACTGAACGTAGAACTGGAGAGATCATCACGAAGAAGGGGTGGGTACAAAACACACTTTGAGCCTTATATCCTTGTTTCTATAACCGTGAACTAGACCATGTTACAACCCTCGAAAGACCTAATTGAGGCGGGGTTTATTCTGAAAGCATACTACAGCAAGGTTGCGTAAACTGACTTCTGCAAATTTGCTAATCACTTGTTCTGGTGTCATGTTCTTGCTATGTCTTTCATACATTAGCTAAACCGACACTACTTCTAGACTAATGGTCCATTCGTCACACACTATCACATCATTCCAACAAAGATTGATTTTTCAAAACTTGCATGAGCATCACATTAAAATTACCATTTGTGAATGAACAGTTTTAACTGCAAGTCAGTGTTTGACATCAAGGAAATTCCAACAAGGAGCAATCAAAGAGAGCTAGATCATTCAACAAAGTTGATTTGAACTAACAACACCTCATAACCCTATGGAACTGGGGCATTGACATCCAACAATCTTGGAATCAGTCCAGTCTAAAGCAAGTCTCTAAGCATCTGTTGCCTATGGGGCAAATCAGTTAAAAATCAGTTGATCAGAAGTGGATCACTGTGAGACTCCACCAACCTGGGGTAGGCCACCCAGAGGCTCTTTTGATTAAGAGTAAACCCCTCCAATGTTCAATCAACACAAGTTAAGTTGCTCCAGCGCTCATTCTGGGGCAAGCTACCTCAAGGGTACTTTGAAGCCAAATACTTCAAGAGTCATTCAATGAAGGAAAAATCCTTTCATGACTTGGAATTCTAGGACAAGCCATCTCGAGTTCATCTCATGGTACAACTGCTTCCAACTTCCTTTCAAGGACAAATCCTTTCATGACTTGGAATTCTGGGGCAAGCCATCTCGAGTTCATCTCATGGTACAACTGGTTCCAACTTTCTTTTAAGGACAAATCCTTTCATGACTTGGAATTCTGGGACAAGCCATCTCGAGTAATCTCATGGTACATCTGCGTCTGAATTTTCCGCTAAAGAACCAATCCTTTCATGACTTGAAGTGTTAAGGCAAACCATCTCATGGTACATCTGCTTCCAACTTCCTTTCAAGGACAAAGCCTTTCACGACTTGGAATTCTGGGGCAAGCCATCTCAGGATCATCTCATGGTACAGTTGTTTCCAATTTCCTGTCAAGGAGAAGTTCTTCATAGACCCATACTGGGGAAGGATGAGCCACACAGGGGCAAATCTCTCTGTTGCTTTCAATCTGCTCAAGCAAACTCCTTCAAGTGACCTTTATGTTCAAGATGAGTGTTGGGGAATCATGCTATCACCCCACAAATAACCTTTTACCATCCTTCTGACAAGAAACCTTGCTGCATAGGAACTTATCCATCCATCATCCTCTACCGGGGCATCTTTGGAAACTTCCATATCATTGCATAAATCACTCATATGCATTAGTCATGTCGCTTCGCTCATTGCATAGACATGTGTATCATACCTCAAGCCTAACCTTCCAACAAGATTTGACATCTCAAAGCCTGATCTCGTAAGACTTGAACTAAAAGTCCAACTTAGCTTGGCAGTCCAAAGTCCAACTTAGCTTGGCAACCCAAAGTCCAACTTAGCTTGGCAATCCAAAAGTCCAACTTAGCTTGGCAATCCAAGGTCCAGTTCTCGTCTGGCAAATCATTTTAAGGTCCAGTTCTCGTCTGGAAAATCACTTTAAGGCCCAGTTCTCGTCTGGCAAACCAATTCAAGGTCCAGTTCTCGTCTGGAAAATATTTTAAAGCCTAGTTCTCATCTGGAAAATCATTTTAAGGTCCAGTTCCAGTCTGAAAAATCGCTTTTAAGGCCCAGTTCTCGTCTGGCAAACCAATTCAAGGTCCAGTTCTCGTCTGGAAAATCTTTTAAAGCCTAGTTCTCGTCTGGTAAATCATTTTAAGGTCTAGTTCTCGTCTGGAAAAATAGTTTAAACACCAGTTCTCGTCTGGTAATCTATCCTCCAACCCGGTTTTAGTCTGGAAAATTACCAAAGTCCAATTTCATTTGACAACCACCAAATTCAATCCCTGACGATACCCTCAACAAGGAAACCTATCCCCAGCGCGCCGATCATTTGCATCATCATGTGCATAACATTACATAATCATATCAAGCACTATCATATCATACGTGCATTAGATTCCCTAGCAGTTGCATTTTAATATATGTTTCAGTGCATCATGTAGTGCATGGCATATCCATCCCCAACATATCATAACAGGATCCAGGATCAGTTCACAAGCATCTTGGCTAGTCCTCCATCAAAGTCGGTAGTATTCCCCTAAAAAGAGTTGATACCTCGCACGTGCTCATGGAATCCTATTCCCCAGCAAGTCATACTTCAGCCATGCAGTTGATATTGACAACCCCCAGCAGCTGTTACTATTTTTGTTCCCCAAGCAGAAGCTATCTTAGAAAGTTTCTTGTGATCTCCCTCCCCCAAAGCCAGCACATTTCCTCCAACAGAAATCTTGCTCAACTATTCCTCAGCAAATTTTCAGAGATATTGCTTTGGTATCATCGAGGAACCTTAATGGATAAGGGACTGCTTCAACGACCCAGAGATTCGTCTTCCTTTTAGAGATACTGCTTTGGTATCATCGAGGAACCTTAATGGATAAGGGACTGCTTCGACGACCCAGAGAATCGTATGCCTTCAGAGATACTGCTTTGGTATCATCTAGGAACCTTAATGGATAAGGGACTGCTTCGAAGACCTAGAGAATCGTCTACCTTCAGAGATACTGCTTTGGTATCACCGAGGAACCTTAATGGATAAGGGACTGCTTTGATTACCCAGAGAATCGTATGCCTTTAGAGATACTGCTTTGGTATCATCGAGGAACCTTAATGGATAAGGGACTGCTTCGACGACCCTGAAAATCGGCTGCCTTCAGAGACACTGCTTTGGTATCACCGAGGAACCTTAATGGATAAGGGATTGCTTCGACGACCCAGAGAATTGTCTGCCTTTAGAGATACTGCTTTGGTATCATCGAGGAACCTTAATGGATAAGGGACTGCTTCGACCACCCAGAGAATCGTCTGCCTTCAGAGATACTACTTTGGTATCAATGAGGAACCTTAATGGATAAGGGACTGCTTCGACGACCTAGAGAATCGTTTGCCTTCAGAGATACTGCTTTGGTATCATCGAGGAACCTTAATGGATAAGGGTCTGCTTCGACCACCCAAAGAACACTCAAGAATCGAGTCAAGTTTGGCTTGACTCTCTCTAGCATGTTGCTATTCTTACTCCCCAGCAGGGTCGCCATCTATCGTACCTCAAAAAATACGATCCTTCCGTTGGACGCAGAATAAACAAAATCAGTCCAGGTAAAAGTTAGGGATCAAAATAAAAATCAAAAGCAAAAGAGGTCTTCAAATCCTCAAGCGAAGCAAAATAAGATTCAGTGAGCATCATATCAAGAATCAAAAGGGTCGCTGACATCATGACAAAAGCAAAATAATGTGACTGCCATCTCAAGGAAATTTTGAATCCTCATCTTCACTCTCACACCGTCGAACTCTCTTTGAAGAAGAATGTGTGTCAATTTAACTGAACGTAGAACTGGAGAGATCATCACGAAGAAGGGGTGGGTACAAAACACACTTTGAGCCTTATATCCTTGTTTCTATAACTGTGAACTAGACCATGTTACAACCCTCAAAAGACCTAATTGAGGCGGGGTTTATTCTGAAAGCATACTACAGCAAGGTTGCGTAAACTGACTTCTGCAAATTTGCTAATCACTTGTTCTGGTGTCATGTTCTTGCTATGTCTTTCATACATTAGCTAAACCGACACTACTTCTAGACTAATGGTCCATTCGTCACACACTATCACATCATTCCAACAAAGATTGATTTTTCAAAACTTGCATGAGCATCACATTAAAATTACCATTTGTGAATGAACAGTTTTAACTGCAAGTCAGTGTTTGACATCAAGGAAATTCCAACAAGGAGCAATCAAAGAGAGCTAGATCATTCAACAAAGTTGATTTGAACTAACAACACCTCATAACCCTATGGAACTGGGGCATTGACATCCAACAATCTTGGAATCAGTCCAGTCTAAAGCAAGTCTCTAAGCATCTGTTGCCTATGGGGCAAATCAGTTAAAAATCAGTTGATCAGAAGTGGATCACTGTGAGACTCCACCAACCTGGGGTAGGCCACCCAGAGGCTCTTTTGATTAAGAGTAAACCCCTCCAATGTTCAATCAACACAAGTTAAGTTGCTCCAGCGCTCATTCTGGGGCAAGCTACCTCAAGGGTACTTTGAAGCCAAATACTTCAAGAGTCATTCAATGAAGGAAAAATCCTTTCATGACTTGGAATTCTAGGACAAGCCATCTCGAGTTCATCTCATGGTACAACTGCTTCCAACTTCCTTTCAAGGACAAATCCTTTCATGACTTGGAATTCTGGGGCAAGCCATCTCGAGTTCATCTCATGGTACAACTGGTTCCAACTTTCTTTTAAGGACAAATCCTTTCATGACTTGGAATTCTGGGACAAGCCATCTCGAGTAATCTCATGGTACATCTGCGTCTGAATTTTCCGCTAAAGAACCAATCCTTTCATGACTTGAAGTGTTAAGGCAAACCATCTCATGGTACATCTGCTTCCAACTTCCTTTCAAGGACAAAGCCTTTCACGACTTGGAATTCTGGGGCAAGCCATCTCAGGATCATCTCATGGTACAGTTGTTTCCAATTTCCTGTCAAGGAGAAGTTCTTCATAGACCCATACTGGGGAAGGATGAGCCACACAGGGGCAAATCTCTCTGTTGCTTTCAATCTGCTCAAGCAAACTCCTTCAAGTGACCTTTATGTTCAAGATGAGTGTTGGGGAATCATGCTATCACCCCACAAATAACCTTTTACCATCCTTCTGACAAGAAACCTTGCTGCATAGGAACTTATCCATCCATCATCCTCTACCGGGGCATCTTTGGAAACTTCCATATCATTGCATAAATCACTCATATGCATTAGTCATGTCGCTTCGCTCATTGCATAGACATGTGTATCATACCTCAAGCCTAACCTTCCAACAAGATTTGACATCTCAAAGCCTGATCTCGTAAGACTTGAACTAAAAGTCCAACTTAGCTTGGCAGTCCAAAGTCCAACTTAGCTTGGCAACCCAAAGTCCAACTTAGCTTGGCAATCCAAAAGTCCAACTTAGCTTGGCAATCCAAGGTCCAGTTCTCGTCTGGCAAATCATTTTAAGGTCCAGTTCTCGTCTGGAAAATCACTTTAAGGCCCAGTTCTCGTCTGGCAAACCAATTCAAGGTCCAGTTCTCGTCTGGAAAATATTTTAAAGCCCAGTTCTCATCTGGAAAATCATTTTAAGGTCCAGTTCCAGTCTGAAAAATCGCTTTTAAGGCCCAGTTCTCGTCTGGCAAACCAATTCAAGGTCCAGTTCTTGTCTGAAAAATCTTTTAAAGCCTAGTTCTCGTCTGGTAAATGATTTTAAGGTCTAGTTCTCGTCTGGAAAAATAGTTTAAACACCAGTTCTCGTCTGGTAATCTATCCTCCAACCCAGTTTTAGTCTGGAAAATTACCAAAGTCCAATTTCATTTGACAACCACCAAATTCAATCCCTGACGATACCCTCGACAAGGAAACCTATCCCCAGCGCGCCGATCATTTGCATCGTCATGTGCATAACATGCTAGCATAACATTACATAATCATATCAAGCACTATCATATCATACGTGCATTAGATTCCCTAGCAGTTGCATTTTAATATATGTTTCAGTGCATCATGTAGTGCATGGCATATCCATCCCCAACATATCATAACAGGATCCAGGATCAGTTCACAAGCATCTTGGCTAGTCCTCCATCAAAGTCGGTAGTATTCCCCTAAAAAGAGTTGATACCTCGCACGTGCTCATGGAATCCTATTCCCCAGCAAGTCATACTTCAACCATGCAGTTGATATTGACAACCCCCAGCAGCTAATACTATTTTTGTTCCCCAAGCAGAAGCTATCTTAGAAAGTTTCTTGTGATCTCCCTCCTCCAAAGCCAGCACATTTCCTCCAACAGAAATCTTGCTCAACTATTCCTCAGCAAATTTTCAGAGATATTGCTTTGGTATCATCGAGGAACCTTAATGGATAAGGGACTGCTTCAACGACCCAGAGATTCATCTTCCTTTCAGAGATACTGCTTTGGTATCATCGAGGAACCTTAATGGATAAGGGACTGCTTCGACGACCCAGAGAATCGTATGCCTTTAGAGATACTGCTTTGGTATCATCTAGGAACCTTAATGGATAAGGGACTGCTTCGACGACCTAGAGAATCGCCTGCCTTCAGAGATACTGCTTTGATATCACCGAGGAACCTTAATGGATAAGGGACTGCTTCGACGACCCAGAGAATCGTCTGCCTTCAGAGATACTGATTTGGTATCATCGAGGAACCTTAATGGATAAGGGACTACTTCGACAACCCAGAGAATCGTCTGCCTTCAGAGATACTGCTTTGGTATCAACGAGGAACCTTAATGGATAAGGGACTACTTCGACGACCCAGAGAATCGTCTGCCTTCAGATATACTGCTTTGGTATCATCGAGGAACCTTAATGGATAAGGGACTGCTTCGACGACCCAGAGAATCGTATGCCTTTAGAGATACTGCTTTGGTATCATCTAGGAACCTTAATGGATAAGGGACTGCTTCGACGACCTAGAGAATCGCCTGCCTTCAGAGATACTGCTTTGGTATCACCGAGGAACCTTAATGGATAAGGGACTGCTTCGACGACCCAGAGAATCGTCTGCCTTCAGAGATACTGATTTGGTATCATCGAGGAACCTTAATGGATAAGGGACTACTTCGACAACCCAGAGAATCGTCTGCCTTCAGAGATACTGCTTTGGTATCAACGAGGAACCTTAATGGATAAGGGACTACTTCGACGACCCAGAGAATCGTCTGCCTTCAGATATACTGCTTTGGTATCATCGAGGAACCTTAATGGATAAGGGACTGCTTCGACGAGCTCGAGAATCGTCTGCCTTCAGAGATACTGCTTTGGTATCATCGAGGAACCTTAATGGATAAGGGACTGCTTCGACGACCCAGAGAAACGTCTTCCTTCAGAGATACTGCTTTGGTATCATCGAGGAATCTTAATGGATAAGGGACTGCTTCGATGACCCAGAGAATCGTTTTCCTTCAGAGATACTGCTTTGGTATCATCGAGGAACCTTAATGGATAAGGGACTACTTCGACGACCCAGAGAATCATCTTCCTTCAGAGATACTGCTTTGGTATCATCGAGGAACCTTAATGGATAAGGGACTGCTTCGACGACCCAAAGAATCATCTGCCTTGAGAGATACTGCTTTGGTATCGTCGAGGAACCTTAATGGATAAGGGACTGCTTTGACGACCCAGAGAATTGTCTGCCTTCAGAGATACTGCTTTGGTATCACCGATGAACCTTAATGGATAAGGGACTGCTTCGACGACCCAGAGAATCGTCTGCCTTCAGAGATACTGCTTTGGTATCATCGAGGAACCTTAATGGATAAGGGACTGCTTCGAACACCTAAAGAACCTCAAGTTATTCTGCTCATTTTACCCCGCTACCTCATTCTACCAGTTCTTGCACCATAGTACATTACCTGTTATGACAAATTTTGGGGTCTTCTTATATCTAATTGACTTCTACCCTAAAAATGAACGCCATGCAACCGTTCACTCTCTCGGGTCCAAGAAAATTAGATAGGGGCATCTGTCATACCCCAAATTTGTCCTACCCTTTCATGTTTCTTATACCAAGCATGTTGTTGCTTCATGTATTTCTTTTGGGGTCATCATGGACATGATCCTTTGGAAAAATTAGTCCATAAGGGTCTTGTATGCATTCATTGTGATTACATACTCTTGCAAATTTTGTTTGATTTTAAGTGAAGATAAAGGAAAGGTACGCCTTCATTTTAAGTTACATGATTGGTTCATTTCAAGGCATGATCAAATGGTCAAGTAGTTTTTGAACCAAATTTAAAGATGCTCACAAGTCTCATTTCAAATCACTATGAGTCTTGTTTTCAAGATTGAACCTAAAGTCGTGAAGAAAACAAATTAAGCCTTGGTTAAATTTGTCAAAAATCCTTTGTGCTTTAAAATCCAAATTTGGAGAAGTTTCAAGAAATTCATGGAAGAGTCAAGTTGTGATCAAGGCGTATGGAGGAATTAAGTTTTAGTTTCGTGGTGTTTGGTTTTAAGATCATGTCGTGGTAAAGATTTGACTCTACTAGTTTAAAGAGTGGTTTCATGTCGTTTCAAAATAATCCAAGTTGTTCCCACTTATCAAACATAGCTTGTTGTGTTGTTCAATATTGGAAATATTCTCAAAGCATTGCCAATTAGTTCTCAAAGCCACAACTTTCTTAAAACATGAGAAGCTTCCAAGTTTGTGTTCAAATAATCTTGAAAGTAAAAAAGGGCTATGAGTTCATTCAAGACCAGAGATTACAAGTGTGTGTATTAAAATTTGTTTGATCAGTTTACAAGATTTGAAATTCTACAACACTTAAAACTAGAGCTAATGATCCTATAAGTTTCTACAAGTTCTTTGTCAAAATCTCCAAGTTTTGTTCCTCATTCATGCATATGTCGTACAAGCTTGCTACCAATCCTCTCTATAACTCCAAGTTATCGTCCTGCTAGAGTTGCTATGCTAAATCAAGGGCATTACCTACATTAAAAAAGGCAGACAGAAAACAGGTCAGTACATCAGTTACCTCACAAAGCATCCAAGCATGCACAAGGTAACAGGTCATAAAAGAATGTACAATAACTCTTGTTACAACCATATACAAAACTAGATGGAAATGTCTACAAAAAAAAACTCCAAATCAACTTCAATGAATAACCTTAAAATTCCAAGTTTTTACCTTCACGCCAAGGGAGCTGCCAACTTCATATTCCAAGATATTACCATGAACTATTTTGGATAGGTTGGAAATGGACAAAGGCTTGACTGCCACACCTTTTACATTGCTGTTGCACCTAAGGATGACCCTGCCATGCATAGCATAAAAGGAAGTGATGATCACGGAGTCAATCCAGGATGAAATATATTAATGTTGTTCAATTTCCAACAGAGTTCAAATAAATTCATGACAGCTCATAGTAGTGATAATGAAATGATAAAAAAACAACGGGTTGCTCAAATCATGAACATGAGGAAGCGCAGCATGCAGTAGAAATAAACATGGACAGTGTAGTTAGGCCATGATTTCAAAGAGAAGAAGTTCAAAAAATTAGACCTGTGACAAATATTATGCTGATATTACTAAGGTCTTACCAGTGTGTTTCTTTCAAGTGTTCATCAATCCAAGGAGCTTTCCACTCTTTCATTTCCATGCCTAAGTTGTTCTCCTCCAAATGCTCAGTTTTCAACCTCGTGTCAAAGACTCGGCAACCCCTAGAGTAAGAATCCATTTGCTATCTCCTCTTGAATCAATTGGAACACACATGGGATCAAGGAGAAAAATCAATTAGAGAAGATGTAAAGATGCCTTCAATAACAAGGATTAAATGCATATCAGGAATGAAAGTTACATCCTCAGTAGAATAAATAAAGACAAGTACATGAAAATCATAGCAAAGTCACAAGTCAAAGCATTGGCAAGAAATTCATTTTACAAAATAAAAAGCTTTGATAGCAGCAAAGAGGAAACTCAGGTGCACATGGATAATGGTAGCAGAACTTACAACATACAAAGCAAGAATACCAGGAAAATAAAAATACATTACACAACAATTTGAAAGAAAACAGAGTCAACATGAGTCAAAGAGAATACACATCAGCAAAGTAAGAATTGTGGAAATATACACGTAGTGAAAAATTGAGCAAAAAAGCTGCATTCTAGAAGCAAGTATTCACTACAGACAAAATAGCAGAATATTTCATCAATTCCACTTTCTCAGTCCCACGAAATCAGGGTTCGTACAAAACTCCCAACGGATTAATATTCAGAGAAGACACCTCATCATTTTCTATAACAAACTCACACGAATTTGGAATGCTTCACACGTATCAGTCATTCTATATAATCTACACTATTCATTCACAAAAGGAGGACACAAGAAAACCCTACATCGGCTGCACAAAATCCTCACCCACTCACTAAAGCTCAAGAAAAATCCT
The DNA here is from genome assembly GCA_022829125.1 of Lathyrus tuberosus. Classification (NCBI taxonomy): domain Eukaryota; kingdom Viridiplantae; phylum Streptophyta; class Magnoliopsida; order Fabales; family Fabaceae; genus Lathyrus; species Lathyrus tuberosus. The sequence continues at coordinate 5,728,670 of JALAZF010000231.1, read as the reverse complement.
AAAAAATTACTCAGAGTTTCACACTGAAACTCTGAGCTAATTCGAGCTAAACCACTCCATTTGGAACGAGCTTCAACACTACATAAACGAAACTAAGAAGAAAGAGGAAAAGGAATTTAAGGAAAATTAGAGCCAAAGTTACCTGAGCACGACCAGAGAATCATTTTGAAGGACTCTTCAAGGAGGTACTCTTTTGAACTCTGTTTCCTCTGATCTGAGTTATCCTTGTTGGATTGTATGTTGTGTGATATCTCTGAATAACTTACTTTGTCCTTCTTGCTCCGTTTTGGTTGATTCTGGATCTATTTTGAAACTAGGGTTTAGATTTGGGAAAACCTCCGGTTGGGTTATTTGGTTAGGTTTTAGCAGAATCTGGTTTAAGATTCGTGTTTAGAAGGAAAAGTTGAGGGGGAGTTAGTGTATATCGTTTAAGGTTTGGTGGTGGTGTCGTCGGAGAAGACGGTGGTGGCTGCCCCGCGCCGCCGCTTCTCCGACTATTATTAGGTTTCCGGCGGTATGTTATTTGCAGAGGGTGAAAGCTTGGAGAGAAAGAGTGTTGAAGAAAGATAAAGCGGTGCGGGTTATGTCTTCTGATATTACCCTTTCCTTGTTTATTTCCCTGTTGTCAAGCAGTTGTTGTGGTGTCACCGTACTGGTGACACGTGTGTCCACTGAGACACTTGTCACCGGTTAAATGCTTTCCCTCACATGATTCCATGCGTGTAGTCCCCTTATCCCTACGATGCGCCATCGTTTCATAGCCTTTTGATCAAGAGTAAGCTTGACTTATCACCAATCAGACACCTCAGATCAGTCCGCGGTCAACCAGCCTTGACTAGAGTCCACCGTGGGCTCCTCCCATCGTGGGATTTTCAGCTTTGGGCCTGGGAAATTTCACTAAACACACCCCCAATTTACTGACTTTCTGGCCCATTTCCCTTTTTATTTATTTTTCTTTATAGTTTTATAATATTTTATTTTACTTAATAAAAAATCCAAAACACTTAAAACTAATTTCATTTTTTTTTAGAAAAAAATAATAAAATCTGTTTATTAATTAATCTTCATTAATTTTATTAAAATCATTTATTTAATATTAACTAATTAATTTAATAATTAGTTTTATTAAACATTTGATCTTAATTTAATTAATCAAGTTAAATCATTTGATCTTAGTTTTATTAAATATTTTAGTTTAATTTAATTAATTATTTGAGTTTTCTTTTTCATTCTAAAAATCTAAAACAAATTAATTAATTTAGATATCTCCCCTTCTTTTAGACTAACCTTAAGAATTTAGAATACTAACTAAACTAACATGCCTGATTATACATCTCCTTCCCCATTTTGTTTATGATCTTCATGTGATGTTTATAATTGTCTCATGTGAATTATTCTCATGCCTTGATTATGTATGTCATTCATAATATGCTTGTCCAAACCAAAAATTATTTTCAAACTAATACCTTGACTTAATGTCAAGCCCTTTTAATACCTTGTAAGTCGATTGTTTTCACGATCGCAATCAACCTCACATAGCCTCCTCTTGGGCTTTATACAACGATACTTGTTGCACATTTCACTTTGGTTTGTATGCGTATGTGTGATTGACTCACTTTAATTATGGCTTGATTATTCCCACTCGAGTAGTTATATCCCTCTCCCATAAGATTAAAATCAACATTTTTCAAAAGAATAAACAAGCTTGATCCAACGTCAAGCATTTTTCAAAACAAATTCAATTAATCAATTCATCCTCAAGCATTCACTTGATCCACATATCAAGTCCCTTCACTTAACTTGTAAGTCGAGCGCTTTTGCCTCGCAATCGACCTTACCTTGAACCATTAGGACCTCCTTTCCATTAGTCCTCAACCCCTTTCGCATGCAAAATCAAACCTCGATCAACATCGAGCATTTTTCAAATCAAATCAATACACTTAACCATATTTAAACATCATTTCTTAAAAGGTGAAAAGGAGGGGGATGGAGTCTTCGATCTTTCTCCTCAATTGTTTGGGTGCGAGTTCTCTTACTCGTGTGTGGACAATTGATGCCACAAAAACACTTGTAACTCGACAACATTCAAACCATTTTCTAAGCAATCATTAAAACATTTAATCCATATCTAAACACATTTTTACTAAAAGGTGAAGTGAGGGTGGTCGAGTCTTTGGCCCTTCTCCTCAATTGTTTGGGTGCGAGTTCTCTTACTCGTGTGTGAACAATTGTCACCTCTAAAAATTATCCTTTCCTCGCCTCCGTGCGACCGAAACCATAAAACACATACCAATTAAATTATTTTCTCGATCAAACTTTCTAATACATTTAATCCTTATCTAAATAATTTCTTACAAGGTGTAAAAGAGGGGGGCTAAGTCTTTAACCCTTATCCTAAATTGTTTGGGTGCGAGTTCTCTTACTCGTGTGTGAGCAATTGGCACCTACATAAAAAACACAAACCAAACAACCGTAGTCCCACGAACTACGAATGCTCTGAATTTCCCATTGCACGAGGGAATACGTAGGCACAAGGGTTCTCAATCCTTGGCGAGCACCCTAATAATAAACCACCCATCTCCCCCTTAAACGAGTCATTTTACCTTAGAAGATAACAAACAAACCTAGCTAACTTTCTCACGAATCGAATCAAGAGGTTCCCGTTGAGTACAACGGACGTAGAGGGTGCTAATACATTCCCTCTTGCGTAACCGACTCCCGAACCCGAATTTGGTTGCGATGACCATTTTCTTATCCCTTTAAAGGTTTTCTCGATATTTTCCTTTCCCTCTTTTGGTATGAATAAAGTTCGGTGGCGACTCTATTTCGAACAGTTTTTTCCGCGTCCATCGCAAGGATCGTATTTTTCGAGGTACGACAACACTATTTACAAGTCATGTTTCAACACAACAAGTTCATGAATTAAGCCATGGTTTGAAGTAGACATGGTATAACAATATTATTCACAACACCAAGACATTCATAAACATGAAGACAAAAAGTCAAGACATGAACAACACATATGATTTAGGTTATCAACACCAAACATGAGACTTTAAAAGAAGATATAATCAAGCATGAACATGAACAAGAATAATTAAACATGACAAAATTGAAGATGACATCAACACAAGTCCACAAAATAAAATGCAAGAAAGGATAAGAAACATTTTTTTAGAGTTTTTGAATTTAAAAGAAATAATTAACAAACATATATTATGATTTTTAATAAATATGCTAAATAAAATAAAGTCAAGACCTTTATAAAAATAATTTTGATAATTTTGAAAATATTATGGATGCTAAAATAAAAGGGAGAAAAATGAATAAATGGAAAATCATGGATTAATAAAAGAAAATGAAAAGAAAATAGAATGAAGAAATAAAACAAAACAAACAAGTGATAAAAAATTAGGAATGCTGCCAATGGGGTTTGAACCCACGCCTTTAGACTCAAAACTTAAATTTCTTGCCACCAGGCCAAGTTCTTCAATGTGATATGTTATACACGCGTGATATAATATATGAAACTTCATCATAAAAATGACTAAAAAATATAAAAACCAAAAGTCTGGGGCGAGGGGGATTCGAATCCCAAACTTCATGCTCACACACAAACACACAAATACTAGTGTTTCCACTAGGGCGAATGCCAATTCAGTTATTAACGCACATCCATTAAAATAAATATGGAACATGAATTAAAAAAAAATGGGCCATTGCCATCATTTTCATCTAAACCTATTTCCATCATTTTTGAATTTCTTGAACAACCTAATTTCCTCATCTCTCAACCATTTTGAAAAGTGTAAAAACCAAACATGTTCAAAATCAAACAAGGAATGTAATGGCATCATTTAATTTCATTAATTTTCACTCTAATTCAAACAATTAATCTGACACCAGTATGAACCCTAGAAATACAAAACAAAATAAAATCTCATACATCAATGATTCAGTCCAATTAGCTTAGGGATTTTTGTAACACCCCAATTCCCATCGCGGATAAATAATACATAAATAAATCAGAGTGAATAAAATTTTATTCTTAGACAGAAACGAGGATGCCACATTTGAAGAAAGAAAACACAATTCCTGCTCATAAATTTGATACATAACACAAAATGGAATAAACATAAAAGGGAAACTTTTTCCAATAAAAGGAAAGTTCAATTATGGAATAAAGCGGAAAGATCCATAACTGACTTGTTTTACAAAATAAATTGTTTTATAACATCAAAATATTCATACAAAGGTAATACAAAATAGATCCAACAAATGTATACATATATAACAAAAGTGTTCCCTGACTCCCGTGTTACGTATCAGAGCAGACAGACCGACAAAAGGATGGAGAAATAATCTTCACAAAAGCCTCTGAGATACTAATCTGCAATTGCCTCATAGAGCAACAAACCACAGCAGAAGGGTGAGAAATAACAACTAAATCAATATTGCATAATAATATGCAAATACATAAATTCACATGCATAATTATTCTCACCACAAGCATCGCATATTAATACATATAGCATGCCACAGATACATAACATATTTCTAATAATCCAACAACATAGCATATATCAATTATACCAACATAATCACATATTCCCACATAAGGCATACCAAAGTTATAACATATGGAAACACACCACCACATCACGTATATTCATATATATATAGCATACATAGAGAATTAATACAATCATTGTAATGTACAACATCCCCACAAAACATAGCATATGTCTATACATAAAACATATCATCCATAATCCATACATTTACCACAAATGCATATCAATCATAAATGCTATCACAAGCTCAACACAACATCAATCAATTCACAATTTCCCACGCATAATTAATCCATTCATGATTTTCCACACATAATCAATACATTCATGATTTTCCACACATAATCAATCCATTCATGATTTTCCACACATAATCAATCCATTCATGATTTATGCAAATGCACAAAGACTGACACAACGACTCTATGCAAATACAATGCGGTACCATCCATCCATCATTAATTCACTCAGGAATTATTGGAATCATCACTTGTTACTTAGTGTAACTCCCCGTCGGGCAAACGATGTTCCCCGTCGCTTTAGGTCCTCTTGGTATAAGGCTCATGACATTTATGGATCGCTTTAGGTCCTCTTTGTATAAGGCTCACGATCCGATCGCTTTAGGTCCTCTTTGTATAAGGCTCACAATCCTCTATAACGTCACTTTAGGTCCTCTTTGTATAAGGCTCGCGACCGTTACAGCAGATTCCCTCTGGAATCGTTTCGTCGCTCACACCCATTAGGGCACACGACATCACAAGAATGTATATCATGATGCTTGGCATACAATGACTCATGACAATCAAATGCATATACAACCATGTGAACCATCTCAACATCAATAATCATACATTGCAATCAAACCCAAAACAATGCATTTCATCATAATCCACAAACTACAACAATTAGCATTTTAGCATATACACTCATATCAATTCACATCAAGAATTACTCACCATCAACCACAACAATCACAACAACTTATCACATGCTTCAACATCATATAAACAACATAAAAGCTCCACGTTATATAACAATAGCACAACACATTGTAAAACACCAACCGCACGCATTTAACGCGATAAAAACCCGACAACCCAACACTTTTACAAAACCACGACTAAAATCATTCATCTACTGCTCTCCAAACCATTTTTAATAGAAATAATATTTCACTAGCTTTCCAACGCTTCGAACGGGGACCAAAACCGACTTACGGTTCAAAAGTTATGAATTTTTGAAAATAATATTTTTCTGAAACTAACAGTGGTAACCGGTTAGCATATATGCTGTAACCGGTTACTGACTAGAAAACAGCCCAGAAACGTCATTTTTCAAAGGGTAACCGGTTAGCACATATGCTGTAACCGGTTACTGCGTAACAGAACCCAAAAATACCTGATTTTTATGATACAAAAACCCCCCAAACTCATCCTTAAACCCCCCGATCATACCAACAAGTATTCCCGACTAAATCCTATAATTTCCCGACTATTCTACACGAACTATTCCACATTCTAACCGTGAAAACATCGATTTCTATCTAATTAATCACAATTTCAACCAAATGGAAAACATATATTTTTCAACCAAACATTCAAACAAATACATACATATACATATACAATCAAAATATAATCGGAACTTCTCACCCTTACCAGATTAATCGCGCTTGAAACGGAGTATTGAAGATTTACTCTTCTCCTCTTTTTCTCTCCTCTTCTTTCCCTTCCTTTCTCTTTCTCTTCTTTTCTCTTTTTCTTTCCCCTCTATTTCTACTTATATAAAAATATCTAACCTCTCAACTCAAATATCTCGCAAACGCTCTCGAAACGCGATAAAACATAATAACGATGAAAAATAATATATTGTCAAATAAAAGTCAAGAATAAAATAATATAAAAACAAAAATAATTAAATCGACTCGATTAAATAAATCGGACAAAACGGGGCATTACAATTCTCCCCCACTTAGAAATTTTCGTCCTAAAAAATATAACTGATACGAACAACTCCGGATACGACTCTCGCATCCGACTAACAAACTATCATGCCAACAAAAGGCACCCCACGAATAACACAAACTGACAAACCACCTTGCTAACAGGAGCTACAACAACAACACGACAACGACGATAACTACAACGACAAGATGCAAAGCCCATACAATGCACTTGGCGACCAACTCACGACTCAAAGAAAACCATGTTACCAACACCCGGGTAACACCCCCCTAATCTCCCACATAGGGATTAACCACACGCACTCGAACCAACACCATGGAAATGAGGCAACAACAAAGACAAGAACCTAAAGTCCCACGACACAACATCGTCTCAACAACATCAACAAAACCAGAATACCAAACATAACATCAATACAACAACGTTGTGATTTACCCATCAAACATGTAACTAATACATCCATTTCATATCCAACTTCTGACTCTCTCTAATATTCACCAGAAAAATCATAGTTCACTTCTAATATACCCAACCTCACACTCTACTGTGTTATCTCACCCACCAGACACAAGTCTCTGAACTATTCAAATAATTCTAACTCCCTGACCATCAAAACAGACATGTATAAAAACTTTTGACTTAACTCACCACGCACGACATTAACTTTGCCAATAGGATAATTCCAGCTAAAGTCATAACTCGTCACAAATTCCAACCATCCTCGTTGTCTCATACTATATTCCTTCTGACCAAACAAGTACTCAATATTCTTGTGATTACTAAACACTTCGAACCTAGAACCATAAAGATAATACCTCCAAATTTTCCAACACACTACATCCGCAACCAATTCCAAATCCTGAATAACATAGATCCTTTTATGAATCCTCAATTGTCGTAAAGCATAAGCTACGACTTTACCCTCTTGCATTAACATACTGACTAAACTCCTCAAAGACACCTCACAATACCTCACAAACGGTTTATTAGGATCACACAGAATCAAAACTGAAGCCGTAGACAAATTCTACTTTAACCCTCTCAAACTTTCCTCACAATGAACATCCAAAGCAAACGACTTACCCTTTGCAAGTCAACTAACGTAACGAAAATGCTAACTTGGAAAAGCCTTCCATAACCTATGGTAATAACCACTAAAGTCCAAAAAGCTTCCAATCACCTTAACCGACTTTGGAGCCTCTGCTGCAGAACTACATCTACTTCCGATGGATCCATAACAATACTATCATCAGAAATCACATTTTCAAGAAACTAACCTTTTTCAACCGAAATTCTCACTTGAATAACTTAGCATAACACTTTGTCACTTTTCAACACTTGTAATTCAATTCTCAAACACTCTACCTGTTCTTCCTCTGAGTTTATAACAGATCCGAATATCCTCAATTAAAACCACTACGAACTTATCCAAATTCACGACACAATCAAATCGGCCACTAAATCTCAGCACCATTTTTATAAGAAAGAACATCTCAATCCGAGTTACGAATCAAAAGTTATGGATTTTTAAAGAAAATAGAATTATTGAAAATTCCCAGGAGCGCCCGGCGGTACAAATTTTCGCCCGGCGGTGCCCCCTCCGCTTGTGCTTCGCCCGACGAAACTGCGGCGTAAATCCCATGTCAAAAACCCAAAAGTTACAGAAGCAAAACCATCAGCGCCTCTTGACTATCGCCCGGCGGAGCAGCGGCGCAACTCCTGCGTCGCCCGGCGTTCAAACCACCGCCCGGCGCTTCATATCAGATGCAGAATTTCTCTGCTGCGGTTTTAGGGTTCCAACCGCCCCAAAATCCACTATTTCCAAACCAAATCATTTCAGTTATCTATTCTTGAAAGTGGACACTTATTCTCAATCGTTACCTTATTCAACTGTCAGTAATCCATACACAATTTCTTCTCTCGACCGTCCAATTCCACAAATTCCAACATGTATCAACAACCAACCAAAAAGAACTCTTAATATCAATATTACATCCACACATAAGGGTTTTCTCAAGATTTCCATTAATGATCTAAAACTCCAAAGACTCCAAACCTCACCAGAACTCTAAGTTTGGCTTTCCATAGTCTCAATACCATTATACACATCATGCTTGTTATTTCGTTCAATCATCCATCCTTTTTATTACGAACAATACTGGAGCTCTCCAAGACGACACACTTGGCCTCACAATTCTCCTTTCCAGTAAATCTTCCAACTGCTCTATCAGTCCGGGTACTTCTAATGCTAACATCCAATATTCCATCCGAAAATACATCTGAAAATCACGCACAACTGGCAGCCCATCACTGTGGCCTTTCTGCCAATTTCTAGAAAACTATCATCACAAATCTAACAACATCTTAGTCTCATCTCCTAAGAGTTTTCTACTTACTTAGCAGATATAAACCTCAATTATTCGCCTTTGTCCAATTTAAGTTCACTCTCTACTCTCTGAGAAGGAGCCATTAATAATACCCAATCATTCTCCCTCAGAGACATTCCAACTTTACCAACATACAAAAACCTCTAATCCGCCTCATCTTCCGATATAAGAATCTTCATTGACTCAACAAAATAATCTGTAATCATTTTCTTAAATTCCAAACAATTCATTGCACACACTATCTAAGCCGGAAAGACACGTCTATTCTATCCAACATAATTCCCGTCTGCTATCAACAAGAGATTAAGGGTGATCAGTTCCTCAATTTGTCAATAGACAGCCGACAATCATGATGGGGCATAAACCGTCTTTACCAAACTATAATATCATTTCTTGCATCTTGTGCATAAAACTACCTAAGGCATAAATCCTTAGTTGACATAAACCTTACCTCCGCATTCCCTCCGGAATCGGGAACAACACTGTCCAAACAACACTTACAATCTTGCAACCAACGGCACACTGAGCCAATGCTCCACACCTGAAGCAACTTGGAGAAGCACAAGCTTCTCCCCCACTTATCTCATTCTCAATCCTGAAGAAAAAGGATTAGAAAACCAGAAAGCACTGACAGTGTTTCACACACATATCACGTACTACGGGACAAACAACATCGACAGTATTCAACTGTCACACCAACTGACTCAACAACTTGGCCGGACGGACAGACCTGCTCTGATACCACTAATGTAACACCCCAATTCCCATCACAGATAAATAATAGATAAATAAATCAGAGTGAATAAAATTTTATTCTTAGACAGAAACAAGGATGCCACATTTGAAGAAAGAAAACACAATTCCTGCTCATAAATTTGATACATAATACAAAATGGAATAAACATAAAAGGGAAACTTTTTCCAATAAAAGGAAAGTTCAATTATGGAATAAAGCGGAAAGATCCATAACTGACTTGTTTTACAAAATAAATTGTTTTATAACATCAAAATATTCATACAAAGGTAATACAAAATAGATCCAACAAATGTATACATATATAACAAAAGCGTTCCCCGACTCCCGTGTTACGTATCAGAGCAGAGAGACTGACAAAAGGATGGAGAACTAATCTTCACAAAAGCCTCCGAGATACTAATCTATAATTACCTCATAGAGCAACAAACCACAGCAGAAGGGTGAGAAATAACAACTAAATCAAGATTGAATAATAATATGCAAACACATATAAATTCACATGCATAATTATTCTCACCACAAGCATCGCATATTAATATATATAGCATGCCACAGATACATAACATATTTCTAATAATCCAACAACATAGCATATATCAATTATACCAACATAATCACATATTCCCACATAAGGCATACCAAAGTTATAACATATGGAAACACGCCACCACATCACGTATATTCATATATATAGCATACCATAGAGAATTAATACAATCATTGTAATGTACAACATCCCCACAAAACATAGCATATGTCTATACATAAAACATATCATCCATAATCCATACATTTACCACAAATGCATATCAATCATCAATGTTATCACAAGCTCAACACAACATCAATCCATTCACAATTTCCCACGCATAATCAATCCATTCATGATTTTCCGCACATAATCAATCCATTCATGATTTTCCACACATAATCAATCCATTCATGATTTTCCACACATAATCAATCCATTCATGATTTATGCAAATGCACAAAGACTGACACAACGACTCTATGCAAATACAATGCGGTACCATCCATCCATCATTAATTCACTCAGGAATTATTGGAATCATCACTTGTTACTTAGTGTAACTCCCCGTCGGGCAAACGATGTTCCCCGTCGCTTTAGGTCCTCTTGGTATAAGGCTCATGACATTTATGGATCGCTTTAGGTCCTCTTTGTATAAGGCTCACGATCCGATCGCTTTAGGTCCTCTTTGTATAAGGCTCACAATCCTCTATAACGTCGCTTTAGGTCCTCTTTGTATAAGGGTCACGACCATTACAGCAGATTCACTCTAGAATCGTTTCGTCTCTCACACCCACAAGGGCACACGACATCACAAGAATGCATATCATGATGCTTGGCATACAATGACTCATGACAATCAAATGCATATACAACCACGTGAACCATCTCAACATCAATGATCATGCATTGCAATCAAACCCAAAACAATGCATTTCATCATAATCCACAAACCACAACAATTAGCATTTTAGCATATACACTCATATCAATTCACATCAAGAATTACTCACCATTAACCACAACAATCACAACAACTTATCACATGCTTCAACATCATATAAACCACATAAAAGCTCCACGTTATATAACAATAGCACAACACACTGTAAAACACCAACCGCACACATTTAACGCGATAAAAACCCGACAACCCAACACTTTTACAAAACCACGACTTAAATAATTCATCTACTGCCCTCCAAACCATTTTTAATAGAAAGAATATTTCACTAACTTTCCAACGCTTCAAACGGGGACCAAAACCGACTTACGGTTCAAAAGTTATGAATTTTTGAAAATAATATTTTTCTGAAACTAACAGTGGTAACCGATTAGCATATATGCTGTAACCGGTTACTGGCTAGAAAACAGCCCTGAAACGTCATTTTTCAAAGGGTATCCGGTTAGCACATATGCTGTAACCGGTTACTGAGTAACAGAACCCAAAAATACCTGATTTTTATGATACAAAAACCCCCAAACTCATCCTTAAACCCCCGATCATACTAACAAGTATTCCCGACTAAATCCTATCATTTCCCGACTATTCTACACGAACTATTCTGCATTCTAACCGTGAAAACATCGATTTCTATCTAATTAATCACTATTTCAACCAAATGGAAAACATATATTTTTCAACCAAACATTCAAACAAATACATACATATACATATACAATCTAAATATAATCAGAACTTCTCACCCTTACCCGATTAATCGCACTTGAAATTGAGTATTAAAGATTTCCTCTTCTCCTCTCTTTCTCTCCTCTTCTTTCCCTTCCTTTCTCTTTCTCTTCTTTTCTCTTTTTCTTTCCCCTCTATTTCTACTTATATAAAAATATCTAACCTCTCAACTCAAATATCTCGCAAACGCTCTCAAAACGCGATAAAACATAATAACGATGAAAAATAATATATTGTCAAATAAAAGTCAAGAATAAAATAATATAAAAACAAAAATAATTAAATCGACTCGATTAAATAAATCGGACAAAACGGGGCGTTACAATTTTGATCTCTACTTTGTGACAAACCTATTGATAACTCAAATGGATGTGAATGATGCATAGTTCACATAGTTTCAGAAGTGTAGGCACTTACCGATTGGAGTAGGTTCAATGCCTCTTCAGTCAAGCTTCCAGAAGGTGGATGACGATGCAAATAACTTCTATGGACCTCTAGGATGCTTATGGGATGCTTGGTTTGTGTTGAACCAACTCCCACCTTCTTACATAATTCCTCTTGCAAAGTGAAAAGTGAGATTATGATTTTGATGAAAATGGTGTTACAGATGGAATATGTTGCTTTGGACAGTTGCTATGATGTTTGTGGATGATGTTTGAAGTGGTAGAATGATTGAAACAGGTCAAGATGAAGAGTTAGGGAGTTTTGCCTCAAAAGTCAACAAAATGAGTAAATGGGAGTTGACTTTCTAGTTTAGGGGTTTTCTGATGTTGTTGAAGGTTTAGACAATTGCTATAGACGATTTGTGATGTGTTGGGATGGTTTGTTTGAGTTTTTTGTGACTGAGATGGATTTTGAGGAGTTTTATGGAAATGGTGCAAATTATGAACAAGTGAAGTTTCAAGGTTGGAGATGATGATATGGAGAGGTTTCTAGCTCAAATTGTTGTGTGTTTTTGCTATGAAATGAAGTGGTATTTATAGGAAAAGGATCTGAGGCAAGTGAGAAGGATTTGGACAAAGTTTGAAGCATAATCCATTGGATAATGAAACTTTTCATAAAGTATCTTCAAGTACAAGTAGGCTTTTTCTTTTGCATGGTGACTTTTCCTCTCAATATTTCTGAGTTACATAGCTTGTACAAATGGTTTTGGTTCAGATTGAAGCTTTCCTTGAATCATGGAAAGTGGTTGGAAGCATAAAGAAGCTTTTTGTCCATTATCCACAAGTCAACCCAAGTAGCATGTTGGTTGATGCTTTTGCATGATGAAACAAGATCCAATTTTGTAGAAATTAGTACCATTGGAAGGATTTTGTATCAAGGAATAAGTTTCAAGTTGGCAACTTGCTCATAAAATGCTTGGAAAATGGGCAAAACAAGTCTTGAACTCGTGTAAAATCATGGTGCACAATTCTGCCTTGAACCAAAACTGCCTACCATGCCCACTTTGGGAAATCATAACTTCATGCTCAAGCAATATATTTTCTTGCTCTTGGTACCATTGGAAAGATGGGATCAAATAGTACAACTTTGATGTTGATCACTTGGAAAGAATGAATTTTGATCATGGAGAAAAATGGGTACCAAGATTGAACTTTTCCCTGATTTACACTTAGAAAATTTTCTAAGTATTGGACATTTTGATAACTTGTAAAATCTCAACTTTGGAAAAAGTCAGACGTTGATCATTTAAAGAATATGCTCAGCGTTGGAGAGAGATGACATCCCAAGTCGAATCGTCATTGACCAGAAAGGAATTGGTAGATTGTTTTGTAAAACATTGGTTCTACAATGTCTATAAACCAATCTGCCAATTCCTTTCCGGTCAATGGCGGTTCGACTTGGGATGTCATCTCTCTCAAGTACTGAGCATATTCTTTAAATGATTCATTCTCCTTCTCTGACATATTCAGTAATTATCTTCTGTCAGGAACCATGTCTATGTTATACTTATAATGCTTTATGAAAGCATCAGACAAATCTTGAAAACACTGGATGCGACTTTGATCAAGACTTAGGTACCACTTAGATGGGGCACCCTTCAAGCTATCCTGAAAGCAATGGATCACGAGTTTCTCATTCTCAACATAAGCAGCCATCTTACGATAGTACATGACAAGATGGCTCTTAGGACAAGCATGACCTTCGTGTCTATCAAAGTCAAGGGTCTTGAACTTTGGAGGAATTACAAGATCAGATGCGAGACACATTTCTCTAGCAGCAGCTCCAAAAACCTGATCTTCCTCTATGGCTCTCAGCCTCTTCTCAATAGTCTGGACATCCTCCTCAATGACCCTTATCTCTCTATGTCTCTCCTCTTCTTCATCTGAGTCCTCTGGACCATGATGTGGATCTACAAAATAGGGTCGTGCATGACCAGTTTGAGGTGCAACAACATGAACCAATTGAGAGAGTGTTTTTGGGTTTTCTGTTGTTTTTGAGAAGGTACTGGACCTAAAGTTTTTGATTTGTGTGCTCGCTAAGATTTCACAATCTTATGCCTACGTATTCCCATTAAAGAAAACTGGGAAATCAGAGCAATCATAGTTCCTCCTATTTCTATGGGAAGAAAAATGTTTGGTGTCCTGTTCAAAGCCCAAGATTGAAGATAAAATTTTGTGTGTCTTGTTTAAAGCCCAAGATTGAAGCTAAAAGTTTGGTTGAGAGAGAATTTGTCATCTCTAAAGGAAGAATATCTCACCTATTCATCACAAGTGTTAGGTAATTGATTATAAGGGAAATTACTTTAACTGGGATATGTAAAATCCAGCAATGCTATAATTTCCTTTATAAAGGTGATGTCATGAAGGAAGAAAGCTTTAACTCAGTGTAGAGCAATGCCACTTTTTCCTTATGAATCTTTCATGCTAAGAGAGGGACATTGGCTTGGATGTAAATAATCCAGAGGCTTGCCACTTACAACTGTTAGATGAAAGATGAATTTTAGCCAGGATAAAGGAAGGACTCCAGCTTGGATTTTTGAATCAACAAGTGTGCCACATACAGCAGTTATCTGGAAATTGGTTTTTTTTATTGTCTGTTTTGATATGTGATGTACAAAGAAATGTCTTCCTACAAAGAGAACTCTTGATTTCCTCTGAGGGGATGCTGATTTTTGTGTGCCTTGATCAAAGCCCAAGGTTAAAGCTAAAAGATTGACCATGCTTAGGGAGTTTTATATATGTCTTGTACAAAGCCCAAGATTGAGGTTGAAAAGAGATTGACTCCACTAGAGAGGTTGTATTTGTCTTGTACAGAGCCCAAGATTAAGTCTGACTCTACTGAGGAAAAATCATTAAATAAAGCCTAAGAGGAGGCTGGTTGGGGAAATTCTTATATGAAGCCTAAGAGGAGGCTGGCTTCTACTGAGGATTATTGAAGTCTAGAGGCAGGTCCAATATGTGTTTGGGAATCCAAAGGTTTTACTCTTTCTGGGGATCAAAGGGAAAGTTACAATATCAGATACCATGAGGCTCTGATTCTGTTAGGGTTTTATTGATGGTAAATTGACCCTGGCTAGGGATATTTAAGGTAAAATGTTTAAACCTTGTTGGAGATCTGAAGAGTTTTAAAAATGAATCTGAAAACCTAAGGAGGTTTTAAACTCTGCTGGAGACTAGTGAAATGATCAGGGTTTTTTCCTGTGTTTTTAAGAAACTTGAAGGTCTTTGTGAGATCTAAGAGGAGATGAGACTTTTCAAGTCTTACTTGTATGAAGCCCAAGAGGAGGTTGAGACTGTCCAAGTCTCTCATGAAGTGGCATGTTATGGCTGTAGAGAGAAAGATATCTTTGTATGATGCCCAAGAGGAGGCTGTTGGTTTAAGGGATGAAAATCAACCCTTGAATGGTCTGATGTTTTGGAATTCTTGACTTTCCTGAGGATTGAACTCGTGAAGATGACTAATTTTTGTCATATACCTGTATGAGGCATTTAGGTCCTTGTACTAAGCCTAAGAGGAGGCTGAGAACTTCTAAGAAGCCTGTGGGTCCTTGTACTAAGCCCAAGAGGAGGTTGGGGATGCTTTTAGGAAGCCTGTGGGTCCAAGCCTAAGAAGAGTTCAAGAAAGGTTTCACCGGGAATAAGTCATTTCTTTGCAGAACAATTCTAGGGTTTGAAGAAATTCAAAAGAGGTTTCACCGGGAATTAGTCTTCTTTGGGGAATTGAATTTCTTGTACATATATTTCTAAGTTTGGACAGTCTTGAGAAAAGTTTCACCGGGAATAATGCCTTTCTCTGTTCCATATTGTATAAGCCCAAGAGGAGGCAAGATTGTATTTGGAATTTCCTATGGGGAACTAGTTTTGACTATGTTGAAAGAGTAACCTCTGGTTTGACCTAAATGTAGAGCTAACTTCTGGGGAAAACTCTAAGCAAGTATGTACAAGCATATATATATATATATATATATATATATATATATATATATATGAAATATATAAATAAGTATATATTGAAGAGATAGTGGGACTTACAGTCTGATGAAAGCCCAAGCATATTAACTACAACTGTATGGTTAGGTCTTCAAGAAATTGAAGAAAGTTTTGATAAAACTTTAAATTTGAATTTGAATCAAAAATAAATTTGTTTTAAAAAGAAGTTTGGGGCTTATACTCAAGGAGAGGCCCAGATGATCTCTTTTGAAAAGACAACGATTGCGTCGTAGTTTTGAAAACCACAAAGGGACTTATACAATGACTGAGGTCCAAATTATTGTATTAACAAAGAGGATGGGTCTTACACTCTATTAGAGGCCCAAAAGTGTTATTTTTATACAAGATTTAGGGCTTATAACTCAAGGAGATGCCTAGATGAAAAACAACCATCGCACCGTTTATTTTGAAAATCGCGTATCAGGACTTTTACAAATGACTGAGGCCCAAATTAATTATTTACAAAGGATGTGGGTCTTACACTCTATTAGAGGTCCAAAAGTGTTTTAAAAGAAGAAATGTGGGGCTTACAACTCAAGGAGAGGCCCAGATGAAAATTATTTTGAAAACGGCGATCGCGTCGAGATTTTTTAAAATCGTATTGGAACTTATACAATGACTGAGGCCCAAATTATTATTTACAAAGGAATGGGACTTACACTCTACCAAGAGGCCCAAAAATGATTTGAAAAGTGTTTGAAAAATTAAAATTAAGAGAAACCCTAATTTTAATTAAAAATAAATTTTTTTAAAGGAAATTAAAATATAAAATGATACAAAATATCAAATATATTCAAAAACAAGTTGTCAACTTTAAAAAATATTTTGAAAAATCATGTTTAATCACATGAAAGCTTGAAATCCAATTGGTTTTGAAAAATCAAGGTGAGAATTTCATTTTAAAAATGTTTAAAAACAAATAAAATTAAATTAAATTCAAAAATCAAACTATATTAAATAAATAATATAAATGTTATTTTTTTGTAGAATAAAATAATTTAACATTTTTGTGACTTTTTAAAAAAAGAACCAATAAAAAATGAGAGAGAAATTAATTTTTGAAATCAATTAAGAAAAATATCAAAATATTCAAAAATTCAAAAATTTGAAAAAAGGCGGCAAGAACACCTTTTTCCTCGAGCGAGCTCTGTTTTTGCAGATTTGCAAAACCTCATTTTCTCTCTGATTACTCAATGAAAATGACTTTTGTAAACATGAAACTTGCTCGTTTTTGAACAAGGATTGCAGTCATATAAATTAATTGCATTTATATTAAGTGTGGAGTGAGAAATCAAATGATGAACTCAAGAACCCTAATTTCTGCAAGAACACAATGAAATCATATACACGATTCATACATAGCAATTGATTGAGCGGAAACACTCTATATAAGTGCAGAAACATGTTTGAAACTAGAAAACACATTTATGATGCATGGATTATAGAGTTTGAGAGTGTCAGGCTTACCTCTTGCAAGAAGAATTTGAATTCTATGTTGGAGGTGTTACAGATGTTGTGTAATGATCTGGACAGCTTAAATGGACCTCAAGTAATGTGTTTGAAGGCTTGGAATGGTTTGAAGCAATCTGGAACTTGTTGTGGCACCTCAACTGCAAATAAGCCAAAAAGCTTGAGCAAATGGGGGGTGACTTTATGATTCTGATGTTTCAGATGTGTTTTAAGGTTATGGATCACTCTTATATGATGTATGTGAGGTGTTGGCATGATTGGTTTTGATTGAATTGCTCTCAAATTGAAAATTTGATAGTGACTTGAAAGAGAAGCAAAAATTTGGTTTTTTAGTGAGATTTGGAGGAAAACATGTATTGTTATGCTTTGGTGTACTTGAATTGATCAGAAAGAAGCTCTATTTATAGTAGATCAAGTTTGTTTTGGGATCAATAGTGATTGAAGGCTGGATCACTCCAATCTCCATTGAACTTTGTCTTGTTGCCAAAGTCTCCTCTAGCCATTGACTTGGGTCAATCTTGCAGGCTTATGGTCCTCTGATGCTTGAGTTTATCTTGACTCATTTGGTTGATCATGGACTGATACATTAAAGCTCTATGCATCCCTTAAATTCCTCATGACAAAATTGGAGTTTTTGGATTTTGAACTTTGAATGTCACATGCCAAATGATGAGGTTTTTGACTTGCAAGGCTCTATGGTGTTATAGCTCTGTAGAGATCATGTTAATTGCACTTTAGAAACTAGTTTTGTATGGTGACAAGGCTTGCCAAGTCATGGAAATGAAAAAAATTGTGTGGTATGTACAAGGCTGTCTTGTAAAACTAGTCTTGGAGGTGTCATGTTTCCATGCTTATAACTCCCTACTTAAGTTGAATTAGGATGAGTTCTGGTACTCTTTGGAAAGCTTGTATATCCTACTTTAACTTTGATTTCCAACATTGGTCTTGAATCAACTTGGATCATGGTGAAAAATGGCCTCAAATTGGTGAAAACCCAAGACAGTTTTGTCCAAAATTTTCACTAAGTGTTGGAAAAAGTGTCCATTTTCATGTTTTTGTGATTTTGATCAATCCATAACTCAAAATCCATGAGGATTTGGAATCTGATGTAGTTGACAATTTTGAAGTATGTAATGAGAGCTTTCATTTGAGCTTTGGATGGAAGCAAATGGCTTTGTGGTTTGGGAGTTATGACCTTGCAAAGTTGGTGCCAAATCATTTTTCTTCCATAACTTGGAAAATTTTAAGTTTCTCAAGGTTGCCCCTTTTTCAAGTAACCTCACTTTTCTTGATGGATGATGATCCAAACCATGAATTAACATTGTTTTTTACTTAGGGAAGCCATGATTGTCAAGAAATTCAAAAAGTTAAACTTGGTTTTTTGGTATAGTTGACTTTTTGTCAGATGAACTTCAAACTGTGTGATCCTCTATGAAATCAAGTCCTTGACCTAATTCAAAACTAATGGATGGATTCCATAGGTGTTTTAGAGTGTATTGAATCATGTCCCAAGGTTTGGGAGCATGTCTTGGTCAAAATTCAAAGACACATTTGACTTTTCATCAAGAAGCCCTAATTGGCCCAAATGAATTTGAATCCTTGTACTGCTTATGAACAAAGTTCTTGGAATCAATCCAAACTTGTAAATGGATCAATATGATGTATTGGAGGTCTTCAAAATAATTCTTGATGTCTTGGCTCATGTCTTGCTCCAAAAGTCAACTTAGGGGTGAATTAGGTCAAGAAACCCTAATTCCTGATTTTTGATGAATGCATCCCCTGAGGCAATTTTGACTCTATGATTGGGTCCATGAAGTCCCTTTGAACTCCTTGAGTTATGTTTTGAAGTATTGGCTCATGCCCAGATGAAAATTTTCATCTGGAGGCCTTGGTCGACCAAAACCCTAATTTGGTGACACTGGCGATCCTGAGGCTTGATCCACTTGGAATGTTGTAACCTTGTGCTTGATTCTTGATGTGGGAGACCTCTTGATCCTTTATAGGTGTTTGAGAGGCTATACAAGTTGAAGATAATGTCCATTCTTAATTGATCCTTTGCTTAGATGCTCTGAGAGGGCTCAAAACCCTAATTCTTGGTTGTAGTGAATGCTCAACAATCCTTGAGAAGATTGATGAGGTATGATGGTACATCCATATTGTGATGATGATTTGAACAATGATAGGAAATCTTGGTGGTCAAAATTTGGGGTATGACACCAATGGGAAAGCCTCAGTGGCTACTGGAAAAGGAACAACTTGTTGAGTGGATTGCACTACAGCGGGTGGTGCTTGAGCCTGAGGTGTGAAGCCTGGTGGTAACCCAAAAGGAGGCCATGTAGAAGGCATTGTTGTTGTAGGTTGGGGTACCAGTACTGGACCAGCAATTTATGAAATAACCGTCGATTGTGTGTCCATTTTGGCCTTGATGACCTGCAACATCTCTATCGTTTGACCGAAGCTCCCTCGAAGGTCTTCGAGCTCTGAACTGACTATCTCCAATTCTTGTTCTTGTTCGTTCATTCTCTAACGAGCTTAGCTTCTGGTATTGTATCCGTGTTGAGGACTCAGTTTGGAACTGAAGAAAGACAGTGGGAACGAGGTTTTATTTGAAGAAAACTATGAATGCATATGGATGTATGTATGAATGCATTTTTGTTTTTAGGGAATCATTTGATTTTTAGTTGTTAGCACGTATTTTGCGAGTAATGTAATAAAAAAAAAAGGCAACAAATATAAGCACAAAACACTTATTCATTCAATAGGAGCTTAGAGTACTGAGTACAATTAATCATAATGAACTGGGCCAAAATACAACAAATGTGAAATCCAAATACATGAATAATAAGAGGTAAAACATCAAAAAGTCTTCTTCGTCTCACTTTCTTGAAGCTTATTCAATTCACTCTTGAACCTTTTCATCATCCTCTGAATGAGCTGAATGAAGTAACTGACAGAGGGAGGAGTGTCTTCATCAATGTCTTCCACAGCCATCTCTAACCTCAAAGGTAAATCCTTGGCTATCTCATTGCAAAACCTTATCAAGCCTGCAAGTTTGTCACGATACATGATAGTTGAAGGCTCAAGGAAATTAATGGCCAGCTCATAAGTCTTCAAAACCTCATCCAAGCGCTTCTTTTCATTCACCCATCCCACACTTTGACTCTTCATGGTCTTATATTGGGTTTTCCAGTGTTCCACCAATTCCTTGTTATTGGCCAACTCATCACATTTTTCCTTCCATGCAGCAATGCTGATCCCAGAGATGTTCCTTGCTTTCCACCCTTGGTTATGCTCATATTTCAATTCATCTTTAGATCTTCAGAGGAGCACTTTCAGTTCTTCGATATGGGCCTCTAGCTTCACTCTTACTTCATTCTTCTGTTTGGTGGCTAAGTTCTACCAATGCTTCCATTATTGTCCATTTCTCTTGGCTCTATACAATTGGTCATGAAGTGAACCCAATCCGCCATTAGCTTGATCCATACAGTCCAAGTCTCTCTCCTTAAGCTCTTGCTCAATCTTGTTCTTCTTACGACTTTCTTCCAAGAGTTCTTTCCTCTGAGTGCTCTTCCTTTTAAGGACCATGCTTTCTCTAGTGGCTTTGTTGAGCTGGGACTGATGATCTTCATTCTCCCTTCCAAGCCTTGCCACCATGGCTCTAAGTTCTTCTACTCCTTCAAGATAAATAGGTACAGGTTTGGGTGAAGGTGACCTTGGAGGGATCTCCATAGAGAATAGAATCTTCACAATCTTGACTCTTTCTAGGACCCATTATTGATAAGGCACATCATTCGTCTTGGACTTTGGTATGAACTTTCTCCAAAGATCTAATAATCCTACGGAGCAACGTTGGGTTATCAACTCCCATGTCATTTAGAATAATTTCTTCTAGCTTTTTGTCATCGGGATTTCCACGCATAGGGTTTCCAAGTTGTCGCAAAGTTAGCATAGGGTTGTAGCTTATGCCACCCTTAGAACCTATTAGTGGTACATTTTGAAAGTTTCCACAACTGATGATAATCTCTTGGGAGTTCAACTTGTAATGGTACCAAGGTATATCTCTACTAGTTAAGGATACCTGAAAATAAGCCCATTCTCCATTAGACACCCACTGATATGAACATTAGGCTTGACCACACATGTAATAAGCTAATTATAAAGCAAAGGGAGGCAGCATATCAAAGTTCCATTCCTCTTTTCATGACGAGCATACAAGGTATGGAAAATGTATGCTAGGAGTGGATGAACCAAGATTTATTTTTCTTTCCGCACAACCCAAAAAACACTGATGGCAGCTGAATCTATGAAACCTTCATGATTAGGAAACAGTACTAGCCCATAAATGAAAAGAGATAACACGTTCGGTAATGCATCCCACTGACATATCAGAAACAACCTCTCAGCTTCTTCTTCTTCTTCTAAGAAAGCTCTCCAAAAACCATGGAAGTTCTCCCTCTTACTGCAATTAGCTAAAGCATTGGAAATGGGGATGTGAAGTACAAGAGCTAACTCCTCTACTTCGGGTATCTAACCAATCTTGTTGTAGGGTGCCCTTCCCTTCATAAAAAAATTCAAAAGTCTGTCAAATTCTTCTAAGGTAGGAGCCAATTGGAAATCTTGAAACAAGAAGCTTCGAAGTGGAGGGTCATAAAATAAGCTAGGGCAGTGATGGTAGGTATCTGAACATCGACTGTGAGGAAATCCAGAATATGACCAAACTTTCCTTGCAAGGTAGATTTGAAGCACGGGGGAAGCTCCTTCAAAAGTCTCAGTATGTTGGTGACATCTAGCATTTTTGCTTTGAGTGACAATGGCTTTCTACTGTCTGAACCCGTTACAAACTTTTTTGTGCTAACAACTATTTGGTATAAAGATTCCCTGAAAACAAAGTTGATATGAGTGTTATGATGTCATGCGGGTGATTATGAATGCATGGTAAAGGGTTTAGGACAGGATAAGTGTCATACCCTAATTTTTGCCCCTAAGATCTCACATCTTTTTGTATCATCTACATAGTTTATCACATCGTGTGTCTTGCATAATACCCAATTTATCAGCTGAAATAAACTTGTTGAAATTTACATCCGAATCGGTCAAATCAAAAGTCAATTGTGCGTAAAATCAGTGAACGGAAAATTTTAAAATTGAGCCTACAAACGTCTGTGATATTAATCTACGTTTCGCGTAGTTTAACTCGGCGTGCTCAATTAAATTTTTCGACAACTTTTCGGTTGCATTTTGGTCATTTAAGCCATTTAAACGGGTAAAATTTATTTCAAAATTTGACCAAATGTTATATTTTTCCGAATAGTATATTTTTTGCTAATCATTTTGGTGTATTCATTTTATTTTTTTAGCATTTCGATACCGATCCAATTACTGGTTTTACTGTTTTTATTTCTATTTTTTATTAATATATATTTAAAGTAATCATATTTTCATTTTTAGAATTCATTTAAATAGTTTATTTCATTATATTTATCTTATTTTATTTTAATATTTAAAGTTTTTTTTTATAAAAATACTTGTCAATTAACTTTAAAAAAGTTATTTTGGTCTTACTCATTTTCTTGTGAAATACCAGCACAGCATCATGTTGTACTCTCTTTCTTCATCATTCATTTGAAAAAATAAAATATAAAATAACCATGCTAAGGTAACTTTTCTCTCCAACACATACCACACATATTTTTCTGATGGAAAGCAATAGATATATATTTTTTGGCTACTTGCAACCACCCATTTTTCTATGTACTTCCATGACTACACAAAAACTAACACCACAGAGAAAACCAAGATAGACCTTCTACTTCACCACATCTTCATTAAACCACTTCATCATATCTATGCTACCAACACAAGCAGACACCATACTGCTATGTACCACCATCCATGCGCATGACATAACCACATCTTTCCTTCATAATAAAATGCAAAAAAAACATGCTCAGTAAAACTCTCATCTTCTTCCATATTTAAATCACCTTTCCCTCTTCACTAAACACCTCACTTCACTTCCATTTTTGTTGGATGTAGTTTCTTAGCTCACCTTCCATTTCTTCACTAAAGCAACCAAGACTCCATATATCACCTTCCATTTCTTCAGCAACAACTCGCAGCAACAACTCTCAAGTGAGAGGAGAGCAGATCGCCGCTGTTTTATGGTTGTGAGTTTCATGGTTCATGTTGCTATTTTCATATATTTTTTTTGTTCTTCTTTTTATTTATGTATGTTAGATTGGAAATATATATTGAGTCTCATAGTGATTAGTTTGTCTTCCCCTTCCCTTTATTACTGTTAGTGTTGCTATTTATAAATGTGTGTTTGCCTTTTTATTTATATTTGCTTTTGTAACAAATAAGAGAGATAGAGACATGTGAGTATTTTGTTTTTATTTTTTTCTGAAAGTAACAGAGAAGCACATCGTGAATGAGAGAGAGGTAGGTCTTTTGAACTTTGTCATACTGTTATGCATTTTGCCTACTTTATTTTCTTTTCTTTCCTCTGTGAACATCATGCGTGAGAGAGACAATAAGTGGTTTATTCTTTTTAATTTTACTAGTAAAAGACCCGTGCGTTCGCACGGGTTAAAGTTATTTTATTTAAAATGTAAAATTTGAAATAAATAAAAAGTTTGTTATATAGTATTAGAATGCAAGCATTGCTTGTAAGAAACTAAAAAATTGTCAACTTGTGCAGAAGGTGGATAGAGGTAGATTCACACATGGATGCAAAAAAAATCACAAGTTCTAATTGGGGTAGAGAGATTGATGGAAAAAATACAAAAGATTTACAATGAAGATGACATAACCTTCAAATTTGGTTATCACGTTTCAATGATAACAAGGTAAAATCAAAGACAAAACAAAACATCAAATATTCCATATCATTAATAACCTTTTGCCTTCTAATTGCCACACCAGTGTCAGTGTTAACAAAACTCCCAACCTTATAGAACCTACATTCTTCTCACCCGGGCTTAATAAACACATTCTATATATTGGATTAGTTGCAATGATAACTGATAAAAGGAAAAGATAAAAAAAATCATGGTTGTGCAATCCACTATCATGGTTGAAGTAACTGAGTCGTCATCGCTGCCTCCACTATCACTGCTGCTACTGCTTCCTTTACCACTATCACTGCTGCTTCCACTCTCACTGCTACTGCTAGGTGTAGATGTTTCTTCACCCTTCCCCTCTGCATTCACTTGGGCTCTGAGAGTTTCAGTGGAATTGGGTCCTTTGTCCACCTCGTCACCACTATCATCCACATCAGCGATCTCATCATCAGTGATAGGAACATTCATGCCAAATCCAACATTATCCTTTTCTTCAACATTATTGTCATTCTCAGGTGTTCCACTTCCAAAAAGGCCGTCAATGTCTACATCTCTATGTTCCTCAACTTTATCTATCGCAGCTGGTGAGATAGAAGAAACAGTGGGTGGTTCATTTAGTTGATCATATGACCTCTTAGAATCAGACTTGATGCCTGCATTAAGATAAGTATAATATTAGATTAATTTTAGTTCAACAAATGCATAGCAAAGTCACTGCAAACTATATCATCAATTGTGAAAGCATCACTTCTGAAAATAACAAAAAACAGACATCCCGTAATATAAAATAATTCCTCGCAAATGTAATTTAACAGTCTATACTTGGCAGCATCAAGTTACATTGATGTATCAAAATGAAAAGTTTAGTATATCCTACATGCATCTGATTGAAGGAAAAGGTTGCAAAGTGGGAAACAGAAATACAGACGGAAAAAAAAACATTTGTTGTCATGAGTATCTCACAAGTCATCAGAAAATCAATTAATCAAGGATTTTTCAGGTTCACCGATATCAAGACGTTCCACTTCAACCTGTGAAGATGAATATGATATGGAGACTTTAAAAATCAGAATATTCTTACATCATGGATAACCCTATCTGTTGCCCGGATCTCAATTAAGCTATCTCTGTTATTTAACGTGAGAAACTCGGAAGGTTGACAGTACTGCTTAAACTGATAATTTCCTTCTGGTGCACTCCCTCTTGCAATAGGTGGCAGCTGAACATCATAATTGAACATTTCCTTGGATTACTCCACATTCCCATAGACCTATTCCACAATCAACAAACTGTCATTAAATTTTGGCTGCAGTCACAAAATGGAATTAATAAGCCAGATTCAACTATTATTATTCTGTAGTTAAAATAATTATAGATAAACAGCGCATGTGTTTCCTTTTAAACAGTCTGTGTTCACATGTATTTGGAAAAACAATCATGTGATACCTAATAACCTAATCATAGTGTTGCCTCATTAAAATGTACTTTGTTAAAAAACCAAGCGCTGGTAGAGTTATCCTTGAAGTTCCATGAAGAAACAGCAGCAGAATGTATGAACAGAAGTGACACTGATTCTGAGTAAGCACCACACTCGACACATTAGACGTATATCAGTGGAACACGCCTTATGCCTCCTACAGTCTTACGGACCTATAATATAACTATAAGTAATTTTGTTAAGGACCATCGAGTGAATAAAATAGTAGACTTCAAAGGGAGCTCCGGACTCCATAACACACCTAGAACCCTAAACCATAAACCAAACAGGCTCTAAACACAAAAAGAGAGCAACATAAACAATTTTCACAGTTGTATCAGGGCTGGTTTGACTTACAGACATTGGAGCAGAAACATGAATAGAATTAAGAGAAGCTTGACTGTGCGACATGTTGTTGTGAGGATAAAATGTAGCCGAGGATGAAGTTTTCAATCTTATAACTGAATTTCCAATTGAGGCGGATGGACACCCAGAAGTATTAGCTTTAATATAACCCTGAGCATGCGAGTGAAAAGCCCTTTTCCTTTAAAAATCATTATCATAATATGATATGAACTTTAAAAACTATTTTCAGGTGGAACATGATAAACACTAAAAGCCATAAAGTGAAGTTGGAAATCATGAAAATGAAAACTTCAGAAGCATGAAACACCATTCAGATATATAGATTATTGGTGCAAAACAAAATATCGGACTACGAACCAATTGACAAGAAAATCGAAAGAAAAACTATTCAGACTCTCACCATCATCTGGTATGCAGCCTTCGACGACGCAATCGTCTGTATCACCTAGCCTTCAGCAACAACAACATTCCCAAATGATTAGGCAGCAACAACAACAAAATTCTATTTGTCAACAACAACAAACACCAATGACTCAACAGAGAAGGAAAATGAGAATGATAACTAAACACGACAGCAAAAACATTAACATCTCTGAAGTTACTCTCAACTATTACGAAATTCATGTCATACAAATATACTAAACACGACAGCAAAAACACTTAAGCAACTTAGTATGAACATGTCAATAAAAATAAATCTTATTAATAAAAACAAATAAGCTTATTATTAAAACACATTGCAGTGGGTACAAGCATTTCCCTACTTAATATACAACCATTTCAATTAGAACCAACCCTGTATACTTTTCATACTAAAATAATTTGGACGATAATGGATATAGGTCACTATAAATATCATCTAGAACCCATAAAAACATAAGTAACCAGTACCTTAACCATTTTAGACCACATTCCTTTTGCTGTTACACTACTTCTATCAGACAGCCCAAAATTTGGTAAAACAAAAACACTAACATTCTGTGTTTCACATGCAACAATAGCAAAAGTAACAGGAGGGTTGTCTTTCGTTGTCCTGAAATATTAAATGACCTTAAGAATATATCCACCAAAATCAGTATTTATATAGCAGTTTGAAAAGAGAAAATCCAATTTCAGTTATATGCATGCATATGTACATGCATACAAAAAGAAAACTTTAGCACTAAAGATCGAGAATCCTTAATTTGTTTAAAAAGATTATTGATAGATCCTAAACAGATAACACGCAGAGCAAAAATAATCTTCTCCAGAACTGTATGTTCATCTTCATCTATTTCAGGGACACAAAGATGTAAATAGCAGTTTGGCTCTAATATCAATTCGGAACACAAAGATCAGTGTAAATAGCAGTGTTGTAGAAAACATATTAGAGAAGCCTAATCACCGATATAAAAATATAAAAAAAAACTGGGAAATGAGTTGATTCAAAATAACCATGAGCCTCATGGATTAAAACCAATTTTACCAATGATAATTTTTTCAAACTCTGAGCTGCAATTGTTTTAATTATTTACCTGATTATACATGTGAATCAACAGTGAGGCATTTCATTTGAATATCTGATTCATGCTCTGCAGCAAAAGCCAAATATGAGTTGGAAATACATAACTCAATGACATACCAAACAACTACATACATTTTATTCTCTCAATGTGTCCCTGTTATACCATGATGTTAACAACATCAAACACACTCGACACCATGATTCGGCATAATATTAAAAATTGCGGCACAAGCTACCCTTACCATCACTATCTCGATTCAAAACCTTTAATACGGTGACTTAAACAAACAATAAGATGAATAACTAAATTAACATATTGAAATATCATACCAGCAACAGTTGTGGATTTCAACGATGAATCCATTATTTGGGGGTTGGATGTAAAATGGACTTTGACATGTGCATGTATATGTGGATCCAGCTCAGTAGCAGCATGAAATGCAGATACAATAGTGTGAACCTCATCCAAACATTGACTATATTGATTGTCCACCTAAGTAAAAACAAAACCATTATCAGCATTTCAGAATCAAAACCTTCATTTACGATTCAAAGGCAACCAAACATGTCAAAATTAATTCTACAGATCTAGAATCAATTATACTTGACAACATGCAAACATGTAATGTAATGTTAAGAGTTGCAGTGTACCAGCTGTAGAAGCATCAGAAGTTGTGATTTCTTTGATTCAGCAGCCTGCCTTGTCAACGAAGAATCAGCATACGCTTCCTTATCTGGAAATCTGAATGTACAGAATTAGTAAAAGGGTGTCTCCAAAAATATCACGATTTCATCATACCTAGCCTTCGAGTACTTGGGAGTAGTGGCATCCATCTGTTCAATACAGAAGATAATGAATAATTACATAAATGAGTTACAAAAATATCATATGCAAAAGAGACTCAATCTCAATTACCTTGTTACAACAGCAGATCATTTGAGGTAACAAACCCACACTAAACTCAGTAAACAACATCAAACACACTCGACACCATGATTCGGCATAATATTAAAAATTGCGGCACAAGCAACCGTCAACACCTCTATCTCGATTCAAAACCTTTAATACGGCGACTTAAACAAACAATAACATGAATAAATAAATTAACATATTGAAATATTATACCAGCAGCGGTTGTGGATTTCAACGATGAATCCATTATATCGGGTTTGGATGCAAAATGGACTTTGACTTGCTCACATAACTATCATCTCTTGTGAACAATTCAGAAGCCTTTACAGAAACTTCTCTTTCCACATGAACTAAAGTGGAAGAAGCAGCAATCGACACCACACGGAACCGTACTACCAGGCCTGCTGCTACCATCTGCCATCCCAAGACCAGAACTGCACCAGTCAAACAAGGACTACACGATAAGCACTAGCTTCCAAACAACCCTGCGCAAGCCACAAAACCCCAATAACAGGCCAATATCCTGCCATTTTGAAGCAAACATACTGCTGCAAAACCATCAATAAACCTCCAAATATCAGGATGCAGCTACAATCCAAAGACCACTCCCTGTACCTCCAAACAACCTTGCCAAATTCATTACATTTACAACCTACACAAAGCAAAACAACACCAAATTCATGTCAAGATCCATTAGTTCAATTCATACCACAATTCATACAAAATTCAACATCCAATTTCAACACCATCATAAACAATTCCATCACATTTCATCCATAATTCAAAACCAGTTTCTTTAAAAATCCAAAATCCATTCAAATCCATCAATTTCTAAATTCATCACCATTCACAATTCATGATTCAATCTCATTCATAAACCAAAATCCAAGGCAATTTCAACACTTTATTCACAAACTTTCAAGCCACATACCACCACATTTCAAAATGTGTCACACAACATGTTCACCAATCATGCTTAATGTAACAAAATTTTCATGTACACATTCAGCAAGTCCAAGCCATTACACTTCAATGTCACCTTTCATAATTTTAGTAAACCACACAAACCCAGTGCAAGACAGAAAATGCAGAAGAAATTCAGAAGGAAAATAGACAATTCATTGCAGCATTACAGTTGTTCAACATTCACAAAAAGGGAAACAATTCAGAGCAGTGGGATTGAGAGGGTAAAGACCCTAACATTAAAATAGAAAAGTGAAAAATAAGGTGCAACAGTCAAGAATCCAAAGGGCTGACAAAGTTTGATTTTGATTTCAAAGGCATTCAAAGGAAGAATGAAACTTAGAATTTTCAATCACATCACATTCAAAGCTATAAAAACACAGCTCAACCTGCTATCAATTAATCCAAAAGCATTCAAAGCTATAACATACTATGTAAACTTCCACTGCTTCTTTACCAATCCAGAACCAAAAACAGTCGGAACAAACTCATAAAACCTGAACTGAAAAAACATATAAAAACCAGAACAATAAAAAATCATGAACTGTGTACCATCATGAACTGAAAAAAATCATAAAACTAGAACAAACTCATATAAAGCACAATAACAACATCACAAAACCAGAAGAAAGTATCAAATAACACATGAATCCGAAATGAAAAAAAAAACATCATGAAACCGAAACAAACTCATATAAAGCACAATAACAACATCACAAAACTAGAAGAAAGTATCAAGCATTAGCCAAACAAAGTGCGGAACCGTGTAACATCATGAACTGAAAAAAAACCAGAACAAACTCGTGAATCTGAAATGAAAAAACCAGAAATAAACCATAACATACATAATCGATGAACATAAACATTTAAAAGGAAAAAAGAAATATTCAATGAAAACATTAACAGTGGGTAATTCGGGATCAGAGCTGGAAAAATGAAACGATGTGAGGAATGAAATGTGTTGCTTTACCTCAAAGAACAAAGTTGTGCCATACTATACCTTTGCCCCATTTCTTGCAACAGCATTGTACCAAACCCTAAACCAGATTCAGATCAGAAAGTCTCACAAAACCCTTGCAGAACTCATTCTTTTCAAATCAGGGGGAAAGGGTGTGACGAGAAGGAGAAGAAAATAAGAGATAGGGGGGAAAGTCTGATGAGAAAGAGGGAAGAAGAGGAAAGAACATAGAGAGAGAGATCTACGAGAGAGGGAGAGAGAAAGAAACGAAAAAAAGAGAGAGAGATCTGTGAGATGAGAAAGAGAGAAAGAAAAGGGAAAAAGAGAGAGAGAAAGAGGAAAAGAGGGGAGATGAGTGATAGAGGGAAAAATTCAAATTTGTTGTGCCACGTGTACAAAAGGAGTTGTGTGATTGGTGAAAGAATATTGAGGTAGTCAATTACCAAAAAGGGCATATTTTAGTCTTAAGTAAAATCAAGTGAAGGGTAAATAAGGGAGTGCATCATACCTAGCCTTCGAGTACTTGGGAGTAGTGGCATCCATCTGTTCAATACAGAAGATAATGAATAATTACATAAATGAGTTACAAAAATATCATTTGCAAAAGAGACTCAATCTCAATTACCTTGTTACAACAGCAGATCATTTGAGGTAACAAACCCACACTAAACTCAGTAAAGAACATCAAACACACTCGACACCATGATTTAGCATAATATTAAAAATTGCGGCACAAGTAACCGTCAACACCTCTATCTCGATTCAAAACCTTTAATACGGCGACTTAAACAAACAATAACATGAATAAATAAATTAACATATTGAAATATCATACCAGCAGTAGTTGTGGATTTCAACGATGAATCCATTATATGGGGTTTGGATGCAAAATGGACTTTGACTTGCTCACATAACTATCATCTCTTGTGAACAATTCAGAAGCCTTTGCAGAAACTTCTCTTTCCACATGAACCAAAGTGGAAGAAGCCATTTAGTCGATGTCTGCATCTGCATTTGATCATAGAGGTGTTGAGGAATCAGTGTTGAGGAATCAGTCTTCCAGTCATGTCTTCTCCCCGAAAGTGTCGAGCCATGTAGTCGATGTCTGCATCTGCATTTGATCATATATCATAGCATAGATTCATATACACATGCATAGCATGAGTGTTTCATCCTCATTTGCATTCTCCATAGGTCGTGTTGTTATCAACGTCTTACCTTGTGGTTAAAGTCCAACTCACTTGGCATCTACCAAACTAATATTGTCGTGTATATCTGACGTTCTTCCAGATATGACATTTCGTAACCGATGTTCTTCTGGATATGTATCTTTGTTCTGATGTTTTTACAGAAGTCCTTTGTTGTTCTGATGTTTTTCAGAACTTCTTTGTTGTTCTGACGTTTTCCCATAACTCCCTTTTTGTGTTATTTGATGTTTTTCTAGATGTTCCCTTTGATTCTGATGCTTTTCCAGAATCTATCTGAGGTTTTACCGGATATGTTTATCTCTCTGATGTTTTGCCAGATTGAATCCTTTGTTCTAATTTTCTTCCATAACCTATCTATTTTTTTTTCCAAATATTTCCATTGTGATTCTAATGTCTTTCCAGAATCTATCTGAAGTTTTACCAGATGTGTTTGTCTCTCTGATATTTTTCCAGATTGAGTCTTTTGTTCTGACGTTTTTCCACAACCTATCATATGTTTTTCCAAATAGTCCTTTTTGATTCTGATTCTTTTCCAGAATCTATCCAAAGTTTTACCAGATACTCCTTTGATTCTGATACCTTTCCATAATTTGTTTCACTCCCCAGTGAGTTTCCAGATATATCTCTGTAATTCTGATGCTTTTCCAAAATTTCATTTCTTTTACCGTCTGATGTTTTTCTAGATGTGTCTTTACTTCTGATGCATTCCCAGAATTTCATTTTTTTACCGTCTGATGTTTTTCTAGATGTGCCTATAATTCTAATGCTTTTCTAGAATTTCATTTCTTTTGTCGTCTTATGTTTTTCCAGATGTGTCTGTAATTCTGACGCTTTTCCAGAATTTCATTTCTTTTGCAGTCTGATGTTTTTCCAGACGTGTCTGTAATTTAAATTCTTTTCTATAATTTCATTTCTTTTTCCGTCTGATGTTTTTCCATATGTGCCCGTTGTTCTGACGTTTTTCCAAAACTCCTATATGTCTATCTGACGTTCTTCCAGATACGACTTTGCTTATGATGTTTTTCCAGATACGACTTTACTCCTGATGTTTTTTCCAGAACTCCTTGTGTGTCTATCTAACGTTCTTCCGGATACGACCTTACCTATCTGATGTTCTTCTAGATATGATGTTGCTTATCTGATTCTCTTCTAGATATATCTTCTAATTCTTTTCCCGTACATTTAATGCTTTTCTAAATGTTTCGGATGTATCTTCAGAATCTCTATTTTCATCTAACGCTCTTTTAGATGACTTCAATTTTTTCTGACTTTGGTTAACAGCTGTTGAATGCCCTCAAGTCTGTTTCCATTCTTCATCCAATGCTTTTCTAGATGTGTTCCGGAGTTTATTTGATGTTTTCCTGAATATCTCTGATGTTTTCCAGAGTCCACTCAATGCTTTTCTGGATGTCTCTGATGTTTTCATATGTTCAGGAGTTTATTCAATGTTTTTCTGGATATCTCCGATGTTTTCCGGAGTCAATCAACGCTTTTCTGAATGTCTCTGATGTTTGTTATATTTTCCAGAGTTTATTCAATGCTTTTCTAAATGTCTCTAATGTCTGCTGGAATATCTCTAATGTATGTTATGTTTTCTAGAGTTTATTTAATGCTTTTCTGAATGCCTCTGATGTCTGCTGGAATGTCTCTAATGTATTTCTCTGAATTCTCCTCACATCACTAAATGATCTTTTGAATGATGTGACTCTTTTCTATCCAGTTCCGCTCATGGATGATGATTGTTGATTCCCCAATGGAGCTTATTCAACGTTATTCTGAACATATATGTCGGTTGCTTGTATATCTCTGTTGTCTGTTTATGTTCCAAAGTTTCATTCAATGTTCTTCTGAATGACTTTGATGGTTGTTAGTGTTCTTTACCAAAGTTTTGTTCAATGCATTTCTGACAAGATTTCTGATGACTGTGATCCTTTCCCCAGTAAAGTTGCTTTTGCTTTCTGGATGTTCCTGAATATTCCACAGTACAGTTGAATGCTTTCTTAGAAGTCTCTGTTATATTCTCAAATTTCTGGTCTCATTCCACATCTAATGTTTTTCTAGATGTTTTTGATTTTTTTTCCAGATTGTATTACCTTTCAGCATCTGATGCTTTTCTGGATGTCTGTATATCTGTTTAGGATTTATCTCTCTTTTCAAGTATTACTGGATACTCTTTGTCACCCTGACGGATATCCATAATATCTTGTTTCCCCTCAGTCATGTTTTTCTATTATTTATTCCCCTGTGATTTTCCTTTTTGTTCTCTTCTTGCAGTAGTTTGTCTTCTATG
Source organism: Lathyrus tuberosus (assembly GCA_022829125.1). Taxonomy (NCBI): domain Eukaryota; kingdom Viridiplantae; phylum Streptophyta; class Magnoliopsida; order Fabales; family Fabaceae; genus Lathyrus; species Lathyrus tuberosus. Next base: position 5,694,345 of record JALAZF010000231.1, on the reverse strand, counting down.
GTTTCATTCCCCGCAGAACGTCGAGTCTTGCATTCATGTCATATCATAAGCATTTTTGTGGTATCTTAGGACCCAAAATTGTGCATGTTTGTATTTAAGTCTCTCCGATCTTGTCGAGACGAAGATTTCAATCTTCACATCTCCGAATCGAAGAAAACTTAAATAGGGGCATCTGTCATACCCTAATTTTTTACTCTAAGATCCCACGACTTTTTACATCGTCTGCATAGAATATCATGTCTTACATCTTGCATAATACCCAATTTTTCAGCTGGAATAAACCTGTTGGATTTACAGCCGAATCAGTCAAAACTAAAAGTCAACTGTGCATAAAATCAGTGGACGTAAAATTTTAAAATCGAGCTTGCAAACGTCGGTGATATTAACCTGGCGTGCTCATTTAAATTTTTCGACCACTTTTCAGTCGCATTTTGACCAGTTTCAGCCATTTTAACGGGTAAAATTTATTTCAAAATTTGACCAAACGCTGTGTTTTTCTGAATTATATATTTTTTCCTATCACTTTGGTGTATTCATTTTATTTTTCTGAGCACTTCGATATGGGTTCAATTATTCATTTTTTTACCATTTTTATTTTCATTTTTAATTCATATTTTTTTATTAATAAGTCTTTTTAGAGTTTATTTAAATAGTTATTTTACTTTTATTTTATTTATTTATTTTACTTAATATTTGAGTCTCTTTGACTTTTTACTTATACTGGAAAGACTTAATAGATAAGTTTTGAACTTGTTTTGTTTGATTTCTCTTTGTATGAAAAAAAACATATTGCACACACAGTGTACTTCCCACACTTTCTTTTTCTTTTCTTTTTTTTGAACTTTGTGAACATAAAATAATTCACATATTTGACGACTAAGGTGAACAATACTCCAATTTGCACATAGCTCAGTCAAATAATACATAATTTTCATACCTCATGCCTTATGAATAACTTCCACCACACACTTCATAAAAACTCTCTTTATAATATCCTGCATACATAGTGTAAAAGAGGACAACTCCTGGTATATCAAAAAGAGAAAGAAAAGAACAACCTTCCTTTTATTTTTGGTAAAACAAGATGTCAAGTTGAATGGTCCAACATGAAGAAGTCTGGTGAAAGAAGACTTGTCAGATATGATGTCCTAACGTATGTCTCGACATCCTGACCTGATATAGCAGGTTTTAAAATCTGGTGCATGATTTAAGGGACAATCAAAACGTGGATCAAGGAATCAGCCAAAAGAAAGTTGAAAGCCCAACGCAATAGAAGGCTATAAAAGAAGATCAAGACCTAGGCAGAAAAGAGAGAGAGAACAACATAGACTTAGGAATCCTATTTTGTAAAGTAAGGTTTAGGTTTTGAGAGTCGTAGGTTTCTCTTGTAAGTCACCCTATGTATCGATTTGATACATTGTAGTAGACATAGGTACTTGTACAGATTTAGAAACTCGTAGATAATGAATCGTGTATTGTTCTTGGATGAAGCTTTGAAGCAAATCCAAGTTAACTTGTTAGTCAATGATGCTTAACTGAACTTTGTATTGAAAGGGGTGTCTTTCAATAGGATGATACAGTTATGGTGTAGTAACTGTTAGATAATCACATGTTGTGATTAAGGGAGTGAGATGTGTTTCTCTTATCTAGGATGGTGTTCTTAGATAAAGATTTCATTGGGTAGTGATAGGTAAGCGTGGGTGTTTACTGTAAACCTGAGGTTGTTTACATAAAACTATACTACTAATAGTGGGTTCTTCTTCCTGGATTGGTATCCCCCAGATGTAGGTGAGTTGCACCGAACTGAGTCATCATATTCTGTGTTGTTTATCATTCTGTAATTTACATTTCAGTCTTAATTAACATGTTGGAACAGATGTCGAAACATTTGTGTTTATGTAGTTACGGATATCCTGGATATCAGTTTACTGTTATGTTCCTTATTTAATAATTATGCATAACAATGTCTTGACATGTGTTAGGACATCTGCTGTCTGCTATGCCAGAATTTCAATTGGTATCAGAGCAGGCATCCTGTCTGTTTCTGGATGAGATCTTTGGGAGATACTTTCTGGCGTTTTAAATAAGGAGGAGTTTTGAAGATCATATCATCAAGTCAGACATACTCAAGGGTATTAATGGATGGGATAGATGTTTTTGATCGAAGGCAACAACCCGGTGGTTGTTCATAGTTCTGAGGAGATTCTAAAACAAATGCAGGAGAAGTGGCTAGTTCTCTTGTTGGGGTGCCTTGTAAGATGTTTTGACATCTTATTAAGGCAAGTTGAATTTGTTCCTTGGTGGTTCCACTGCATATGATTCTGATGGAAGAGCTCTGGAATTTGTGGGATTCTAGAGTTGTTACTGAAGACAGATGGTGGAAGATCTCAATCGTCGGCCTCTATATTTGAAGATATCTGCATTCTTTTATTCCAAAGTCGGGAGTCGGGAGCGATGGAATGGAGAGAGTTGTTGGTAGATGTCTGTTATGGTGACTTGGTACTTGGAAGCTTGGTTCCATTGTGCATTTTGAAGTCAGTTGAAGAGAAGGGGAGTTGAGATTAGGTTTATCAAGTTCTTGCTCTAGGGATTTGATAAATTATTGATCGGCTATGTTGTCAAAGATACTTGAGAATTCTCTCAGGTCCACTCATAAAGGCATATCAGTCATGCATCTGGAGTCTTCTAGTTATTCTTCTGACTAGAGGGTGTTTCTGTGAAACATAAACCTGAAGAAAGTGGAGGTGATTTATTTTCACCATCCAAAAGGGCAAGGAAGGATTCATCTTTCTTAATCCTAAGGATGGATCCAATCTGAATGGAGATTTTAGAACTGTTGTGGTAAATAGGGTTTGTTCAGAGAGAATCTTAGTTACTTGAGTCGAGGGTGGCAGCCTTGGTATCTCAACACTTTGTTTGTCAAGGAAGATACTTGCAAATATTGAATACTTGATAAGTGTTCATGGAGGGATCTATTAGAGTATGGTTTCAACAGTGACACAGGGTTATCGAACAAGGATTTAAGATCAATTGCTATTTGTGATATTCACAAGTATTTAATTGATTATTCATGTATGTGAAGTTCAAGATTGTTGATGTTCAACACGATGTTGAAACATCTCTTCCTCTGGGTTTGTGCAGAATCATGAGAGGGGTACTGTATAAGCTTTTGGATTTATTTCTCTTGGGTGTTGACCTAAGAATCTGCTTCAGTGTGGTGTGGCAGAAGCATCTGGTCTCTGGAGAGTGTCCTGGAAAGAAATTGGTCTAGACAATGGTGATGTGGAAGATGAAGAAGAAGACATCATAATCTTGATGGATAGTTCTTGGATCAGTTTATTTCTGATCTAGGAAGTATTAGAGTGCAGCAGGCGTGTTACAGTTGTTACTAGAAGCATCTGATGGTTATCTGGAAAGTGTCCTGGCAAGAGACTTATCCAGAATAGGGTACTTGGGATGGCACAGCTTGGGTCAGTTTATTTCTGATCTAGGTAGATAGGAGCATGTGCTCTTGCTCATCTTGGAAATCAAGGTTAAGTGGCAGTTACCTCTGACTCTCTATAGACTGCTCTACTTAAGGAAGGTGGCATTTTTTGGCATAGCTGTGGTGTAGTCAATGACTACTTCTCTTCTAAAGAATCAGACTCGACACGTTTGAGCTCTTTGGAGTTGTGAAGCAGATATTCATCAAGACGTGAGTTTGAATTAAATACATGTGATATGATCAAATAGGATGGAGGTTGTCTACTCAAACTTGATTGTTGAATCAAGTCTATGAGAACATAGAACTCTTGTTTTGTTATAGGGAGGAGGTTCTTCTAAGTGGCAGAAGGAAGGACTGAATTCCTCAACTGGATGTCTGATCAGATGTCATGACATCAAGCAGAAACTTCAGGGTCTTAGTTGATGTTGTGGCGCATTATCGTAAGATAAATTGATCTTCTAAAAAATAAATGGAATCAACACTTTAAAAAGGTCTATCTCATGCACTTTGCGGGATCTGTGGAAGGAGAAGATGTTACATGTCTAAGGCTTGGTGGATCCAAGATGGCTTACTATGGAGTAAGTAGATCATGTAACTTGAAGATTAGGTTTCATTGGTGGATCAGAAGATTGTCTGAAACTCTGAAGAAAAGTTAACATGAACCAATCGGTGGCATTTGGTTTATCTTTATTGTGCATTCAATCAGGGTGCTTAGAACTAATTGCTCTTGGGCAGAAGGGTAGTTGGTTGAAGACTTAAGGAGGTTCTGGTTCAGTTCTATCTTGGAGCTTGTGGTAGAAGTTCTAAGCTGATTATGGAAGATTGCCTTCTTTGGTGGATAAGAGTTTATATCTCTCTTTGGTTATTTGTAGTTCTTGTTGATCAAGCTGGTGGCACAGTGTTGTTTGAAGATCTTCAGTTGGATTACTATGCAAATGGTAAGTCTAGTGGTGGAGCATATCAAGAACCATGTTGGTTGGTGTCAATGATATATGAAGGATGTCCTAACTGATGTTAGAACATCTTCTAGGTTGGTTATCCTTGGAATATGATTCTAAGTTCTAAGTGTGGAACTTGACACACACATCTTGTCTAAGAGGTATTTATCTTGTCATACGGGAGAATGATGGGTAAAGGACTGTCTTGAAAGTCTGATGTGAATGTGGCATGCTAGAAGTGAATCAGTTTGGTGCTTGTGGAGCAAATGGGCTGAAGATTTATGGAGCATGTGTCTGATGTCCTTCAAGTGTGAAGAACATCTGGGTGAGCTAGCAAATTAAGGGGCTTTGTATGTCTCTTTGAGGAATGTGAAGCATTCAGATTCAATTGGGTTGTATCTCAGAGAACAATGAGATCTATACATGAGAATTCAGGAGGAATTCATGTGGTGTATGGATGGTTTCTGGACGAGAGGGATCAATGGTGTTTTGGTCTCAATCCAAGAGTTTGTTGGTTGTGGTACAAGGATGTGTTCCTGGTACTCTCACTATATGATCATGAAGTTGTCATGGGATATCATGTGGTGATTTTGAGGTGTTTCTTGCTGAAGAAGCATCATTTGAGAAAGATAGGGGAGAACTTTTGTCTATGAAATGTACTGGTGTGGTACATGGATTGCTTGAGGGTCAAGCATTATGTGAATGCGTACAGTAGGTGTATTGAACAGAGGGCGTGCTCTAGAAGATATAAAGATGCGTCTTATGTTTTCCATTAATTTAGGGTGTTCTTCTTGCAAAGGAACACTGGTTATCTACGACAGGGGGAGTTAGACTTCTGTTCTGGATATATGGCTGCAGTGGTGCAAATTGTTTATCAAGATTGTATGTGGTTTCAAGCAGTTTGTGGGAGATTGCCTCCGGTGAGGATGATATGTCAGACGAGATGTCATGACATTACGATACTGGTATAAGTTCTGGGTGAACTTATCAGGTTGTTCTGATTCTGTCATTGGGTGTCAATAGACTAAATCAAAAGCGATACAAGTATCTTGGGAGTGTTCTGAGAGTCATTGTCTATTTCTGGGAGAATTTATTTTTCTCTGTAGAAGCAGATAAGATCTTTTAAGAGTCTTTGCTGCTAAATGAGAAATGTTTGAAGGATTGTCTTAACATCTTGGTCAGTTATTCTTAGTTTTCTGGTTGAAAGGATTATCCTTGGATGTTGTTGAAAGGGATGGTGACCATGCCTCAGATGAATTAAACAAGTCTGACAAAGCGTTAAGACAGTATTTAGGACACGTGGGAGTGTCTTGATCGGTAACTTCTATGGACCAAAATTTCAAACAAGTTGGGTATTTAAAGGGGGAGTCTGCTTTTGGTTTTCCAAGTTCTTGTTCTGGGTAATTCGTCATGGCCTTTGTCCGAGTCTGGATGAGTACCGTGTGGGTATGGAACTGTGTGGGCTACTTTTGCCAATTTTTGGCTAAAATGGGGGAAAAGGAGTGTGAGTGTGTGTTTGTTCTCTACTTTATATATTGCTTTTCTTGGGATTGTTTAGAGAAATGGTGTCACATGCAAGTATACATGCTTGATAATGTAGCAAGTGATAAAGTAAAGGTCGAACCCACAAGGAAGTGTAAAGTATTTGAACCACTAATATTGATTTTCTTTGTTTAAGAGAAGTGTGAGCAAGGTAACAGAAATATGAGAATAAAGAACAAGAGCAACACACAATTAACTAAAATAAAATCTATACTAAGAGGAGTTAAAATATCAGAGAGATTAGTTGATGAGCTAAATCCATTAGTATAGTTGTTGTTAAAATGCTTTTATGATGTGAAGTGTCGTGCCTCAAAAGGTCAGAACATGATCTAGTGGTGTATCTCTACAACATCAAAAACATGCATAACTAGGGCAAGGGAACAAATCTCTAAGTCTCACTTGTAACTCTAAAATATATCTGGTTTTAATTCTGAAAATTTTTATGGTCTCAACTTCTTATCTCTAAGCAAGTTGAATTAAGTGAATGTCTCTATCCTACTTTATTAACCACTTTTGTTATGAAATCTGCTTGTTTATTGAATCTCTCTCAACAACAAGCTTTTACCTTTTTCCTAGTTGATCACTCTAAGAACCAAGTTTATAGCATAAAAACACATAACAAAATAAGACACTTGCCAACACATCATATAAACATAAAAACAACTTTTATACTAACTTCATTAGTCTCATCAAACAAAGGTTTAGCTCATACTGATATGAGTACAAACTACTGGAGTGAAAATAATAGGAAACATTGTCTTACAAAAAGTAGTAAAGAAATGCAACCTAGTAATAACTTGGAGATCTCTTGTGTTGTGTAAACATCAATAGCTCTCTTCAGTCATGACAGCTCTCAGCAGATCATACAAGTCTGGAGGAGAATAGAATAATCTCTACTAATACGCTAACTCTTAAAATAAACTAAAAACTGAAATAAACTATTTGTTGTGTGTGAAATCTCCTGTCTCTTTCTTCAATGCACAAGCTCTCTTTATATAGTGATGATGGAAGTGGTAGTTGCTCCTTTCTTGGATCATGGGTTTCTTGATAAAATTAAGGTTAGGCCCAAATCAAATCCTCATGTGGACCAGCTGTCCCTCAACCCTTCCGTTGCAAGTAATCTGGTACAGATGTTGGTGGGAGACAAATCTGCTTTTTGCAAGCGGCTGTGGCAGAGTGGTGGAGCAGGGCAGACGGCTGGTGGTGTTGGTGCTGGGCGCTCTTCTTACAGCGTGGTCTCCACCGTACTACCTTTTGTCATCTAGCTTTCTTAATCTTATGCATTCCTTTTACGCCAATGCTCTTCAAATGCTTCCACGTGAGCCTTAGTCATCGTTGACTTCCATCACCAATCTCCAACTCTCTTGGTGAAATAGTTGATTAAACTATCAACTATTTTCTTACAAAAAGCTCCCCGTTCTGCTCCAGGATCTGTCAACTGGGGTCATGCCTCCTCTCACCATCATCTAGCTTCCTTTTAGAGCACAAACACAATGAAAACATAAAAGAAGCACCTAGTGTGCTTAAAGCTTAAAACATGTTGAAATACATTAAACTCATGCCACATCAGTAAATCATGAACTAGAAATGTCACATAAAATGGGCCAAAGTAACACACTAAAATAGTGTTATCACTCCCCTAAACTTGAATGATCACCTATCCTTAGGTGATGTGACTGTGAAAGACATAGGAAAGTGAAATTGGCTCTCAACAGCATCAGTCAGGTTCAGCAAGGTAATGAGGCTTAAGAATTGGAAGGGTCAGAAAGCGATAACTAGTGCAAGTTGCCCAGCTTTGCAATTGGCCAAAGTTTGGTTAGCTCAAGGGAGGACTAACGTCTCCTGTCACGACCCTACTCTTCTGGGAAACAAGCCACAATTTTCTCTTTTTGATCCCCTCCTTGTGTACTTTCGTGAGTGGGGTCTCTTCTCTTTTGGTTTCACTAGGGAATTCTGTCCTGATTCTCAAATGATATTTTTGACTAGCACACTTGGGACCACACTTCTCCACTTATTATTTTTGTTCTTTTTCTTCCTTTTTTCTTTTTCTCTTTTTTTTTTGGCAAAACGTTTCATCTCAGAAGCATCTCAAGTGAGTTCAACTGTATATTATGATGAAACGCTTGTTGTTCCTCCAGTTTTAGGCACAAGAACTTTATTGGTGGTCTTTGCCACTTTTCGCACACTTTTGTGTGTTTTTATGTGGAGTGTGTCCCTTCTGTGATTGTCTCAACCATTATTTAAATCTTCTTGTCCTTCCCTTTGTGATTCCTAGGATTTCAACCTTTCTCTTGATTTTCACAATTCAGTTATCTTTTGGAAAAATATTTCTGGCTGGTTTAATAGACTAGTGTTGTCGTGATAAAGAGAATCAGTCTCCTTTGTCAAACTCATTTGGAAAAATTCCTACACCTTGCTTTGCTTACACCTAACAACGTCATTCCTCTTTTTCATTCTTGAGCCCTAAATTTAAAAATCTGTGCTCTTGACCTAGTTGAATCCAAACATTTCCTAGTCTTCCTTACTCTAAGTTATGATAAGCACAAATTCGGCAAAAGAATAATCAAACAGATGCCACACACATGTCATTAAAAACAAACATAAAAACACCAGATCATCATGTTCTAGGGGCACTACAGCTTCCCCACAAAAAGATTAAAAACATATGTCTCAAACACGGCCATCCCAAACACAATATCCAAAATATTATCCAAGAGTAGAAATAAATAAGACAACATCAATAGACAGAAAAGTTTGATTTTAGAGGATTAGAGTTGGGGAAAATAGGCTAAGCACTGATACCCTCCCCCAAACTTAAAGTAAGGACAGTGTCTTAACTGTTCAGTGATGAGAGGTGGCAAGTCAGTGCTCACCTATTTCACCTTACCACTTAGTCCCTAAGCCTGGAGCTCTTTCTCGGTGCTGGCAAGGTTTGTTTCTTTTTCTTTTTCTTTGCCTCCTGCATTCCTAGTTCTTTCTTCTCAGTGCCCTCTTCAGCTGTGCCACTAGTAACCTCCTTCCTAGCAGCTTTACTTGGACTTTTAGCCTTCTTTTGAGGTTGCTCTTCAACTTTTTCCCACTGCACCTCCGCAACAATATTTTCTTCATTCACGGTAGGTTCCTTGACAGGTTGGGGTTCTGGTTCAGCTATGATCTTTTCCGTCTCTTCGCTACCCACCTCCTCATCTCCTTTGGCAACTTCTTCTTTCTCTGTCTCTATTAAGGAATAATATTTCCTCAGTTGTTCTGCTTATTTGTCTTCTTCAACTCCTTCTAACTGCACCATATCTTCCACAGGATCCTCCTTCTCATCATTCTCTTCTTCCTCTTCAGTCATGTTCTCCTTATTCATTTCCAATTCTTCAGCATCTTTGTCTACCTCTGTCAATAGGGTTTCCAAGACCTCGTATTTTCCTGAACCTTCTTCTTCTTGATCAGATTTGTTAAGGTCAAACTTGTTTGCATTGGTTACAGGACTGGTGGGAGGTGTCATGACTGCAGCGGTCTCTTTCTTTCTCCATTCTGCCTTCAGCTTCTTCTGCTTTGGGCTTCCCTCCAGTTCTGGAGGTGGAGAAGAGTATGTCTTCCTCAACTTCTTTTTCTTTTTCACTTGGCTCTGGCTGGTCTCCACTGACACACCCTTACTGGTCTCTTTAACCTCTTTCTTTTTCAACTCCTTGTCCTTCTTCTTCTTCTTAGCTTTCTCCTTTTTGGTGGGCTTCTTTTCCTTTCCTTCATCAATAGCAACAGTTGGTTCAATACTCCCTAGAATGTGATCCGGGAACTTTGGGGCCTCCAGCGAGTTAGATGGGGCTTACATAGCCCACATTTACTTTAGCCATGACGCCCTGGCCTTTTGGTAAGCGAAGTACTATTGCTGGTCTTTCTGTATTTGAATTAAAATCTCCATGGCAGGGCCTTGCTGCTCAGTTGTCCCAGAAGAAATTTGACTTGCTTCTGCTGTTCTCTTCCAGGATCCCTTTGGTTTCATTAGGGTCATGATCAGGGTTTTGTCCAGTGGCTGTTGTGGAGAGCCAAAGTTGTATGTGTCGTACTCAGGCACGCCATGTCTCCTACACAGTGTTGTTATCAAACAAGGAAAATATAGCATCCCCTCTTTCTTTTTCGAGCAAGCATGAATCTCTTGCACGATGATCTTCCCAACATTGATAGGCTTCAAACCAGTGATGCAGTGTAGAAGTACCAGACTTGCCCTAGAGACCGTCTCGTTGTGAGCGGTCAGCTTGATTGAGTGCTTTAGGAATTGATACCACACTTTGGCTTCTGGCCTTAGATCCATCCTTTTTACAGCCTTGTCAACCCATTTTGTACCAGTGACACACAAAGACTCCATATAGGCGTCATATTCGTCTTCTTGAGAACTAAGCACCACGTTCTGGTACTCGTCTTCCACACTCCCCAGCTTGAAGTAGAAGTTGATGTTGGACTCAGTATAAATGACTTTTGTTCCTCTGATTATAACCTTCAACCTCTTGTGTCTAGGATCAGTCAGATTGGCATAAAATTCCTTGACCAGGTTAGCATTATACACACCAGGTTGCTTGCAAAAAATTTCCCATTTCAAGCGTGAAATGGTTGTGCCAATGTCGCCTGGTAGTCCCAATTTCTCATCAGTACCATCCATTATGAATCCACGTTCAGCAAACACACTCATCTTACTGAAGTGTTCCATGAAACGTATGTGTGCTTCCACGTTGACAAAAATCTCATCTTCACTGGATATGTTGATTGTAGGGGCGACATTCTTCTTTCCTGTGGTCTTGTAACGGCGGCCGGTGTTTGGGTCTCTCGTCATTTTTTTTCTTTGGGTAGTGGAGGAAATATGGTTTGAGAGATTTTAGGGTTACGGAGAGGATGATGAAAAGTGAAGAGGTTTTGTTTGAATGTTTGGGTATAGAGAGAAGTGGAGGGAAGTTGGAAAGGTGTTTGGAAAAAGTTTTAGAAAATAATAAAATAAAACGTCTTTGAAAGATGGAGAGAGAAATTTTCCATTTTTGTGATTAGTAGGGCAAGGAGTGAAAGGGCTTAGGTCTGACAGCTGAAAAGACTCTTTTAGTGGGTTTGCGTGTTTAGGTGGCTGAAGTGTCTGACGTGGCAGACATGGCCATCATGACTCTGCTATCACACACGGCCCAAGACACTCAATCCCCATGCTGCGTTTCACTTCTCTCTCTTTATCTTTAAACACAACGTTTCATTGCCTTTCTGATTTTTTTTCAAAAGAAAATATTCAATGCCAACTCAGCATTAATATTATTCTATTTGGACTTAGTAAAAATAATCTCTTCAACTTTTCCAATATTCCAATTCCACTTTCCTCGTGTCTCATGCTAGCATGTCACCTCTTGTCATGAGCTGATGCCACTAAAAACTATCATGATCCTGTACAAAATAAAACAAAAAAAATGCATAAAGATGGGCTGCCTCCCAGTAGCGCTATTTTAAGGTCTTATCGCCTGACCAACACAACAATCTATCAATCAATGAAATGGAGAGAATCCCTTGTGTTACTTGAGGGTTCTCCAAGATAAGTTTTTACCCTTTAGCCATTAACCTTAAATCTTTCTCCATTTTCTCATTCAACAATTCCACAACACCATGGGGGTAAATCTCTTCCAAAATAAAGGGTCCATACCATCTTGATTTTAATTTTCCAGGGAACAGCTTCAACCTTGAATTAAAAAGTAAAACTTTTTGGCCTTTCACTAATTCTCTCTTCTGGCATTTCCTGTCATGCCACCTTTTGGTCTTCTCTTTGTACAATTTTGCGTTCTCGTATGAGAACAACCTATGCTCATCTAAATCATTTAATTGGAGCATTCTAGCTTGGCCAACATTTTGAATATTAAAATTTAATTGCTTCACAGCCCAAAATGCCTTATGCTCCAATTCAATGGGTAGGTGACAAGCCTTCCCATAGACAAGTCTATATGGAGACATGTCTAAGGAAGTTTTATAGGCATTCCTATACGCCCATAGTGTGTCGTCCAAGTGCTTGGACCAATCCTTTCTTGTGGGGTTAACCATTTTTTCCAAAATTCTCTTGATTTCTCTATTGGAAAGCTCCACTTGTCCACTAGTTTTAGGATGGTAGGCTGTAGCAACCTTGTGTTTAATCCCATATTTTTCCAATAAGTTTTCAAAAAGTTTGTTGCAAAAATGGGATCCCCCATCACTGATGATAGCTCTAGGCGTGCCATGTCTTGTCAAGATGTTCTTGAGCAAGAACTTGGTCACAACCTTAGCATCATTGGATGGTGTTGCTACTGCCTCAATCCACTTGGACACGTAGTCCACAGCTACAAGGATGTAAATATTTCCAGAGGAGGGAGGGAATGGTCCCATGAAGTCAATACCCCATACATAAAAAATTTCCACTTCAAGAATACTAGTGAGCGGCATCTCTTGTCTCATGGACAAATTTCCAACCCTCTGACATCTATCACACCTTTTTGTAAATTCATGAGCATCCTTAAAAATGGAAGGCCAGAAATAACCTGATTGCAACACTTTTGCTGCAGTTCTGACCCCTCCAAAATGTCCACCGTATGGGGCTTTGTGGCAAGCTGATAAGATCTGTCGCGCCTCCTCATAGTCAACACATCTCCTTAATAACTGATCTGAATACTTCTTGTACAAGTAAGGGTCATCCCAGAAATAGTTCTTGATAGTGTGAAAGAACCTCTTTCTTTGTTGGAAGTTGAATTCTGGTGGCACGGCCCTGCTGACTAAATAATTAACAATGTCAGCATACCAGGGAGTCGTACCATCAGTAATCACCAACAGCTTCTCATCCGGAAAGCTCTCTTTAATGTCTCCACTGTTTTGAGATTGCACTTCTTCAGGTAGTCTTGAGAGATGATCAACAACTGAGTTTTCTACTCATTTCTTGTCTCTTATCTCTAGGTCAAACTCTTGTAAGAGAAGCACCCAACGTATGAGTCGTGGTTTTGCATCTTTTTTGGCAATCAAATACTTGATTGCTGCATGATCTGTGTACACAATGACTTTAGTTCCTACCAAGTAAGGTCTGAACTTATCAAAAGCAAACACTACTGCCAACAGCTTCTTCTCCGTGGTTGTGTAATTGATTTGTGCTTCTATCAAAGTTTTGCTTCATAGTAAATAGTGTGAAACACTTTGCTATGCCTTTGGCCTAACACAGCACCAATAGAAAGTCACTGGCATCACACATTAACTCAAAAGGTTTGGACCAATCTGGAACTTTGACTATAGGTGCAAAAATCAGAGCTTTTTTCAAAAGGTTGAAAGAGTCAAAGCACTCTTTACTGAATACAAAAGGCGTGTCATGCTGCAGCAGCTGGCATAGGGGTTTTGTTATTTTTGAGAAATCTTTTATAAATCTCCTATAGAATCCAACATGCCCCAAGAAACTCCTAATGCCCTTGATATTGACTGGTGTGGGTAGCTTTTCAATTACTTCCACCTTAGCTTGATCTACCTCTAATCCTTCTTTTGAAATCCTATGACTAAGAACAATTCCTTCTTTTACCATAAAATGGCATTTCTCCCAATTGAGGACTATGTTGTTATCTTCACACCTGGTCAGCACCAACTCCAGATTCTTTAGGCAATCTTTAAATGATTCTCCAAAAACTGAAAAATCATCAATGAAGACTTCCATGGAACTTTCTATGACGTCTGAAAAAATAGCCATCATACAGCGTTGGAAAGTGGTTGGTGCATTGCACAGTCCAAACAACATCCTTCTGAAGGCAAAGGTGCCATAGGGGCATGTGAATGTGGTTTTTCTTGATCTTCCGGGGCTATTGCAATTTGGTTGTAGCCCGAATATCCATCTAAGAAGCAATAATACTCCTTTCCTGCCAATCTATCCAACATCTGATCAATGAAAAGCATAGGAAAATGATCCTTCCTAGTTGCCTTGTTCAGCTTCCTATAGTCCATGCAGATTCTCCAACTAGAAACAGTTCTAGTGGGAATGAGCTCATTCTTTTCATTGATAATTACTTCCATGCCCCCTTTCTTTGGTAAGCACTGGATTGGACTTACCCACACGCTATCAGAGATAGGGTAAATAATCCATGCCTCCAGCCACTTGATAATCTCCTTTTTTACAACCTCCTTTATGATAGGGTTTAGCTTCCGTTGACCTTCAATGCTATTCTTAGCATTTTCTTCCAACAGAATTTTATGCATGCAAATTGTTGGACTGATTCCCTTGATGTCAGAAATCTACCATGCAATTTCCTTCTTATGTCTCTTCAGTAATGAAATCAATTGATTTTTCTGCTCCTCTTGTAGGTCTGAGGCAATGATAACTGGCAGCTTCTGTCCTGCCTCCAGATATGCATACTTTAAATGCTCTGGCAGTTGCTTGAGCTCTAATTCAGGGGGTTCTTCTATGGAAGGTAGCCGCTGCTTGTGAGCAACAGTGGTGGATTCAATCACTTCCAAAAATTCTTCCTCTTGCTTTAGCATAGGACCACATATGATTCCATCTTTTAGTCCTTCATCTTCCACTTTTCCTAACTCAATTTTCAACACATCATTAGCCTTTAGAAGATTTTTATGAATCAAACCTTCCCAGCTAGATATCATAGAACACTCAACCACCTCTTCTTCTAGGTATTGCAAGGCATTAAGTATGTTGAACACTACTTGCTGCCCGTTCACTCTCATAGTGAGTTCTCCTCTTTCTACATCAATTAAGGTTCTACCTGTTGCTAGGAATGGCCTTCCCAACAAAATGGGTGTCTCCTCATCAGCTTCAAAATCCATAATGATGAAATCAGCAGGGAAGACAAATTTGTCAACCCTAACCAGAACATCTTCTATCTTCCCTTGTGGGTAGCAAATACTTCTATCCGCTAGCTGCAAGGTGATGGTTGTAGGCCTGGCAGCACCTATCCCCAACTTCTTGAAAATGGATAGGGGCATGAGATTAATGCTGACCCCTAAATCACATAACGCCTTTCCACAAAAGGTGTCTCCAATGGTGCATGGAATAGTAAAACTTCCAGGATCCTTCAATTTGGGAGGGAGTTTGCCTTGAACTAATTGACTAAACTCTTATGTGAGTGCAACCGTAGCAAATTCTCCCACCCTTTTTCGCTTAGTAAGCACATCCTTAATGAACTTTGAGTATTTTGGAATTTGTTGAATGGCTTCAATCAATGGTATGTTAACGTGAAGCTGCTTCAAGATCTCCATGAACTTTGAAAATTGTTGCTCTTCTTTTACTTTTTTTATTCTTTGTGGAAAAGGAGGTGGTGGTATTTCTTGCACAAACTTTTGCTTCTTGTTGGCTTCAGTAATGACTTCTTGATTCTCTAGAGGAGTGTAATCTTTAGTGAGTACATTATCTTTGTGCTTTTGCTGTTTGGATGAAGACGGTTCTCCATCATTGTCTTTTGTTCCAGAACTGTCAGGCTTAGATACATCAGTACTTGACTCCTTGCTCTTTGTAACGGTCTCTTCAATTTCCTTGCCACTTCTGAACTTAAGAGCTTGGCAAGTTTCAACATTCTTCACTCAAGCTTGTATGTTAGGAGTTTCAGTGGAGCTGGGAAAATTTCCATTAATTTAGGATGTTCTTCTTGCAAAGGAACACTGGTTATCTACAACAGGGGGAGTTAGACTTCTGTTCTGGATGTATGGTTGCAGTGGTGCAAATTATTTATCAAGATTGTTTGTGGTTTCAAGCAGTTTGTGGTAGATTGCCTCAGATGAGGATGATATGTCAGACGAGATGTCATGACATTATGATACTGGTATAAGTTCTAGGTGAACTTATCAGGTTGTTCTGATTCTATCATTGGGTGTCAATAGACTAAATCAAAAGCGATACAAGTATCTTGGGAGTGTTCTGAGAGTCATTGTCTGTTTTTGGGAGAATTTATTTTTCTCTGTAGAAGCAGATAAGATCTTTGAAGAGTCTTTGCTGCTAAATGAGAAATGTTTGAAGGATTGTCTTAACATCTTGGTCAGTTATTCTTGGTTTTCTGGTTGAAAGGATTATCCTTGGATGTTGTTGAAAGGGATGGTGACCATGCCTCAAATGAACTAAACAAGTATGACAAAGCGTTAAGACAATATTTAGGACACGTGGGAGTGTCTTGATCGGTAACTTATATGGACTAAAATTTCAAACAAGTTGGGTATTTAAAGGGGGAGTCTGCTTCTGGTTTTCCAAGTTCTTGTTCTGGGTAGTTCGTCATGGCCTTTGTCCAAGTCTGGATGAGTACCATGTGGGTATGGAACTGTGTGGGCTACTTTTTCCAATTTTTGGCTAAAAAGGGGGAAAAGGAGTGTGAGTGTGTATTTGTTCTCTACTTTATATAATGTTTTTCTTGTGATTGTTTAGAGAAATGGTGTCACATGCAAGTATACATGCTTGATAATGTAGCAAGTGATAAAGTAAAGGTCGAACCCACAAGGAAGTGTAAAGTATTTGAATCACTAATATTGATTTTCTTTGTTTAAGAGAAGTATGAGCAAGGTAACAGAAATATGAGAATAAAGAACAGGAGCAACACACAATTAACTAAAATAAAATCTATACCAAGAGGAGTTAAAATATCAGAGAGATTAGTTGATGAGCTAAATCCATTAGTATAGTTGTTATTAAAATGCTTTTATGATGTGAAGTGTCGTGCCTCAAAAAGTCAGAACATGATCTATTGGTGTATCTCTACAACATCAAAAACATGCATAACTAGGGCAAGGGAACAAATCTCGAAGTCTCACTTGTAACTCTAAAATACATCTGGTTTTAATTCTGAAAAATATTTATGGTCTCAACTTCTTATCTCTAAGCAAGTTGAATTAAGTGAATATCTTTATCCTACTTTATTAACCACTTTTGTTATGAAATCTGCTTGTTTATTGGATCTCTCTCAACAACAAGCTTTTACCTTTTTCCTAGTTGATCACTCTAAGAACCAAGTTTATAGCATAAAAATACATAACAAAATAAGACACTAGCCAACACATCATATAAACATAAAAACAACTTTTATACTAACTTCATTAGTCTCATCAAACAAAGGTTAAGCTCATAGTGAGCTGAGTACAAACTACTGGAGTGAAAATAATAGGAAACATTGTCTTACAAAAAGTAGTAACGAAATGCAACCTAGTAATAACTTGGAGATCTCTTGTGTTGTGTAAACAACAACAGCTCTCTTCAGTCACGACAGCTCTCAGCAGATCATACAAGTCTGGAGGAGAATAAAATACTCTATACTAATATGCTAACTCTTAAAATAAACTAAAAACTGAAGTAAACTATTTGTTGTGTGTGAAATCTCCTGTCTCTTTGTTCAATGCACAAGCTCTCTTTATATAGTGATGAGTGGAAGTGGTAGTTGCTCATTTCTTGGATCATGGGTCTCTTGATAAAATTAAGGTTAGGCCCAAATCAAATCCCCATGTGGACCAGCTGTCCCTCAACCCTTCCATTGCAAGTAATCTGGTACAGATGTTGGTGGGAGACAAATTTGCTTTTTGCAGGCGGCTGTGGCAAAGTG
Source organism: Lathyrus tuberosus (assembly GCA_022829125.1). Taxonomy (NCBI): domain Eukaryota; kingdom Viridiplantae; phylum Streptophyta; class Magnoliopsida; order Fabales; family Fabaceae; genus Lathyrus; species Lathyrus tuberosus. Next base: position 5,676,847 of record JALAZF010000231.1, on the reverse strand, counting down.
GTGGAGCAGGGCAGACGGCTGGTGGTGTTGGTGTTGAGCGCTCTTCTTACAGCGTGGTCCCCATCGTACTACCTTTTTTCTTCTAGATTTCTTGATCTTATACATTCCTTTTGCTCCAATGCTCTTCAAAATGCTTCCACGTGAGCCCTAGTCATCCTTGACTTCCATCACCAATCTCCAACTCTCTTAGTGATATAGTTGATTAAACTATCAACTATTTTCTTACAAAAAGCTCCTTGTTCTGCTCAAGGATCTGTCAACTGGGGTCATGCCTCCTCTCACCATAATCTAGCTTCCTTTTAGAGCACAAACACAATGAAAACATAAAAGAAGCACCTAGTGTGCTTAAAGCTTAAAACATGTTGAAATACATTAAACTCATGCCACATCAGTAAATCATGAACTAGAAATGTCACATAAAATGGGCCAAAGTAACACACTAAAATAGTGTTATCAGTATTCATATTGGTTGTGCATTGGTTCTTACAACACATAACTGGTGAGGCGTTCATTCTTGCAGGTTGCCGTTTACAAGGACTAACATCCTTAAGTCTTCTCCCTCGTGCCTTGTGATTTGAGTTATGAAGCAGGTTATGTCTTGTGACCTGAGTTACATTCTCAATGGACTCTGTGTTGCGTGTGATACAGCTGTTTCTTCTTAAGCTCTTTCTGGATCTTTTTACGGGTTCTCTTATGCCCCTTAAGAGGAAGATTTATCCCTCTGTGGCAAGTAAAGGTTTGAGGGGGAGTCTGTGGCATACTCTTCCTCATGTACACCAACAGACAGCTAGAAATTTCAGTGGTAAGAAGGAGTCTCAGAAGTGTTCCAATCATATCCACCAAACGTCGACTTTCTTTTTCTACCGCAGAAGTTTTAACCAAAAATCTGTCAAAAGGGGGAGATTGAAGGCTTTGTAGATTTGAGCAAATTTTTGGTAAAATAAGATGTCAAGTGGAATGGTCCAACATGAAGAAGTCTGGTGAAAGAAGACTTGTCAGATATGATGTCCTAACGTATGTCTCGACATCTTGACCTGATATAGCAGGTTTTAAATCTAGTGCAAGATTTAAGGAGAAATCAGAACGTGGATCAAGTAATCAGCCAAAAGAAAGTTGAAAGCCCAACGCAGCAGAAGGCTATAAAAGAAGATCAAGAACTAGGCAGAAAAGAGAGAGAGAATGACATAGACTTAGGAATCCTATTTTGTAAAGTAAGGTTTAGGTTTTGAGAGTCGTAGGTTTCTCTTGTAAGTCTCCCTATGTATCGATTTGATACATTGTGGTAGACATAGGTACTTGTACAGATTCTGAAACTCGTAGGCAATGAATCGTGTATTGTTCTTGGATGAAGCTTTGAAACAAATCCAAGTTAACTTGTTAGTCAAAGATGCTTGACTGAACTTTGTATTGAAAGGGATGTCTTTCAATAGGATGATACAGTTATGGTGTAGTAACTGTTAGATAATCACAAGTTGTGATTTAGGGAGTGAGATGGGTTTCTCTTATCTAGGATGGTGTTCTTAGATAAAGATTTCATTGGGAAGTGATAGGTAAGCGTGGGTGTTTACTGTAAACCTGAGGTTGTTTACATAAAACTATACTACTGATAGTCGATTCTTCTTCTGGGATTGGCATCCCCCAGATATAGGTGAGTTGCACCGAACTTGGTCATCATATTCTGTGTTGTTTATCATTCTACAATTTATAGTTCAGTCTTGATTAACATGTTGGAAAAGATGCCGAAACATCTATTTTTATGCAGTTACTGATATCCTGGATATCAGTTTACTATTTTGTTCCTTGTTTAATAGTTATGCAGAACAATATCTTGACATGTGTTAGAACATATGGTGTCTGCTATGCCAAAATTTCACCACCATCCATAATTGTCTAACCACAAACTTTCACCTATCCCCTACTATTTGCAAAAATAAACTTCTCGCACTTCATCTTTTACAACTGTGAACCACACCTCCAAAAGAAAGCCAACATTGTCATTTAATTGAATTCATAAAGAATTGGAGTAAAAATAGTGAAACAGAGGTGAAATCAAGCAGAAAAGGAGATAAAATTCGAACTCACCTCATCTTTTTGAGTCGCCAGAAACTTAGCTCGTTCGCCAGAAAGTTCATCGATGGTTGGAATCTTCTTCAGAAAAATCATAGAGTACGTCGGATTCTGAATTTTCAAAAGCTCCGATACGGTATTTTTGTTGTTGTTGTTGTTGTTTTTACGCTATTTCTCCCGTTTATTTGTTTTGCTTCTTCACGTTCATAAACCGTTTTTTTTTCAAATTAACATGTTTGAATATTGTGCTTTGTTTGGTTTGTAAGAATGATTAAATGTTGATTTTAGTTTTGATGGCTCTTGATTGTGGTTGTTCGATCCGAATTTGAGAGAGATGTGAGAAATTGTTGTCATGGAAAGCAATTTTGCAGAGAGAAAAATAAAGGTCTGTTTATCTACCTATATAAGAAAAGTTGAGGCTCTGGAAATTCCTTCATTGCCCTTTTGGACACGTGTCGGTCTGTCAAGCACACTATCAAATTTCAAATTCTCACCCTTTTCTATCAGCCTTTCTTTCTCTCTATCTTCTCTCTCTTTCTTTTCTTCTTCTTTCTTCTCCGTGTCCTTCTTATTTCCCCCTCTTTTTCTTACATCCTTCTTCTTTATCCTTCGTCTTCTTCAATACTACGGGAAAAAAACCCATACGTAAAATCGATTGTATGACAATTAACTAGTTTTGTTTTTGTCGTAGGATTATGTGGGTTCGGGTTAGGTTTTTTATTTTTTGGGTTCACCGAAGAATGTCAGAAGCTGAAGCAGGAATGACGGCTGGAAGAGGAAGCTGATAGAAGAGATTCTCTACAGTTGACGATTATTGAGGTAGACTTTAGCATTTTTTCCTGAGTAAACTATCTTCCCTCTCATGCTTTTTTTCTGTTGTTATTCCAATCTTATGTTCTGCAATATCAGGATTCACAAAGAATGTCTGAACAGAAGCTTCGGCAACCGCCTCAGCAGTTTCGTCGTCAAAACATAACCAATGACTCAAGGTAGATGTTGTTGAATTTGATATTCTCATTAACATTTCTTTTGTAACATAACCAACGAGCTGATGAAAGTTGTTTGTTGTTTTGCTACAGGTGTGTTCGATCTGTTACGCGTTGCTGCTGTTGTTTCAAATCGCTTGAATGGTGTCGAAGATCACATTATTTGTGTTTGAACATCGATTGCAGTGTAAGTCACAGTGAACTATCTTAGCAGACTATAACTTTCGTGTTTCAGTTTACCGATTTAATGCATGTTTGAGCTTGCCCTCCATGTGTTTGATAAAAAACAGGAATGACACAGTGGTTGTTTTTGCCGCGTTTCATGGTCTGAGGATTGAAAGGCCCGGTCAGGATCTCTAAAGTTTATGTGAAGCTTGAGAGCAGCAGAGCACGGGTTGATCCCGGTATTCGAAATTGCGAGAAGTCGGGAAAATTAGAGGTTGTCGAACAAATTTTTTAATTTTTTAATTTCATTCATTCTCCAAGTGGCTTCGCCATGTTTTTTAATCTTATTAATGAGAACCAGAATGAGAGGAGACACTAAACCTCGAACTGAGTTTCAAAAATATATCAGTTCTATATGGTTCTTTACTGAGTTATAACATGTTTTCCATGTCAAATTGATCATGTTATGTACATAGCATTATAATGGTTCATTCATGATCTAACAGGCAAATGAGGATCACCCGTTAATCTACCCAACCAAACTTGAAATACTTTTGAAAAAGAACTTTGCTTTCTGTGGGAAGTATCAGACATTGTACAAGCAATGCTCAATTGTATTACTTAATGATGATGTGTCTTAGCTTCACATACCATTGACATTGACATTGACATTGACATTGAGTGATCAATGTTTTCCAATACTTTTTGAGTTGTTATTGTTAGTTCTTGTATTGGCTGGAATTTTGGTAAAACAAAGTTGAACAATGTTGATGTCATATGTCTGATGTCATAACATTGGATCCTAACATTAGCTGTTGCAGGGTTGAAATTTTATATGCTGATGTTATAATTGATGTCTTGACATCAGTATATCAGAACATCAGAACATCAGATTGTGATGTTTTAGGGATGCGCGTGTTAGTGAGTTTTGAGGAGATCTGTTAGAGAGATTGGATGCGAATATCTTAGAGAAGATATTTCCAATCAGATAATTTTGCAGATCATGTAACTAACATTAGGGCTGATTTGAAGAGATTTAAAAAGATTTGAAGATCAAATCTGTTTTAAATTCTGGTTTTAAAACAAATCAAATCAGATATTTTTGGAAGAGGTCCAAGCCCAAGTCAGAATTCTATAAAAGCAACCTCAACCCTTGTTGGTAAATGACGAAGAAAGAGAGCTAAAGACTGAGTGTCATTTGTGTCTTCATGTGTGTTTTGTAAACCATTCGTGTGTGAATTGGTGTTACTATTTTTGAGTTGTTGATTGTTCTTGATCAAAGCTGTTAAGCAGAATCAAGTTGGGTGGTTAATTTGTAATAATTGGATTGTATCACTGAGGTGATTTAGGGAGTGAGTGGTTTCTCATACCTAAGTGGTTTCTTAGGTAGAAGTGTCATTGGGTAGTGATTAAGTTAGTTAGATGTCAACTGGGATTGTTGAGTTTGTAATTTAATACTACTAATAGTGAATTTCCTCCCTGGCTTGGTAGCCCCCAGACATAGGTAGTTAGACCGAACTGGGTGAACAATTCATTGTGTTATTTTTTGTTGTTTTTACCTTGTTCATATAGCAGATTGTGTTGTTGTGACATCACAGTTAACATCACACATCTGATACCAGAATTTCAATTGGTATCAGAGCAGGCATCCTGCTCTGCATCTGGATGAGATCTAGGGCTGATACTTTCTGGTGCAATGGACAAGGAGACTGGTGGATTTGTAAATAGACCCCCTATTCTAGATGGCTCTAATTATGACTATTGGAAACCACGGATGGTTACCTTCTTGAAGTCATTAAACAGCAGGGCTTGGAAGGCTGTTTTAAAAGAATGGAAAGCACCTGTTATTGTTGAAAAGGATGGTACAACTAAGCTAAAACCTGAGGAAGATTGGACAAAGGAAGAAGATGAGCTTGCACTTGGAAATTCAAAAGCCTTGAATGCCATCTTTAATGGTATTGACAAGAACATCTTTAGGCTGGTAAACACTTGTGAAGTAGCTAAGGAAGCTTGGGATGTCTTGAAAACTACTCATGAAGGAACCTCCAAGGTCAAGATGTCAAGACTTCAACTGTTGACCACAAAGTTTGAAAATCTGAAGATGAAGGAGAATGAAACCATTCATGATTTTCACATGAATATTCTTGAGTTGTCCAATGCTTCTAGTGCTTTAGGAGAAAGAATGACTGAAGAGAAGCTGGTAAGGAAGATTCTCAGATCCCTTCCCAAGAGATATAAAATGAAGGTGACTGCCATTGAAGAAGCTCAAGACATCAGCAAGATGAGGGTTGATGAGTTGATTGGTTCTCTTCAAACCTTTGAGTTGGGATTGAATGAGGAGCCTGAAAAGAAGACCAAAAGCATAGCTTTGGTGTCCAATACTGAAGATGGTAAGAAGGAGTGTAATTTTGAAACTCAGGAGGAACTGTCAAATGCTGTTGTGATGCTTGGGAGGCAGTTTAATAAGGTGTTAAAGAGAATGGATAGAAACTATAGACCTAATCTTAAGAACATCACATCTGACAACAATAGGTCTAGTGATCAAGGGAAGAAAATAAGAGATGAAGAAAAGTCCAATCATGACAAAGGAGTTCAATGCTATGAGTGTGAAGGTTATGGTCATGTCAAGAAAGAATGCCCTACATACCTCAAAAAGCAGAAAAAGGGGTTATCTGTTTCTTGGTCTGATACAGATAGTGAAAGTGAAGAAGAGAATGCCAAGCATGTTAAGGCATTGACTGGACTATGTGCCTCTGATGGAGAGTCTAGTGATGGTGAATTGACCTTTGAAGAGCTGGCATCCTCTTATCAAGAGCTGTGTCTGAAAAGTGAAGAGGTCCTTCAAGAAGGGGAGAAGCAGAAGAAGATTATTGTACATCTTGAGACTGAGAAAGCTGGACTTAAGAATGAAGTTTTGTTGTTAAAATCCCAGCTTGATCAAATGTCAAAATCCATCAGAATGTTAAATAGTGGAACTGACACTCTGGATAAAATACTTGAAGCTGGAAAAGGTGCAAGTGATAAGACTGGTCTAGGATATGAGGGTGAGAAGAAGATATCTGCAGAGGCTAGTTCTTCTAGGGTTAAACAAAACATTCCACATCAGCATGAAAAAGGACATGGTTCTGGAATTAAGAAGGTTGTCCCTCATCTTGGGCCACAAAATAATGGAAAGGGCTATGGTCATGTTCCTAAGAAGTTTTTGTCTCAACCTCAAGGAAAGCCTCATTTTCCTAGAGCTAGACAGTATATGCCTCCCCAATACCATAGGAGTATGCAGGCTTATAATCTCAAACATAACATGTTCCATCCCATGTCTCAACATCAAGGGAAAATGTATGGGTTTGGACCTAATAATGTTGTGCCTCATGGTTATGGCAGAAGAAGGCCACATCATCATGGTAAAAGACAGCCTAAGCACTACAGAAGACAACCTAGTTATGGGAGAAGACAGCATCAATATTTTGACAGAGCCTCAGCATTATGACAGAAATCATCATCAAGGTGGGAGACATTTCAATCACTTCAGAGAAGAGATTCAAAGAGTAAGATGTTACTATTGTGGAAGATTTGGCCATATACAATCCTCTTGCTTTAAACTGCATGGTTATCCCAAGCCTGTTCCTCAACCTAGACAGAAGCAGGACAGGCCTCAGACTGTTAAACAATGGGTTCCTAAAGTTATTGTCACATGTCTATTAGCTCACTCATCTGTTAGAACCCCAGCTATGGATGGTTGGTATTTTGACAGTGGTTGCTCAATGCATATGACTGGTTTCAAGAATCAGTTGGTGGATATCAGGACTTACACCACAAAGGATGTAACTTTTGGTAATGGAGAAAAAGGAGAAGTTAAAGGAATTAGAAAATTGAATTGTGAGGCTGGACCTAATCTTGAAAGTGTACTTCTGGTCAAAGGATTGACTACTAATTTGATTAGCATCAGTCAGTTATGTGATGAAGGATTCAAGGTTAGCTACACTAAAGATGAATGTTTAGTGACTAATGAGAAGAGTGAAGTCGTTATGAGGGGAGTTAGATCCATAGATAACTGTTATTTATGGGTTCCTCAAGAGTCCAACTTATCATGTAATGTCAAGGATGATGTTATGACATCTGAATGTGACATTAGAAGGATCACCAAATAACCTAGTGTTATGTTCAGAGAAAATATTGAAGAAACCAAGGTAGTAGAGGTTGATCATTCAGGTATGAAGGGTAATGATGATTTCCCTAAAGATATGTGTGCTGAAATTTGTGAATTGTTAAGTAGAAATTTGGGCATGTGGAAAAGGATTCAAAGGTTAGTGATTATGGTGTGCCTTTATTAAATTTCAAAATTTAAAAGGAAATTTGTTTTGGTGGGGAAAATACATTTATTGGCCTTTAAGTGACCAACAAAAGCAGTCCCCTTACCTTAGGCTATCATTCTCTATTATTACTCTCACACGCTACTTCACTCTCCACACTCCAAGTCCGTTCATCTTCCCCCCTAAGAACAGAAATTACAAAATGCCCTTGGTCATCAGTTGTTACACAAAAACGATGTCTAAATAAGAGTCATCTCCATCCAAGAAGGATGCGTCCAAAAGTTCCACTCATGCAAATTCTAGGGTTTCGACATAAGAGGTATCTGTGGATGAAGTTATGGACATTGCTTATATCTATATGATTCCAGCTTCAGAAAAAACAAGACCTGAGAAGTATCAACCTAAGAGGCCTTCAAAAGGTAATACTTCTAATCAATCTATGGGTAAGAAATTTGATGATAGCGAGAGTAGAGCGTTTGTCACTAGTGTATTGTTTGGAGACAAACCTAACCCTAGGACTACCACCCCTCTTCCTCAAGCTGTTGAAGAAAGGGTAGATGTGGACAAAAGTATTGATCAGATTGTCACAAAAATATTTGATAAAGGGATGTCTATGAAGGGAATTTCTAGCCCTCTGAGTCAACTGCCTGCTGATCAATCCGTTAGAGAAAAGGGTGACGTTGAAACTTCTGAAACAAATCTTCACAGATTAGCTATTTCAGTCATTGAAGATGCTGAGATTGAAGATGAAGTTGAAGCTGAAGCTAGAAGAGAAAGGGATACTCATGTTGAAGATGAGGTTGATGTTGAACATGATGTTGGAACATCACATGCTAGGGATGTTACTCCTAGTCCCAGAGGGAAGAAGAATGATGATGTGGTGGATGTTGTTGACTTATCTGATAATGAAGTAATTGGTAATGTTGTTCCTGGGATTGCCAATAGATTGAAGACTAGAAAAGGAAAGACTGTGGAATCTTCTCCTAAGATGACTGCTGAAGGCAAGAAGAAAAAGACATCTGTAGTTGGTCCAACTAAATCTTGGAGCAATGTTGTTGTGACTTCCAAAAAGAGAAAGATTAGAGAAGAATCTGAATCTGAGTATGATGTTGAGGAAGATGTTCAAAACATCACCCCTGTCAGAAAGTCCATTTTGAAGAGAATTTCTGATAAGGTTCCTGAAGTGCCAGTAGACAGCATATCCTTTCATTATGCTAGCAGTGCTCCAATGTGGAAATTTGTGTGCCAAAGGAGATTAGCTCTGGAAAGAGAGCTGGGCAAAGATACATTGGAGATGAAAGAAATTATGGAGCTAATTCATGCTGCTGGCCTGTTGAAGACTGTGACAAAATTCTCTAAGTGCTATGGTGGACTTGTTAAGGAATTTGTTGTTAACATTCCTTTAGACATTTCTGATAAAAGAAGTGTGGACTTCATGAAGGTGTTTGTTAGGGGTAAGTGTATTAATTTCTCTCCTAGTACCATCAATAAGTATCTGGGAAGAGATGATCAAGAGGGTTGTGAACTGGAAGTGACTGATAATGATGTGTGTAAAGAGATCACAGCCACTCAAGTGAAGGTTTGGCCACTGAAAGATAAATTGACAGCTAGAAAACTCAGTATCAAGTATGCTATTTTGCACAGAATTGGAGCTGCTAACTGGGTACCTACTAATCACAAAACCACCATAGCTGTGGGATTAGGAAGGCTTATTTATGTTGTTGGAAAAAAAAGTCAAGTTCAATTATGGAAATTACATATTTGATCAAGTTGTGAAGCATGGTGCCACTAATGCTATCAAGATGCCTATAGCATTCCCTTCCCTTGTCTGTGGAATGATCTTAGATCAACATCCTGGAATTCTAACCAGTTCAGATGTAGCATGTAAGAGGGAATCAGCTTTATCCTTGCATCCCAAGCTGTTTGTTGGGAATTATGTTCCAGACATTGTTGTAACATCAAGTTCTGGTGTTAAGAAGGCCAGTACTAAAACTGAGTTGATTGAAGAATTGAAGGCCACATGCAAGGATCTTGATATGGTTATTAGTACTAGCACTGCTAGGAAGTTGAAAATTGAGCAGATGATCAAATCCTTGGAATAGGGTGAAGATGATGTGAATGTCAATACTGAATATTCAAGTTCAGAGGAAGGTGATGAGGATGCTGCAGATGGTTATGATGCTAATGAAGATTGAAGTGCTATTTTTGCTATTTATTGCTTTTGTAGTTTGTAGTTTTTTTGTTTCTGCACACTGTGTGCATGGTGTGTAACTTGGATAAAAGTACTTTTATGCTTATCTTGGTTTTGTTCTATGATTTGTCTTGTCTTGTGGTGCTGACTGTTGACTGACAAGGAGAGCTAGTAGGACTAACTGTAGTAAAGTGGTAGGGTATAACTTGTTGGTAGTTGGCCAATTGTGGCTAAAAAGGGGGAGAGTTAGAGCCTTTGTGCCTCTAGGCTTGAGGGGGAGTGTGCATGTTTGAACAGCTGGTATGCAGGTTCTTATTTTGAGGGGGAGTTTAGCTGTGTGCAGTTTGATTGTGCTTGCTGCTGGTTGTGAAGTTTTTCCGCTGCAAGTACCTCTGATGATGGCAGAGATTGTTTTAGCTAAACTTAGCCAAAGGGGAAGATTGTTAGTTCTTGTATTGGCTGGAATTTTGGTAAAACAAAGTTAAACAATGTTGATGTCATATGTCTGATGTCATAACATTGGTTCCTAACATTAGCTGTTGCAGGGTTGAAGTTTTATATGCTGATGTTATAATTGATGTCTTGACATCAGTATATCAGAACATCAGAACATCAGATTGTGATGTTTTAGAGTTGCGCGTGTTAGTGAGTTTTGAGGAGATCTGTTAGAGAGATTGGATACGAATATCTTGGAGAAGATATTTCCAATCAGATAATTTTGCAGATCATGGAGCAGATCATGTAACTAACATTAGGGCTGATTTGAAGAGATTTAAAAAGATTTGAAGATCAAATCTGTTTTAAATTCTGGTTTTAAAACAAATCAAATCAGATATTTTTGGAAGAGGTCCAAGCCCAAGTCAGAATTCTATAAAAGCAGCCTCAACCCTTGTTGGTAATTGACGAAGAAAGAGAGCTAAAGACTGAGTGTCATTTGTGTCTTTGTGTGTATTTTGTAAACCATTCGTGTGTGAATTGGTGTTACTATTTTTGAGTTGTTGATTGTTCTTGATCAAAGCTATTAAGCAGAATCAAGTTGGGTGGTTAATTTGTAATCATTGGATTGTATCACTGAGGTGATTTAGGGAGTGAGTGGTTTGTCATACCTAAGTGGTTTCTTAGGTAGAAGTGCCATTGGGTAGTGATTAAGTTAGGTAGATGTCAACTTGGATTGTTGAGTCTGTAATTTAATACTATTAATAGTGAATTTCCTCCCTGGCTTGGTAGCCCCCAGTCGTAGGTAGTTAGACCGAATTGGGTGAACAATTCATTGTGTTATTTTTTGTTGTTTTTACCTTGTTCATATAGCAGATTCTGTTGTTGTGACATCGCACTTAACATCACACATCTGATACCAGAATTTCAGTTATTACAACTACTTTTATATTGCTAGGCAAAAAATCAACCAACTTTCAGTACGATAATACTGTTATGTTTTGCTTATGCTTTTTGAACAACTAATGATATAATCACAAAGGTTTAATATTATGTCCTTAATATTATGGTTTTGTTGCAAAAATATTGATCAATTCCAGATGTCTAGTTGTTGATTGTTTATTGTTAAATCTTATGATACAATATCAAAATTTTCTTTTGTTATATGGTCAACTAATATCTTTCTTTGTCAGCAGCTAAAGTTAAAGCCAATGGTAACCCAGACAGAACTTTAACTTCAACCACCCCAATGGTAATCGTCTCATTTGAGTGGATAAGAGATATAACCATGTTCAAAGATATCAGTTAGAGCCACATACCGAACAACTTCGGCAAAGATTCAGGTTCGAAAGTATCTCTCCATTATTCTCGCCTCACAGGGAAAGCATCAAAGCATCAGTAATCACTCATGCAATCAATAAAAAGATAAGTCTTCTTTTGCTTCCTCCTTTTTAACTCATAGATTGAAAGTTGTTATGAATCAATAACTTTTCTAGTTCTCCTTTATGCATCAGAGAGTGAGCCTTCAAAGTGAAGACATTTTGTTTTTTATGGTCTATTTTATTATGAATATTAGGTGTTTGATTAAATGTCTGGTGTACAAGACAGTGCTGCAGTTATTGTTGGCCAATGGTGCTACTTTTGTACGAGCTGTTTTTAGAAATCGACATTCCATACTTATACAAGACAGTGCTGCAGTTATTGTTGGCCTTCTTATTGGTGATGTGCTGCACTGGCGGTTAACACTGGTGGCATTTGCAACCCTTCCAATTCTCTGTATTTCTGCAGTTGTCCAGGTTTGCACCTGCACTTCTGGTTTTCCATATATTACTATTTTCCCTTGCTATGAACTAAATATCCAAGAAGCTAACATGTCCCTTATGCGAGAGACAGTGCCTAAATCCATATTATTGTGTTGAAATTGAATTTGATATTTAGCTGAATTTGATATTGTAAATGTTTTTATATTTTTTTGGGAGGAGGAGGAGAATGGTTGGCTGTAGATGTAGTGAAGGAAATTTATGTTTCACGTTTTGTTGTTGTTGTCGTTGGTGGTGTTGCTTGATGTGTGAATATAATTACAAATGGGGGCCTAACCTAACGTTGCAATAGGGTTGGTGTAGGATACGATATTGATTACAATTTTCCTTAAGGGAAGGTAATGTTGTTATTCATGTAAATATCTTCTTGAAGACATGATTTGTGATCAAATGACAATATTTTGTCAATGTCAAATGATAAACTTTTGGCTTTTTTTGGGAGGGGGTAGAGTAGAGGTTATTTTTTGTCTTAAAATTTTTATTATTATATGAAACATCATCTGCTTTGATTTTGACATCTTACTTCAGACCTATCTCATGACTTATGCTAAGATGGCACGGGGGACAAGGGGGTCTACAGTCGCCAGTGATGCGTTTGGGAAAGGAAGGGCGAATCTGTTATGAACGGTGGTGGTTGATTTATGAGTTAAAACACGGGTGGTGGCTTGAGCGTTTTACAGCGGTATGCGGTAGATATGTGGTAAAGCTCCAAACTTTCTACACATGTTTTAGTGAATAGTTTTAGAGATGATGCGACATTTTTTAACCACTATATATTTTATGCTGCTTTACAGTATCCGTGTTTGTATGTATTCTTAGATGGTATCCAATAGTAAATGGATAGGCTCCTCCAAAATGTTCAAGTAAGGGTGAATACTGATAGACCCTTCATTTTGTCAGAGCATATTGCTATGTGATGAGAGTTGCAGAGGTTTAGTTGATGTTTATAGAATAGTTGAAGGGAATATTGTAGATGTGATTAACATTAAGCTTGCTAAAGTTGGAGGTATAGATGCAATTGATATTATTGAAAAAGCAAGATCAGCAGGATTAGATTTGATGATTGTTGGTATGGTTGAGACAAAGTGAGCTATGGGATTTGCTAATCATCTTGCTGCTGACCTTAAATTTAGTTAAATGTCGCAGCATGTTGTGTGAAATTGTTGTCACATAAGGTAAAGGCTATTTGGGTTTTTCACATATTTGTGTCATCTGTTTTATGTTTTTTATACCAGAGTGTGACTGCTAAAGCTGTAGTATAAACTTTAAAATGTGCTTATTTAAGTATTTGATGCTAATTCACTGTAATTGAAGTCTTTGCCATGCAGTAACATCTTACGGTATCCCACAATTTACATTCATTGGACCTTGCTATATGACTAATTTATGTTGTAAAAATCATACATAAGATAGATTTGGTAACAAAGAGATTGACTCTAACCGGGTAACATTATTTTAAAACAACAGTGAGGAGATTTTCCCATTTTTCAGAATCACTTAGGATTCAGGTTGGCAAGCTCACTTTCTCGAACTTATATTTTAAGACTTATAGTTTATAAATATTATTTTGATAACAAAATATTTTCTAATGAGTTTATTCTTTATTTTTATTAGGGGATTATTCTTATGAGTAAAGCCGTGAGTTATGGGATATAGTAATGGAAAAGAGATTAAGAAAAGAGATTTAAATTACTGATAATTAATTTGGTTTCATGTGATGGAGGTTGATCATGAAAGTTGTTTATTTACTAAGACGTGTGACAGAGTGGTATTAGACAAATAAAAAGTTGCACTTAATTTTTTTATTGATTTAGATTAAATGTATGATAAAGTTCACAGAACAAGTGCGAAAAATAGATGAGATTTTCTCTATCAAAATGTATTGGTGCAATTTCAAAGGTCCGCAGCGGAACTCGTGCGAACGCACGGGTATCTCACTAGTTTAGAAAGAAATAATTGTGAGCATGTTTAATGGAGAGAGAAAGTCAAACCCTTTTTTTTATCTGAATAATGACTTAGCAAATGAAATTCATGTTTTTATTAATTAATTAAACTAAAAAAAAGCAAAAAAACAAATGTTGTTTAGCTTAATGCCCCCATTTTCATAACTATTGCCAAATAAAACGGGGAGCTACTTCGGTTTTCTTTTCCCATTCTATTATTATTATTATTATTATTATTATTATTATTGTTATTATTATTATATTTAGTTTTAATATTTGTTTGATATTTAAGTTTAAAATGAATATTGTAATAATAGATCCTAGTTGCTCACACACCAGCCTAGCCCATTCATTTTTTTTCTTTTATTATTATTTCTTTTATTATTATTATTATTATTATTATTATTATTATTATTATTATTATTATTATTATTTCTTATTTCTTTTTTTTTAACTTATTTGTTTTATTACTTTTATATTATGATTTTAAAAAAACCAAAAAGAAGCATTATTAGAAACTTTAAATATTTTTACTTAATATATTTGATTTCTTAAATTAATTCTATTTTATGTGGATTTTATCTGTTTATCTTCACGATGCTTTGCCGTGATTGTCTGTTATTCCCACGATACTTTGTCGTGACTGTTAATATTTTCTCACGATGTTTTTTTGTGATTGATCTTGTCTCGCGATGCTTTGCCGCGTATCTTTGTTTATTTACTACGTGACGCTCTTCCGCGTATCTGTTATTTGTTACCCGCGATGTTTTGCCGCGTATCTTTGTTTGTTGATTACATGATGCTTTTCCGTGTATTTTTGTTGACTTTTCACTGTTTGATTACCGTGATATTTTTCCATGTATATTCTGTGATATTTTGTCTGTCTGACTGTACATGATGTTTTTGCCGTGTATTGCGTCTGTGTTTTCTGTTTGCCATTTACGTGATGTTTTTCCATGTATTTGCTATTATCTTTGATCCTTGTTGACCTAATCTAAGGCAATGGATTGTATGTTGACTTATTGTCATTGTGCATGTCCCTTGTTTATTTCTTTACCTATCTTAGTTGTTCTTGGTTCTTAGAACCTGGCAACTCGTAGTTCCACGAACTACGGACGCTCTGATTTCTCAAGTTCCTCTTGAGAATACGTAGGCACAAGGCACCGATCCTTGGCGAGAAACCTTTTCTTTTTTTAACCTTTTCTGTTTTTCAACCTTTTCTTTTTCACAACATTTTCTTTTCTTTTTTCACACTCTTTTCCTTTTTTACACCCTTTTACATTGTAGTTTCTGAACTACGATTGCTCTGACTTCCTGTTAAGGATACGTAGGCATAGGATTCTGATGATCCTAGCGAGCTACTTTTTTCTTTTTCCACCTTTTTTGTTTTTTTTACCCATCCTTACCTTAGCAAACAATTTTAGCCAAAACACAAATATTTCAAGAGGTTCTTGTAGAGTACTGCAGATGTTTAGGGTGCTAGTACCTTCCCTTAGTATAACCAACCCCCGTACCTTTGATCTCTCTTTGCTTAGCTTTAGGCCTTGCTTATTGCTTTGCATTTTACTTAGGTTTTTTGTTCGATCTTTTTTCCCTTCCTTTGGATAAAATAAAAGTTTAGTGGTGATGTCTTTATTTTGCAAGCCAAGCAGATCCGATAGCTTTGGCAACCGATTCTCACTGCGACAATAAGTAACTCACAACACCCTATTTGGTAGGCTTCTTAGTAGATAGTTCTAGGTTGACTACCCATAATCCCACTCACAGGATAGCTTCTAAGTTTTTGGATAGGGGTCTCAGAGTCACGGACCTTAGTCATATAAACGTCATGCAACATGCTAGTTGTTTTACGACAAGAGTGACGGAAAAATCTCTTCTGAGTGGGGCTTTCATGTTGGTTGCAACAAGGAGAGGTCCTTGAAGTCCAACATTACGCAACCACCAAAGCAAAAATTGGTTCTAGGGGGGGTCCTTGAGTCATGGACCCTTCATGAATCAACGTCATGCGACAGGCTAGCTGTCTTATAACGAGATCTACGAATAGGTCTACTCTAGAGGAGCTTTCATGCTAGGCACACAAGGAGATTGCCCATGATGACTATCACTACTAACTACCAAAACTATGTTTTCTCTCTGCTTTTTCCAAAGCTCGGGTATAGAGCTTTTATCATGATGTTAGACCCCTAAAACCCATATACGGATATACAAATATAAATGATATAAGGCCAAAGTAGAGAAAACATATAACAAAGAAGAATACATAAACCAAGCTAACACATACGAAAACCTAACTAAAATAGGCCTAGCTCACTAAGGGATGGGAAAGTTCCCCAGCATAGTCGCCATTTGTCATACCTCGAAAAATGAGCACGACTCACACAAAATGCAATCGCACGCTCGCGGGATGAACTTAACAGAGTCGCCGACGATCTTTATTTATTCCCATAGAGGGAACGGGAAAATATCGAATAAAACCCATAAAAGAAAGATAGGGATATGATCATCACAACCAATATCTAAGTTCGGGAGTCGGTTACGCAAAGGGAAGGTATTAGCACCCCCTCGTGTCCGTTGTACTCAACGAGAACCATTTAGTTATGGTCGAAAGAATGTTAGTTTAAGTTAATTTCTAATCTTCTATTTATGGAATGGTAAAAGAGAGAAGAAATGTTTTTTTTTACATTTTATTTAAAGAGAAAGGGAGTCGAAAGAGGTTTTTATTATTAGGGTACTCGCCAAGACTTCGCAGTCAAGTGACTATGTATCCTTACAAGGAAAATATCAAAGCAATCGTAGTTCGGGCAGAAGTTTGTTGGTTGATTTTAGTGAAAGCTAAATTATATTAATCAATGTAAGAACTTTGTTTTACCCAAAACAAGTGACAAGTGGACGTTTAGGACGGCACTCCGCATGAGGAGGAACAATTTATTGCGGTTCTGGCTCTGTATGGAACTCTTCTTCACCTGCATCCAAATTTTCATCATCCTTCTCGTCCACCACATTGAGGACGGCACTCCCATAGAGCCAGTTATCAGTGTCATGTCATCAATCCTTATTCTATTAGGGTTAGGAAGAGTCATAACGAATTTCTCAGAGCATAATAAACCATAGTAACCATCAACATAAGCAATCATCCTTTGCTGGACCAGAGCATTCATGTCCAGATGGGTTTTACCTGAGACCGGCGTGCCATTGTGTGTAGCCTGGTCATAGCCGAAGTGCTCAGCAATTTGGGTAATCATACCCCCAACAGAAATACCACCTGAATTGGCTCGGCCGACTCTTCCCAGATAATCAGCTGCAAAGGCAGCCACATTGATTGACGTCCGATTCGCCATGGCATACAAGAAAAATAGCTCCCTCTGGGAAGCCACCCCGGTGTTGTCGCCTCTACCGAACAGTGTGTAGGCCAAGACTTTCTGTGCGTATCTGAAACAAGGATTTTGAATCCCTAAGGCCTTGGCTCCTTTAGCCACATACTCCGAGTGGCCTGTGATTGCCATCCAGAAAGCTCCAGCATCAAAAGACTCCGGGACGGCTCCGGGACCATCAATTGGGAGGTCGAGAATGCTCCCCATCTGTTCCACAGTCAACTCGAGGTCATTGTAGTGCAACCTCGTAGGCGTGATTTTTTTTCTTCACATGCATAGAGTACATCTTCTCATGCTCGTCATTGTCGAAAATGATCTCATGAGCGTTTGATCGGCGGATGGTTTGCTTCCTGGTTCGGGATGGCTCACCAGCTGGTTATTTGCCTCTAGCGACACGCTTTGGGGGCATAATGGGCAACCTGAAAAATCACAGAAACTAAAAACGAAAATTAATGCAAAAAGCTACCGTGAGAAGGTAAGGGTGACAAGGTGAGTAACTTTTGTGAAGGTGGTTGAGTGATTTAGTGAGCGGGTGAAGCAAAAATTGAAGCTTTGTGGTGGGGAAAAATGGAGTTTTTAGGTTTTTAGAAAGTTAGAAGAAGAAGAAGTGGTGGAAAGAGAGGGATAATGAATTAAAAGTGTATTATTAGTGGTTAAAGATAAATAAAAACAATTAAAAATGCATGGGCCCCACCAGAGAAAGTAAAAAAATTTCAAAAAAATTTCAAAATTGGGGTGTCGCGCTGCCTGACACGGGCCGTGTCCGGTGACACGGGCGGCCGTGTCAGGTCACTGCCTCTTTTCAAATGCCACATTTTTTTCACCAAGCTTCAGGAGGTCTGACACGGGTCGTCCGTGTCAGCCCCCTGGAATTCCATTTTTTTCATGTTTCTAATTTCTTTCTCAACCCCCTGACACGGGTGGTCGTGTCCGGTGACACGGGTGGCCGTGTCAGGCCCCTGTTTTCCACATTTTTGCCAATTTTTATACTTTTTCTTCGTTTTTTTTCTTTGATTTCTCCTATGAACTAGTGCAGCATATGTGAGTACCTACACAAAACAAAACAAACAAACACACAAAAACAAAACAATTAGTAAAAAAAACGCGTGGGTTACCTCCCACGAAGAACTTCGTTTAACGTCGCATGGCTCGACGATCGTCCATCATATCCCGTAAGATGAACGACTTCAATTCTTTCACTTGGTTGTCCTTGAAAATAAGGTTTTAACCTTTGCCCATTCACTTTAAACGTGTCTCCATTCGTTGAATTCTTCAACTCAATAGCCCCATGGGGAAACACTTTGTGAACTACAAACGGTCCCGACCATTTAGACTTCAGCTTTCCCAGGAATAGTTTCAACCGGGAATTATATAAAAGGACCAGCAGGCCTTCCCAAAACTCTTTCTTTTGAATCCTCTTATCATGCCATTTCTTTGTTTGATCTTTATAGACTTTGGCATTCTCATCCGCCCGATTCCGAAATTCCTCTAGCTCATGGAGTTGAAGGATCCTAGAGTCTCCTACTTTCGCGAGGCCCAAATTAAGGAACTTAGAGGCCCATAAAGCCTTGTGTTCCAACTCCATAGGCAAATGACATGCCTTTACATATACAAGTTGGTACGGAGACATACCGATTGGCGTCTTGAATGTCGTTCGATACGACTAAAGTGCATCATCCAACTTAGTCGCCCAATACTTTCGAGAGGAACAAACTGTCTTTTCAAGAATCTGCTTGAGTTGCCTATTGGACACTTCTACCTGGCCACTGGTTTGAGGATGGTATGGAGTGGCTATTTGATGCTTCACATTATACTTCTGGAGTAACCTTTCCATGAGGTGATTTAGGAAATGTGTTCCTTCATCACTTATAAGCGCTCTCGGCACTCCAAACCTAGCAAAAATGTTCTCTTTCAAGAACTTCATCACTACCTTAGCATCATTAGTAGGCAAGGCCACAACTTCCACCCATTTAGAAACATAGTCCACCGCCACTAAAATATAGTTTTTCCTGAAGGACGGTGGAAATGGCCCCATAAAGTCTATGGCCCAAACATCAAACAACTCAACTTCTAACATGGAATTCTGAGGTATCTGATTCCTCTTGGATATATTCCCAGTTCTTTGACATTTGTCACACTCTTTCACCATCTCTTGGGCATCTTTTAATAATGAGGGCCAGTATAACCCTGATTGAAGGACTTTGGCTGCAGTTCTATCACCACTAAAATGCCCTCCTTAATTCGAGTCATGACAAGCTTTCAACACATCCCCATGTTCTTCTTCAGGCACACATCTTCTTACCAACCCATCAACTCCTCTTTTGTACAAGAATGGATCATCCCATAAATAAAACATGCAATCATGTAAAACCTTTTTCTTCCGGTTAGAATCAAAATCATCAGGGATAATACCACCTACTAGATAATTCGCATAGTCTGCGGACCACGGAACACCAATAACAGCAAGGATGTGTTCATCAGCAAACTCATCCTTTATTGGGAACTTCTCTTCTGTTTCTTTAATCGGTGACATCCGAGAGAGGTGATCAGCAACAGTATTTTCACACCCTCTCTTGTCACGAATCTCAACATCGAACTCCTGAAGGAGTAGAATCCATCTCAAGAGTCTTGGCTTAGAATCCTGCTTAGCAAACAGATACTTCAAAGCAGCATGGTCAGTATAAAGAATGACTCTCGAACCCAACAGATATTGCCTAAATTTATCAAAGGCATACACAACAGCTAACAACTCCTTTTTGGTAGTTGCGTAGTTCATCTGTGCAGGGTTCAACACATGACTAGCGTAGTAAATAACATGAAATAGCTTATCTCTTCTCTGTCCAAGAACAACCCCTACTACAATGTCGCTAGCATCGCACATGATCTCAAACGCTAGAGACTAATCGGGGGCAATAACAATAGGTGCCGACACTAATTTATTTTTCAATGTCTCAAATGCATCGGCACACTCCTTATAAAAAATAAAAGCCTTATCCTTAATCAAAAGAGTAGTTAGGGGCTTGGCTATTTTAGAGAAGTCTCTTATGAACCGGCGGTAGAAACCCGCATGGCCTAAGAAACTTCGTATACCTTTTTCATTCATCGGAGGCGGAAGCTTTGAGATTACCTCCACTTTGGCTTGGTCTACTTCAATTCCCTTGTGGGAAATTTTGTGACCCAACACTATACCTTCACGGACCATGAAATGGCACTTCTCCCAGTTGAGGATTAAGTTGCTCTCCTGGCATCTTTCTAAAACAAGATAAAGGTTAGTTAAACAATTATCAAAAGAATACCCAAATACCGAGAAGTCATCCATGAAGACTTCCATATGATTTTCAAGCATATCCTCAAAGATGGAAGTCATGCATCTCTGAAATGTAGCAGGGGCATTACATAACCCGAATGGCATCCTTCTGTAAGCAAAACACCATATGGGCATGTAAAAGCCGTCTTCTCTTGATCTTCCTGTGCAACCGCAATTTGATTGTAACCAGAGTACCCGTCTAGGAAACAATAGTAATCATGACCCGCTAGCTGTTCCAACATCTGATCAATGAAAGGCACTGGGAAGTGGTCCTTCCTTGTGGCAAGATTTAACCTTCTGTAGTCAATACACACCCGCCACCCTGTAATCGTCCTTGTAGGAATCAACTCATTTTTCTCATTTTTTATGACGGTGGTTCCCCCCTTCTTGGGCACTACATGGACCGGACTCACCCATAAGCTGTCAGATATCGGGTAAATCAGACCCGCATCTAGCAAATTCACCATTTCTTTTCTTACAACTTCTTTCATAGCTGGATTAAGCCTTCTTTGAGGTTGGACAACCGGTTTATGATCATCCTCCATGAAAATTTTGTACATACAAACAGTGGGACTAATGATTTTCAAATCCTTAATCTTCCAACCCATAGCCCCCTTGTACCTTTTGAGAACTTCAATCAACTTATATTCTTGGATAGTTTCGAGGCTAGCACTTATGATGGCTGGACATTTAGCTTCGGTGTCGAGGAAGACATACTTGAGGTTTTTCGGAAGTTGTTTCAATTCCGTAATCTTTTTGGTCTCTTCACTCCCCTCTACCGATTGAGGTTGTCTTAGATCCTCCCACCGGTGTGGTCGAGATCCCTTCCAAGGAGGTAGAGCTTCCATCATGGCTAACACTTCTAACTCGCCCTCACCCACTTCTTTATTATCTTCAAAAATTGACAAACTTAACACTTTTTCTAGAGGCAATTGGGCTGCACTTTCAAGATTTTCATTTGCAACAACTTGGTCAATCACCCCAATATTATTGCTTGTGCCAAAATCATTTTTGTGCTTCATTGTATTCCTCACATCAATCTTCACCTCTTCATCATAAACCTTCATAGTCATGGTTCCCCCCTCTATATCAATCAAGCATCTCCCGGTTTCAAAAAACGGTCTTCCAAGAATAAGGGGGATCTCTTCATCTTCCGCCATTTCAAGAATAACAAAATCCACCGGGAACACAAACTTGTCAACTTTCACTAGAACATCTTCCACGACCCCATAAGGTCTCTTTACCGAGTGATCCGCAAATTGAAGTGTCATCCTAGTGTCTTGCACCGCACCTATACCCAACTTTCGGTAGATGGATAAGGGCATTAGGCTTACACTAGCACCTAAGTCAATAATCGCTTTCTTGAGTGATCTATCCCCAATTGTACAAGGAATAGTGACGGCACCTCGATCTTTCTTCTTTACCTGAATCTTCATGCCCTGGAAAATAGCACTACAAGTTTCGGTTAGAATAATCGGATCCGTGTTAACAGTTCGCTTCTTTGAAATGATATCCTTCATGAA
The DNA here is from genome assembly GCA_022829125.1 of Lathyrus tuberosus. NCBI lineage: Eukaryota > Viridiplantae > Streptophyta > Magnoliopsida > Fabales > Fabaceae > Lathyrus > Lathyrus tuberosus. The sequence continues at coordinate 5,654,729 of JALAZF010000231.1, read as the reverse complement.
CTTTGCATAGGTAGTGTAGTGAGCGATTTTGGACGTGGTTCTTAAGCACTGTCGCTCTTTGGGGTACTACAGGTCGATTCATTTTTTATCCTATTAAAGCTGATGAAGGAAGGGAAATAGATGTCTCCAACTAACCCTGCTTGCATACTGAGTTTAAACAGCGGTCTGTTAAGTTACGGATGATATATGGAAGTGGGGTCTCTTTCTTCTTACTTTGTTAAGGCTGAAATGACGGGACTAGGCTATTGGTAGGATGTTAGAACTGATGCTTTTTTATTGATATATGAAGGTACGAGATTTTGGGTTTTTTGATTAGTGTGCTCGCTAAGACTTTTCTTTCAATCTTATGCCTACGTATTCCCGTTTACCGAAACAGAGAAATTAGAGCGATCGTAGTTCCTCCTATTCTATGGGAGGAAATGGTGTTTTGGTGTCTTGTTCAAAGCCCAAGACGTGAAGCTAAATGGTTTGTATCTTGTTCAAAGCCCAAGATGTGAAGCTGAAGGGTTTTGCCTTTAGAGAGAATTTGTCATCTCTAAAGAGGGGTATTTGGGTCTGTTTGTCACAACTGTTGGGTGACTGATTATAAAGAAGAATTACTTTAACTGGACATTGTCGCGGTGAAAATTGGATACCATAGTTATTTGTTAACTAGGATCGCATTTTTAATGTCACCGCCGGTCTTTGATTTTATCCAAGGGAAGGGAGAAAAACTGAATTCCCGCAATGCAATGCAAATGCACTAAGATCCAAAGTTTGGGGGTTGGTTATACCTAGGGAAGGTGTTAGCACCCTAGATGTCTGTAGTACTCTACAGGAACCTCTTGATTTATTATGTTATTTGTTTTTTCGTTTGCTAAGGGTTTAGGGGTAGGTGATTTATTATTTTTAATCCTAAGTGTGCTCGACAAGATATCGCATCTTGTGCCTACATATCCTGTCAGGAGGGAATCAGAGCACTTGTAGTTCCTTATTAAGGATACTAAATGTTTTAAAGGTTTAGGAGAGAAGATGAGTCATCGTCTTAGGAAAACCACCACAGTGTTTTTGAAAATGTTTGTATTTTGTGGGGTATGGGATTGTATGTCCCTTTCTTTGAGATGATTAACATCTAATTCTCTTGTGTGGAGAATTAGGTAGGCTAAAGTTTGATTAAATAATCAAAATTGAGGGGGGGACTAACCTAGGAAATCTATCCTAAGTTATCTAATCGACTTATCTTAAGGTGTCGATTATGATGCAAATGATGTGCACCATGCACAATAACATGGTTATCATGCATGAGTTTTCCCTTGGATATTAATGCGATTAAATTATTATTATTTAGGCGAGGGTGCTAGCAAAGTGATGCTAGATTTGTGTCTTGTGATCGGTAGGTCAAATGTGATGCCCTAAGGAGATCGACTTACATGGGTAGAAAATGGGCTCGACGTTGGATCGAGGATTTTTTTATAAGTTTGAAAAGGTATAGACATACAAAGCATGCATGCACATACATATATATAAGCACAATAGCAAGCAAGCAAAAGCATGATAAGATAAATGAACATACATGCATATAGTTCACTCAGGCGCGAGATGAAGGATTTAAGATAAGTAAATGATTATTAGGAAAAGAGTCTTGATTTATTCTTAAGGTTTATTGAGAAAAAGTTGATTTTAAGGTTTATTGAGAAATGATAAGGATTACTTTCACTTAGAATTTTCTTGAAGAAGTTTTATTTTATTTTGAGGATTATTTTTAAATTGAAAAAAGTTAAAGATTTTCTTAATTAATTAAAAAAAGATTAATTTAGTATTAAAGTTTATTAAAAGAAAAAATTATTAAGAGTTATTAATTAAAAGAAAAGCTTTATTTTAGTGTTTTAATGAAATAGTTTTTTATTAAAAAAAATTAATATAAAAAGGTTTTTTTCTTCTTAGTAGTTATATATTAAAGAAAAAGTTAAGTTATATTTTTATAAAATAATTCTAATTGTTTCTAATTAAAAAAAAGAACTTGATCATAAAAAAAAAAGGGTTTAAAAGAAAATGAAAAGGAGGGATCAAGTGTGACGCGGGGAAGAGGGTCTATCGCAGATGCTCAACTCATGACCGTGTGATGTGTGATAGTTGTGATCAAGTGGGTAAAAGTGAGGGTGCATCGTGATGCTATGCGTGCATGAGTATTGGATTAACGTCAAACAAGAGAAAAAGAGATCCAAACGGACCTCTCATTCTCTTCTCTCCTCTCTCGCTCTTATCTTTCTCATTCCCTCTCAACGGCTTAAACATGGGGTTGCGAAACCCTAGCCGCCGCCGCTACCTCTCGTACATCTCACCCTCTCTCACGATCAAACAAAATCAACAAAAAACCCACCCCTCACAGCCCGATACCCCCACATTCTCATTATTGATTGATTACAAGATTATATGATACAGATCGATCTGCGAAAAAAAAATGGAGAAAAATGGTAAAAGGGGCGAGCGACGTATGGCGACCAAAGTCTTCAGGTTTCCTTACCAAAAGGTAAGTCTTTAATCTTCTCTTTTACAAATTCTTCTCCTTTCTGAACTCTATGTGTGTATATGTTGTTGATATTGCTCTGGGTTTCGCTGCGTGTGTTGAAATTGTTGTTGCGATTTGTTGTATGGTTTTGTGAATTGGGATGTGAATGTTTGCTGCTTCTGTGGTGTTGTTGATGGGTGTATGTTATCTGTGACTAAATTCTTTTCTGGTATCTGCCAAACTTTGTGCGTGTGATTGCTCTGAATGTTTTGTTGGATTGGAATGGATGAAATGGTTGTAGTATAAGGGTTTGATGAATTTAGTTTGTGGTTTGACTGTTGAGGAATTGGTTTGTGGTTGTTTTCGTCCTCCCCCTCTGCGTATGATTTGCTCCTATATATAGGTTAGAGAGAAACCTTGTACTGAGTGCTCTTGAATTCTATTTGGAACATGTTTTATCACTTTTGGTATGTTTTTGAAAGGTGTCTGATATTGTGTAATTGCAAATTGAAACTTTCCATTTCCGTACCGATATGTAGAAACATGTCTTGGAAAGAAATTAAACCGTGTTTTGTGTTTTGGGGTTTGTCTGAGGATGGTTTTGGAATGTTTTAGAATTAGTCTGGAACATATTGGATATCAGTTTAGGAAAGTGTTTGAATGCTATCTAAAAATCACTGATGGCTGTTTTTTTTTTTGGGGGGAATTTTGATCTGATTTGATGACTCACGTACTGATGAACTGTCTTGATGTGCTTTTCTTTTTTCAATTCAACGTGATAACGATTCTTGCCATCTTTGACTTGATTTATTCCTATGTGGATTATTTCAACTGATGAATTTCTTCTTTCCTTGGGCGTGTTAGCAGGGATCGTTGGAGAACAGCCAAAATTCCTCTCACTTTGCCTAATGACCTAATAACAACGTCTTCTTTTGATAGCGAGCTGCTACTAGTTTCAGAACTGACATCCCTGACCCATGAAGTTCTTGTGAAGTTTCATTGCCTTCGGTAATAATTGGACCCAAGACAGTATTGAAAACATCGCTTTGATTCTTTCTTATTTGTAATGTCCCTTGAAACTGAAGCTTGCAATGTAAATGTTAATTGTAATTTTTGTATTTTAATCCATTTAGAATTCAAGTGAAACTCTCTTTTGTGGATCACACTCTGCTTGAATCCTGCTGCCAACATATTCATAGAAAGTGTGTTCTTGAGTGTTGTCGAGATCTGCAATTGTAGTCGTAAGGTCTGATAAGAAAAGACTCGTTGATTTTGTTGATTTTTGTAGTAGAGACTTGGTTTAATTCCTCTTCCATCATGCTTTGCAGGGTAGGACTTCGAAAGGCTTCAATACGTTAATGCTGCGATCGGTCAGAAGGCTTTCTCTGAATCCAAGATATCATAACTCTTCCAAGGTAGGAATACCGTCAAAAGCTCATTGAAACTCTTTGGTATCATATTAGGATTGAGGAATTCTCTTTTAGTTTTGATTAGGTTAGGAGTTGTTTTGGAACTACAAGCGGAATCGCCATTCTCCATTTTAGTCATAAGCTCGCCTTTTTGTTACATCAGCATCGGCCATAGATATGGAGATTGAGTCGGGTTCTGGCACAGCTGTCCTCTAACAACATCAATACAAAATTTCTCATCATCGAAAATATTTGAGATCTGACCTTCATCATTAACTTCCATCAGAGAAACATTTATGATTGTATAATCATTCTTTTTTCCAACGGCCACCTTACTGTCTACAGCAAATGAATCCTTGGGGCTCAGACTACCCGAAGTGATATTATAAGACATTTATTTCTTGCATCTTTGTCCCTAGGGTGTCTTTTCTGTCATGTATACTTTTGTAGTAGAAATAGGATCATCATGGTTGTTGATGAATCTTTGATTTGCATCATGAAATTGGCTGTTGAACATTGCAGGTGAGAAATGACGCAAAGATGTTTACGCCGGCGAGCTGTGGAAATCTTCTTACAAGTTTGAGAATTCAACCGTCCGTGATATTTAAAATTTCTTGTTGTTGGCTCTTGGAGAAGGAGGTCCTAGATGACAACCATTATCTAGCATGTTCTTCCGTGCGAGGCGAATACGAATCGAATTCTGCTCTCTGGTTCCCATCCAGAATAGATGGCTTGAAAATCTCCGGCAGCATTATGGTGATGGCCTGGTTGCAGCTCGTCCTTTTAATGAAAAAACCTTTATTTGTTTTGTGTACAAACCCCTAGTTGATTCATCGTGTACTTGACTTTAGTGTATGTGCCAGCTGACTGGTTGAAATTTGCTTGTATTAAAACATATGAAGTATGTTGATTGGTAAGGTTGCAGCCCAAATATATATATATATATAGCGATACCAACTTAAAATGCAGGGCAAAATGTTGAGAACTTCGCAACAAACAAGAGTGGGCATAGTGCTTTGTCATTAGTCTTCTTTTGTAAAATATTTAAATTAAGACAAAAGTTGTAAATTGCATACTTTGAATAACTTTGAATGAAATTGGATGTAATTTGTTCTTCTTTGAACTTGTAATGAACTTGTAAAACATTCCTTGAATACTTGGGATAAACTTTTAGCTTTGCCAATAACTTTCAGCTTGCACTTTTAAAAGAATTTTGTAGCATGAATATTGGAATGATAACATGAATTTGAGTTTTCTTGTCATGAAATTATACAACTTAAGAACCCGATTCGTAAGTTATGATTGAACCTGGACTTGAACATGAAAGTGGTGTTGAACCATGTATCACAAATTTCAATTTGAATAAACAAATCTCTTTGAATAGCCTTATTGAATTAATGACTTAAAAAAATGAATCTTAATATACTTTAGATCTTGCAAGCTTCCAAAATTGCCAATGGTAAAGGGATCTTGAATATTTAATTTCCAACAATCTTCAAACTTGCTTGAAGAACATTTGATAGCTTCAAGAATATAAACATTCTTCTTGAAATGGAAGGCGTGAGCTTCGTACTTGAATCATAATCGAAACATGGCGATGATAAAGGAACTTTCAAACTTGATCTTGTAAATTTGTGAAAACAATGGACTTGAACTCGTACTTTGGATTCCGAACTTTCTAATTCCTTCAAATTGAACTTCCCTTGATGAACCATCGTTTAGAACATAGGGCAGACACATATCTCCAAATTGAGGAGCTCAGGGGGGGGGGGGGGGGGGGGGAGAACACCAATTTGTGATAACAACTGACACGCAACCAGTGACTAGCCTCTAAGGGACCAATCATCACATCAAAGGGTAATAAAGGACTTAGTATCTCTGTGGGGAAAAACTGAGGAATAGAGGTTTGGTAGCGGTTTAGGGACCGGAAAGGGAAATGGCACAATCTCACAGGAATCCACATACACTTGTCAATACCATAGAACCTCCACACACACACACACAACACGGTCTTCAAGTTCTTGAATTTTCTGCAGCAGTACCTGTATTCACAAGTAAAACAAACAAGCAAAAACTAGATAAAGTGGTTAGTTATGCATGCGCGATGTACCTAATATGCTATGCAAAGAACACATCGGGGATCTTAGGGTAAAAACTTAGGGTGCGAAAGATGCCCCTATTTAAGTTTCTTCTATTCGGAGATATGAAGATTGACATCTTCGTCTCGACGAGATAGGAGGTACTTAAATACAAACATGCACAAATTTTTGGCCCTAAGATGCCACCAAATGCACATGCTATGCCATGAAGATGATATGAACGCAAGACAAAGGAAAGCAAGACAAAGATCCTGTGAGGGCTAATGTCATAGGGGATCACCGATGCTAAAACACAAAGAGAGAGAGAGACCCGACGAGGACGACTCAGATAGACAAGACTCCACGGGAAAAGATCTAACTCCACTAAGGGGAAAAGAGACTACCAACTGACGATCACAGGGTAGCTTGAGCATAAGGCAAAAAACTTGAAAAGAGGGATAACTTACTACCAACAGCTGGTAGCTTAAGCAAAGGTATCCAGTTGCAATAAAAGGACATATATTACCTACTATCCCACACGATAGCCTAAGCAGAGGTAATAAACTGGGGAAGAAGGATCACCTACTGCCAACTTGTGGCAGCCTGAGCAAAGGCGTCCGACCAAAAAAAGGTGTGTCACCTACTATCAAGCATATGATAGCCTAAGAGAGGTAAACACAACGGGAAAAGATGACCTACTACCACCACGGTAGCCTAAGCGAGGCATCTGATCAAAATACAGACCTATTACCTACTATCCCACGATAGCTTAAGCAGAGGTAATAGACTGAAGAAGAAGGATCACCTACTGCTAACTTGTGGCAGCCTGAGCAAAGGCATCTGACCAAAAGGTGTGTTACCTACTATCAAGCATATAATAGCCTAAGCTAGGTAAACACAAGAAGGAAAGATGACCTACTACCACCACGGTAGCCTAAGCGAGGCATCTGACCCAAAAAGGGTGTGTTACCTACTACCAAGCATATGATAGCCTAAGCCAGGTAAACACAAGAAGGAAAGATGACCTACTACCACCACGGTAGCCTAAGCGAGGAATCTGACCCAAAAAGGGTGTGTTACCTACTATCAAGCATATGATAGACTAAGCCAGGTAAACACAAGAAGGAAAGATGACCTACTACCATCACGGTAGCCTAAGCGAGGCATCTGACCAAAATACAGACGTATTACCTACTATCGCACGATAGCCTAAGCAGAGGCAATAGACTGGAGTAAGCTTCAACGATCTAGATGATGATTCAGCTTCCTTAAGTGTTCCGCTCAGGAAGAGTGAATACTTTCCCATGTCCCAAGGTTGGATGCCACAGGCAAGTCTTGAAAATAAGTGTTGTGAGGTTGCTTGCCTCAAACAAAGTCTTGAATTTCCCACCTCTTCAAAGAGATATCATCCGGGGGGAGTAACTTGAATAGTGGATTCACTGGAGATAACCATTGTAGAGCAATATTGCTGTAGTTGAAATTTCAGTGAAGTAAATAGAATTCTTGCGACGGGAGTTCTCAAATAAAGAGAATGCCTGCAAAGTCTTCAATAAGTTTCTCTGACGGATTTCCGGGGAGATAACATCTGACGGAGAATAAATGGAAAATCTTGATAATTTACTGGGGATAGACAAACTGTCTTGAGGAGACTGCCATTTGTCGTAGAAATCTTGATAATCAAACTGCTCAAATAAAAAGCCGCTACTTGTTGTACGGCATATATTCCAAGGAGATGTAGTAATAACTGTTGGAGAAATAACTTATTCCATAGAGATCTTCAAATAAACTCTTCTTGGGGAGACAAAGTGCAAAGTAAATGCACGCTTAGTTCGGGTTCAATATCTCAGAAATATCCGAAATTTGTGATTGTCAGGGACCAAAGTTCAATCCAGGAAGTAAGTGGAGAGGAACGGTCAAACAAGACTTCATCCATTAAGGATTGAACTCAACGGGTTTATCCTTATCCAGAAAATGGAAAAGAAAACTAAAGCAACCATCTTCCATGAGGATCGAACTCAGTGGGGAATTAGAAAGGGTGTGCTCTTTCTGCTTAGGGCTGATGACTCTACTTGAAGGGAGCAGACAAAACCAAGTCACTTGGGGGATAAACATGACCAAAGTGACAGAACAAAACAAACAACACAAAATGCAAGATGCAAAATGCGCACATGCCATGAATCTACATGAAAGAATGCCATGCTATGGTTATGCTTATGCTGACAAAACAACAACAAGAAGCAAACAGGAGACAAAAACAAGCATCTCGATACGGATACACGGCTAATCTTTACGATATAAGAAGCATCACTGGGGATGAAAGGAAATCCATATACGGAAACATGTCCCACTTCAAAGCTTCAAACTTCTCTAGGGAAAAGAGAGCACTCCACTTGGGGATGAACATTGTGACTTCACTTAGGATTGTCAAGATGAACCTTGGATTCTGTTGGGAATGAGAAAGATTCACTGGGAACGAATCAAACTCATGATCGAAAAGATTTCACGGGGGATAAAATAAATATCCACTGCGAACTGACGTAGTCTGAATGAAAGTTGTAACTGGATAAAATAAATATCCACTTCATCGAGGAAGCTTGGATCAATAGTAGTTGGAAATTTCGGAGATAAAAACTTCGAGAGGATGAAATAAACATCCGCCTTCACTGGTGAAGATTGAGATAGTGAGAAAGTCCAATGAGGAGTGAAATAAACACTCGCTTCGCTGGGGAAGATTGAAATTCAGGAAATTCATTGAGGATTCTTAGGTTGCCGACTGGGAAATCTTGCGTCAAATGTGCCATAACTTCTTGAAGTGAAGATTTACTGGGGAATAGCCGTGACTACCTGAAGTAAAACTTACTAGGGAGTTGTCACATTACTTGGGATAGAAACTCTTTGAGATATGAGTGAATAAAGTCGTGAGATTGATGTAACTCTGTATTGATGAGCTGCATGGTGGTCGCCATTTTGAACAAGAGTTGCTATGAACGGATGAAAATAATCTTCACTTCTCGAAACACTCCAGGTCACTTGGTTTATGAGAAGAAGTCATTCCAAGAGGATTTTACAGAAAACTTAGCATCCAGCTGTTCCAATGTCTTCAAACTCTTGGAGAGATTCGTCGAATCTCGACGTAACTGGCCCGGATTGACTGTGTTCTGTAACCGATTCTTCAAATTCTTTGAGAGATTTACCAAATCTCGACGTAACTGCCCCAGATTGACGGTGTTTTGAGTCTTCAAACTTGCCCCCTTGGGGTCAGACTGTGAAAGAAACAACTGGGAAACAACTTACCCCTGCTCAGTAAAGTCTTCAGGTATCGTGCCCCTGGATATAGTCATCTTTGAAATGATCTTCCATCTACTTATCAGAGCTTCAAATCTCAAAAGATCTAGCTCATTGTTGATGCTCGTATGCTAGCTTCTATGATGTCAAGCAATGTTAGCACGCAAAAAATGTTAATTCTGAAACTGATAATGCAACGTATGTTCGTCTTGAAAATTTTATTAAAAAAAGTTTTGGTGGTTGAATTGCCGATTTTATAATGCCAACACAAGTTTTTGAGCATAGCTCATAGGAGTCAGGAAACGATATCTCAATGAGTATGCTTTTGAAATAAACATTGCTTCAATTAGGACTTTTAAGGGTTGTATTATGGATTGGTTCACGGTTTAAGAAACAAAGGATATAAGGCTCAAAGTTTGTTCATGCCCACCCAATCTTCGTGATGTTTTACTCCATTTTTTTTAAATTACCCTGCCCCAGGTTAAGAATGAGGGGTTTTTAATTTGGAAAAAGAAAACTCCTACTTCAATGGCTCGAAAGGGTTAACGAGGGTATATCTCCCTTATATCTCCGTTGTTTGGGAATTTGAAACAATGCCTTGTATCACTAGTAGAGTTTTATTCAAAAGCCTACGACAGGAGAGATTGCGCTTGATTTCGTCATCCTCCATTCAATTCTCTGCCAAAGCAAGAGATTGGGTAACATTGGCATTATAAAATAGAAAAAACATTTTAAAAAGAGTGAAACGAATGGATTTCTTCAAGGCAAACATTATTCATTGCATCAATCATTCAAAATAATAAGTTCTTACACGCAAATAACAAATGCATTAACAAATAAAAAGCATCACACGCGAAAAGCAGTAAATTAACTAAAGATTTGAGGAATTCATCTCAGTCTGAGCTTATGGCTTTCACATTAGGTCTAGAGTCTCAAAAAATAAGACACCACTTCGCATTAGCCTTTGTACTTCATGTTTCAAAGGAAAACAGTCTTCGATGTCGTGTCCAGGCGCATCTTGATGGAAAGCACAATGAGCTTCGGGCTTATACCACCATAGGAGACCCTCCGGGATGGGTGGCGGAGCTCGTGTCTGCACCAGATTCCTTTGTATCAAGTGCGGGTACAATTTCACATAGGTCATAGGAATCAGATCAAATTGCCTTTGAACGCGGTTTTGATTGTTGAATGATAGACGTGCATGTGGTTGATAAGCAGGAGCGTTGGTGACATGAGATGTAGCAGCAATGTGTTGAGGTCGCTGATACCTTCTTCTAGATCGGCCGTAATGCACAACACTTACCTCTTGCTCCTTTCTTTTAGGTAAACCTTCTCTAGGATCCTTAGAGCTGTTAGGAATGTTACCGGGAACCGTAAAAATGGGTATTGGCGTGACTTCAGAAATCCTGGTCCTTCAAAACGGAGTCTGAGAAGAAGGTTAACTTCGGGCAGCAATCAGAGTTTCAACCAAAGCAGAGAGCCTCTCCACACCAGCCCTCAAAGTAATCACTTCCTTGCAGAGTTCGCGATTTTCCTGCTCAATGTTGTCCATTATTTTCTTGCGACCGACTCGAGTATTGTATCGAAGACGTCTGACTGAGAAGAGAAACACGAATGAGAACCTAGAATGCAAAGGGAATGCAAATGCAAATGATGCGTATGAGGCAACAAGATTCATGGAACTCAACTATTTATAATCATCATGGAATATCAAGAGACTCGATTTAAAAAACCATTAAAAACGGTTACGATAATCAATATCCGGAATATTAAAACAGATTTATTAATAACGCGTCGGTACGCCTTACAACAGTCATAACGAAAAAGCTAAATAAAAGCTAATAATGATGGATCTAAGGGGACTCTTCCAACGGTCTTCTTGAATCCTTTGACTTCTTTCTTCCAACTGAGCTTCTTCTAGAATAAGTTTGTCGACGATCAATTTCCAGAATGTTGACTGATGACTTAGAATGGAATAGGACGTCTTGAGCTTTCCGTTTATTGCAAAAAATAGCTCTTTTCTAATAAACCTTCTTTTGTAGTTATCCTAGCTTGAATATTAACCGGAGATAGGAAATGGGTGTTTGTCTTAAATTAGCAACTCCATCAGCTGAGGAAATTCTTCAAGGATAGGTACCAATTGATAATTAAGGAAACAGTAGTAGAATGGAGATGATAACTTCCCATATCTGGTCTCGATCCTTTCTTTATCTGTCAGCAAGGTCTCCAGTCCCCTTAGATCGTCCAGGTTATGACTCTTGTAAAGGTACTTCAATGTTTTTTTTCAAGAGTCTATGATATTCTTACGATGTTTATAAACAAGACTAAGTTCCATGAATCTTTATGATATGATGCTAATGAATGCAAGGATGCAGACACACAAAGCATAAATCACACACAAGCAATCAAACAAACAAAAAGTCATAGGTTTGAAAGGTTACAGCATGGAGCCAAGGTCTACCCATCACAATAGGTGTGTACTACTGTTTCAAATGTACCTTCCGAATGGGTTCTACAAAGTTCCCAGAGTCTACAACCCATCTTTTGGATATTATTGATTTTCCAAATCACTTGGTAGTCAATAACATTCTCAAGAGAATCTCATCTGAGTGTAGTATCACGTAGCGACTATTGCAGAAATAGGCTCCCGCATAGTCCCCGCACTACATCCTAATAGGCCAAGTTAGGTTAAAGGTAACTACGGTCCCTAGTCTCGATGGCTTTTAGTTCGAAATAATCGCGTCTTCACGAATAGACTCGTTGGAAAAAATTAAATTCGAGAGGGCCTAGACTGAGTGGTGAAGTCTCAATTCAACTTCTTCAGGAATCGACCCCCTTAAAGTATCCTTGAATTCTCACCGTTCCTATCATAATTTTCACTCTAGTCCGGGTGTAGGACTTTGTCTCACCACACAAGTAATAACCCAAGCAAACATAACAGATAATAAATATATAACAAAAACATAATTAATCAAGTCAGGGGGAACCCTCTTATGAGTGTCCCTAGTGAAGTCGTCATTTCTGTCGAGGTGAAAATTGGATACCATAGTTATTTGTTAACTAGGATCGCATTTTTAATGTCACCACCGGTCTTTGATTTTATCCAAGGGAAGGGAGAAAAACCGAATTCCCACAATGCAATGCAAATGCACTAAGATCCTAAGTTCGGGGGTTGGTTATACCTAGGGAAGGTGTTAGCACCCTAGATATCTGTAGTACTCTACAGGAACCTCTTGATTTATTATGTTATTTGTTTTTTCGTTTGCTAAGGGTTTAGGGGTAGGTGATTTATTATTTTTAATCCTAAGTGTGCTCGACAAGATATCGCATCTTGTGCCTACATATCCTGTCAGGAGGGAATCAGAGCACTTGTAGTTCCTTATTAAGGATACTAAATGTTTTAAAGGTTTAGGAGAGAAGATGAGTCATCATCTTAAGAAAACCACCACAGTTTTTTTGAAAATGTTTGTATTTTGTGGGGTATGGGATTGTATGTCCCTTTCTTTGAGATGATTAACATCTAATTCTCTTGTGTGGAGAATTAGGTAGGCTAAAGTTTGATTAAATAATCAAAATTGAGGGGGGACTAACCTAGGAAATCTATCCTAAGTTATCTAATCGACTTATCTTAAGGTGTCGATTATGATGCAAATGATGTGCACCATTCACAATAACATGGTTATCATGCATGGGATTTTCCCTTGGATATTAATGCGATTAAATTATTGTTATTTAGGCGAGGGTGCTAGCAAAGTGATGCTAGATTTGTGTCTTGTGATCGGTAGGTCGAATGCGATGCCCTAAGGCGATCGACTTACATGGGTAGAAAATGGGCTCGACGTTGGATCGAGGATTTTTTTATAAGTTTGAAAAGGTTTAGACATACAAAGCATGCATGCACATACATATATATAAGCACAATAGCAAGCAAGAAAAAGCATGATAAGATAAATGAACATACATGCATACAGTTCACTCAGGCGCGAGATGAAGGATTTAAGATAAGGAAATGATTATTAGGAAAAGAGTCTTGATTTATTCTTAAGGTTTATTGAGAAAAAGTTGATTTTAAGGTTTATTGAGAAATGATAAGGATTACTTTCACTTAGAATTTTCTTGAAGAAGTTTTATTTTATTTTGAGGATTATTTTTAAATTGAAAAAAGTTAAAGATTTTCTTAATTAATTAAAAAAAGATTAATTTAGTATTAAAGTTTATTAAAAGAAAAAATTAGTAAGAGTTATTAATTAAAAGAAAAGCTTTATTTTAGTGTTTTAATGAAATAGTTTTTTATTAAAAAAAATTTAATATAAAAAGTTTTTTTTTTCTTTTTAGTAGTTATATATTAAAGAAAAAGTTAAGTTATATTTTTATAAAATAATTCTAATTGTTTCTAATAAAAAAAAGACCTTGATCATAAAAAAAAGGGTTTAAAAGAAAATGAAAAGGAGGGATCAAGTGTGACGCGGGGAAGAGGGTATATCGCAGATGCTCAACTCATGACCGTGTGATGTGTGATAGTTGTGATCAAGTGGGTGAAAGTGAGGGTGCATCGTGATGCTATGCGTGCATGAGTATAGGATTAACGTCAAACAAGAGAAAAAGAGATCCAAACGGACCTCTCATTCTCTTCTCTCCTCTCTCGCTCTTATCTTTCTCATTCCCTCTCAACGGCTTAAAGATGGGGTTGTGAAACCCTAGCCGCCGCCGCTACCTCTCGTACATCTCACCCTCTCTCACGATCAAACAAAATCAACAAAAAACCCCACCCCTCACAGCCCGATACCCCCACATTCTCATTATTTATTGATTACAAGATTACATGATACAGATCGATCTGCGAAAAAAAATGGAGAAAAACGGTAAAAGGGGCGAACGACGTATGGCGACCAAAGTCTTCAGGTTTCCTTACCAAAAGGTAAGTCTTTAATCTTCTCTTTTCCAAATTCTTCTCCTTTCTGAACTCTGTGTGTGTATGTGTTGTTGATATTGCTCTGGGTTTCGCTGCGTGTGTTGAAATTGTTGTTGCGATTTGTTGTATGGTTTTGTGAATTGGGATGTGAATGTTTGCTGCTTCTGTGGTGTTGTTGATGGGTGTATGTTATCTGTGAGTAAATTCTTTTCTGGTATCTGCCAAACTTTGTGCGTGTGATTGGTCTGAATGTTTTGTTGGATTGGAATGGATGAAATGGTTGTAGTATAAGGGTCTGATGAATTTAGTTTGTGGTTTGACTGTTGAGGAATTGGTTTGTGGTTGTTTTCGTCCTCTCCCTCTGCGTATGATTTGCTCCTATATATAGGCTTAGAGAGAAACCTTGTACTGAATGCTCTTGAATTCTATTTGGAACATGTTTTATCACTTTTGGTATGTTTTTGAAAGGTGTCTGATACTGTGTAATTGCAAATTGAAACTTTCCATTTCCGTACCGATATGTAGAAACATGTCTTGGAAAGAAATTAAACCGTGTTTTGTGTTTTGGGGTTTGTCTGAGGATGGTTTTGGAATGTTTTAGAATTAGTCTGGAACATATTGGATATCAGTTTAGGAAAGTGTTTGAATGCTATCTAAAAATCACTGATGGCTGTTTTTTTTTTGGGAATTTTGATCTGATTTGATGACTCACGTACTGATGAACTGTCTTGATGTGCTTTTCTTTTTTCAATTCAACGTGATAATGATTCTTGCCATCTTTGACTCGATTTATTCCTATGTGGATTATTTCAACTGATGAATTTCTTCTTTCCTTAGGCGTGTTTGCAGGGATCGTTGGAGAACAGCCAAAATTCCTCTCACTTTGCCTAATGACCTAATAACAACGTCTTCTTTTGATAGCGAGCTGCTACCAATTTCAGAAGTGACATCCCTGGCCCGTGAAGTTCTTGTGAAGTTTCATTACCTTCGGTAACAATTGGACCCAAGACAGTATTGAAAACATCGCTTTGATTCTTTCTTATTTGTAATGTCCCTTGAAACTGAAGCTTGCAATGTAAATGATAGTTGTAAATTTTGTATTTTAATCCATTTAGAATTCAAGTGAAACTCTCTTTTGTGGATCACACTCTGCTTGAATCCTGCTGCCAACATATTCATAGAAAGTGTGTTCTTGTGTGTTGTCGAGATCTGCAATTGTAGTCGTAAGGTCTGATAAGGAAAGACTCGTTGATTTTGCTGATTTTTGTAGTAGAGACTTGGTTTAATTCCTCTTCCATCATGCTTTGCACGGTAGGACTTCGAAAGGCTTCAATCCGTTAATGCTGCGATCGGTCAGAAGGCTTTCTCTGAATCCAAGATATCATAACTCTTCCAAGGTAGGAATAACGCCAAAAGCTCATTGAAACTCTTTGGTATCATATTAGGATTGAGGAATTCTCTTTTAATTTTGATTAGGTTAGGAGTTGTTTTGGAACTACAAGCGGAATCGCCATTCTCCATTTTAGTCATAAGCTCGCCTTTTTGTTACATCAGCATCGGCCATAGATATGGAGGTTGAGTCGGGTTCTGGCACAGCTGTCCTCTAACAACATCAGTACAAAATTGCTCATCATCGGAAATATTTAAGATCTGACCTTCATCATTAACTTCCATCAGAGAAACATTTATGATTGTATAATCATTCTTTTTTCCAACGGCCACCTTACTGTCTGCAGCAAATGAATCCTTGGGGCTCGGACTACCCGAAGTGATATTATAAGACATTTATTTCTTGCATCTTTGTCCTTAGGGTGTCTTTTCTGTCATGTATAATTTTGTAGTAGAAATAGGATCATCATGGTTGTTGATGAATCTTTGATTTGCATCATGAAATTGGCTGTTGAACATTGCAAGTGAGAAATGACACAAAGATGTTTGCGCCGGCGAGCTGTGGAAATCTTCTTCCAAGTTTGAGAATTCAACCGTCCGTGATATTTAAAATTTCTTGTTGTTGGCTCTTGGAGAAGGAGGTCCTAGATGACAACCATTATCTAGCCTGTTCTTCCTTGCGAGACGAATACGAATCAAATTCGGCTCTCTGGTTCCCATCCAGAACAGATGGCTTGAAAATCTCCGGCAGCATTATGGTGATGGCCTGGTTGCAGCTCGTCCTTTTAATGAAAAAACCTTTATTTGTTTTGTGTACAAACCCCTAGTTGATTCATCGTGTACTTGACTTTAGTGTATGTGCCAGCTGACTGGTTGAAATTTGCTTGTATTAAAACATATGAAGTATGTTGATTGGTAAGGTTGCAGCCCAAATATATATATATATAGCGATACCAACTTAAAATGCAGGGCAAAATGTTGAGAACTTCGCAACAAACAAGAGTGGGCATAGTGCTTTGTCATTAGTCTTCTTTTGTAAAATATTTAAATTAAGACAAAAGTTGTAAATTGCATACTTTGAATAACTTTGAATGAAATTGGATGTAATTTGTTCTTCTTTGAACTTGTAATGAACTTGTAAAACATTCCTTGAATACTTGGGATAAACTTTTAGCTTTGCCAATAACTTTCAGCTTGCACTTTTAAAAGAATTTTGTAGCATGAATATTGGAATGATAACATGAATTTGAGTTTTCTTGTCATGAAATTATACAACTTAAGAACCCGATTCGTAAGTTATGATTGAACCTGGACTTGAACATGAAAGTGGTGTTGAACCATGTATCACAAATTTCAATTTGAATAAACAAATCTCTTTGAATAGCCTTATTGAATTAATGACTTAAAAAAATGAATCTTAATATACTTTAGATCTTACAAGCTTCCAAAATTGCCAATGGTCAAGGGACCTTGAATATTTAATTTCCAACAATCTTCAAACTTGCTTGAAGAACATTTGATAGCTTTAAGAATATAAACATTCTTCTTGAAATGGAAGGCGTGAGCTTCGTACTTGAATCATAATCGAAACACGGCGATGATAAAGGAACTTTCAAACTTGATCTTGTAAATTTGTGACAACAATGGACTTGAACTCGTACTTTGGATTCCGAACTTTCTAATTCCTTCAAATTGAACTTCCCTTGATGAACCATCGTTTAGAACATAAGGCAGACACATATCTCCAAATTGAGGAGCTCAGGGGGGGAGAAAACTAATTTGTGATAACAACTGACATGCAACCAGTGACTAGCCTCTAAGGGACCAATCATCACATCAAAGGGTAATAAAGGACTTAGTATCTCTGTGGGGGAAAACTGAGGAATAGAGGTTTGGTAGCGGTTTAGGGACCGGAAAGGGAAATGGCACAATCTCACAGGAATCCACATACACTTGTCAATACCATAGAACCTCCACACACACACACAACACGGTCTTCAAGTTCTTGAATTTTCTGCAGTAGTACCTGTATTCATAAGTAAAACAAACAAGCAAAAACTAGATAAAGTTGTTAGTTATGCATGCGCGATGTACCTAATATGCTATGCAAAGAACACAGCGGGGATCTTAGGGTCAAAAATTAGGGTGCGACAGACATGTGAATCCAGCAATGCCATAATTTCCTTTACAGGGGATTTTCAACCTGAAGGAGAAGACTTTAACTCAGTTTAGAGTAATGCCATCTTTCCTTAGGAACCTTTCTCATGTTAAAAGAGGGACAGTTGCGTGGATGTAAATAATCCAGAGGCTTGTCGCTTACAGCAATTAGATGGGGGAAAAGGAGTTGTTGATGTTTGTATGTTGTGAGCAAGGCACTGATTTAAGCTAAAAGGTTGATTGTCTCAACCGGGGTTTTCTTATACGAAGCCTAAGAGGAGGCTAAAAGGTTGACTTTTTCGGGGGAAATGTTCTTTCTGTCTTGTACAAAGCCCAAGATTGAGGCTAAAAGGGTTTGACTCAACAAGAGAATCTTTTGGGTGTGTATTGTATGAAGCCCAAGACGGAGGCCAAAGGTTTTATACTCAACAAGAGAGTGATTTGTGTCATGTAAAAAGCCCAAGACGGAGGCTAAAGAAGGTTGACTCAACAAGAGAGTCTTTTATACTCAACAAGAGAGTGTTTTGTGTCTTGTACAAAGCCCAAGACGGAGGCTAAAGATGTTTGACTCAACAAGATAGTCTTTTATACTCAACAAGAGAGTGATTTGGTGTCTCGTATGAAGCCCGAGACGGAGGCTAAAAGTTTCTTTGACTCAACAAGAGACTCTTTTATACTCAACAAGAGAGTGTTTTAGTATCTCGTACGAAGCCCGAGATGGAGGCTAAAAGGGTAGCTCTGCTAGGGAAGATCATTGTACAAAGCCCAAGAGGAGGCTAGGGTAACTGTTTTAGTTGAGTGACAGGTCCAGTATGTCGGTTAAAAGAGAAAATCAGTTCTTATATGAATGATGTTGTACTCAGGGATTTTGATCTGGGAGTAAGGATTATTTCCCGTTCTCTAGGGAAACGGGGAATCCAAAGGGCTTTTGAGACTGTCCGAGTCTACGGGTTTTATCTTTTGTACTATGCTTGAGAAACAGTAATAGTGAGATCTATACTCTTTGAAAGATTGTTCTATTAAGATGACTAATTTTTGTTCCTATACCTCTAGGAGGTCTGTTGCGGTGAAAATCAGATAACAAGCTATTAATTAACTTGCATCATATTTCTTTTACAACCGACTTTGATTTATCCAAAGGAAAGGTTCAAGATCGAAGAAAACCTAAAGGGGGGAGATCTAAGATTCGGGGGTTGGTTATACTAAGGGAAGGTATTAGCACCCTAAGTATCTGTAGTACTCTACAGGAACCTCTTGTTTAGTTGGTGTTATGTTATGTTTGCTTGCTAAGGTAAATGCTAAAGATAAAGACCTAAAAGAATCACTACAAAAAAATGTGCAAATTGTGGCGGTTAAATCAAGAAAATTATGGCGGTTTGAACCGACATAATTTACAAAAACGACGTTTTGGAAAATGCCATAATTTTGGCTACCGCAAGGAAAATAACGGCGGTTTAAAATTAAACGCCATGCAAACCGCCATATTTTACACAATTTAAAGTGGCGGTTCTTGTTTGAAATTAGTGCGTATAGTTAACGAAATAAACAAATATCTTCTCATTTACGTCGGTTAAAACCGTCGTAATATACTAAAAATAACGTCATTTTAATACGTCCTAATTTACATATAAGCATGGAATAAACCACAACAATTTTCAAATTAATTTGAAAAAATATCTTTATAATATGCCAAAACAAATATATATATTTTTGGTACAATTTACCACCAACACTAAAAATAAATTAAAATAAATTTATTAATGAACGCATAGTGCTTCATGACCTAAAACAAAACACCAAAATTGCCACCACATAGCTAAAAACTAACTTACAGACATAAACTCAACAAAACTCTCCACAAAAATCTAACAACCACCATGAAGAAATTTTGCCATCTATGTTTTTAAGGGTTTTGACTTATATTTAAAAGTCGGTGCAATTGTTTAAATTTTTCAAAATTAGATAGAGACTTTAAATGTAAACTATAAGTGTTTGATATATGTCTTTTTCTGAAATATTATAACATAAAAATAACCAACTATTTTTGTATCCAGTATCTTAAGCTATTCTAAAAAAAAAAAAATTTAGAACATAAAAGTGTCATTAAAATCATATGTCCTCCGAAGGAATCTGATGATTTTCTTCCTGTGTATTGCTTGCATCCGATGATCTTTTTATGTCACAAGGTGATGAAGGTTCATTTCCTGTTTCAGAAGCCTACGAAAAACATAACAATTAATATATTAAAACTAAACACTATAGAAATATAGAATTATTAAATAGGATATATCATTAAATGCGAAAAGTATCGAAAACAAAGGAAGAAGAGAACAAATATGAGATACTGTCACACAAATTTCATTCTATCGGTATGGGTATTTTCTGTACACTCAGAGCGTATAAAAAAAGAACAAATAAGAGGTTGTTTTCAAAACCAAAAGTAGATAACACTTTTGTAAAGCAAATAACAACATAACAGGCTTCATACACATACTCCAAGTACCATAATATAATACATAAGCCATCTGTTATTATTTTTAAGTTAAGAATTCATGTCATGACTGGCGAATATAAAAAATGAAAAAAGTTATGAATGCATTATCATTCAAGCCCTATTCTATGTGATTTATATAAAATAAAGAATTGAGATATGAAACCATATCATAGCACAAACTTCTATATGATTATATGTATTTTAGTTTATATATGCAACTAAATTATTTCTATATATGTATTTTTTATATATGCAACTAGAATACATATAAATTTCTATATGAATACATTAGCATTTAATTATTTTTTAGAGTATATAAGGCACAAACTTTTATTTGTTGGAATAACAACATTTGACAACATTGGTTGGTCCTTGATATGATCATAGGTCTTTTATGAACAAGTAGTCAAGAATTTGGTCTCTGTTGTCTCCATTATTCACAATTAAGCTAAATTTCCGCACAAAGGTAAAACAAGCTTGTGTATTATTTTTGTTTAAGCAAAAAAGCTGAAACATAAGGGGGTTGTTAATTGTTATCGGAATATACCATTCCTAGTTATTCGCTTGTCTACTTAAGCTTTTTTGTGAGATATTCCTGGACCAAAATAAATGAATTTGTCAATCTCACTGTGTTTCTTTTCTTTATTTGGGGATGATAGTATTTATCAACACATGGTATGTACAAAGACTATTTGTATATTCTACCTTGATTTAATATGCGTGTTTTATTTACTTTTTTCCCAACTATTGTATATTTTATGTTGAAATATTTTCTACATCATTTAGACCCTATCCTAACAATATAATTATAGTATTTGACATGATCTGTTTATTTTCAAATATTTGTAGGTTATGATTCAGCATTCTTCTAATTTAAATGCTGCCAATGGTGTTGCAGTTGTTTTTGCTGAAAAAGGCCATTTTGATGTTTCAAAAGATATCTTTACACCGGTTTTTGTGATGTCAGCTTTATTTTTATAGTATATAAGGCACAAACTTTTATTTGTTGAAATTAATTCAATTTATTACTCTATGATATGATAGGTTTAAGAAGCTGCCAGCGGTAGTGTTTTTGTCCAGATGACTGACATTTGGATAAATCTGGCTCATGTTCATTTTGCTCAGGGGAATTTTGGTTTGGCTGTCAAAATGGTGAGCTTGTCTTACATTTATTTTGTATCCTCTAATCCCTTTAAACTCCTACTTAGGTCTTTATGACAACTATTATATGTTGTTGACCTTGCTTAATATACAGTATCAGAATTGCTTGCGGATGATTTATCATAACACAGATTCACAAATACTTCTATACTTGGCTCGTACCTATTATGAAGTCGAGCAGTGGCAAGACTGTATTAAAATTTAAAACTCTACAGAGAGCCATCCATTTGGCACCCTCAAACTACATATTAAGGTATGATGCAGGGGTTGCAATGCAAAAGTTTTCAGCATCAACCCTTCAAAAGGCCAACAGGACTGCAGATGAGGCTGTTATGTATTACTATCCCTATAATAGCATATACCCATTATTATTATTATCCCTATAATAACTAAAGAACTTCTAATGAACTAAAGTAAAACTACACGAAATCACATAAATAAGAACACATAAAGACAAAAAAGCTACAAAATTAACTACATTGACTTTAAACTAGAAATCTAAAACTTAAGGTTTAATAAAAATAATTAACTAATTGATATACCTGTTGTGTTTGATTTGCAAGTATGGCAGCTAACTCTGTAAGGAGTGTACCACCTTCTTTCGCACCAATGTAGCCAACAACTGCTTCCAATAGAGCATTCACAAATGCAAGTCTTTGTTCCACCAATGAATAACTACCCCACTTGAAGTACTACTACTTGAAGAACCAAAATACATACCACCGATTCTTGTAGTGGTATGTTTAAAAGCAGTGGTAGGAACCACTCCCATGCCCATTGCTCAAACACGGCCAAGATGTTCTCTTCCTAATACCAACATCATTTGAAGAAATTTCATAAGAAGCCCCAGGATTTTGATTTAAATGAGTGTCAATCTTTTCCTACATAAAATACAAATGACCAATGACTATCACTCATTTACACATATTATAAAACAATGAACATAAACTTCAAATACATTTGGAAATATAGATTATTAATTTACCCCTATCTCCTTAGCTTTTTCATTCACAATACATAGCTTCCATCTTTTTTTTTATGGGTCATATTCCACATTAGACCTCGACCAATAGTCTTCCCGGTCTCAATAGTCTAAAAGAATAAAATGCAATGTCATTATGAATCAACCTAATGTTCAAAAAAATGGTTTATATAAAGAGTCTAAAAAATGAATACTTAACATAAAAAAATTATTTATATAAAGATAGTGTTAAACATAAGTTCATGTTTTCTCCTTGCCAAAGACTTAGCACCGCACGTATGACATCCATGATGTATGTCAGTGAAATCTAGGAATGACGGAAAGAGATGACATCCATGATGTCTAAAGGATGTTCTGATGATGGAAGGAACTCTTTATGGTAAAAGAAAAAAGCTTTTGAAATTCAAAGTTAATGCCCAACCCCAACTCAAAATTGATTAATTACAACTGGAGCATCCAAATATTTCCAAATATCTCCAAGGAAGTCCGAATTCTAAGACTCTGTTTCATACAGTGGTCCATTTATTTGAGCTTAGAAAAAGAAATTATATGATACACCTCGTTATAGAGATTTTTTCAAGAACTCTTGTTCTAACTTTCACTTTTTGTGGCTTTTAATTTTTCCCCACAAACTTACATAATTAGCGTAAATCTTTTAAACATAGATTTTAATCAAAACATAGATGTTTTCCCTTCAAAAAATAACAACAAAAGAGGTTGTTTCTATCTAAAAGTCCCCATTGCATCTATTATGAGTGATTCTTTTTCCACATAACCACATTAGGCTACAACTCACTCACAATTCAAAAACAGTAATATGGTTCATATCCTCATGTTTACAAAATTTTGACAACAAACACAACTATTCCATAAATTAATTTGAAGAACTAATATAAATTAGTACTTTTTATCTTCTTAATATTTAATGTGAAAATGTGGTACCATACCATCCAAAAGACAAATTCTAATATATGATGACAAGGTGAATAGCGTTATTTAACCGTAATTATCATTTTAGATGGTAACAGCCAAAAGATAAACTTTGACATGTGACGGTCAAATTTTACATATGAAAGCCAAGCCAAGTTACACAGATATAAGTTAGAGCACTGACCAGTTAATAAAATGCACTTTTAATATGAAGTAAAAGATGCAGACATTATGATCCCTACACTATCTAAGGCATGAAACCAAAATATAAAATCCTTAGAAACAGAACATGTAATATATGAACTAAAAGTTAAAATCAATACGCATTCAACCTAAACATAAGAATAATAGGCAAGTCTCATAAAGCTAGAAAGCTTCAAGTCTTATTTGAGCTTAAGAAAATGTGGGAAACAAACAAAATACCTTTGAAAGTGACAGATGCATATTTGTGTTTAATAAGAAAGATAATAAGAAGAAAATGATTTAAACACTCACCAATTAAGCACTTTATAGCTCAGAACTCTCAGAGAGGCTGCTTCTTAAAGGTTCTAAATGATCACTTCCATCTAGTTGAACACCAATGAAGTATTTAAGTTCACCCTACACACAAAAATTGTTAACTTTTCATGATTCAAATTAATTATTTTCTAAGAGACTTATAGAGCATTTTAATTACCTTTTGGTCACGCATAGGCTGCAAGTGAAACAAATTCCAGAATTTCTTTCCTATAAAATAAAATATCATAAAGGTTTATCTTAGCAATAACAAAGTAAAGCAAAAGGGCATTAGATTACAATCTCATTTTGACCGATTACTTACCACTCTTAGTATAATTGATCAACGGAACTGTGACTTCCCTGTAATCCTAAAGACAGTTACCTGGCCTGTTTTTGGTCCTTGAAGAAACCTGCAAAATATGTGAAGTTGATGTGAATCTAAATGAAACTGTCAAAGAGACACGACTTTAAGAACAGTATCTCGTAGCCATAAAGTACTTGTCATTTGTTACCATATATATAACTAAAAAATGCTTAACTTTTAAGACTCTCCATCATAAAATACAAAGCTAGCAACTAAGGATTGCCCTTTAAAATAGACTAACTTTATGTCTTGTACAAATGTTGAATTTCTTAAAAGAACTAGTGGAGGATATTTCCTAAAAGTATCTAATATTATTGAAGAACTGGATAATGAAACAAATTTAGTTATATTGCAGTGTAGATAAAATAGAAATAACATCAATGTAGCTATTCACCTATTCCACTTAAATTACATAAATAAAGAAATGAGAAATCAATATTCAATAGTTAGGATTATGAAAGACTAAGTAACTGCTATGTCAATCTGGTCGTCAGAACGCAATCGCTAAAACACATCACTCATTTCCATAAACATCTCCAATTGAACACTTTTTGCATTTATCCTTTAAAAATTAAATTCTGTCAAATGGAGTTCAAAAATGGCCAGAAAGATAAATGGCTTTTAGGAACCTCAAAGTTGAACCTGAAATAATTGTTGTTACAACTAAAAAGAACTCATAAATGGCCATATAAATTCAGTTTAACCATATTCACTTACTAACACTATGCACAAATCAATACCTAGATCAAATATGCAAAGAAGGGAAGGGATGGGAAAACATTGAATCTGAACCTACGCTCAAATATGCATATAGCAGGTAACTATATAGCAAGAAATTAACAACCCAATATGAACATGGTGAGAGAACTTACTTCAAAACGGAAGTAGTTGTTAACTACCTAGTGGTTCAAGCTAGTGAAGTCAGTGAGATACTTGTGATTCAACAGGGATTTTCCTCAAAATAAGAGAATGTAAGTCAAACGCAATCCAATATGGCATTTTGTCAAACAGTTGATGTGCATCGTGAATTGAGGTTCTATACTTATGCATCAAACAACTATAAAGATAAGGAAATACTCACCAGCTAGCAGAGAGACTTATGAATCCAACATTTTAGTTGGAGAAACCATTGCAAATCTGTCGATAAACAACTACAACAACAACAAATATTTGGATAAAATTCATACAAGTAAGTTTAAATGAAACAACATGGTGAGATACAACAACAAGCAAAGGCATATCAGAAATCATATTGTAAAAAACCAAAACACAAAATTACCTTGAAATTGGTGGATTGTAAAATTGTGGATTGTTGAGTACAGAATCGAGCAGTTGAGCGACCGATTGCGGAGCAACAGAACAGTACAGCGGAAAACCTGATTGTGAAATTGGGATTGCAAGCGAAAATGACGGTTCAAATTATTGGTAGGGTTGATATTAGGAATCCATATTGATACTGACACTAAAGAGGTGTGATTTTAATTTCAAATCATTGTTAGGGTTTGAATTTGAATGAAATGAAGGAATTGAAATCAAAAGGTTTATGGATACTGAACGAAAGATTGAAATCGATTTACGAAAATGTTGAATACGCGAAAGAGGAGACTGAACGGAAGATTGATGTCGATTTCGTTGAAGCAAAAGATTAAATACGCTAAGGATGAGACTGAACGAAATATTATTATTATTATTATTATTATTATTATTATTATTATATTATATTATATATATATATATATATATAATATGAAAAAAAAGGGGAAGAGTGAGACAAAAGCGCTTGGGCAAAATTTCAAGTAAATAATGGCGGTTGAAACCGTCATTTCATTACTATTATTACGATGTTTAGTTAAACCGCCGTAATTAACCGTAAATTGTGACGTTTTACAATAATTGCCATAATTTAACCGCCATAATTTACGCAATTTTTTGTAGTGAATGTACACTAATTTGCTCGCCAAGACGTCGCATCTTGTGCCTACGTATCTGACTAAAGAATCAGAGCAACCGTAGTTCACCTAACTAAGGGGTGAAAGAGGAACCATTGACTATGGCCAACGTTCCAAAGGGAAATGAGTGTAAGCTCATTTTAGACTTCACAATAACTCTCTAAGTCTAAGTTATAAGAGGAAAGTGAATTCTCATGATGGTGAGAATCACATAGAGTTCACGATAACTCTATAAGTCTAAGTAAAGGGAAAGTGAGTTCTCATGATGGTGAGAATCACATAGAGTTCACGATAACTCTATAAGTCTAAGTAAAGGGAAAGTGAGTTCTCATGATGGTGAGAATCACATAGAGTTCACGATAACTCTATCCTATTACTAAACTATGAGGAAAATGGCTCTTATGAGGCCAAGGTGAAATGGGAGGTGTTTATTGACTTAGGAGTCAACTTTGGAGGAACTTTCCTTTGGAAGGAAGGGGGAAAACTTCTTTAAAGTATGAGTGAAGGGTCAAAGGCATCGAGCCTCAGAATCGAGGATCAAACAATGTAATTAAAACCGCACCAAAAGACCTCAACAAGGTCAATAATCAAACTTAAAATAAACTCTCAAAATGTCCTAAAACATCTTAGAGAATTATCTCAAAAGGTGGTGAGAAAAGAAGTTCAAAACTAGGTGTGAAATAAAGTTCTTAAATTCACAAAATTAAAATAAATGTTAAAATAAGGTGAAAATTAAAATTTTTAGAAAATTAATTTAAACATCAAAATGTTAATATGAAAATTTTTTGGGAACTTTTCATTAACAAAAACTATTTTTAATAAAACAGACTTGAAAATAAAAAAATAAAAAAGGAGAATATTTGGCATGAACCAAACAGGGGTGTATTAGGAAACTGAAAATGAACTGAATTTTAGTTATTACGTACATGGGCTCTCGGTAGGGGGTGTGAGTAGCGAATGGGCAAGGCCCATGATCCAAAGCGGCACAAAATTATTCAGCCAAAGGAAAAAAAAATACAAAAAATGAAGGACACATGGGTCGTGTACAAATCATGTGTCACACTTTTATCAACTAATCACTTTTTTTTAATCGCAAAAAGACAAAGACGGGAACAACCAACCACGCCTGGCCACCTATCGTCTTCCTCCATGCAAACATGCGAAACCCCAAGAAACTATCGTGAAACCAGACCCAGCCATGGCAAAATGTCATCTTGTTCAAACATTTTCAAGTTCGTTTCTCAACCAAAGACAATGAAATAAAGCACCATTCTGTAGTACTCACATAATAGAACAACACTAAACCCTAAGCCACTCAAAATAACAACTGGAGCTTGGATAAAATTGGACCCGAAACTCGTATATTCAAGTTGTCATAAGCTAACAGACAAATAATTCATCATGCCAGTTCAAACATCCATTCATACTATCATTTAAACTTACTCAGATGCACAACATGGCAACATGGTTTCAAACAAAAATGATGATACATTTAACATGAAAGCATGGATATGATAGAAGCTTACCAAGTGGAGAGGGTATACAAGTGGAGCTCTCCTTCCTTTCCAAAAATGCCAGCTACTGATGAACTGCTCTATCCTTTATCTTGTTCAACCACCACAAATTCTCCACTGTTTGGTGTAGTATATCGTGGGTGATGAATGCTCTGATGATTGTTTATGATGATACTGATGCGGTATTTATCCAGAGCGGTTATGAGTTAGGTTGTTGGTATGTTTTTGCAGGATATGTGATGAGAGGGTTTTGTGATTATTGGTCTGTGATGGTTGGTGTGGTTGTGTGTTTTTGCAAAGGAGAAAGTGTTATGGTTTTTATTGAATGAAGGTTCTGATGTTTGGTGTTTGGTGTTTTGGGCTCGCTTATGCTCTCATCGTTGGTGTCTTGTTCATGTGGATTGTTGCTGTCTAAAGAATGAGAAAACAACTCCCTTTATAGTGTCATATCTTGGTCAATAACATTGATAATACGTAAGACAAAGGCTTCGTTCAAAGGAGGAAGATCAGTCGAAGGGATTCTATGTGTATAATCCTCAACTTGTTATCTTGAGCCAAGTGCCAAAAGCATGTCTGCTTGCTTGAGTCCGAAAAGAATACGAGTGAGAACTATAGGATTGAAGTGCAGAGAGCTTTACACGATGGTCTCCTCTTTACAGCATGGTAGTCCTTCGTATATTACGCCTCAAGTACAACATAGTTGTACTTTTTGACTAAGTTACCAAGCCAACTTGACAAACCCCCACACGATATGTTCTTTTCCCATGTCTGAGTCATGTTTCTAGGGGATAGCAGGAGGTTCTTGAATAAAGGTATAACTCTAGCCAAAGGGTCTTTCTTGTGGTGCAAAATGGAACAAAATTCATGAAACAAAAACCTTTAGACAACACAAACAATGTTTCATGTAGCTTATAAACAACATACATGTCGCATGAATTCTTGGAAACTTAGAAGGTCATTCTGATTAAAATTGGCTCAAGACATTTGGGCAGGTGTTGTGTACTAAAATCATGCCTTTTGCTTTAGCACATGACTAAACCTTCATCCAATGGCCCAAGCATCGTGTTTCCCAATTCATTGGAAAATTAGCATGAAAAAGCTCACTTATGATTAGGAAAAATATGAGATTATAGACCAAGTATATGAAAACATGTGACAAGGTTTGGTGTATCATTAAATCGGAACCTAAGACTTCATGAGTGCATGGTGCAACTTTATCATAGTAATTTCGCGACACAAAAACTTGACAACCAATCCACCAATTCTTGAGATCTTTGGTCCTATGTGAAGAGGGCATTTGATAGATCAATTTTCACTTGGAAAGTGGTTTGAAATGAAGCTTGTAGTAATGAGAAAAATACCCTAAAGTCATGCGCATGATTAAGCAAAAAGGACTTTGAAAAAATTATAAGTTTTTGAGTTTCTCCAATTTGAAACACTTAACTTCAAAGCATCATAACTTGAGATTGGTTTATCCAAATGAGGAGTTCCACACATGCTTGGAAAGCTTGAAGAACAAGGAACAACTTTCATGTTCAAAGATTTTTTATTTGAAGTTTGGAACTAGGTGAAAACAGCCATGAAGTAGTGTTCAAAATTGGAGCAAAAAGTTGAAAATTTCACTAAGTCCCTAAGGCATACTGTGTTCCAAGTCCCATAACTTAAAAACCATGCATTTTTTGAGGAGAGGTCCCCTAATACACTCTGAAGTTCATGGAAAGAGCTTCCATTTGAGCTTTGAGTCACTCAATTTGGATGTGTGGTTTCAAAGTTATGACCTTTGCAATTTTGCACAAGAAGTGAATTTTCCACACTTAGAAAGTTTCAAGGACCAAACATTGCCCTCTTTGCAAGGAACTTCTCAAAACTTGACTTCTCATACCACTTCTCAGTCAACTGATGAACCCTTGTGATGATTGTAGGGAGCCAGAGAATCTTAGGATCTCTTGAATCATGTGAGATCCTGACTCATTGACTTTGCCCTTTTTCTTGTATTAACCCTATTTTTCACATAAAAGAACAAACTAGCAAGAAATGGTGATTAGATAATAATGCACAGATGATTGAATCTAAATGCAAATGCAAGATGTTATGACATCTAAGAGGGTAAAATTTGGGGTACAACAGTTTCTCCTATTTAAATGGCTTTACCAGATGGCACGAGGAATGGAAATCCTTGGGGCATCAAGGTGGAAGGTATTTAAATATAGCAAACCGAAAATTTTGCCCTTAGATGGAATGCAGATGCTAAGGACAAGCAACAAACATGCAAATGCTGACATGCCATAAACTTCTAGTATGATGATATGATTCATGATAGTGCAAAGATGCAGACAAACAAGGCACTAAAGGATAAAGAGCAAACCACCACAGATGAGCTTTACTGGGGAAGGATAAAGGTTAGTATTCATGAGGAAAACTCACTGGGGATACAGGCTGACCAACAAAAGAGACTCGCTGGGGAGACTCTAAGGAAATCCTGGGGATAGAAAAGTAAAGGGGGACACCCTATAGGTCCTTACTGGAGATAGGAGGCAGAAAGGTATTCTCCACTGGGGAAAGGTCCAGGGAGATGGATGACAGGTTCATATGTGACCGGGCGACACTGGGGTAATAAAGACACATTCTTACTGGACATGAAACCAGAAAGAATACATGATCTCCACTGGGGATTAGTTTGAAATAAAAGGGATGGACATCCAACTAAATATTTTCTGGGGATTTCTTGTACTGAAGAGTTCAAATGGGATCTTCAAGAAAATACAGAAAAGACAGAGACAAATTTTGCGTGCGCCAAATGATGATCAATCACAAGGACTTTCAAAGAGGTAATGATAAAGAATGAACTTCTGCTGGGAACCAGATTATAGTGCCAACAAGGATTGGACTCAGAAGTGATATATAAGTATACACCAATTTGAGTTGAATAAGATACCAATTTAAGTTGGTGGAGGTACCAGTATGAGCTGAATTTTGTTTTTTTTTTTCATATTGGTCCAGGGTTCCAACAACGGGTTCACAATAACCTGAAGTTTCGGTTCAGGTTTGACTCGATTCAAACAAGAACGGTTTTAAACAACAGACTCACAATAATCTGAAGTTAACAAGGGATAAACAACGAGCTCACGATAACTCGAAGTTTAGGTTCAGGTTTGACTCGATTCAAACAAGAATGGTTTTAAACAACAGACTCACGATAATCTGAAGTTAACAAAGGATAAACAACGAGTTCACGATAACTCGAGGTTTAGGTTCAGGTTTGACTCGATTCAAACAAGAACGGTTTTAAACAACAGACTCACGATAATCTGAAGTAAACAAAGGATAAACAACGAGCTCACGATAACTCGAGGTTTAGGTTCAGGTTTGACTCGATTCAAACAAGAACGGTTTTAAACAACAGACTCACGATAATCTGAAGTTAACAAAGGATAAAAAACGAGCTCACGATAAGTCGAAGTTTAGGTTCAGGTTTGACTCGATTCAAACAAGAACGGTTTTAAACAACAAACTCACGATAATCTGAAGTTAACAAAGGATAAACAACGAGCTCACGATAACTCGAAGTTTTGGTTCAGGTTTGACTCGATTCAAATAAGAACGACTTTTAACAACAGACTCACGATAATCTGAAGTTAACAAAGGATAAACAACGAGCTCACGATAACTCAAAGTTTAGGTTCAGGTTTGACTCGATTCAAACAAGAACGGTTTTAAACAACAGACTCACGATAATCTGAAGTTAACAAAGGATAAACAACGAGCTCACGATAACTCTAAGTTTTGGTTCAGGTTTGACTCGATTCAAACAAGAACGGCTATAAACTAAAATAAAAGAGTGAACAACGAGCTCACGATAACTCGAGGTTCAGGTTCAGGTTTGACTCGATTCAAACAAGAACGGCTATAAACTGAAATAAAAGAGTGAACAACGAGCTCACGATAACTCGAGGTTCAGGCTCAGGTTTGACTCGATTCAAACAAGAACAGATATAAACTGAAATAAAAAAGATGAAAAACGAGCTCACGATAACTCGAGGTTCAGGTTCAGGTTTGACTCGATTCAAACAAGAACGGTTTTAGACAACAGACTCACGATAATCTAAGCTAACAATGTTTGACTCGATTCAAACAAAGATGGTTTTGACAACAGACTCACGATAATCTGAAGCAAACAAACGATAAACAACGAGCTCACGATAACTCGAAGTTTTGGTTCAGGTTTAACTTGATTCAAACAAGAACGACTATAAACTAAAATAAAAGAGTGAACAACGAGCTCACGATAACTCGAGGTTCAGGTTCAGGTTTGACTCGATTCAAACAAGAACAAATATAAACTGAAATAAAAAAGATGAACAACGAGCTCACGATAACTCGAGGTTCAGGTTCAGGTTTGACTCGATTCAAACAAGAACAGATATAAACTGAAATAAAAAGATGAACAACGAGCTCACGATAACTCGAGGTTCAGGTTCAGGTTTGACTCGATTCAAACAAGAACGGTTTTAGACAACAGACTCACGATAATATGAAGCTAACAATGTTTGACTCGATTCAAACAAAGATGGTTTTGACAACAGACTCACGATAATCTGAAGCAAACAAAGGATAAACAACGAGCTCACGATAACTCAAGGTTTAGGTTCAGGTTTGACTCGATTCAAACAAGAACGGTGCCAATGATGATTGGACTTTAGGTTCAAATGAGACCTGAAGAAGAAAAGGTGCCAGTGATGACTGGACTTTAGGTTCTTATGAGGCCTGAAAAGGAAAAGATGCCAGTGATGACTGGACTTTAGGTATCCAAATAAGGTGATTAAATACCATATAGGTCAGTACTAGGGTTGCAAGTTAGACTTTCTGGGGAATATTGCACAAAGAGTCAAAATCTGGCATACGTGGGTAAAGACGGACGTAAGCCTAGCTTAGACAAAGATTTTGGAGATAAACCGGAAATGTCTTCACTTTACTGGTGAAATAAAGGTTCACATTTTCAAAGTGTATGAAATCAAAAAGAAGACATGGTCTCCACTTGGGGATCAGTGTGAAACAAAAGGATAAGCATCCAACAACAGATTTCCTGGAATTTTCTTATAATGAAGAGTTCAAACGAGATCTTCAAGAAAAGCCAGAAAAGACAGCGACAAACTCTACGTACCAGTATACGTTGGACTTTTGAACACCTTATCAAATAGATTGATGGGCAGAAACACCTTAAATAGGGATCACGTCAAACGGGTTGCGGGAAAATGACTGATTGTAACACCATGGTAACTAGGGAAGTGTGGATAAAACCAAAGACGGATAAGCTTCTCAGGAGAGAGATTGCCACTTATCGTTGTAGAGGTAATGATAGCAAAAAAAGCTTCTCAAGGTGATTGCCACTTGTTGTTGGGTATAGATTCCAACGAGATGTTGATATTACAACACTGCTGGAGAAATAAGTTTGTCCTCAATGGGGATTTGAAAAAGAATCTTCCTGCGACACAACGGTGCAAAATAAATGCACTTTCGAAAGTGGGTTCAAGAACCACACCTGTTAGGGACCAAAGTTCAATCTAGGAACAAGCCAGAAAGAAACGGCCAAACAAGACTCCAATTGAGGAATGAACTCAAATGGGGATTTATCTTATCCAAATGCAGAAAAGATAACTGAAACAACCATCATCCACGAGGATATAACTCTATGGGGATTTCAAGAATGGATGGGCACTTTATGCCTAGGGCTGACAACTCTATTGGAGAAAATAGACACACCCAGTCACTTGGGGAGATAAACGCCAAAGTGAATCAAAGACAGGTAAACACCAGAAAGGGAAGCAAAAATGCTAAGATGCTATGCATATGAGTGCTTATGCCATGCTTATGCTGACAAGACATACAAAAGGAAATGAGACTGGAGATGAAATAAACATCTCGACAAGGATACCCAGCCAAACTCATCAGATTAGACCATTACTGGGGATGAATAAGTAGGATCATCAGATCTACTTCACTGGGAAAAAGAGTATTCCACTTGGTATAGCATCATGACTTCACTAGGATTGTCATCATGAGCTTTATTTCTTCACTGGAGATAAGAGATCCATTGAGAATTGCCAAGATTAGCTGAAGAGATAACTTTCTGGGGAGCTAGCAGAGACGCCACAAAAGCTGAGTAATTCTGCATGACTCATCTGCCCCAGAGTACATGGTATGTCAGAAGAATACATCAAGAGGATTTTACAGAAGAATTGGCATACAAGGTGTTTCAATATCTTCAAACTCTTGGAGAGATTCATGAATTTTAGCCTGACTGCCCCTGATTGACTGCCTTTGCACGACAAAGTCCTTGAACTAGTTGTGTGTCTTGATCGAAGCCAAGGTTGAAGCTAAGAGGTTGATTGGATTCCCCTGGGGAAAATTATTATACAAAGCCTGAGAGCAGGCTGTCTGATAGGGGTGCTCATTATACAAAGCCTAAGAGGAGGCTAGCTGATATGGAGTACTCATTATACAAAGCCTAAGAGGAGGTTGAAAGTTGACCGACTGACTCCGCAGGGGAGAATCATTATACAAAGCCTAAGAGGAGGCTGTGGATGATGATGTATACTCATTAAGGGGGGTTTTGGGTATCTTGTACAAAGCCCAAGATTAACAGCGTCTGCACAACAAAGTCCTTGAACTAGTTGCCCGGACAGGTTGTTAACAACTGGGGAACAAACTTGCCCCTGTTATCTTGGTTGATCTGTGAAGGAGATGTCCCAGACTAGTTGACCTTTGAGAGATTTATTGAATCTCGACCTGGTTGCTTCTGATTAACTGGTCTGTGAGGATAAGTCATCAAAAGGATTTTACAGAAGAATTGAAATACCAGATGCTTCAATATCTTCAAACTCTTGAAAAGAAATGCACCTCGAAATAACTTCCCCAGTTCAACCGTATTCGCAATACCAAGCCCTTTAGACTGTGGTAGAAGCTACTGGGGAACCAACTTGCCCCTGTTGACGGGTCACTAGGGTCGAAACTTGTTGTAAGATGACCTCAAAAAGACTTGCCACAATATTCTGAACTTTGAAGAGTTCTGCCCTTGATTCTTAGCTCTTGGGATGATGGATTGGCAGAACCTTCCGCTTGGTTGCCCCTGACTGAGCTTCCTTTATCAAGTCAAATTCCCTAGCTGGCTGCCATTGTTGGGATTCCTTTGATATTCAATTTTATTGCAAGCAAGTATTGTTCATTTAACATTGGCAATTTCAATGCAAAATTCATGCAAGCTTTTAAAAACAAATTTTATTTGATGAAACACACACAGTGGAGTGATTAAATGATTAAAACAAAGGTGTATCTAGCCATTGATGACAGGCAGATGAAGTGATCAACACACGCAATTAGCAAAGATCATTAGGAGTCAGGTTAATCAACCTTACTGTAGTATGCTTTCGAAACAACCTTACCTCAATTAGGTCTTTTAAGGGTTGTAACGTGGCCTGGTTCACGGTTTATGAAACAAAAGATAAAGGCTCAAAGTTTATTTGGTACCCACCCCATCTTCGTGACGAACTTCAGTCCTACACTCAGTTAACTCAAGTTATACATTCAAGTTCCCACAGACTAAGAATGAATTGATGATAGCTGACGATGATTCCGACACCTTTGTAGTCATTACTCCCTTGCAGAATTGGTCACCTTTGAGGTTTTGAGGTTATGAGGTCTCCTTTTTATCTTCATTGAGATTTTGAGACCTCTTCTTTTTGGTTGAAGTTATGATACCTCTACTTTTTGA
Source organism: Lathyrus tuberosus (assembly GCA_022829125.1). Lineage (NCBI taxonomy): Eukaryota > Viridiplantae > Streptophyta > Magnoliopsida > Fabales > Fabaceae > Lathyrus > Lathyrus tuberosus. The sequence continues at coordinate 5,619,351 of JALAZF010000231.1, read as the reverse complement.
TTTGGTTGAGGTTATGATACCTCTTCTTGTCTTTGATTGAGGTTTTGAGGCCTCTTCTTGGATGTTGTACAAGTTCTTTTGTATAAGGCAAAGTTTTGGGCTTCCCATCTTTCTTGGCTTTTGCCTTGAAAGGGACTCGGCTCATTCTTTGATTAAGGATTTTTTTCAATGATCCTTCCTTATTTGCTGTTTGGAGGAATAACTTGTACAAACGCTAACTCATTTGGTTTAAGAGAGCTGACTTGTGTCTTGCATGAAGCACTTGCATTCGAATGCATAACCAAGTTAAACTGAGAACTACCCTGCCCCAAGGTTAAGATTTAAGGGTTTTTTGTGTAAAGAAAGAAAACTCCTACTTCTAGGCTCGAAGGTTAACGAGGGATTATCTTCCTTATTTCTCCAATGTTTGGGAATTGAAACAATGCCTTACATCCTCAGCAAGGTTTAATCGAAAGCATACCACAACAATTATGGATATGACGTTTTCATCATCCTCCCCAATCATTGCTTGAACAATAGTTTGGAAAAAATTTGTCTGTTTTTTTTGTTTTATGATAGTAAAAGAAAGAGAATGAGTGAATACGAATGGACTTAATCAAAAGATGCACAAACATTTCATTAATCTTGCCGATTTGAAACAACAATAGCTTATAAGCAAATATAAATTCAAACATGCAAAGAAAATACAACAAAATACTAAACAACCAAAAGTTTGCTGGCTTCGGGGAACTGGAATTTCCTTCTTGATCTGCCAAGCTAAGATAGTCATCTTCAAAGTTGATTGTCGAGATCCGTCTGAGAATCATCTTCACATTCACTCTCGGCAATTTCTTCCATTTCGGAGTCTGATGAAATCTGCCTGATTAGGCGAAGGTTTGTTGATTTGAATGCCTTGAGGTGTGAATAAGAACATCTCAGAGAGCAGCGTCTGAACCTTACTTCCGAGCATCTTACAATCTTCAGTCGAGTGCCCATGTGCCCCAGCGTGGTAGTCACAACGGACGAGTCTGGAAAAGACAACTTCAACAGCTACTTCAAGTCCAATGATGGCTTCGGGAAGTCAACTGGGTTATAGATAAAGGACGGATGAGACTCGAGGCTGAGAAATGCACATGCAATGCGAATGCAAATGCAATGCTAATGCAAGCCAAATGGTTTCAAGGAACTCAAAGGCGAGTTGCAAACATTCTTTTTTTGGAAAATTGAAGAGTTTTGTTTCGAAATCCGTGATCTCTAAGGATCTTTGCAAAGAAAAGAACGTCTGAGTTCCTTGAAACCATCAATGGATGCGATGAGATGTATGCAATGTATAAAACACGGGTACACAAAAACATAGATATATGTACACACAACAACACACAAGCCCTAGATTTAGGGGTCTCATGCATGGATGAACGTATACACAAACACACATATACAGATATTCACAGATATGCACACACAAACAAGAGAGGGCCTAGGTTTGAAGATCACGAGCATGGAGCCATGGTCTACCCATCCCAGAAGGTATGTACTATGGGTTTTCATCTGCAGAACAGGGTTCTAAAAAGGTTCCCAGAGTCGACAATCCATCTTTCGGATATTATCGACTTCCCAATTAACTTGGTAATCAATAATATTCTCAAGAGAATCTCGTCTGAGTGTAGTATCGCGTGACAACCATTTCAGAAATAGACTCCCTCATGGTCACCGCACTACATCCTAAAAGGCCAAGTGGGGGTAAGGGTAACTAAAGGTCGTCAGTATCCCTAGTACCAAGGTCGAAGTGGCAATGCCTTCACGATTGCTCATTCAACATATACCAACTCCGAGAGGGCTTCAACTGAGTGTGGAATCTCAAGTCAACTCTTTTGGGATTTGACTCCCTCAAAGTCTCCTTGACTATATCCACTATCCTATCATAAGTGCACTCAAGTCCGGGTTAGGACTTATCTCACCACTCAATAGTAGCACCCTGCACACAGAAGAATCCAAACAAAACAGGTATACAGATATATACAGATATATGTACAAGTATAGCAAGCAATCATAAATAACATAAACGGAACATGGTGGGCTTAACCCTCAAAAAGAATTATATCCCCAGTGAAGTCGCCATTTCTGTTGCGGTGAAAATCGGATAACAAGCTATTAATTAACTTGCATCATATTTCTTTTACAACCGACTTTGATTTATCCAAAGGAAAGGTTCAAGATCGAAGAAAACCTAAAGGGGGGAGATCTAAGGTTCGGGGGTTGGTTATACTAAGGGAAGGTATTAGCACCCTAATTATCTGTAGTACTCTACAGGAACCTCTTGTTTAGTTAGTGTTATGTTATGTTTGCTTGCTAAGTTAAATGCTAAAGGTAAAGACCTAAAATAATGTACACTAATTTGCTCGCCAAGACGTCGCATCTTGTGCCTACGTATCTGACTAAAGAATCAGAGCAATCGTAGTTCACCTAACTAAGGGGTGAAAGAGGAACCATTGACTATGGCCAACGTTCCAAAGGGAAATGCGTGTAAGCTCATTTTAGAGTTCACGATAACTCTCTAAGTCTAAGTTATAAGGGGAAAGTGAATTCTCATGATGGTGAGAATCACATAGAGTTCACGATAACTCTATAAGTCTAAGTAAACAGAAAGTGAGTTCTCATGATGGTGAGAATCACATAGAGTTCACGATAACTCTATAAGTCTAAGTAAAGGGAAAGTGAGTTCTCATGATGGTGAGAATCACATAGAGTTCACGATAACTCTATCCTATTACTAATCTATGAGGAAAATGGCTCTTATGAGGCCAAGGTGAAATGGGAGGTGTTTATTGACTTAGGAGTCAACTTAGGAGGAACTTTCCTTTGGAAGGAAGGGGGAAAACTTCTTTAAAGTATGAGCGAAGGGTCAAAGGCATCGAGCCTCAGAATCGAGGATCAAACAATGTAATTAAAACCCCACCAAAAGACCTCAAAAAGGTCAATAATCAAACTCAAAATAAACTCTCAAAATGTCCTAAAACATCTTAGAGAATTATCTCAAAAGGTGGTGAGAAAAGAAGTTCAAAACTAGGTGTGAAACAAAGTTCTTAAATTCACAAAATTAAAATAAATGTTAAAATAAGGTGAAAATTAAATTTTTTAGAAAATTAATTTAAACATCAAAATGTTAATATGAAAATTTTTTGGGAATTTTTCATTAACAAAAACTATTTTTAATAAAACAGACTTGAAAATAAACAAATAAAAAAAGAGAATATTTGGCATGAACCAAACAGGGGTGTATTAGGAAACTGAAAATGAACTGAATTTTAGTTATTACGTACATGGGCTCTCGGTAGGGGGGTGTGAGTAGCGAATGGGCAAGGCCCATGATCCAAAGGGCACAAAATTATTCAGCCAAAGGAAAAAAAAATACAAAAAATGAAAGATACATGGGCCGTGTACAAATCATGTGTCACATTTTATCAACTGATCACTTTTTTTTAATCACAAAAAGACAAAGACGGGAACAACCAACCACGCCTGGCCACTTATCGTCTTCCTCCATACAAACATGCGAAACCCCAAGAAATTATCGTGAAACCAGACCCAGCCATGGCAAAACGTCATCTTGTTCAAACATTTTCAAGTTCGTTTCTCAACCAAAGACAATGAAATAAAGCATCATTCTGTAGTACTCACATAATAGAACAACACTAAACCCTAAGCCAATCAAAATAACAACTGGAGCTTGGATAAAATTGGACCCGAAACTTGTATATTCAAGTTGTCATAAGCTCACAGACAAAGAATTCATCATGCCAGTTCAAACATCCATTCATACTATCATTTAAACTTACTAAGATGCACAACATGGCAACATGGTTTCAAACAGAAATGATGATACATTTAACATGAAAGCATGGATATGATAGAAGCTTACTAAGTGGAGAAGGTATACAAGTGGAGCTCTCCTTCCTTTCCAAAAATGCCAGCTACTGATGAACTGCTCTCTCCTTTATCTTGCTCAACCACCACAAAATCTCCATTGTTTGGTGTAGTATATCGTGGGTGATGAATGCTCTGATGATTATTTATGATGACACTGATGTGGTATTTGTCCGTGGAGCGGCTATGAGTTAGGTTGTTGGTATGTTTTTGCAGGATATGTGATGAGAGGGTGTTGTGATTATTGGTCTGTGATGGTTGGTGTGGTTGTGTGTTTTTGCAAAGGAGAAAGTGTTGTGGTTTTTATTGAATGGAGGTTCTGATGTTTGGTGTTTTGGGCTCGCTTATGCTCTCATCGTTGGTGTCTTGTTCATGTGGATTGTTGCTGTCTAAAGAATGAGAAAACAACTCCCGTTATAGTGGCATATCTTGGTCCATAACATTGATAATACGAAAGACAAAGGCTTCGTTCAAAGGAGGAAGATCAGTCGAAGGGGTTCTATGCGTATAATCCTCAACTTGTTATCTTGAGCCAAGTGCCAAAAGCATGTCTGCTTGCTTGAGTCCGAAAAGAATACGAGTGAGAACTATAGGATTGAAGTGCAGAGAGCTTTACACGATGGTCTCCTCTTTACAACATGGTAGTCCTTCGTATATTACGCCTCAAGTACAACATAGTTATACTTTTTGACTAAGTTACCAAGCCAACTTGACAGACCCCCACACGATATGTTCTTTTCCCATGTCTGAGTCATGTTTCTAGGGGATAGCTGGAGGTTCTTGAATAAAGTTATAACTCTAGCCAAAGGGTCTTTCTTGTGGTGCAAAATGGAACAAAATTCATGAAACAAAAACCTTTAGACAACACAAACAATGATTCATGTAGCTTATAAACAACATACATGTCGCATGAATTCTTGGAAACTTAGAAGGTCATTCTGATTAAAATTGGCTGAAGACTTTTGGGCAGGTGTTGTGTACTAAAATCATGCCTTTTGCTTTAGCACATGACTAAACCTTCATCAATTGGCCCAAGCATCGTGTTTCCCAATTCATTGGAAAATTAGAATGAAAAAGCTCACTTATGATTAGGAAAAATATGAGATTATAGACCGAGTATATGAAAACATGTGACAAGGTTTGGTGTATCATTAAATCGGAACCTAAGACTTAATGAGTGCATGGTGCAACTTTATCATAGTAATTTCGCGACACAAAAACTTGACAACCAATCCACCAATTCTTGAGATCTTTGGTCCTATGTGAAGAGGGCATTTGATAGATTAATTTTCACTTGGAAAGTGGTTTGAAATGAAGCTTGTAGTAATGAGAAAAATACCCTAAAGTCATGCGCATGATTAAGCAAAAAGGACTTAGAAAAAATTCTAATTTTTTGAGTTTCTCCAATTTGAAACACTTAACTTCAAAGCATCATAACTTGAGATTGGTTTATCCAAATGAGGAGTTCCACACATTCTTGGAAAGCTTGAAGAACAAGGAACAACTTTCATGTTCAAAGATTTTTGATTTGAAGTTTGGAACTAGGTGAAAAACAGCCATGAAGTAGTGTTCAAAATTGGAGCAAAAAGTTGAAAATTTCACTAAGTCCCTAAGGCATACTGTGTTCCAAGTCCCATAACTTAAAAACCATGCATTTTTTGAAGAGAGGTCCCCTAATACACTTTGAAGTTCATGGAAAGAGCTTCCATTTGAGCTTTGAGCCACTCAATTTAGATGTGTGGTTTGAAAGTTATGCCCTTTGCAATTTTGCACAAGAAGTGAATTTTCCACACTTAGAAAGTTTCAAGGACCAAACATTTCCCTCTTTGCAAGGAACTTCTCAAAACTTGACTTATCATACCACTTCTCAGTCAACTGATGAACCCTTGTGATGATTGTAGGGAGCCAGAGAATCTTAGGATCTCTTGAATCATGTGAGATCCTGGCTCATTAACTTTGGCCTTTTTCTTGTATAAACCCTATTTTTCACATAAAAGAACAAACTAGCAAGAAATGGTGATTAGATAATAATGCACAGATGATTGAATCTAAATGCAAATGCAAGATGTTATGACATCTAAGAGGGTAAAATTTGGGGTACAACAAGGTCGTCGGGACAATTTGTACAGAGCCCAAGAGGAGGCTGGAAACTTTTAAGAAGCCGAGGGACAGTTTGTACTAAGCCCAAGAGGAGGCTATCTTCCCGAAGGAAGAATCATTATACGAAGCCTAAAAGGAGGCTGTGAAAACTTCTAAGAAGCCAACGGGTCCTTGTACAACGCCCAAGAGGAGGCGGGGATGCTTTTAGGAAGCCTGTGGGTCCTTGCACTAAGCCCAAGAGGAGGCTGATGAACAGTTCCAGAAGGGGTTTCAAATGGAACAATGTCCTTCTGTATATGAATTGTTCACGGGGAAATTTCTTAGATCTAGTTATCTAACGTGGGTGTAAGGAGGCGAGGTCTTGTCTAATTCTAGACGTAGTTGTCGGGGACTCTAAATATCTATACTATTATTACACAGTTGATATGAGTTTATGAAAGAAGACTTACAGTGAAACAGCCCCACAGTACAGTTATATACATATGAAAGCGGTAAATGAAAGCGGGTAAACACTTACTCGGTTGTAGAGCTTCCATGTTGTATTGTTAGTTGTTCAACAAAGAAAGATTGAAAACAACAATATATCACAAAATCAAAGGAGAAAGTGCTTTGAAAAGAAAATTGGGGCTTACAGCTCAAGGAGAGGCCCAGGGTTTTATCAGTGATCGCATTGTCGTTTGTACAGGGACTTATACAAGTGACTAAGGCTCAAAAAGGTTTTATGTACAAAGGGATGGGTCTTATACTCTCTCAAGAGGCCCAAAAAGTTTTTAAGAAAAGAAATGGGGCTTATAACACCAGGGTAGGCCCAAGGGTTTGTTTTTTTAACTGGCGATCGCGCCGAGGTTTACTTTTAACACAATGGGACTTATACAATATCTGAGGCCCAGCATCGTTTTGGTTAAAAGGGGGTTGGGTCTTACACTTTATTAGAGGCCCAAAGGTGATTTGAATGGGTCTTATAGCTCGAGGAGAGGCCCAGGGTTTGTTTTAAACGGGCGATGATCGCGCCGAAATTTTGAAACACAACAGGACTTATACAATGAGTGAGGCCCAAAAAAGGTTTGTATTTACAAAGGATTGGGTCTTACACTCTAATAGAGGCCCATGAGTGTTTAGAAAAGTTTGTTAGGGTGAAAATCAATTAAAACCCTAATTTCATCATTTTTAAAGTAATTATTCAAAGAAAATTAATAAAAATGATAAAAATGCCAAATAAATTTGAATAAACAACTTGTGATTTTGGTTTTAGGATTGAAAAATGAGGCTTTAATCACAAGATGAATTAAAACTCACTTGGTTTTGATTTTCAAGGTAAATATTCACTTTTAAAATGTTTAAAAACAATAAAAAAATGAATTTACTCACAAAAATACTAATTATATTAAATAACTAATATAAATTTAATTTTTTTGTGGAATAAAATATTTTAACATTTTTGTGATTTTTTGCAAAAAGAACTAATAAAAAATAATTAAAATTGAAAGAGTTATTAATTTTCCAATTAATAAATAAATCATGAAAATATTGGGAAAAATAGCAAAAATGTGAGAAAACACAAAATGGCATGGGTGGGGTTTGAACCCATGACCTCAAGGTTATAGGGCGCGCGCCTTACCACTGGGGTGGTGATACATCCGTTGATTGAAACCAACCAACAAATATACAAGGCATGCCTTGTTTTTGGCCTGGCCCAAGGCAAGGCAAGGCATGTTTTGCCAAGAAACGGGAAGGTCCATAACTTTCTCATTTCTCCATGTTTGGGGACAAAATTTATATGCATCTGGCCTAGAATTTCACAAGGAATCCAATGGTGGTGGTATTTTTCTCAGATCACACTCCCTCCTCAAAATTCGATAGGGGTTATGAAATAGGCCTAAAATTGTATTTTCTATGCTACACTTTGGTACAGGCATGAATTTCATGATGAATTGGTTCAAACACAACACATATGACATGTATAAGAGATGCATGATCAGTGGACCTCAAAACAATGCATATTTTGGAAAGTTCAAATCAAGAGGCTTACCTCTTTTTGAGCTTTTGGAGTTTTCTATGCAATTTGCCAAGCCTCTTGCTCCAGAAATGTTTTGATGATTTGGACACTCTCAAATGATCCCTTAGAAGCTTTTAGGATGAGTGGAATCAGCTAGAACCTGCAAAAACACAAATTGGCCCTTTCTTGCAAAAGGGGTTAAAATGGCCAAAATAGCAACTCTCTCAAATGGTGTTCCAGATGGGGGGAACCATTTGGACAGTTCAAGGATGATATTTGGAGTGTGTTTGAGGTTTTATCTGGTTTGGAAAGTGACTGAATCAAGACATGGCTTGAAAAATGCACAAAAGGCCTATTTTGAGGTTTTGAGAGGTGACTTTGTGATTTAAGGATTACAGGTCACTTGTGAGAGTTTGGACAGCTTATACATGACATATATGAGGGGTGTGTGTGTGATTGGTTTGGTTGGAAATGCTCTCTAACTCAAAAACTCAGAGTTACGTTGCTAAAGAAGGCATTTTGGCCTAAAGAGAGGGATTTTGAGGAAAGCATCTGTTTGATGGCTTTGGTGTACTCAAACTGAGCACAAATGAGCTCTATTTATAGTAGAACAAGTTTGTTTTGGGATCAATAGTGATTGGCAACCACAACAGAGGTTTGGCCAATGTTGATCAATGGGAAGCCAAATCTCCTCTAGCCATTGACTAGAGGTTAGGGCACAGGCCTTTGGTTCCCTAGTTGTTGGATCATTCTTGACTGAATTCAGTTGCAAATGTGTCAGTCCATGCCACCTCTAAGCATCCATTAAATGCTCCAATCCAAAATTGGAGTCTTGTCCCTCTATTAGGGATTTCTAGGTTTGGCATGCTACTTCTTGTTCCAAGGACTTTGGAGGCTTGGCTCAGTGTTTGTCCCCTTTAGATTTGATCCTCAGATGTCTCCAAGATGATGACAAGGCTTGGAATTAGCTAATTTTGCCAAATCGAGCAAAAATGAAAAATTCTGCCTGGCCTTGGCAGTTTTCAGCAAGGCATAATGCCCTTGTCATATCTCATGGCCCAAGTGGAATTTGGTGATGTTCTTGGTCATTTTGGAAAGCCCTCATATGATACAACAACTGTTTGATCATAATTGGTTTTGATACTTTTTGGATCCAAGTGAAAAATGCCCCTACATTTGGAAAAAAAGTAAGGCAGATTCCGACTTAGTGAAAATTTCACTAAGTGTTGGAAAACGTGACATTTCATGTTTTCAGCCATTTTGATCATTCCATAACTCAAAATCCATAATGAATTGGAATGAGGTGTAGTTGACACTTTTGTAGAGGGCCATGAGGGCTACAAATCCAGCTTTGGATGGGAAAAAATGGCCTTGTGGTTTAGGAGTTATAATCCTCCAAAGTTGGTACCCTAGCCACTTTGTTTCATAACTTAGAAAATTTTCTAAGTTTTTATGGTTACCCCTTTTACAAGTTATCCCATTTTTCTTGATTTTTCTTGATGAATGATGATTCCAATCACACATTAACATCATTTTAGGGTGGAAAAACCATTTTTATGAAAAATCTCAAAAAGTCAAGTTTGACTTTTGTGCACAGTTGACTTTTTATCAGATGAATTCCAAACTGTGCAATTCTTTAGGAAATCATGTCCTTGACCTAAATCAAACTTGATGGAAATGTTCCATGGGTGTCATAGGGTATATTGATTCATGTCCTAGGGTTTGGGAGCATGTCCTGGTCAAAAGTCAAAGCTACAGTTGACTTTTCTCGTAAAACCCTAACTGTGGTTCAGATGAAATTGAAACTTGTTGCTCAAGCTTCCTGGATCATTCCATTGTTGCAAATGGATCAATATGGTTTATTAGAGACCCTCAAACCCTCTCTTGAGGTCTTGGCTCATGATTTATCCCAAAAGTCAACTTAAGGGTGAATTAGGTCAAGAAACCCTAATTCCTGATTTTTGGTGAATGCACCCCCTGGGGTTAAATTAACTTGATGATTGGGTTCATAATGTCCCTTGGAGCATCTTAGGTTATGCTTTAAAGCATTGTCTCATGCCCAGAGGAAGATTTCCATCTGGAGGCCCTGGTCGACCAAAACCCTAATTTGGTGACACTGGCGATCTTCAGGCTTAATCCACTTGGAATGCTGCAACATTGTGCTTGATCCTTGATGTGAGAGTCCACTTGATCCATTGAAGATGTTTGAGAGGTTAGTCAAGTTGAAGATCATGTCATTCCTTGATTGATCCTTTGTCTAAGAGCTCAGAGAGAGCTTGAAACCCTAAATTTGATTATAGTGGATGCTCAACCATATTGAGGAGATTGATGAGGCATGAAGGTACATCCATATTGTGATGATGATTTGCACAATAATGGGAATCTTAGTGGTCAAAATTTGGGGTATGACAGATGCCCCTATTTAATCTTCTTGGACCTGAAGGTGTGAATGGCGAAGGTATTTGGGCATTCGGGGTGCAAGAGGATTAAATATCGGAATACCCGAAATTTTGATGGTGGTTATGAATGGTAGCTCACACATTCATCTTCTTTCGCTAAGTAATGATGCTCAGAAAAGGTAAAACTTCCCCTTGATCCTGGTTTCCTACCTAGGAACTGCTCTCAGTTTTCCGAATTGAACTTCCCCTCGATCCTGGTCTTCAGCCAAGGAACTGGTCTTAGTTTCCGATACAAACTTCCCCTCGTTCTTGGTTTCCTACTAAGGAACTGGTATAAGTTTATGAAATAAACTTCCCCTCGATCCTGGTTTCCTACCAAGGAATTGGTCTAAGTTTCTGAAATAAACTTCCCCTCGATCCTGGTTTCCTACCAAGGAACTGGTCTAAGTTTCTGAAATAAACTTCCCCTCGATCCTGGTTTCCTACCAAGGAACTGGTCTAAGTTTCTGAAATAAACTTCCCCTCGATCCTGGTTTCCTACCAAGGAACTGGTCTAAGTTTCTTTTGTCAATAAGCTTTATTGACAAGGGACGTTATTTGTCGAATCTACTGGGGATATTACACCACACTTTTCTCGAGATCTTCCCGGAGAAATGCCATATGATGTGATCCACTTTGAGGTGTCGATGACTTTGTTGACATTGACTTTCTAGAGAGAAGAACCGATGTGTTGCTGAAAGTCGTTAGTTGAGAGGCTTTCTCTAGGGATTTTCCTTAATCTGGGAAAGCAAAGATATCATCTTCAATGGCGAAGAGTGATATTTTTCGACCGTCTTCTTGTTTTTCAGAGGTTCAAGTTATCAAAGAGGTCAAGGACCGACTCTACTAGAGAGAGATTGCTCAGATATGTCACTTCTCGACGAGGGAAGAACTGACAATTCGATTGACAAGAGGACTTTACCGCTAGGGGATAAGACAGACTAGAGTGATAGTGATGCAATATGAATGTGAATGCATATCAATAATGCATGATGTATGTATGTATATGCTGACAAAACTGACACGACATACAGACTAGTAGATGAACACGACTGGATACTCGGCCACAGTGGGAGATAAAAATGTATTATTGGTCCACAAGTAGCAATTCTGCCTTGCTTAAGAGAAGTAGTCCCTGTGGGGGGAGCAACCGTTGGTCGGGCTTAGGAGGTGAGAACTCGGCCGAAGATGTCAGACGGAGTATTCGCATCTGTCATAACTGATCCTTCGTTCAGGCGCACTGGTTTAGAAGGAGTACTTTGATTCTGCACTTTGAAGCTCGATTACTTCTGGAGAAGCGACCAATGTTATTTTGATGTTCAACAGTCAAAAGAAATTGCCATCTTTATTTAAGCAGAAAAAGTTTTAATAAGTAAATTCATTTTTGTTTTATTTCAAGAATTGTTAATCATGTTAAAATGTCATTCTGTAAATCTAAAACAAATAAGAATGGCAAACAAAAGCACAAGGGCACAAATTTTATTGATAGGATGGAAATCAGCCAAACGCGTGATTCCAGAAAGTATTTACAAAGTTAGAAAATGGTAATTTACAGGGAAAAGGGCTACATCGAAACATAACGACCAATCCTTCTACCAACTTTGAATTCTGGACATTCTGAGCTTCTGTCGAAAATGACCTTGACTGGAGTTTTTCTGATGGACGACGTAACTGTTGCTGAGGGACCTGCCCCTGTTGAACATAGTTACTTGCCATTATCCCTAATTTTTGCCTGGATTGTACTTTGAGGTTTCCAATCCACCGGGATTATTTTTTTTATCTTGTCTCTAATTTTTGCCTGGACCGCCCTTTCGGGTTTCCAATCCACCGAGACGTTATTTTTTTTTTTAATTTAGGCAAAGTATTTCTTGACTACATCAACATTCGTGGGGTAGGCAAATTCCTCTTCGTCCATGGTTGCGAGTCTCAAGGCACCGCCTGAGAAAGCTTTCTTGACCACATAGGGGCCGTCATAATTTGGGGTCCATTTGCACCGGGAATCAGTGAGAAAAGATTGTATTTTCTTGAGCACGAGGTCTCCTTTCTTGAAGATGCGAGGTCGGACCTTTTTGTCGAATGCCTTCTTCATTCTCTGTTGATACAACTGACCATGGCATAGTGTCGTTATTCTCTTTTCTTCGATCAAATTCAGTTCGCCGTGTCGACTTTGACACCATTTAGCTTCTGTAAGCTTAGCTTCCATCAACACCCAGATTGATGGGATCTCTACTTCTATGGGGAGCACTGCCTCCATGCCATAATACTAGAGAGAAAGGGGTTGCCCCTATTAAAGTGCGGACAGATGTGCGATAACCGTGAAGAGCAAAGGGTAGCATCTCGTGCCAATCTTTATAGGTTACCACCATCTTTTGAATGATCCTCTTGATGTTTTATTAGCCGCTTCTACCGCTCCGTTCATCTTAGGTCGGTAGGGGGATGAGTTATGGTGTTCGATCTTGAACTTAGCGCATAACTCTTTCATCATCTTGTTGTTCAAGTTGGATCCATTATCCGTAATGATCTGGCTCGGAACACCGTAACGGCAGATGATATTGTTTTTGATAAATCGGACCATCACTTGTCGGGTTACATTAGTGTATGATGCTGCTTCGACCCACTTGGTGAAGTAGTCAATGGCTACCAGGATGAACCGATGTCCGTTCGAAGCTTTGGGCTCAATCATGCTAATCATGTCGATTCCCCATATGGAAAAAGGCCATGGGGAAGAAAGAACATTGAGATGCGTTGGAGGTACATGGATGTTGTCTGAGTATATCTGACACTTGTGACACTTCCTCATGTACTTGTAGCAGTCGGATTCCTTTGTCAACCAATAGTACCCAGCCCTCAAAATTTGTCTCGCCATCGTGTGTCCGTTGGCATGAGTGCCAACGAATCCTTCGTGAATTTCTTTTATCAGCATGTCTACTTCTGTTCTGTCTACGCATAGGAGCAAGACCATGTCAAAATTTCTCTTATAGAGTGTATCACCACTCAGGAAGAAGCTGCCTGCTAACCTTCTGAGGGTTTTTTTTATCTTTTCTAGATGCCCTAGGTGGGTACTCTTGTTTCTGAAGGAAGCATTTGATATCGTGGTACCAAGGTTTGTCGTCTATGACTGCTTCGATCGTGAAGATGTAAGCGGGCCTTTCAAGGCATATTATGTCGATCTTAGGCTGGTCATTCCATTGACCTACGTTAATCATGGAAGAGAGAGTGGCTAAAGCATCGGCCATGTGATTCTCCTCACGAGGGATATGATGAAACTCGATTCTGTTGAAGAAGGGTAACAACCTTCTCGCATAGTCTTTGTAAGGAATCAGTCCTGATTGGTATGTGGTCCAATCTCCTTTGATCTGATTAATAACCAGGGCTGAGTCGCCATATACGTCCAAGTTCTTGATCCTTAAATCGAACGCTTCCTCGAGACCCATAATATAAGCTTCGTATTCGGCCTCATTGTTTGTGCACTTGAATGTAAGTCTGGCGGTGAAAGGAATGTGGGTACCCTGAGGGGTAACAATGATTGTCCCAATTCCGATTCCATAATGATTGACAGCTCCGTCAAAGATAAGTCCCCATTGGGAACTTGGTTCTGGCCCTTCATTGGGTAGCGGTTCATCACAATCTTTCATTTTCAAATACATGACATCTTCGTCTGTGAAGTCAAACCCAACTGATTCCTGATCGTCAATCGGTTGATGAGCCAAATGATCGGCTAAAATACTTCTTTTAACGGCTTTCTGAGCGTGGTACTCAATGTCATATTCCGATAACAACATCTGTCAACGGGCAATTCATCCCTTGAGAGCAGGTTTTTCAAACATATACTTGATTGGATCCATTTCTGAGATTAACCAAGTAGTGTGACGAATCATGTACTGGTGAAGACGTTTGGCTGCCCAAGCCAAAGCGCAACAAGTTTTCTCAAGCATAGTGTACCGAGTCTCGCAGTCGGTGAATTTCTTGCTCAGATAGTAAATGGCAAACTCTTTCCTTTTGGTTCGTCTTGCTGGCCAAGTACACATCCCATGGAGTCCTCTAGGACTATGAGGTAGATGATCAGTGGTCTTCCTTCCACTGGAGGAGATAGAATCGGCGGATTCAACAGGTATTCCTTAATACTGTCGAAGGCGGTTTGACAATCTTCTGTCCAAACGCAATCCTGATTCTTTTTTAGTAATTTGAAAATTGGCGTGCACGTCGTGGTCATAAGGAATATGAATCTGGAGATGTAGTTCAAACGTCCCAGGAACCCTCTGACTTATTTTTCAGTTTTCGGAGAAGGCATTTCTCGAATGGCCTTGACCTTGTCAGGATCAACCTCAATTCCTTTCTGGCTGACGATGAACCCTAAGAGTTTCCCTGAACGGACACCAAAGGTGCACTTGTTGGGATTCAAGCGGAGTTTGTACTTTCTCAAATGCTCGAATAGTTTTGACAGGTGGGTCACATGCTCCTCTTCTGTCTTAGATTTGGCAATCATGTCATCGACATATACCTCGATTTCTTTGTGTATCATGTCATGAAACAGAGTAGTCATGGCCCTTTGATAGGTTGCCCCGACGTTCTTCAAACCGAATGGCAGGTACCCCATGGGGTAATGAACGAAGTTTTCTCCATGTCTTGCGGCACCATTTTGATCTGATTATAGCCCGAGAATCCATCCATGAAGGAGAAAACTTTGAACTTTGTTGTACTGTCTACCAGCATGTCAATGTGTGGCAAGGGAAAGTTGTCCTTTGGACTTGCCTTGTTCAAATCTCTGTAGTCTACACACATTCTGACCTTTCCGTCCTTTTTCAGAACTGGTACTATGTTGGCCAACCATTGAGGATATTCTGATGTGGCAAGGAAACCCACGTCAATCTGTTTCTGTACCTCCTCTTTGATTTTGATGGCCATGTCCGGGTGAGTCCGTCTCAACCTTTCTTTTACTGGCGGACATTCTGACCTTAACGGTAGATGATGTTCCACGATGCTGGTATCCAACCCTGGCATATCCTGATAGGACCAAGCGAACACATCGGGGAATTCTTTGAGAAGCTTTGTCAAACTCTCTTGGGCAGTTGGACTGAGTCGTGCCCCAATCCTGATTTCTTTTCTCTCTTCTTCCGAACCCAAGTTTACCGTTTCTAACGGCTCTTTGTGAGGTTCAATGGACCTTTCCTTTTGTCTGAGTAATCGGGAGATCTCTTCTAGAATTTCATTGTCATTTTCCTCTTCAGCCTCAAATACTGGGAATTCAAAGTTGGGAGAAGGCATCGGATCGTATGTTTCAACGGGGTTTAAAACAAGCAATCTGCATGACGTGATGATTCGTGTTTAGAAGAGATAGAGAAAATGTAAGAGTGTGTGCAGTGTTTTTTCTCTTACTGCTTGTTTTTATTATTTGAGATGTTTTTAAGGACTACCATTTTCTGAGAAAAGCGAAAAGAGAAAACAGCAATTAACTGCGGAAATTACAGAACGACGTTATTTTATTTATGAATAAGTCGATTCTTGAAACTACAGCCCTATAAAACAAAACTCTGTCGCTTTGGGCGAAGCGAAGAGGGAAATTTACAGAAAGTGAGACCTATCAAAACATCTGTTTCACCGGGGCAGGGTGAAAGGTTAAATATGGCAATTACTTTGACTTATGAACAATCTTCGGAACATCGACAACAACCCATTGGCGGCAAACTCCTCGGTGAATCACAAAGTCTGGTACCTTTCTTGATTTGTCTTCAGAAATGACGCTAATTTCTGGTGGAGCAGGATCATTGGAATCTGTCTCCCAGGCAGAGTTGTCGTAGGAGGATTCCTCTGTTGCAGTTTGCATAGTATTTCCACTCGGTTGTCCTAAGGTGTCCCACACTTGTTTGGAACTAGAGGAGTCATCCCTTTCGATGACGTTGACCTCGGGAAAAGCATAGTTAATGAATTCTAGACCTGCGAACTTTGCAAATTCATCGTCGTACGGGACATTTTCGGAATGACCTGAGTGTTGATCCCAAGACATGGTGGGGACGCAGGTATTCTCTTCGATGATGCTCAACTGATTTTCATTGTTCGGCTGATTTCCTTGTCCTATGTCTCCCGGGTAAGGCTGCCACATTGGCAGGCCATCCATCGGCCCATAGTAGCTATGGTCAAAGTTGTCCTTCATCAGAGTGTCCTCCTCTAATGAATTTAGCGGAGCACGACATCCTTCCAGATCACAATCTCCGTATATCATTTCAACATCTGACCTTGGTATAAATCTCGGACTCTGTGCAGTATAGAAAAATGGCGTAGGCACTTCTTCCTGAGACATATAACCATCCTTGTTAAGATAGGACTCCCATTCTTCCTCCGTATCGGACGAATCGTCTTTACCGATGGTATGCACTTCTTGAGTCACCGGGTGAAGGAAACCTCCACTGTGGAAGAAGTCCTGAATGGGATGACAACTTTTATCATTGGCAGCCATCTGAGTACAAGTTGCAGAAAAACCAAGACCCTCCTTTTTCTTATTATCGGTAGGAATGGCAAGATGCCCCCACCCATTTGCATTGTTACTTTCGACTGCTTTGATAGCATCTTTGTACGAGGAAATCGAAGTTCCCCCTTCGGATTGACTGCCCTTGTGTAGCATAAGCATTTGGAACTAGGTTTCGATTATCCCTTCTGGTTCGCCATAAGTTGATGACGATAAGTTGCTTATGAGCAAGGCCTGTTCTCCACAGACCGTGACGAGTTGATCGTTCTGGACGAACTTTAGCTTTTGGTGGAGGGTCGAGGTGACCGCCCCAGCCTGGTGTATCCAAGGTCTTCCTAATAAGCAACTGTACGTTGCCCGGAAGTCCATGACCTAGAAAGTGACTTGGAAAGTGTGAGGACCGATAGTTATGGGAAGGTCGACTTCGCCAATAACCATTTTTCTGGATCCGTCAAATGCTTTGACGACGACTTCACTGGTTCTCATTGGAGATCCTTTGAATGATAATTGTATCAAAGTGGACTTTGGCATAACATTCAGGGCTGACCCTGTGTCTACCAGTACGCTGGCTAAAGCATCGTCCTGGCAGTTGACCGTAACGTTGAGCGCCTTGTTATGTCGGCGACCCTCTTCAGGTAATTCCTCATCACTAAATCCCAAGTTATTGTAGGAAGTGATATTAGAGACAATGTTATCGAACTGTCTGATTGCTACATCCTGTTCCACAAAGGCTTGCTCGAAGACTTTCTGTAGAGCCTCCCTGTGCGCTTCTGAGCTAAGTAACAATGATAATACCGAGATCTTTGAAGGAGTTTGCAACAGTTGATAAACAATGTTGTATTCACTCTTATGGATGAGCTTTAACATCTCATCGTCATTTTTTGAAAGGTCGGGATTACTGGATTGATCGACTGGTGGATTGGGAACTTCTGTCTGAGGTTCCTTTTCTTTGCTGGGTTCTCCAACTCCTCGGTTGAAGATTCTACCACTCCGTGTTACCCAACTGATGTCTGTAATATTCACTATGGAGGGTAATGGAATTTCCTTTCCATTCTCAATTGTTGTTGCACCGTATTTGTAAGGGATAGCCTTAGCTGATTCATACGGTAGTGGTCCCGGTAAATAGATGACTATGGGAACCTTCTAATTTTTCTAACAATCGTAAGTAATTTCGATCCATTTCTGGTTGGGAACTCTCGATTCGTAAAGTAGAGGGATGATGGCACAAATATCCCTAGTCCTCTGATGATCAGAGATTATGACAACGTCCTCGATTTGGTCAGCGAGATAGTTGACTGATCCAGAACTTAAGCATGGTTGAATCTCTTTGTGGTCCAACTGACTTTGAAGGGCTGCTCGCACGAGGTAGCATCCTTGATTATCCACTGAGGAAACTCCACACCGCTCATAGTTGTGTAGTGGCACCTGGCCACGTCCTCTTTGAATACAATGTAACCTTACGAGGTCTGTTTCCATTGACCGAACATCCTGACTTTGATATCTAGTAGGATTTCCGTTAGTGATACTAATTTGTTGGGTGTCTTCATCCATATAGATTGGAAGCCACCAGTGGTTCAACAAGTGCTGAAGTGTTTCCTAGATAAGGGCACAACCTTGATCATTTTCGCAACCCACTTTACAGCTCTGATAATCATGTGATACCAGGAACCCGAGCCTGACCTGTTTAGCATGCAACTCCACCAGGCTGATATTCATCAATCGAATATCAAAGATTTGAATCATGTTTATTAGATAATGATTCCTATCATGGTAGTCTTGAATCCATCCAAGATCCATCGGACGCTGGAGGGCCTCTTGTACAAAAGAGCATCCCTGTTTGTTTACCGAGCAAGTCTGACAGGAATTGTAATCGTACCGCGGCTGATTATGATACTGGCTTTGCCTTGAGTGCATTGCCACCAAGTTGACATTCATCGCACGGATGTCGTGGTTCTGAATGATGTTGGTATTTGTATAAACCATGTTTACACCACGAACTCGGTGCTCTTGGATCCATCTGAGATCCATTTGTTCCTGTAGAGCTGATTGCACCACAGAACATCCTCGATTGCTTTTAGAGCAGATATCACACTGGTGATAATTATGAGGTGGCACATGGCCATATCCACTATTCCTACAATGCATCTTGACCAAATTGGCTCTTAACAAGAGTACATCGTGAATTTGATAGACGTTGTTAGACTCTCCCTCTATCAGATTGACTGCAGTCTTCTCATGTTGAGGCAGCGGGTTCGTGAGAACATTCGGATTCATATCCTTGAAAGATAAGACCCTGCTCCTAACAAGCTTTTGTACGTCAGATTCGAAACTAAGACAATTCTCTATGTTATGCCCTGGTCCTCCTTGATGGTAAGGGCAAGTCTGATCCACCTTAAACCAAAAAGGCAGATTTTCCGGTACTGTAAGAGGAGCCTTGGTCTGGATGTGCCATTTGACCAGTAGTAATGAAAATAGTTCTGCGTACGATACGGGTATAGGGTCAAACCCTGGTGGCCGCGTTGCACGATTGTTATTGTATGGAGGACGAGCCTGATGAAGAGGCTGTTGTGTCCTTTGCTAAAATTGATGTTGATTAGGTTGGCTCTGTGCAACCTGAGGTTGATACGTAGAAACAGGCGCAAGGTTGATAGCAGGAGTTACAGCTTCTACTGGTTGGTACCGTCGTCTTTGCTTTCTGAGAGAGATACTCCCAATATCTTGCTCCTTTTTCTTAGGGAGAACACTACCGTATTTTTTAGTACCGCTTGTCGACCCAGTGTCTTTGACTAGACGTCCTTCTCGAACGGCTTCCTCGAGACGCACTCCCATACCGACCATTTCGGTGAAGTCGCTAGGCGCGCTGGCAACCATTCTGTCATAGTAAAATGAGCTCAAGGTTTTTAAGAAAATCTTCGTCATCTCCTTTTCCTCAAGAGGTGGACAAATTTGAGCGGCAATTTCACGCCATCTGTGAGCGTACTCTTTAAAGGTCTCTTTGTCCTTTTGCGACATTAATCTGAGTTGATCTCTATCTGATGCCATGTCCAAATTGTAATTGTATTGTTGGACGAAGGCAGTGCCAAGATCTCTGAATGTGTTGATCGTAGCGCGGTTTAAACCCATGTACCATTTTAATGCGGCACCGGTTAAACTATCCTGGAAGTAGTGAATCAATAGATCTTAATTCTCCATCTGAGCTGACATTCACCGAGCGTACATCATGTTGCACCCCAAAATTTGCCCTCCTTACTTTTACTAACTGGCTTATGTTTCATTTCATTATGCATATTATTAGCATGGGGTCAAGGTGCCTGAAATAGTTCAAGAAGGTCTTATTTGGTCTACTTCATCATCATGGGTTCACAGGTGGCAAGGGATTTCAAGTGGATTACTCCCTCCTAACCAGTGCATCAATTAGGGTTTGAAATCTTTGGGTTTATTGCTTCAATGGGCAGGCTCCTTAGGTTTTTATCATCACCAAATGGCATATCTTACCTTTGTTGGAGAGGATACACATCATATTCAGAGGAATTTTGATTTGGAGACTGTGTTATTTCCTCCTAGACTGAGGGTACCAAAACTAGGGTTTGCTATGAAGTCAGTTTATTTCTGATTTTTTGGGCAAGACTTGATTCCATGGTTTTCCTTGGGTCCCTGAGTACCTAGGAGTGGAAGATTGGCCATCAGTTTGATTCAGGAGAAGTTCAATTGGCCAATGGATTGAGAATCAGTTAACTTGGTCAAAAAGTCAACTGTGGTCAACACAAAGTCAAACCTCAAGATTTTTGGTCAACATCAAGATTATGGGATGAAATTCATCATTTGATCAAGGGTTGATCACAATTCATCAGGGAAACCTCAGAATCATCAAGAATCAGGAGTTACTAAATTAGGGTTTTTGTAGGAAAAGTCAACTGTACTTTGACCAGGCCTAACTTCCACATACTTCATCAAAAATTCCTCAACCAAATCCCATCTTGAAGGAAATTTAATTCCCTACAACTTTGTGTCTCAAAAGCCAAGGCCATAAATGCTTCATTTGGGAGATATGAGCTAAGACATTATAGGTCATTTTGAAAGTCAACAAAAGTCAACCTTCTTCAAAAGCTCATAACTTGAACATGGAAGATCAAATTGACATGGGACCAAAAGGGTTAGTTAGAGGACATCTTGAGGTTTCTAAAAAGTATTAGTTTGCATTGAGGAGCTAAAAATTGGAGGAGTTATGCTTAGTCAAAGTTGGGCAATTTTGAGGAGGTGCACAAAGCAAACTATGCCTAAAATCCAAATTTTGACAAATG
This sequence comes from Lathyrus tuberosus, assembly GCA_022829125.1. NCBI lineage: Eukaryota > Viridiplantae > Streptophyta > Magnoliopsida > Fabales > Fabaceae > Lathyrus > Lathyrus tuberosus. Next base: position 5,598,150 of record JALAZF010000231.1, on the reverse strand, counting down.
GGCCATAAGTTTCTTAAACCAAACATAAACATAAAGCCATGCACGACCCAAAGAGCATATATTTGGTTTTTCCTCATTTTATTTTATTTTTATTGGATTTATTTAGTTAAAATTCAATAATAAATGAAATAATTCAAAAATAATTAACAATGGATTATTCAGGCCCAACTCATCATCAGAAGAGAAAACCCTAGTCTTTATAAGCTAATTCATGCCAGGGTTGAAAGGGATGCACGTGAAATTAGAGGAGATCTCAAGAAAAACCTAAAGGAGGATTCTTCATCAAAGCTCACGGCTCAGGAGGTATCTTCAAAAACTTCTTCCACAAATTCCATCCTTGTGATCCACAGAGCAGAAAACAACCATCATTCGCAGCTAAAAGCAAGGATTAGGAGTGCATAGCTTCAGGTTGGTCATTTTTTTTAGGATCACAAAACTCCTTTTTTAAGCATGCATAATGTTGTGAGATTGTCACTGATCATGCTGATATAGTTTTTGTCGTGTTTGGACGTGTATATCGCTTGCTATGTGTGTTTAAAGTTTTACGCCCTAACCACAATCTCATCGTTTTTCATTATATATTGATTATTTGTGAATTTGGAATGAACATTCATGATCCTCGTGGAATTCTGGTTCGAACGGTATATGGGTTGTGGATTTCTGGGCAGGTCATTTGATTGCAGGTGGCGGCCGGAACTAGGGTTCCGGCGAAGGTGGTGGTCCGGCGAAGGAGGCTGGCTGGAGGTAGGAGATGAAATCTCCACCGTCCATTCTCACGATCCAATGGCCCCGATCACGCCACGTTTATTTCTTTTATTTTTTTTTCTGATTTTTAATTATTGATCAGGTGTATATTACCCCATGCGTGATACGGTGTGCACCCAACCAGGTTATTCCATTTGAATTACTTTTATTTTTGGTTGACTAATCTTGATCGTCTGACGCATCGCGTGGACCAGGGTAAGCCAGCGCATTAAAAACATCACGCGCCGTGCACGTGGGAGAGCACGGTAAACTCCCCAGCCCTTTTTTATTTTTTCTGATAATTGGGTGGGCTGGGTTGCTATATGCACCCCCCACCTTTCAGCCCAACCACATTTCCAACGTAATTCCCCTACTATGCGCACCCCCCAGGTTTTTTTTCTTTTTTTTCTGACGGACTCATCCCCCGGGCCTCTCCTATTGGCACCCCCGTCTCCGGCCCAATTCCAATCTCAACGTATTCTACTTACCATCTGCACCCACCTGCACATTATTTCAATTTATTTTATTTAATTTATCATATTTCATATTTAATCTTTTAAAATAGTAAATAGCATTTAAAAATCCTAAAAAATTTCATACATCATTTTTATTATCTTATAAAATTTTTACAAATTTTATTCTTTATTTTTATTTTATTTTTTATCATTTAAATTAATTGTTTCATTAAACTTCTTTTTAATTACACATCTCATGCATGCATAAATTTCTTTATTTTCATTCTCCTCATCTATAAAACATTTTTCACTCGTTATTTTTGCATTCATTCATTAATATTTTAAATTGCATAAAAATATTTTTCTTTCATTTTTAAATATTTTTTATATTGCATTTAGGTCCTTCTCTTTGGCATAATTGAAATCTATCCCTTATTTGGATTTGTATGATTATTTGAATGGCTAATATTTTGGATTTTTGCAGGGATCTCTTATATGTTGTTTGCCTCTGGTTGAGGAACTTTAATGATTAATTTGAGAATTTTAGGGGTCATTTTTCTAATTATTTGATTTTCTTTCTTTTGAGATTCTTTTGTGTGCGCATCTTTGATCTTATCTAATTACCTTGTTTGAAAGGCATTCATGCCATTTGCTTTAGGGGTGCTCTTTTGATTTCTAAGTTCATGATTGGATATTGCTTATTATTGTTTGCCCTTGCTTGAGTGTCATTCACCCCATTCATTTTATTCTCTCACTAACCTTTTATGCAGGATCAAGGTAAGTTCCTTAGGGGTATGGATAAGTATCCATGGTTACCCTTACCCTTTTCTCTCCTATCTTTATTCTTTAGGGTTTAGGTTAAACCTCGCTAACCGTAGGTCACCCATGCATGATGACATTAGGACTCTTAGTCTCCCTTAGAGTTACCCTTGTGTCTTCTCTCTTCTCACCTCAAATTCCTTTAAGACACTTAATAATAATAAGGTGTATTGCGCACGAGCCTTAAGTATGGGGAATGAGAAATGAGGGGCTTCCTCTCATCTTTCTAGAGTGCTTAGCGAGCGTCCTGTCTTGGGACGATGCGTTAAGTATTCGCCCCTGTGCCCTAGACTTTGGTACAATGCAACTTAGGAACTAACTTAAGCCACTTCTGTCCTAAAAAACACAAACCAACTTCAAACTTTTTTTGTCCTTCGGGACCTTCAACTTAAAGGCTATTTTCAAAAAGGGCACGTTATTTTCCGTCTGAGTCGCAAACAGGCATCGACCCTAACTGCCGGACGCGGACTTAGCGTCGCTCATAAAAAACACAAAAAGAGCTTGGTCCGAACTACGTTGACTCTGAATTCCCCATTGCACAAGGGGGGTACGTAGGCCTAGGACGTCGACGTCCTACCGAGTCTGTCCTTGTTTTCCCTTCTCCGTCTTAGTACAGCCCTAGATGATAGTATAACTTACCCTTAGAATAGACAACAAGCGTGGATCCCATCGAGTACGATGGACGCGTGGGGTGCTAGCACCTTCCCCTCGCGTAACCGACTCCCGAACCCAGGTTATGGTTGCGATGACCATTCCTTTCCCTCTTCCTAAGGTTTATGCGGTGTTCCCTTTCCCTCTCATGGGATAAATTTACACGGCTGGCGACTCTGTTTTTTTCCGCGTCACTCTCGCGTTTGTACCTGGATGAAAATCCTGGGAGCGACACATCACCAAATGGCTTTGAGGGCAAGAGTTACCCTTGTACTTTTCAAAATCGGGCACTTGTAACTTGTGCGGAACTTTCACATTGGGGACCAGACAAAGGTCTGCGGAGTCCTTTCCAAATAAATCCTGACCGTGAATGGCTTGCAGTTCTTTCTGCATTTCCAAGTACTGTTCCTGGAATTCATCCATTCTATCAAACATAGTTTCCTTTTTACCAGAAGGTATCTGTGGAATCTGTCCTTCCGGGACAGCGTGCACCACAGGGGGTGGTACAGTGACTATGACAGTGAATCTTGGCGTTTCCCGAAGTTTGTAACCTTCAGGAGTTCTCATTATGCCTCTGGCATCCTCGCTTTCCCGAAGTTTGTAACCTTCAGGCCCAGCGGCTTCTGCTATGATTCCCTGATCTTCAGTGATCGGCGGAACATATCCTTCTGGGATATAGTTAACAGGCATGCCCCAGGGACAATCTTTCGGCATTTGATACCTAGGATCATACTTCTCCACTATAGGTGTTGAGGTGATCTCTGAGATCACAGTTCTTTTTTGTTGAGCTTCTGCCATGGCTTGCATGTCGTTACGAAGCTTTCTCATATCCTCTCTCAGAGCGTCAATCTCTTCTTTCAACTCTCTGTTCTCTTCCTCGAGATCATCCATCTTTTTCTGACGATTGGCCCGAGTATTGTACGAATGCGACAGTTTGACTCTAGAACCGAGACACAAACGTGAGATTCGTAGGTAAAAAGAATGCGTTAAGTGAGAATGATGAATGCAATGATTATATTAATTGTTTTTTTTGTTTAATCAAACTAAAATTCGACAATTAGATTGTAAATATAAAAAAGTGGGTAAACCCCCATTTTATTGAATTAAAAGGATTGCGGAAATGTAAATACAGTAAATTACAAGGTGCGAAAACAGAAACCTAAGCTAATGGGTCCTGAGTCCTCTCTAAGGAGAACTCGGGTGTTGATTCTGGTATTTTCCTTTTCTTGGACAGGGGCTCTTGGGCCGTTGTCGGGTTGTCATTCCTTTACCAAGTGAAAGGAGCGAGCAAATTCCTTTGGTCATCCTGATTTTCTACAACATGTTGCTCTAAAATCTCAATCAAAGCATCCTTTTCTTTCAGTAGTTGTTGTATTTTGATACACTCTACATTGAGAATGCGGTACCTGTTCTTCCAAGACCTCCTCTCCTGTTGAACTTTGTTGAGAGTAACCTGAAGTTTTTCCGTCTCAGTCATGAAGTACATGACAGATTCCCTGGGTGGAAGAACTCCATGACGAGGATAAGGCATCTTTAGCTTGAGAGCTCTAGTTTGTACCCAGTGGAGATAAGGCTCCACCAAGACACAGTCTGGTTTTCCTAGAGACTCTCGTCCTTTCTTATGAACATGTTTCCAAGCGTGCACTATTTCCAAGAGTGCACATTTTCTCCTTCCTTGAAGAAAAGATCTTCCAGATGAGCGTTCCATGGGACGTGCCTCATCGGGTATCCAAATTAATGACGAACTAACATTGGATGGTAATTGATTCCTCCTTTAGTTCCTATGAGGGGTACGTTGAGGAAATTTCCACAATGATCGATGATCCTGATCCCATCATAAATCCTATTGTACTAATCAGTGTCAGAGTTGGTAAGAGACATGATTTTCTGCAACCAACGTAAGGCACTCTTATAATCCCAAAAAGCAGCAAACTTAGGTAAATGGGAAATAAACCATTTATATAGCAGGGGTACACATCACGTGATCATTCCTCCGCTGTATAAATTCCTTAAGTGTACAGAATGATACGCATCTGCGAGCAGGGTTGGTACAGGTTTTCCAATGAGAAAAACCTTAATGGCGTTGATATCTACAAAGTTATCGATGTTGGGAAACAAAAATAACCCGTAGGTGAGCAAAACAAAGATGCTCTCGAAAGCAGTCATGTTCCCTATACTAGCGAAGTACAGAGCCTTCTTTGTCAAGAACTGGGCTGGCAAACCTTGTATGCCACCCTTAGTGGTCATGTGAGCCTTGACTTCTGACTCATCCAAATAAATTGCTCTTGCAATGGTCTGATCCTTTGGAATTTCTTCCAGTCCAGAAAAGGGAGCTTGATCAGTGATGTGTAAATCAGTCAGATGAGAATACTCCTCCAGCGTTGGTGCGAGCTAGTAATCCGGGAATGTGAAACAGTGATAAACCGGATCGTAAAACTGAATGAGTGCCTCCAGGATTCCCTCAATCACATGGACCCTTAATAGAGATAGTAGACCTCCGTACTTGGCTCTGAAAGCCTCAGGGTTAGTGATCATCCTTGCTAATCCTCTCAAATCTTCCAGTTTTGGAACCTTGAAGGTATACTTATGAGTTCTCCTTCTACCGAAATCCATGAGCGCAATCTTTTTCCTCTGACATTTGCAATCATTGTCTTAGTTTAATTTGAAAAAGAGAGACTAGAAGAGAAAAATTTTCTTTGTTTAATTTTTTTTAAATGAATGCATGAATGCAGCACACAGAAACATAGAAAAAACATGAGGTCAAAGGGTCGGTGTCATGAAGTCAAGGCTCTACCCATCCCAAAGGTTTATACTAGTGATTTTTGTACCTGTCTCTCAAAATCATCAATTCTTGTCGAGAAAACACCAGCGGGCCAGGAACCGTGCTAGGTGATGTTTTTTCGAAGAATCATCAGAAGAGGGCAGTATCGCGTGACAACTATTTCCGATAGCTTCCGCACCACTAAAAGGGGTTTTCCTAGGTGTATACTCAATCTCTCCACATGCGGCATCACACGCATTCCTATTAGCAGAAAAATAAACACATATATCAATTAGGAAAAGCAGTATATATATTTGTCCTGATGTCCTAGACTTTTTAAGAGCTATGAATCGTATGTTCCTAACAGAAAATGGCTCCCCGGCGGAGTCGCCACTCTGTGGTACCTCCCCAATTTAAAGGTTTTTGACCTAAGATCCTAGTGAGGGCCGATCCTAGCAATAGTGACATTCCTCGACGGAACCGTCATGACAATAACTTGTCCAAGGTTTTCACCTTAAGAAAGAAAGAAAGAAATTCAAATGGGCCCCACGGTGGGTGCCACTTTTCTGCAGCGAGCGATTTTGGATGTGGTTCTTAAGCACTGTCGCTCTTTGGGGTACTACAGGTCGATTCATTTTTTATCCTATTGAAGCTGATGAAGGAAGGGAAATAGATGTCTCCAACTAACCCTGCTTGCATACTGAGTTTAAACAGCGGTCTGTTAAGTTACGGATGCTATATGGAAGTGGGGCCTCTTTCTTCTTACTTTGTTAAGGCTGAAATGACGGGACTAGGCTATTGGTAGGATGTTAGGACTGATGCTTTTTTATTGATATATGAAGGTACGGGATTTTGGGTTTTTTGATTAGTGTGCTCGCTAAGACTTTTCTTTCAATCTTATGCCTACGTATTCCCGTTTATCGAAATAGGGAAATCAGAGTGACCGTAGTTCCTCCTATTCTATGGGAGGAAATGATGTTTTAGTGTCTTGTTCAAAGCCCAAGACGTGAAGCTAAATGGTTTGTATCTTGTTCAAAGCCCAAGATGTGAAGCTGAAGGGTTTTGCCTTTAGAGAGAATTTGTCATCTCTAAAGAGGGGTATTTGGGTCTGTTTGTCACAACTGTTGGGTGACTGATTATAAAGGAGAATTACTTTAACTGGACATGTGAATCCAGCAATGCCATAATTTCCTTTACAGGGGATTTTCAACCTGAAGGAGAAGACTTTAACTCAGTTTCGAGTAATGCCATCTTTCCTTAGGAACCTTTCTCATGCTAAAAGAGGGACAGTGGCGTGGATGTAAATAATCCAGAGGCTTTCCGCTTACAGCAATTAGATGGGGGAAAAAGAGTTGTTGATGTTTGTAGGTTGTGAGCAAGGCACTGATTGATGCAAAAAGGTTGATTGTCTCAACCAGGGTTTTCTTATACGAAGCCTAAGAGGAGGCTAAAAGGTTGACTTTTCTGGGGAAAATGTTCTTTCTGTCTTGTACAAAGCCCAAGATTGAGGCTAAAAGGGCTTGACTCAACAAGAGAGTCTTTTGGGTGTGTCTTGTACGAAGCCCAAGACGGAGGCCAAAGGTTTTATACTCAACAAGAGAGTGATTTGTGTCTTGTACAAATCCCAAGACGGAAGCTAAAGAGGGTTGACTCAACAAGAGAGTCTTTTATACTCAACAAGAGAGTGTTGTGTGTCTTGTACAAAGCCCAAGACGGAGGCTAAAGATGTTTGACTCAACAAGAGAGTCTTTTATACTCAACAAGAGAGTGATTTGGTGTCTCGTATGAAGCCCGAGACGGAGGCTAAAAGTTGCTTTGACTCAACAAGAGAGTCTTTTATACTCAACAAGAGAGTGTTTTAGTATCTCGTACGAAGCCCGAGATGGAGGCTAAAAGGGTAGCTCTGCTGGGGAGGATCATTGTACAAAGCAAAAGAGGAGGCTAGGGTAACTGTTTCAGTTGATTGACAGGTCCAGTATGTCGGTTAAAAGAGAAAATCAGTTCTTATATGAGTGATGTTGTACTCAGGGATTTTGATCTGGGAGTAAGGATTATTTCCCGTTCTCTAGGGAAACGGGGAATCCAAAGGGCTTTTAAGACTGTCCGAGTCTACGGGTTTTATCTTTTGTACTATGCTTGAGAAACAGTAATAGTGAGATCTAGACTCTTTGAAAGACTGTTCTATTAAGATGACTAATTTATGTTCCTATACCTCTAGGAGGTCGTCAGGACAATTTGTACGAAGCCCAAGAGGAGGCTGGAAACTTTTAAGAAGCCGAGGGACAATTTGTACTAAGCCCAAGAGGAGGCTATCTTCCCGGAGGAAGAATCATTATACGAAGCCTAAGAGGAGGCTGTGAAAACTTCTAAGAAGCCGACGGGTCCTTGTACAACGTCCAAGAGGAGGCGGGGATGCTTTTAGGAAGCCTGTGGGTCCTTGCACTAAGCCCAAGAGGAGGCTGATGAACAGTTCCAGAAGGGGTTTCACATGGAACAATGTCCTTCTGTATATGAACTGTTCACAGGGAAATTTCTTAGATCTAGTTATCTAACGTGGGTGTAAGGAGGCGAGGTCTTGTCTAATTCTAGACGTAGTTGTCGGGGAAACTCTAAATACCTATACTATTATTACACAATTGATATGAGTTTATGAAAGAAGACTTACAGTGAAACAGCCCCACAATACAGTTATATACATATGAAAGCGGTAAATGAAAGCGGGTAAACACTTACTCGGTTGTAGAGCTTCCATGTTGTATTGTTAGTTGTTCAACAAAGAAAGATTGAAAACAACAACATATCACAAAATCAAAGGAGAAAGTGCTTTGAAAAGAAAATTGGGGCTTACAGCTCAAGGAGAGGCCTAGAGTTTTATCAGTGATCGCACTGTCGTTTGTACAGGGACTTATACAAGTGACCGAGGCCCAAAAAGGTTTTATGTACAAAGGGATGGGTCTTATACTCTCTCAAGAGGCCCAAAAAGTTTTAAAGAAAAGAAATGGGGCTTATAACATGAGGGTAGGCCCAAGGGTTTGATTTTTTCAACTGGCGATCGCGCCGAGGTTTACTTTTAACATAGGGGGACTTATACAATATCTGAGGCCCAACATCGTTTTGGTTAAAAGGGGATTGGGTCTTACACTCTATTAGAGACCCAAAGGTGATTTGAATGGGTCTTATAGCTCGAGGAGAGGCCCAGGGTTTGTTTTAAACGGGCGATGATCGCGCCGAAGTTTTGAAACACAACGGGACTTATACAATGAGTGAGGCCCAAAAAAGGTTTGTATTTACAAAGGATTGGGTCTTACACTATAATAGATGCCCATGAGTGTTTAGAAAAGTTTGTTAGGGTGAAAATCAATTAAAACCCTAATTTCATCATTTTTTAAAGTAATTATTCAAAGAAAATTAATAAAAATGATAAAAATGCCAAATAAGTTTGAATAAACAACTTGTGATTTTGGTTTTAGGTTTTAAAAATGAGGCTTTAATCACAAGATGAATTAAAACTCACTTGGTTTTGATTTTCAAGGTAAATATTCACTTTTAAAATGTTTAAAAATAATAAAAAATGAATTTATTCACAAAAATACTAATTATATTAAATAACTAATATAAATTTAATTTTTTTATGGAATAAAATATTTTAACATTTTTGTGATTTTTTGCAAAAAGAACCAATAAAAAATAATAAAAATTGAAAGAGTTATTAATTTTCCAATTAATTAATAAAACATGAAAATATTGGGAAAATAGCAAAAATGTGAGAAAACACAAAATGGCATGGGTGAGGTTTGAACCCACGATCTCAAGGTTATAGGGCGCGCGCCTTACCACTGGGGTGGTGATACATCCGTTGATTGAAACCAACCAACAAATATACAAGGCATGCCTTGTTTTTGGCATGGCCCAAGGCAAGGCAAGGAAAGTTTTGCCAAGAAACGGGAAGGTCCATAACTTTCTCATTTCTCCATGTTTGGGGACCAAATTTATATGCATCTGGCCTAGAATTTCAAAAGGAATCCAATGGTGGTGGTATTTTTCTCAGATCACACTCCCTCCTCAAAATTCGATAAGGGTTATGAAATAGGCCTATAATTGCATTTTCTATGCTACACTTTGGTACAGGCAAGAATTACATGATGAATTGGTTCAAACACAACACATATGACATGTATAAGAGATGCATGATCAGTGGACCTCAAAACAATGCATATTTTGGAAAGTTCAAATCACGAGGCTTACCTCTTTTTGAGCTTTTGAAGTTTTCTGTGCAATCTGCCAAGCCTCTTGCTCCAGAAGTGTTTTGATGCTTTGGACACTCTCAAATGATCCCTTAGAAGCTTTTAGGATGAGTGGAATCAGCTAGAACATGCAAAAACACAAACTGGCCCTTTCTTGCAAAAGGGGTTAAAATGGCCAAAATAGCAACTCTCTCAAATGGTGTTCCAGATGGGGGGAACCATTTGGGACAGTTCAAGGATGATATTTGGAGTGTGTTTGAGGTTTTATCTGGTCTGAAAAGTTACTGAATCAAGACATGGCTTGAAAAATGCACAAAAGGCCTATTTTGAGGTTTTGAGAGGTGACTTTGTGATTTAAGGATTACAGGTCACTTGTGAGAGTTTGGATAGCTTATACGTGACATATATGAGGTGTGTGTATGATTGGTTTGGTTGGAAATGCTCTCTAACTCAAAAACTCAGAGTTACCTTGCTAAAGAAGGCATTTTGGCCTAAAGAGAGGGATTTTGAGGAAAGCATATGTTTGATGGCTTTAGTGTACTCAAACTGAGCACAAATGAGCTCTATTTATAGTAGAGCAAGTTTGTTTTGGGATCAATAGTGATTGGCAACCACATTAGAGGTTTGGCCAATGTTGATCAATGGGAAGCCAAGTCTCCTCTAGCCATTGACTAGAGGTTAGGGCACAGGCCTTTGGTTACCTAGTTGTTGGATCATTCTTGACTGAATTCAGTTGCAAATGTGTCAGTCCATGCCACCTCTAAGCATCCATTAAATGCTCCAATCCAAAATTGGAGTCTTGTCCCTCTTTTAGGGATTTCTAGGTTTGGCATGCTACTTCTTGTTCCAAGGACTTTGGAGGCTTGGCTCAGTATTTGTCCCCTTTAGATTTGATCCTCAGATGTGTCCAAGATGATGACAAGGCTTGGAATTAGCTGATTTTACCAAATCGAGCAAAAATGCAAAATTCTGCCTAGCCTTGGCAGTTTTCAGCAAGGCATATTGCCCTTGTCATATCTCATGGCCCAAGTGGAATTTGGTGATGTTCTTGGTCATTTTGGAAAGCCCTCATATGATACAACAACTGTTTGATCATAATTGGTTTTGATATTTTTTGGATCCAAGTGAAAAATTCCCCTACATTTGGAAAAAAGTAAGGCAGATTCTGACTTAGTGAAAATTTCACTAAGTGTTGGAAAAGGTGACATTTCATGTTTTCAGCCATTTTGATCATTCCATAACTCAAAATCCATAATGAATTGGAATGAGGTGTAGTTGACACTTTTGTAGAGGGCCATGAGGGCTACAAATCCAGCTTTGGATGGGAAAAAATGGCCTTGTGGTTTAGGAGTTATGATCCTCCAAAGTTGGTACCCTAGCCACTTTGTTTCATAACTTAGAAAATTTTCTAAGTTTTTATGGTTACCCCTTTTACAAGTTATCCCATTTTTCTTGATTTTTCTTGATGAATGATGATTCCAATCACACATTAACATCATTTTAGGGTGGAAAAACCATTTTTATGAAAAATCTCAAAAAGTCAAAGTTTGACTTTTGTGCACAGTTGACTTTTTATCAGATGAATTCCAAACTGTGCAATTCTTTAGGAAATTATGTCCTTGACCTAAATCAAACTTGATGGACATGTTCCATGGGTGTCATAGGGTATATTGATTCATGTCCTAGGGTTTGGGAGCATGTCCTGGTCAAAAGTCAAAGCTACAGTTGACTTTTCTCGCAAAACCCTAATTGTGGTTCAGATGAAATTGAAACTTGTTGCTCAAGCTTCCTGGATCATTTCATTGTTGAAAATGGATCAATATATTTTATTAGAGACCCTCAAACCCCCTCTTGAGGTCTTGGCTCATGATTTATCCCAAAAGTCAACTTAGGGGTGAATTAGGTCAAGAAACCCTAATTCCTGATTTTTGGTGAATGCACCTCCTGGGGTTAAATTGACTTGATGATTGGGTTCATAATGTCCCTTGGAGCATCTTAGGTTATGCTTTGAAGCATTGGCTCATGCCCAGAGGAAGATTTCCATCTGGAGGCCCTGGTCGACCATAACCCTAATTTGGTGACACTGGCGATGTTGAGGCTTAATCCACTTGGAATGTTGCAACATTTTGCTTGATCCTTGATGTGGGAGTCTACTTGATCCATTGTAGATGTTTGAGAGGTTAAACAAGTTGAAGATCATGCCATTCCTTGATTGATCCTTTGTCTAAGAGCTCAGAGAGAGCTTGAAACGCTAAATTTGATTATAGCGGATGCTCAACCATCTTTGAGGAGATTGATGAGGCATGAAGGTACATCCATATTGTGATGATGATTTACACAATAATGGGAATCTTAGTGGTCAAAATTTGGGGTATGATAGGTAGGTATTTGCTCGAGTGCCTCCAAAAATGGAATATTGAGCTCAAGCTTTTTGAACATCTCCAAGAATTTTTCGAAGTTCTTCTCTTGCTGCCCCTTCTTCTTGTTCCTTTGAGGATAAGGAAGCTTAATAACCGGTTTGGGCTCAATAACTTTCTCTTTCACCACGTGTTCCGGTGAAACCACCTTTTTAGCAACTACTTCATTTTCTTTGATCTCTAGATCGACCTCAAGCAGTTGGTCTTCCAATTCAGAATTTTTCTCAGGAACATCAAGAGATTTACCACTCCTTGTGATCACGGCACTAACATTATTATGATCCCGTAGGTTGGGCACAGTGGCACTAGGTAGAGCACCTGGTGCTTGAGAACTTGCTAGTTATTGTGCTATTTGACTCATCTGGACTTCAAGGTTTTTTATCGAAGCATTTGTGTTCCTAAGATTGCTTCTTGTCTCTTCTTGAAATTGGGAACTCTGAGCAGCCATTTTTTCAATGGCAATTTCCCAATCAGCTTTTCGTGGTGCTTGCTGTTGAAACTGTTGTGGGTGTTGTTGAAACTATTGCTGAAATTGTTGAGGATACAGCTGCTGAGGTTGTTGTTGTTGAGGACGGTATTGTTGCTGTTGCGGTTGGTTCGGAGGTGGAGCAACCCCTTGCTTTGGAACATTCCCTTGCTGATCTTTCCATGAGAAATTTGGATGATTCCTCCACCCCGGATTATAGGTGTTGGAATAAGGGTTATCCTGCTTCAAAAAGTTGCTTGCTTCCACTTGTTGCGCAGTAGCAACATAATGCACAGTAAAATATGGTCCCCCATAGATTTCAAAATTAACCTCCTGAACTGGTTGAACCTGTGCTACAGTTTGAGTAACAAGATTCATCTTTTTAATCCTCCTTTCTACTTCAGCTGCAATCTGGTCTTCCATTTTTACCACTTGTTCAGTAAGCTTCAAATCAATTGCCTTTTCAGGTTGGCTTACACTGCAATCATACAACTCCAAGTGCTCATTTGCTGCAATAGCCTCAATTATTTTTTTGATGCCAGTGGCTGTTGAAAAGTTGGTTAACCCATCGGCAGCTGTATCGATAAGCTGCTTAGTCTTCATCTTGAGACCATTTACAAAATTCGGCATTTGTTCGGTTGTGTCCATGTTATGAGTGGGGCACGTAACCAAACACCTCTTAAACCTCTTATACGCATCTCCAAGTGACTCTCCCTCTTTCAGTTTAAAGTTCACGATGTCGTACTGCTTTCGGATGTACACAAAAGCATAGAAATATTCATTTAGAAATGTCATTTCCATCTCTTGCCAAGTAGTAATACTCCCAGCAGGTAATGAGTAAAACCACTCTTCGACTTCATCAGATAGAGTAAACGGAAACATAACCAGCTTCTTCGCTTCTTCAGAGTGTCCCTCAATTTTTAATGACGTACTCATAGTAAGAAACCTTTGTAGATGCTTATTTGCATCTTCATTGATCCTTCCTAAGAAAGGCCTACTCTGAAGCTGTCGGATAGTGGACGGGTGCAGCTGGAATTGTGCCACAGTAACTGGTTGATTAACAATTGTCAACCGCACTGTTGGAGCATTCGCCCTTCCATAGTCACCGAGAAGTCTTTCTGCTGGTGGATCTTCAGCCATAATAAGAGTTTCCGGCTCTGAGTCTGTGCCAGAATCAGTGTGATCGCAGTGTCCTGAAACTGCTTCTTCTTTCTCTTGCTCAGAAATAATTGATCTTGAACCCGACGCTACCAGTCTTTCTTGCTTGGTTTGACGGCGTCTAGCGTGCAAAGCTCTCTCTAGTTCTGCGTCAAAAGAAAATACAGCTGAAGTCTTACCTCGCACACACAGGTTAGGAAATTATTAGCAATTATAAAAATAATAAAAATAATAGAAAAATAAAATTAAAAATTTTAGCCACAGAGTGACAAAATTCCAATTGAATTAACACAACACTTAGAATTTGGCAGTCCCCCGCAACGGCGCCAAAAACTTGATCGAAAAAAAATGCAAGTGTACTATTTCTACCGATGTAGTAATAAGTGGGGTTATCCCCAGAATCGATCTCTCGAGGACTGCGTGTAATTGTAAGTTAGATGTTATTTCAAATAAACAAAAGTTCCTTTTGGGGGGTTTTGATTTTGAAAATAATTATAATGAGGATATGAAATAAGCAGAATAATAAAAATGACTTTAAAAAAATATGAGAAAATATGCTAGGGAAAGGTGTATGAATTGCTCTGTAAGAATCCTAAATCATTATCAAAGAGACATGCCTCAAACCTTTATTTTACTGAATCTCAATAATATTTTTCTTTAATTCCTTAACAGAAAAGCCTTTGATATTCTCCCTTGACCCTAATTCCTCAGCAGTCAAGGAAGAACATCAAGCAATAGTTCTAACAAGATTTTATCAGTTACTACAGGATATCCCTATTCCTAGGCAATATCTACCGTAATGTTATTACGCAAAAGCATTAGGTTGGTTTTTCAGGCCTAATCCCTAATCGTAAATCATTTCCAATTTGTCCGATCGAAAAAGCGTTAAACGCATTGCATAACAAAAGATTAAGGTAAGAAAACATAGTCTCATCGAATAATTCAAAAGATATTCATTACATAACAATTCAGGGACACCCCCTAGCATTGGGGGGTTTAGCCTCTCATAGTATTCAAAACAAAAACAATAAGAAAATTAAAGGTAGACATTACAATTTCATCGGAGGAAAACTAATTCTTCAATCGCTTCCGCTCATGAACGATCGTCTTCTCCAAATCTCCTTGATCGCATAAACTCTAAAGTCAATTATTCGTCAAAGTAAAAAGTTCTTTTCTTTTTCCTCAAAACCTAGCCTAAGTAGTTCCAAATCAATCATAATAGTGTGAAATACCCATAATACCCCTCAGGGCACTTAACTCAGAAAATATGAAAAAATCACAAAATTGTCTCTCCCAGGCTTGCTGACACGGGCACCCGTGTCAGCCCTCTGACTCTCTGCGCAAGACTTCTTCCATCCCAGGTGTGCTGACACGGGCACCCGTGTTAGCTCTATGACTTCAGCCCACATCTTCTCCTGACACGGCCTGTGTCAGGCAACACGGGGGCCCGTGTCAGGCTTCTGATTCTTTCCAAAAAAACTTTCGAAACACTCCGAACTTTTCCATTCTTCGCGTAAGTCCTCTGGGGTTTCCACGTTGTGATCTGAAACCAACACAAACTACCAAAACACGCATAAAATGCACAAAACAATGAAAACTACTAAAAATTAAACCATTAACTAAATTTACAAAAGAGCGAAGAAACAATATAAATACTAAATGAAATGTTACTGATTTCTTGACTTTATACCGAATGAATAGATGAAAAACTCATAGAATTTGTGACCGATCAATGCATATAATGATGTTTATTCGATGATGATGATTATTGACGTTTGTGTATCTTGCATTCATATGCATACTCTGTGACGATGCTTCATTCCCATTGTGCGGATATGAGGTAATTATGACGTGCTCCGGTTCCTATGCAGAATCGATCCTATTGACGGGGATCTTTGGAGGGGTGATGGCCTAGTGTCCATCGATTATGACGATTGGTACCACATGCATGAGTCTTATTATGCATTGCATTTATTTGACATTGATATAATTTATGATGTTGTGATGTTGTTGTTTTCCTTGTGATGACCCTGAAGATGTTGTATATGATGATGACGCCATTTTATGCATATCTTATTTTTATATCGATTATAATGAATTGTGATTACTCACCCTGTCTGTTTGAATGTTGCCTCCATGTGGGTAACGTGCAGGTGATTAGGCTTAGCTGTGGATGCCTTCGAGACTTTTGAAGTTATTTTGCTTTCGGTCGATGTAGAGGGCCTTGCTATGATAGTGTAATATCGGGTTTTGTCGTCGAGTCGAACCAGTGTTGATTTTTGTTATTTTATTGTTATTTGATGATATGGTTTTATCTTACAAACCTTTTTGAGTGTTTGTGGTTATGGTTGATCTGCTGCCTATTTTGATGGCTTTTATTGAAAACCTTTTTATTTTGAATTATTGAGTTCCGCTGCCATAAGAAGGCTTTTGAGTTATTTTGAGGAAAACCCGTTGTTTATGGAGTAAAATGTGTTATTTGAGTGTTATTGAGAAATGTGCACCCTTATGAGGTGATTTTACTCTGATATTTTGTGTATTTTGCCGTGATTATTTGTGGGGTAGAATAGGGTGTTACATTTACACCACATTAAATGGATTTATAAATCTCATTCACGCCACTTATCTCAAATCAATGGTTGTAGACAAAACATTGCCCTAGTGTTTATTTAGACAGCATACCATTCATTTTGAAAAGAGTCTTTGATCTTATTAGATGTTTTAAAATTTTATTGGGAAAATAAACTTGATAATAATCAAGGTTTGTTCATGAATTGGGAGTTTTGAATATAGTTTGGATATATACTAGGAATAATGAACATTTGATGATAATCAATGGTTCCAAGAGTTATGTCAGAGTGCTAGACTCTAACAGGCCTTTTCATTCAAGATTGATTATGAAAATTGTTTGTTGGACAATGAACATTGATAATGATCAATGGTTCAAAGAGTTGTGCTAGAATGCTAGATTCTAACGACCCTTATTGGTCTAGGTTATGTATTAAGTATTTTAAGGATGAAAGAAGAGAATGACTGGCTATCCCCATGCGCGAGGCTTGAGACCAATCATTCAAGGGTTTTGCTAGAATGCTAGATTCTAACAATCATTTTCTTTCAAGTTTATTTTGAAAGAGTTTTGATGTACTTTAAAGTATTTTAGATGATTCTTAAGGAAAGAATAAAGTTTGGAGAGGGCACTTGAGAAAAAGCCACTGTTTTGTTCAAAGAGTTAAGTTTGGAGAATTAGAGTTTGGATGGGTAAGGTTTATGACAATAACACACTTACTCAACGTGATTGACAAATCAAAGAAGTAAACTTATTCCCTTGAATTAGGTCAAAGTGAAATGACTTGACAAAGTCATATGAACACAATCAAGTTAAACAACAATTAAGGTGAACATTAAGCTCACATATTACATAGATGAAACATCATCAAAGAATGACTTGACAAAGTCATATGAATGCAACCATGCTAAACAACAATAGGGTAACACATAAAGCACATATTCATGGATAAGACATCATTAAGACTTATGAGCACAACAACAATCATGGCTCATTGAAATCATATTTAGGGTATAACAGACATTAAGTTCATATTCATCTATAGAGATTGATTTAAACATGGTAGTCAAAGAGAAATCAAACATGTCTTTCAAACAACTAGATTAAAAGGTGTTAATCATTATGCATATCATTCATTAAAACATTTTGGTTTAGTCTAAACAAGATGATCACTATTCAAGCCTACCACATATGAGCTGCATAATCAAGTACAAGGTTCACACATTAATTAAAAGGAAAAAAAATCCATGCATGGCTTCACAAAGAAATCAACAAGATATTTATTCAAATGGTTTTTAAAAGGTGAGCATTTAATAAATGACCTAAATAAGTTTAAATAGCAAAAATTAAAAAAAATGATTTTTAATATGAACTTTGGGATTAAAATTAATTAATTAACAAGACGTGTTTATTTTTTTTAAAGTTTAAATTAAAAAATAACAAAGATGATTAATTAAACTTTTATTTTTATTTTTTAGTGTAAATTAAAAATGAAACAAATAAAATAAATAGTTAAATATTTTTGGTTTTTTTTTTGTTTTTAACAAAACAAAATATTAAAAAAAAGAGTTAAAATAAAATAAAGAAGAATAAAATAGAAAGGAATTAAAAATAATTTTAAAAAGAAAAAAGAAAATGGGAAGAATAAGGAAGAAAAGGAGAAAAAGAGAGAAAAAGGGGGTGGGGAGGGATTAAACCCATGCCCTCTCTCTCTCACACACATAAGACCAACATGTCAACCACTGGGACAAGGCGTACGCCTTGGCAATAAAATGCAACCAACAAATAATATAAAAAAAAGAAATTAAAAAACTAAAAAAAATGTGCGCAGGCCATTGCCGTCTTCAACCTCAAGCTTCAAAAACTCAAAATCACGAATTTCTCATTTTGGCACCAAATTGAACATTTCAATATACCATTTCAATCAGAATTGAACAAAGATCCTAACTATACCATTATTTTTCATTTACATTAAATGTACCTCATGAATTTTGAACAAAACCAGAAAACCCTAAAATCTTCAAAACGAAATTAAATAAAATGAAGAACAATCAATGGCAAGTAGGTTAGGGCTTTCACTCCTCACATCATGTCAAACAATGTGGTATCAAGAAATGATCAAAATGATGCTCCTATCATAGAGTTCTAGAAATGAAAACTTAACTTAATGGAATGGACTCGTGTTTGGCCTTAGAGCACTTCCAGATGCAAGATGATGATCCCAACAGCTTCATCAAACCCCCAGGAGTGTGTTGGAATGCCTGGTTTGCTTTGAAATGCTCTCAATATCTCTGCCCAAATAAACTTGTAGAAATAAAAAATGAGGTTTTGGTTGAGGTTTTTGAGTGATAACAAAATGATTCTAATGCTTTGGAACCCTTATATGATGTTTGTGGAAGGTATTTGTGAAGTTAGAATGAAGGTTTTGTTGAGAAAATATGGAGATTCAGAAGTTTGGTTTTTTTGACAACAATGGTGGTTTGATACTTTGGTGCAATGAGCTTTTGAGTTTTCTTGCTCTTTCTTGGTCCCTTTTGCAGATGAATGGAGCTCTCTATTTATAGTGAAATGGATCAGAAGAGATGCAATGGATATTAACTTTGTTTGATGGACTTTTGATCAAAACCAAAAAGTTGGTCAAAGATGCAAAAGGTGTTTTGCTTTATTAGTTTCTAAGTTGACATTGTCTCACAATGTTTCTCAACATGTACCAACTACTTATTATGTTTAGACCAGTTGCTTGACTTGTGGAAGGAGGTTTGCTTGATTAAAGCAACTTTCATGCAATGCCCAATACAACTTCAAGGTAGCATGTTGGATTAAGTTGTTAACCCTTATATGAAGATCATTTTTACATGGATTTGGTACCAAATTGAAGATTTCATGGAGAGGAAAAAGTTTCCAGTTGGTCACAACCTTAAAAGGTGCTTGAAAAGTGCCCAAAAAGTGTCTCCAATTTGTGTGACCAAATTAAGTTTTAACTTAGTGAAATTCTGGTTTGATTTGGACCTTGTTCATCATGATGAAACCTCGGCTTTGGCCATCCATCGTGTCTTTCAATTGGTATGAGCTTTTGGATCCATTCTTTCACTAAAATGAAGTAGGGAATATGCTCTTTAAATGCAGCTATCAAGCATCAAAAGTGGTTGTTTGGATTGTTCACAATAAATCCTCAATGTCATGCTCTTGACCATGTTAAAAACTTAGAAAAAAATCTAAGTGTTTTGGATTTTCACACAACTTGAAACCCTAGCTTTGAACATCAATTTCTTCCACTCCAAGAAAGCTTTTGGCTCTCAATTTTCATCAACTTGTAGTATCAAATGCATTCTTTAAAGACAATCCTCAAGACCTTTAGCAGCGCTTTTTTTTTTCCTTTAGCCGCGCTTTAAAGCTCCGCCAAAGGTGGTGCTGCTAAAGGTAAAGACAGCGCTTTTGTAAATGTAAAAGCGCTTCCTTAGGTCCCCTTTAGGCAGCGTTTTTCCACTAAAAGCGTTGTTTTTTGTTCCCCTTTAGGCAGCGCTTTTTAAAACGCTGCCTAATGTGTAGTATTTTCCAACTTTAGGCAGCGCTTTTTTTGGAAAAAGCGCTGGTTCCCCCCCCCCCCCCCTTAGGCAGCGCTTTCTAATGTGTCTCTACTTAATACTTTACGCAGGGCTTTTTTTGGAAAAGTGCTTTCTTTAGTTCCACTTTTGGCAGCACTTTTTTAGTAAAAGCGCTGTCTTTTGTACACGTAAATTGTTTTTAAAATTATTTGTTTTGGATGCGTTTTTTGTCAAAAGCGCTGCTAAAATTCCTTTTTTTAAGAAAGCTTTTTTTTTTTAAATTTTATAATAGACCTGTATATTAACAAACCTGTATAACATAATTTTTTATCAAAACTTATCATAATTATATACTTCAATTCACAAGCCTTTATTCAACATAGACCTTATATACTTCAATTCACAATACTACATAATTATATACTTCAATCACCATATATAGGCCTTATATTTCATAATTATACACAAGACTTTATCAATTAACCATTCTAATATTCGACTTATGGTCGGCAACTTCCAAATTAATTAACCATTCTAATAACAACTATTCATACACCATATAACCATTCTAATAACCATTCCACTTCCAAAATAAAATAACCATTCTAATAACCATTCTATACAACAACTTTCAAAACTATACAAAGTATATACAACAACTTCCAACTTCCAACTTCCATACCTTATATGATTCTCTGCTCAATAAGGTATTGACACCAATCCTCCTTAATCTCTTCCAATTGTACTTTGGAGTAAGTAGCACACTTGAATTCATCAAAATACTACATAATATAACATAATATGCATGATTTAGTTAAAAGTAATTAATTATATCAAATATCCGATAAATATTAAAATAACTCCTAAGTTATAAATCCATACCATGATTGGAATCTCTATTTGATCCAAATGAATGATTTCTTTCATAAACCTCAAAACGAAATAACTGCAATCTATACCATTTTTTTGACGAGGACACTACACAGAGAAAAAAATAAGAATATATATTAGGATATATAGTCTAACTTGTTTTATCAAGTAGCATCACTATTATAAGCAAAATTGTGAAAATATACCTCCACTCTGATCCATGTAATGTTGGTTGACTTACTCTTTGATACTTGGGCTCCTCTTTGTGATCGAAATATTTGTATAGCTCTAACATAATATAAACGAATATTTAGAACAATCTCACTTAAATAAATTAATAAACAAATACACATGAATATTTAGAACAATTTCACTTACGTATCAATCGTCGTCTTCATATCCGGGTATTTATCTACATCACCATCTAACGAATCCACATAATACACTATTTCTCTTATCGAATTTATCGCAACCAACAACCAGTGTCCACTGTAAAATAAAACAAAAGTATCGATATAGTAATTTTATACGCAACATCAAAAAACGAAAAATGATAATAAATGAAGTAAGAATGCAAATCTAACCCATTGCCAGTATTATATGGTAAAAGATACAACTTTTCTGTATCTATGCTGGCCATAAATCTTTCGACTAAGTGAGATTATACTGAAGTTGGATTCATCGTAATTAACGGTGCATTGATACAGTTGGCAGATAAGAAACCAAATCTTTCTGACAATTGATGCGAGCGTACCAATTTCTCATACAAGAACCTTAAATAAAAACATAATAAACATTAGATTATTCATTGAAATGAGTAAATAAATTGTTTAAATAATTAAAGAGAGTTAATCGGAATACCTGATGTATGTATGCATAACACCGATGCCTAATTCAGAATGATTAAAAATTTGATCCAAATCCTCTTTAGAAATTGTTTCTGAATAAGAATAACTGAAAATACCTTCTTCCAGAGGTATTTCACGAATACCACAGTCCATCAAATTCGATGTTCCTACAAGTGTTTCAAGAGACGACCTAAATCGAGATACAATTGCTTTTTTTGTCCCGGTCCTTGCAAGAATCTTTTTTTGGTTGGACGTGTTGCCTAATTCTAGCTTCCTATTCTGACTTCATGTTCTTTGCAACTCTTGGGCATGAATCTAAAAATCATATAAGTTAGTAAAACATTTGAATATAGAATTAACACTTTTAATGTGTATATATTGAAAAATTTGTGCTAAATTGATTTCATAATAAGCATATATAATTACCTCGGGAAGTTTCTGTTGACAATTGATACTACCTTTGTCACTAGTATCATTAAACTCTGAACCACGCCTTTCTGACATATATTTTTCCTTATCCTTTTGTAATTCACGGACTTGACCTCTTAATTCTTCCATGGCATCCATCACTTGTTTATTGCTAGGATTTTGGCTCTTTGGACGCTTATAAAAGGATGATGGAGTGACCCCAAATCCCTTACCCCTCACATGACCGGAATACTCAGGAACATTTAATACTCGACTGCAATCTTGGTCTTCCGTGAGAGTTAAGGACTGAGATAGGGTCTCCTGAAATTCAATATCAGAGCAACGCATAAATATATTAGATAAACAAGAACTTTCTATCTAATTAAACAAATAACGTTATACTTACACATTGTTCAAAAACTTGTTGAACGCCTTCAGTAACAACTCCATCCTTTCCCACACGGGCAGCCTTCCACAAAACATGCTCTGGAAGAGACGTTTCTTCACTTTTCTCCTCTGCAAGCTACACATTAAGTCAAGAATTAGGATGAATAATAATACAAAAAGACCACAACAATTATATACTTACGATTTTTTTTCCAAGCCTGCATATCCCAAACGTCCTTTCTTGTATGGATACACGGGTTTCGAGGCTCTTTGACGATTTACGTCACTCATAACCCGCATAAACAATTATAAGTCATATCAGAACACATGTAATAACTACATGAATATAATACAATGTTCATGATAAATTAAATTAAGATTACGTGGAATTCTTCAGTTCTTCGTTTGGCGACAAAAGTGTCCCATTCTTCGGGTGCAATCAAGTCTGCATACTTCTTCGGGCATTCCGCTTCAACAAACTTTCCTTGGGCATCCCTCAGAAACTTGTTGGATAAAAATGCTCGGAACCCTCTAAGTCTTTTTCCGGCTAATTGAAGACAATATTTTTGCTTCTTGTCACCAATGTTAAAAGATCTCTACAATAACAAATAAAGTGTGTTAGTATAATTAATTTAAAAATATAATTGTCAAAAATAACAAATAACATCACATATAATACCTGTATCTCACTCCATATTTTATCTTTGGCGGGTTTCTACTGTGGATTTCGTCAATTGTCACAAGTAATAGGAACTAGTGAACGAACAAGTGCACCAATGTAACTAGTCAACATTGCGCCATTAGGCTCAATTAGTTGACCTGTTTCAATCCAATGAACGTCGTATTTTATTCCCTTGTCTCTAGCACGAATAACTCATTTCATGATTGTTATTCCTCTTGAAATATATCCTTCCGCATCTTGAATTGATTCTTTTAGATCATTCTTGGAAGTATCGTGCGAATTCTCCTCATTAGTAGCCATTTTACCTATAATAAAGAAAAACACATATAAATCCATAATCCATAATCCATAATCAGTTGAACATAATATAATCCATAATCAAATATGAAATGACAAACACACGACAAACATATAAATCCATGATCCATAATCAAATATGAAATGACAAACACATGACAAAAACAAAAACAAAAGAACAACTACGTACCTGTATATATATAGAAGTCAGCAACTTCTGGACTGAACCACAAAGTGTAAGATTCTTGAAAACGATCCGAATTCACTCTTCACAAGTAACCCCTATAGCAAATGAGCGTAAGTTAGTAACTGATGGTGTATACCACATATAACAAGACAAATTTAGTATAAATAGAGAAATTATTTAATATATCTCAAATAAACACTTTAACCGTTTAAACTTCCAAGAAGCCTTGAGCTTCGATCGGATGGAAAAATTAAATAAAAGTAGACATAGGAGTGTAGGACAATGAAGAGTATTTTTTGAAAAAAATGAAAAATACTACTACAAATTAATATCATCATGTCATGCATGTATGCATGTCTTTGATGGCTTTAACAATATCATTTGTCTTTTGTCTGTCATTGCTATCTAGGAATAAATTTCATTGCTATCAAACAAGGCTAGTGAATTTTCTCCAGTTCACTTTTTCAAGATAATAGTTACTGAAAGTCTTGATCAAGGAAAGCTTGTAAGTCTCTTATTTAGATTCTTTCTTCATACTAATATAGTTTATGTTTCTTTATCTTAATCATGTTATGTTGCTTGAAGAAAACCTTAGAACATAATAAAAGGATATATGTAACATATTACTTTAACTAGCTTTAGAACGATGTAGTATCAAAATGATGTCTACGAGTAGAGAAGATGAAACCATTTCAAAAAGGATATAACAACAATCACAACAATCAAATCTAAAAGAGCAACAATCAAAACCAACAGATGAAAAATTGATAATCAAAGAAAGAAAAAGGCAAAATGCAAACAAACCTGTTGCCACACGAGAAACAAACCTGTTGCAACACAAGAAGCAAACAAACCTGTTGACATTTAATAAAAATTGTATTAAAAACAATAACAAACAAAAGAAACTAAACATGCTTAGAATCTAAACATGCTCAAAATTTTAATAAAAGATGCTCAAGAACAAACTCAAGAACAAACAAAAGAAACTATATAGCAAACTGTCAACATTATATAATCAACATTATATAATCACTCAAGAACAAACTCAAGAACAAACAAAAGAAACTATTGCATTTTTTATTAAGTTTTGTTAACAGTAACATAAAACAACTCAACAAGTTTCTATTTGATTTGTTTCAACATCAACATAGAACAAATGCTAAACAAAAAATGAAATAAAAAATGAAATAGAAATGAAAAATGAAATGGAAATGGAAATGGAAATGGAAATGGAAATGAATTGAAATAAAAAAAATATACCTTGCACACAGTGACGCACAGCGACGGCCGGAGGAGCAGCGACGGCGAGCCGGAACAGTCACGGCCGGAACAGCGACGGAGGATGATGAGTGAACAGTGAGCGAGAGTGAGAGTGAGAGCGAGAGTGAATAGTAAGCGAGAGTGAAAACAATGATAGGGTTAAAAATTAGAAATGATTTGCTACTGATTTCTGCGTTTTAATTTTTACTAAAGCACCTTTAGCAGGGCTTTTAGAAAGCGCTTTTGTAGGATGGGCTTTAGCAGCGCTTTCAGGGAAAACCGCTTTTTAAGGTGTGTAGTGAATTTGGCCTTTAGCAGCGCTTGTCAAAAGCGCTGGCTTAGGGTATCCTTTTAGCAGTGCTTTTCATAAAGCGCTTTCTAAAGTTCACCTGCCTTAGCCCTTTAGCAGCGCTTTCGTAGGACCCCCATATAGCAGCGCTTTTTTCCTTCGTTTTTTTAGAGAAACGTATAGCAGCGCTTCTGCCAAAAAGCGTTGTCTTTGTAGTGCTGCTAAAACACAATTTTGGCGTAGTGGATGCTTGAGAAAGAAGTTATAACTTTGGAAAGTTGGTCAATTGATCAAGCATTTTTGTCCTTAGAAAAAATTCAAAAACCCTAATTTGAAAACTTTGGATCTTTTTCTTGATTTTCTTGATTAATCATGATCCAATTCAATTGTTTCTCGTATTTTCATGATTATTGACTTGATGAAATCATGTTTAACCAAAAATGTCAAAAGTCAAACTTTGACTTTGAACAATTGTTGACTTTGTATCAAATGAATTCAAATCTTGCAATTGCCAATGAATCAAACTTTTTGAGCTAGTTAAATCATGTGAGTGGACTTCAAAGGTGCAAATGAGGGTCTTGAATTAAGTTCCAAAGTATGAGACCATGTTCTGGTCAGAAGGTCAATATCCAGTTGACTTTGACCAAAACCATAATTTGGTGCACTTGAGGAATTGAGACTTGATGATCTTGAATTGATGCAACCTCAGACTTGATTGTTGATGAAGGGAAACTCTTGATGAGTGGAAAAATTTGGTCCTTTTTCAAGGGTTCTGAAATCTTACACGTGAAGGAAGGGTTTACAGCACCAGAGGGCATATTTGGAGAGAATTTGAAGCCATTGAAGCCCAATTCTTCAAGGGATTTCTTATGCAATAATCCGATTTGTATTTGGTATTGTAATTTGCACCATGAGTAGCTAAATCTCTCTAGGTTAGGTTGGGTTTGATGAACCTATTTTTATATTGTTGGGACATATGTTTGATTTGATATTGCATGAATAATTTGAGTTATAATTATATTCAATTGCACCTTGTTCTTAATGTTTTTTATGTGAGACTCTTTTAATCTGAATTTGGGCACATAGGGAATACTGGCCATTAGTCTATGTGTTGGATCCAGGGTAATTGTTGTACTTACGTTGGTGAACTAGAGATAGTAAACTCCGAGTATTGGCTTAGGAATTAATGTTCTATTGCATTGCCTAATCTAGCTTACGCTGGTAGACTAGGGATAGAAAACTCCGAGTAATGATTAGTGAGTTATACACCAAGGGATTTGGTATAGTAGCTTTGTTAATTCAACATGGAATTATAGTGACCATATCATTCATGTAATACATCGAACATCAACAGTAGAGAAATAGTGGATTCTATGAACAACCTGACCGCTTTCGTATTATTGTCAGAACACTTTATTTTCTTTTCGCAATTAAAACTCGAAAACCCCACCCAATTTAATATTTTCTAAGCATTGCACAATATTGTCTTGTTAAAGAGTAGTCCCTATGGATACAATCTTTTTTAATTACTACGACATTATCGGTACACTTGTCGAGAAGTCATCACACGCTTTCGTCCTTGAAAAGGGAAGTATTGTTCATACAACATGTTTGAACTTTGCCAATAAAAATAAAAAGAAGCAATCTAAAAACTTGTTTTTCTACTTCATCTTCGACATGAGTTTCTTCCTTTTGCTTCGTCTTTCCTTTGGGGGCAACAACAGTCGAAACTGTCTCTTTCATATGACTCTGTAGATTAAAGTTTGAGTTAGATTACTGCTACCAAGGAATGCAATGTTAGAAGGAAGATGCTAGTATAACCTTTGAAGCTTGGCCAAGCTGATCACCTGCATCAGCAACATCCCTCGTGGATTTACTCAAAGCTACAACTTCAAAGAAGTACGACACTACTAGAGCAAGATATATAAAAGGGGAAAAGTTTAATCCAATGAGCCTTAATGCCTCACCATCATCAATATCAGATAAGACTTTGATGTGACCAATCTCGACATGAAGGTGACCCCGATAGTTGTATACGTCGTGCTTGGTCGGAATCACTCTTTGAGCAGGATTTTTATAAGCATTTTCTATGTCATTTAAAACAGACCCACAAACAAACCATCTTGGGAATGGGGGCAAAGAAGCCAAAGCCATTCACAAGAAGGCAAGGGTGGAAATTTTGGTTTATGAAAAAACAAAGCAAAAAGATATTTATCTTTCACATAGGAGGGGAATTTTAGCTTTGATATTTTCTCAATAAGTTTTTCTTTTAAAGTAGCAGCTGCCTCAAAGACGGTCTGACTAAGGTCACGAAGATTGTACATAGTTTCAAAGTAGCGTTGGAAAGCTTAAATTTCTTTAATGTACGTACATGTACCGCTTTTTAACAAGGTATTGAAAGAAATGAAAGCTTCAGTTAGATGGTGCGTCAGGTCATCACGTCGACAAATTTTCCAGTCTGATAGTCCTTCCACTAAGTGTTAAACTCCTGAGTGCAATAGAAGGATTTTTGGAATTTGAAAGGAATAATTTCTAGGCTTTCTTTAGTTTGTTTGGCAAAAAGTTCAAAATATGTCTCCTCAGACATTTTGATAGTGCTCAGGCATAGGTCATTCTTGCGCTGGAAATAGGAGTTGGGTTTGAGCTGGTAAAACCCAAGTTGTCGAGCCACGAGGTTAGGTTGATACCCAACAAAACCCACTTGGCCTTTTTTGGTCGAGAGCCTTGTTGACAATAGTTTTGGTGTCAGAAAAGATTTTCAGATCTCAATAGATTTAGCCTGGTGCTCAGCATCAAGTGCAGGGAATTCTCTTTTGAACTATGCAGGGCCATAACGTTTATCCATAAAGGGAGCCATGTAGGAAGTGAACATGTAATGCTTCACAAATATAATATAATATTTATTGAAGCTCTCTTGTGTTGAAAGCCCTTTGTCAGTAGGAGCGAGCAAGGTGAGCATATTTCTTTCGATTGGCCATTCCTTGGGTTCTTAAGCAGGTTTGTTAGCCATCAAAGATGGCTCAATTTTGGCATTAAGCCAGTAAAAGGAGCTAGAAGGGACCAGACAACAAAAGCGTGCCTTTTGGACTATTAGTGAGACTAAATATTTTTATGGCATGAGATGTCTGGTTTGAAGCTTCACAGAGTGATGCCAAAATTAACGAGGGTAAACATATGTTATTCTGGAGTGTGGCTTATTGGCTAGAGTGACAAGCATTTTTGCTACTTGCAAAGAGCTTGAGAAAAAGACGAAACGTGACAGCCATAGGGACAAAAATACAATGTGTTCTTTATTAGAAACTTCCTTGGTTGTCTCGTCGAAGTGGTCAGTGACGAAGTTGGTGAAGCTAGAACACTTTGAGTTAATGCCAAGATTATCTTTATTTTTGGATAGATGGGTCGAAGGCTTCACCAATTGGTTAGAGACCATTAATTGCAGCCACATTAAATAACGTTAGCATAATTATGCCACAACACAGTTGGAAGTTGTTTGTCCAACCCTCCCAAAAGTGAAGCGCAATAAGCAACATGTGCAGGCTGTACGCAGGACCTACCCTAGATAATTAGATTAGGTAAAAAAGAACTTGATCTTTCCAAATTTTTCCTTTCTTAAATTCTACCTTATTTGACCAATCAAGGTAGTTCGACTGATTCGTATACGAAGCTGAGCGGAAGACACATGTAGACATATTGGTAAAACCTAGGGGAATTCATTTTAAGATCGGGGAAGGAGATTTGACCAAAGCAAATTCAAAACCAAACCAAATAACTGTGTTTTGGTCTTGTCCAAAGCGCCAAAGACACGTGGAGATCAATCGAAGGCAAGCGAAGCATGCAAAAGTGACGTGTTGAATGAAAGACACTTGAGCGTTAAAGACAATTAGTTTTATAATACTATAAATAAGGATTCTAGTGTTAGGATTAGGGTGGCAAAATCATTGTAAACTTCAATACAAACTCCAAGTACCCATACGCAGGCGAGAATAGAGTATCTGAAGAAAATGTACTTTCCTACCGAATTTTATTTATGCAAATAAATTTTTTCCATGTTATCTACGTTTACTTGTTTTGTTTTCATTCAAGTTATCAATTTTGACTTAAGTTG
The DNA here is from genome assembly GCA_022829125.1 of Lathyrus tuberosus. Lineage (NCBI taxonomy): Eukaryota > Viridiplantae > Streptophyta > Magnoliopsida > Fabales > Fabaceae > Lathyrus > Lathyrus tuberosus. The sequence continues at coordinate 5,568,991 of JALAZF010000231.1, read as the reverse complement.
AGATTTCTAAGACTCTTACTTTTGAATTTAATCTTTTTTTTCAAAAATAGTCAACATCCAAAACTTGACAACATTAATGCACACTTCTTTTTCTCAAAAATTTTGCACTACATGCCCTAGGATTTACTAATTTGATCCATCAAGCAATAAATTTAAAACTAAGTGATTGTTTACCAAAACCACTGGTGAACATGTGTGTGGTATGAATTAGTCGCGAGTTTAGGCATATGTGGTTTGGTATGTTTGCTTGGTTGTTAGGTGTATGTTGTTTGGTAATGTGGTGGGGTTGGTTGTTGGGTGTATGTGGATTGACAATTTTGTTGAGTTTTTTATTGGGTGTATGTGGTTTGGTAATGTTGTGGGGTTGGTTGTTGGGTGTAGGTGGGTTGACAATTTTGTTGGGTTGGTTGTTGGGTGTAGGTGTGTTGGTAATCATTTTGGACGTATGATGACGAAGCTTGTAGACGTGGGTCGATCAAATACCTCGAGTCAGACACAAACTGGGTTGTAGTATACAATATATACCAATCCATATTATTTCTAATTGGTTTAGATTCGTATGGCATGATAGGTTCGTTTATGGTCTGATGACGGTGTTTCCACTTACAACATGATCTTTCGACAATTCTCTCTAATCAGTAAAATTCCAATGGGAAAAAAAGTTGTAAATGAAGGGTATGCGTTAATAAACCACCGTTTCAACACTATTGCAAAGATATCATATTGTCAAATGTGGATGCGTTAAGGTGGATCAATAATATTCCGATGAATAATTGGACCAAAACATTTGATAATGGTCAATGATGGGGCCACGTGACAATAAATCTTGTCGAATCAATGAATCCTATCTTCAAATGCATCAGAAATCTACCCATAACCACGTTGGTAAGAGTAAACTATTTTATTTTAGGGTCATTATTCGCGACCAAAGGTTTAAAATGGAGTTCAGTGTTAGAATTGGGGCAGTTGTTTAATGAAATTTGTATGAAATTTTTAAAGGAGAAACTGTCAAAGCTAACACACATGTGGTTACAATCTTTGACCGTCGTAAATGTTGGTTTGGTGTATAGGAGACAATGAACCATAATGAGAGAAGGTCAATGAGATACTATCGGGTCGAACTAGATAAATGTTGGTGTGACTGCGAAAGGTTGCTATTCAAATTATTGTATGCATTCTCGATATGTAATTTATTTTTTGTAACCATAAAATTTCATATTTAATACAACTTTCAGTTATAACAAAACGAACACAAACACACCTAAAAGAACAATACGAACAACAAATAAAAAATTTTAACATTACAACATGTATAAGAGATTACAACCATCAAAATAATATCATTTGGTCCATACATCATAACACAGACATCATTGTCAATTTTAACTGACTCCCTAAAATGACGTGGTTCGTTATTCTCATTTGCAATGTTGAACACCGAAACAAGCCTATCAATTCTTTTAATTTTCCCCCGTGTCGAATCTCTTTGTCTAACCAACGAATTAAGCTCCTCTCAGAAAGTCTGAGTGTTCCAAAGTTGGATTTTCATCAGAGGTTTGAGAATCGAATAATAAACATGAGCATCTCTTTTAGTATTCATGTTAGAAATTTTGAAGAAAAACTTAAGAATGAAATAAGAAGAAATGTGAAAAATGCTAGAGAATGAAAATACCTATTTATAAAAAAGGTCAATACACATAAGCGCTATAGACTGTGGCGCCTCCACTCTAGCCTATAATGCACGTGTCAGTCTTATGGACGCATTGGTAATACATGCATCAGGGACTGTGATGTCTCTGTGTTTTTTTTAATGCTTGTGTCATTTTCATTTACTCCTTATTTTAACCGTGATCTTTTTGTTTAAAAATAGATCTTTTGATTAATAATAAGAAAAGGTTATTGAAGTATTTTAATTGAAAATTGAAAATATTGATTATTTTAAAAAAACTCAATTCATTGAATAAAATCTATATATTTAATTTTAAAAAAGGTAATATTTTCCTTAGAAATAATAATATGAAATAAAAAAATTAATGCTAACTTGTATCCTAAAAATACATGTTAGTAATTTATATTAAAAAAAAGTAAAAAAGTTAATTATAAATTTTTGATAAAATTAATACACAATTTCTAAAAAAAAATATTTTTATATTTAGTTCTTTTAAGTTATGCTCTTGAAATAGAAGTTAGCATTATCCATAAAAAAAAAATAAAAAATAAATAAGACACCCAAACAAATACATTGGTTGTTGTGACTAAATCTCAAAACCCTACTAAATGCAAATCCAACTACAATCCATCGTCTTTCAAACCAGCTTCCCATTCTCCTTTCCGAAAACCATGCTCCAACAAACCTACACAAAACCACAATTTCCAACAAGATTTTCAAGCCGTAACCTTTGTGATGCACTTGTGGACAACGTACTAGGATACCACTGCAAATCTCTCAACTCAGAAACATTCTCTTCTGTTAACCTACCAATGTCGTTCCAAAGGTCAAGGTTAATTTCTTATTCCAATTCTCTTGTTTCATTTCACTTTCTCTCAAAACCTTTTTCTCACTCGCTGCATCAATTCACTCCCAACCATATCATTCATGACGCCATTTCATCATTCCATACCTTGCTTCGCATGCATCCCACCCCATCCATCGGTCAATTTAACAAAATTTTAGGGTTTCTTGCCAAGACTAAGCACCATTACACCACTGTTATTTCCCTTACAAACCGATTAGAATTCGATGGAATTACTCCCGATATTGTTACTTTGACCATCTCGATCAATTGTTACTCCCATCTTGGTCAAATGAATTTTGCATTTTCTATGTTGGGAAAGATTCTGAAAATGGGTTATCAACCGAGTACCATTACCTTGAATACACTTGTCAATGGTATGTGCCTTAACGGTAAGGTCACTGAAGCTTTGCACTTTCATGATTATGTGGTTGCGCGTGGATTTCATTTTGATCAAGTTGGTTATGCGTCTTTGATTAATGGGTTGTGTAAAATGGGGGAAACAAGGGCCGCCGTGCAAATGTTGAGAAAGATTGAAGGGAAATTGGTCAGGCTTAATGAGGTAATGTATACCACGATTATTGATAGTTTGTGTAAAGATAAATGTGTGAATGATGCCTATGACTTATATTCTGAAATGATTACAAAGAGAATTTCTCCTGATGTTGTAACTTTCACTTCTCTAATCTATGGATTTTGTATTGTTGGTCAATTGAAACAAGCGTCTAGTTTTCTAAATGAAATGGTGTTGAAAAACATCTACCCGAATGTTTATACTTTTACTATATTGGTCGATGCTCTTTGTAAGGAAGGAAATGTGAAAGAAGCTAAGAATATATTAGTTGTGATGTTGAAAGAAGGTGTAATACCCAATGTTGTTGTTTACAATTCATTAATGGATGGGTATTGTCTAGTTAATGAAGTGAATAAGGCCGAACATGTGTTGAGAACTATTTCTCGAATGGGAGTGATACCTAATGCTTGGAGCTATAATATCATGATTAATGGATTCTGTAAGATGAAAATGGTCAATGAAGCCTTGAGTCTCTTTAATGAAATGTGTTGCAAAGGAATTGCTCCCGACACGGTGACTTACAATTCTCTTATTGAGGGTTTGTGCAAATCAGGGAGAATCTCACATGCTTGGAAGCTTGTTGATGAGATGCATCATAATGGTCAACCTGCTGATATATTCACTTACAATTCTTTAATACATGCTTTATGCAAAAACCATCTCGTTGACAAGGCTATTGCTTTAGTCAAAAATATCAAAGACCATGGCATTATACCCGATATCTACATGTACAATACACTGATCGACGGACTATGCAAAGGGGGACAACTTAAAAATGCACATAGTATTTTTAAGGATCTTTTGACTAAAGGTTATAGTCTAAATATCCGAACTTATACTATTATGATAAATGGATTTTGTAAAGAGGGCTTATTTGATGAATCAGAGGCCTTGTTATCAAAAATGGAGGACAATGGTATCATTCCTGATGCTGTAACGTATGAAATTATCATCCGAGCTCTCTTTCATAAAGATGAGAATGAGAAGGCGGAGAAACTTCTTCGTGAAATGATTGCTAGAGGTCTACTATAAGAGTAATTCTAGGTAAGATAATTTCTCATTATATAATTGGTTATTTTCATGACAGCTATGTAATCACTATGATTTATTAATTTTGTTGAGAGTTACATATACAAAAGAAGGTGGACTGCTCAGAAGGTAGAAGGTAAGAGCTTTGAAAGTTAGCATTCTTGTATATGGTGGCGTTTCATGCGATTTATTGAGCATTGAAATGACGCAATAAGTCTATACAAGTCATGTAACCTGGCAAAATAGGCTATTCGCAAATCTGCATATAAATATGTATTTGATGATAATCATCACTTCTTTATATAAGATGAAAAAACAAAGACATGTTGAAAATTTTGAAATTTATCCGCTATGAATTATATAATTATATTACCACCAAATGTAATAACTAATGACTATTGTTGTTTGCATTCACTTCCGTTTATAAAGGTCTGTTTGTGGATTAGGCTCTTCCATTAAATTTGTCTGCAAATCAAAGAGTTTTATAGTGCCTTTGAACTGAATGCTGATGAATATATGTCAAGTGCCTTGAGTTAAATGTTTTTCAACACCTTATGGCTCATGACCTCCTGTGAAAATTAAAATAAAATTAACTAATATATCAATAATAACAAATTTGAATCTGTCTCCTGCAATAAAGCAGGAAAACACTATCTATCTTGAGCCTTTATCAGTTAAGTAGTTCTTTTCGTATTTAAATTTGCAGTGAGACTTTGCTACTTGTGAATTAGCAACCCTTCTGTGTTGGTTAGAGATAAAATGGTTCATCTGTCTTTCCCTATTGGAAGATTTCTATGTGCCAAGAAACTTTAGATTCCTGATACCAAAACATATATTAGAGGAAGGAGATTCTGATGATTTGGAGTTTCGCCAAAAGATTAGTAAGGTCTGACCTATTTTAGTTAGGATTCTAAAGTTTATTCTCTTATAATTATTAATTAGTCATAATTAATTTAACTTTAGTACTATGTTTTCCATGGAGATGGCGATATTAGTAGTATCGGAAGTCTCTTAGTAACATCACACAATCCTGTGATCTTTGAAGCTCCTCTATGCGGCTTAGTAACATCACACAATCCTGTGATCTTTGAAGCTCTGCTATGCGGCGAAGCACATGAGATCAGGTGTTGCAAGATATTACAATCCGTGCTACAATCCTCGAGTTACAATTTTTCAACCCCCTCATGATCTCACCCTTGATTTTTACAATAATGTATCTCAGCTCATTCCTTTTCTTTTTAAGTTCTGTAATATGGCATAAAATCATGTTCTGGAAAATATTATGTATTTCACACATCTATCTACACATAACTTCAAAGTTATGTTATTAGACACCTGTTTCAGAGTATATGATAAGGAATCTATGCAGTTTTTTTCTCTTTCTTTTATGACTGTTTGTTGAGTGTTTATTTTTTCTTCTTTTCGGATTGTAGACGAATAGATAATAATTAAAAACTCAAATACATAACTTTGAAGTTTCGGATTTGAATATGGGATTTCATTCAATCTAATAATATCGACTTTTTTATATTGAATTAGAATTTGCGGACAATATGTTGCGATATTTATACTAAATAAAATAAAAAAAACTATTTTATTAAAAATACACTGTTAATTTGGGAATGACGTGTATGATAAATACAACAAAATATAAAATTTTTATTTTCAAAATTTAGTAGAAAAGTGATTGAAAAAAATAATTGTAAATAGTTGTAAAATTTCATCAATAATAAATTTAAAATTAATTAAAAAGTAAATAAAATATTTAACGGATATGTCACACCCCAAATTTTTATCCTGTATATCATTTCCATATCAATTCATCATATATTGCATTGCATTGATCCTCATCACCAAAGTCCATTCATTAGGGTTTTGGTGGATCACCATGGTCCATTGTACTACTATGTCCAAGGCAAGTTTGGTTCTATCTTGCCAGGTCATTGAATGTGCATTGGTCTTCAACGATAAGTTTAGAATCAAAATTAGGTCATTCATGTATCTCGTACCTATTGAATTAGGGTTTACGTGATTGCTTTAGTCCATTCTATTGAAAAGTTTATAGTTCAACTTGTGTGCTTTCTGCATGATGCTCAATTGGTCACCTTCTAGGCTTGATTTCCTTTTACAGAAACCTATAGTCACATTTGGTTGCAGTTAGTTATCTGATTAAAAAGTATACATGATTCTTTGATTAGTCTAACTTCTTTTGAACCCATTTACACATCGATCATTCATACATAAGACAATTGGAACAAAGTAGGAACAAGATTGATTAGAAATGTTAGGATGTGCTTGCACTAGTGTAAACAATTACAAAGATATCTCTAGTACAAACTTGAATCAATGATTGAATATGTCCATTTCATTTGCATTTGAATTCATATGACTAACTTGAAAGGGACATGGTGTTTTGTTATGGAGCAATTCGTCCATTTCATTTTCATTTGGAATCATATGACTAATTTTAGAGGAATATGGTGTTTTGTTTTGTAGCATTTAGTTTATTAACATAAAGTGAGCTAGATGTGAATTTGAAGTAGAAAGATCATGTATACATGTAAAACCATTCTTTTCCTCATTTCTATATACTTACCCTTTTTTGTTGTGATCACTGAGTTTGTGTTTCATTGATTTGTGTTTGATGAAAAAGTTTTGATTTTGCATTGTGGATTATTCTTAAAATCCATTCTTAAATGACCCTTTACTGGTTATTGATAAAATGCATTGAGTAAAAGAAAAAAGAAGTCATTTTTAAGTTAAAATTGATGTAAGGGATAAAATGAAGTCATTTTTAAGTTAAAATTGATGTAAGTGATCAGCTGTTTATTTTTATATCTAATACATGAGCTTAGTGGATCGGGTATATTTGTTCTGACTGCACTTTCGGTATTTCAATGATGAAGTAAGGGATAAAATATATGTGTTATTGACATTTTTGTGGATATTATTCATAGCTGCTTTGCCTATGGTTTGTGAGTTTGTTTATGCATCTCAGTTTTAAGAAACATGGCATGATGTTATTAGGTGCTGAAAGATATGTCTTTTTCATGATATCGGTTATTGTAGAGCTTTTGCTTTGTTCAAATTCAGAACTTTCTTTTATTATTTAGATTTACAGACGTTTATTTTTCTTTTGAAAATACACAGATTCGTGATTGAGTTTTAATAAATGAAAAAAGTTGACTATTTGTATGTGACTTGTGTAGTTGTAGAAAGTTGACTATTCGTGATCGATTCTTGTTAAAAACAAAATTTTAGATTTTTTTTTTTTTGAAATTTATGTGACTTTGGTGATGAAAAAGATGACTAATTGCCAACTCAGCTGTCATGCGTACATAAATAAACGTTGTTTGAGTAAAATAGACGGAAATAACTTTTTTGACACTATTTGAACAAGTAAAGGATCAAATTGAAATTTTTTAAAATTGAAGGACCAAAATGGACCCCTGAGGTAAAGTTAAAGGACAAAAATGATATTTTATCTAAATTTTAAACGCTTGATCCAATGTCTAGTGGATTATTTTCCAAATCTAATCCAAATGGAATGTTATGTCGAGTACCTCTCTCGCCAAATTCAAATTCTTCTGTAAATCAACTCACACTTGGACAAATAGGTAATTAACTTAGTTTATGGTTAATATCAAAACTTCAAAAAAAGATTATGGTTAATATCCAATTCACTTCATTTGTTAATCATCTCACACTTGGACAAATAGGTAATTAACTTAGTTTATGGACAAATAGGTAATTCTTTAGTTTATGGTTAATATCCAATTCACTTCTTGTTGTCTACTATCAATCCTTCAAAAAAAAATTGCATGCTTTGACCAATTAATCCTTCCAAAATTTTCAAATTATACTATCATTTGGACAAATAGGTAATTGACAAATGTCTTAAATAAATCTAACTCAAACCTCTAATGTCATGCCAAGTGTCACACACTGATTATCAAATTTACATTTCAATTTTAAAACCCTCTCATACTTTCTTTTTCTTTTTAGCGTTCCTCTTTCCCCGTAGCTCTGTTTTTCTCTCTCCCTAGCCTCCTCCTCTCTCTCTCTCTCTCTCTCTCTCTCCAAGTTTTCTCGATTTTTCTCTTTCTTTCTCGTCAAACCCTAGCACCGTCGTCGTTGTCTCTTTCTCAGTCGCCAACCTTTTCTCCGTCGCCGTCCCTTTCAATTTGCAAAAAAGTCAGAGGTTATTTTTCTTCACTCTCACACACTCGATTCTTGTGTTGGAATTTTTTGATTTTTTTCACATCTGTGGCTAACTGATGAAATTTGCAATGGTTTTTGTTTGTTTTATGTAGACCTGTTAGTATTATATTTATATGGCACTGATTATATTTATATAGTCGTGGTACGAGATCGAATGGTGGTGCAGGAAGTTGATCTGTTAGTATTTTAAAGTTTTGGTTCTTATTTCTTGCGAGGGTTTCACTACGGATGGACTTGCCGCCATTGCTTCTAATTTAAGGTTTTTTATCCTTCAAATTCTTCTTCTCATTTGGTCATGACTCATTAATGCTTAATAGGATAGAAAGGGGATTTAACATTAAAAAACAAATAAAATATAAATAGTTAAAGTAATACATTTCAATATCATTAATAGGAATTCATTAAAAAATCTAAAATTTCACTTTAAAAACTATTTTTTTACTGTACAATTTTCAAAACCAAGAAACATAGAACAACCAAATGAGGTTAGTTTTTAATTAATTAGGTTTGATAATGATGAAAAAGTTGCTATAGTATTTGGATTATTTTGTTGTATTAGTTAATTATAATTTATTTTTTTATTAGTTAAAATTTTATGATTAAGGAATAGGATTATGTAATTTAAGTTACTGTTTTTGTCTAATTGAGTTTGTATAGGGATGACAATGGACAGAGTTTTGGTAGGGTACTATAATACCAGTTTCTATACCCGCAGTTGAAAAAAATCTCCGTACCCGAGCACATAATATTTTAATTTTTAAAAACATTAAAAAGTTTTTTAAAAAATATATTGTTGAATTATGAAATAAATGATCACTTATATTAAATATATAGTAGTTTAAAATTGATGTTTTTTTTTTAATTTTATAAACGTTTATTTATATATAATAATAATTTAAAATATATTAATATGTATTGTGCGGGTATGGGGCGAAGTGGGTACTAAAGTGCCAATTTTCGCACACATCCCACTTATTTAAATAAGTAATTATCCGAGCTTGTGTCCGTACCCATTTTTGCAGGTCTTTACTCTATCTGTTGTGGGTATCCACTGGGGATGAAACAAATTATCATCCTTAGGTTTGCTTTAATTAATTAATTAATTAGTTTGTTTGTGATATAGTATTTTGCTGTGAATTTTTATTTATTAATTAACTTATTTGTTTGAACTTTGTAGAATTTGGAGGAGTGATTTATGAAGAAGTTTGCTATGAATTTGATTTTCTGATTCAAAAATTAGGTTAAACATTCTTTGGTTTTTAGTTGGACTGAAATGTCAAGTACTGTGATTTTATTCATTTCCCTCACCACATATCAAATATGATTTTTGATATAATCTATCTGTTAAATATGATTAATCAGCTGTATGATTTATTTTTTATATAATTTATCTGTCTCGATTTTTTATATTGCAGTGGTTATCAAAAGTTTTGATTGTTAATATCTATTGTTGAATCTCTATAGGTAGTAGCGTCACAAGATTGGTCTAAAGTTACAAAGTATGCATGTTTAGTTTGTGCTCAACCTCAAAGACAAGAACTTATACAAGATTTGTATAAAACTTGGCACGATTATGTTCGTGGCGTAGTTAGTGGTGGCATGATCCGGTAATCTTCAACTTCAGAGGGTATAAATAGTTTTGTTCTGGACTGGGCCAGCGCCTGCCCATCAGTCGGGCAGGCCCAACCCAATGGTCTGAGTTGGCCCAACAAGGCCCATATTCACCTTGTGTCGAGCACGTGCCAGCCTCCAGCAATGTCGGGCACGTCCAGCAGGTACCGTCGAGCAAAAGCTTCAAGCCTTGTGGAGCACGTCTCTCCTCGACACCCACGCGCTCCTCCCCGCGAGGACACGTCATCTTGTAACCTCCCACCTTCGAAGGAATCGGTCTGCCCACCTTCTGGAGATCTCGAGACCGTTACCCCAGGGCGAAGACCACGTGCTGGTCTTCCCTACGCCAGGTAAGCCCTGGAAATTGCTTGGATTGGGCCTTGCGATCCAGCCCAGTGCAGGTAACCGTTGGCTCCGCCCTGAGGGCTCTCTATAAATACCTTCTCACTTGAGAGGGTCAGGTTACGTTCATTCTTACTCTCACACCTATATTCTGTACGTGCTCACTTCTGTTCCCTGACTTTGCCATCGGAGTACCTTGCAGGTACACCTCCCCCCCCCCCCCCCCCCGCCGTTCCATCACCACCGGAGTTGAAGATCTCACGACGTTGCTGGCCACTGTCATATTTTATGATCCAGGTACAATCAGCGGCGCCGTTTGTGGGAACGCTTGCTTCCCCGTTTTCCTCATCGTTAAACCAAAGCAATCTCTATTCTCCTATCCATGGCCAGCACTCAGCCCGGGAACCAGACTCTGGACGCCACCCTTTCCCAGTTCGACAACGGCGACCACCGTCAAAACACTGCGGCCGTCCATGCCGAAGAAGGTGACATAAGGGACGGGCATACTGCCTCCCCGTTCTCAGACGACGCGGCGTATGACGCCGTCCAACAGGACAACCCACCGGTTGTCTACTAGTCAATCGTTGCGCCGCCAAACGCTGATTTGGGCACGGTGGCCCTGTTCGCCTTGGTCAACCAGATCAACCAATTGATCTCGCAACACAATCTCAAGATTGAAGCACTGGAGAGAGGGCGGCCACGACGCTCTTCCCCGCGAAGACATCGCCATCTGCCATCTCTTGATCGTTCTTCTTCCCCACGAAGAACTCCCCCGACGGACTCTCGCAGCCCTTCCCTGCAACCTGCGGGCCGCCGACCATGCCTGGAATGGACCCGTCCTGTGGTCACCCAGAAGCGCCCTCGCTCCCCCCTCAGAAGGCTCCACGGCGCTCCCCGACAAAGAAGAGGAGCAAAGCTGACGGTGAAAAGCCGAAGAGCCATTCCAGGAACTCTCCTCGAAGACATGGACCTAGTCGAGGCCATCACTCCCCATCTCGATTGCCGGTCGTAAATAATGAGGACGACCAGAGGACCCCTATGTCCAGGGAGATTATGGACATATCTATCCCTATGGGCATGGAGAAACCCCCACAGCTAGGGACCTACGACGACACAGTTGACCCCGACAATCATGTCGAGAGCTTCGAAGCCTTGCTCCACTATAGGAATGTTCGGGGAGCTATTAAATGCAGGCTCTTCCCAACCACTCTCTGGAAAGGTGCCATGACTTGGTACAAAAACCTAGCCCCTAAATTTATCACGTCCTGGAAGCAATTGAAGGGATGTTTCTCCAAAGACTTTACTGCTTCTCATCGCCACCCGAAGACGGTGGCCCCGTTGGAAAGCATCTTCCAGGGGAGAAACAAATCTCTCAAAGGATACATTGAGAGATTCAACTGAGAGGTCGTCGAAGTCCGCGCGACCGACGACATGAAGAAGTTCCTGATCATGCGGGGACTACGCATTGGGACTGAGTTCGCCAAGGTTGTGGGCATCCATAGACCTCGCAACTTGGAAGACCTCCTCCACTGAGCTCAATCGTACATCGAGTTCGAAGAGGCGGAGGCTGCCCAAATTGCCCTCGACTCACGAAGACGGGATGGCCCCCACGGCCATAGAGATGAAGGCTCTCCTGCCCCCCGGTGTGGGGGAGAGAGAAGAAGAGAAGGCCGTCCCAGGGACTCTCGCGAGCCGAGGGGTCCAGCTGGCCAGTTCACGGAATACACGCCGCTCAACGCTCCCTGGGAGCGAATTCTTTTTGAGTCCGCCAACTCGAAGTTTCAGAAAGGAGGTGTCCGCTTTCCCAATCCGACAACCCCTAAATCAAACACAGACAGGTCCAAGTACCGCAGGTTCCACCGGAGCCATGAACATGTCACAAAAGTTTACGTCCACCTCAAGGACGTAATAGAAACCCTGATCAAGGAAGGGCACCTAAAGAAGTACGCCAAGAGGAACGACGCTCCTCATCCTAGTGCTCGGGAAACCCAAAACGTCGAGGAGATAACACCTCCTCTAGGGAGAGCCGACCGCAAGTCGCCATGAGTGTCATTCGACCTAAGGACTTCTACGTCTCCGAGGGAATCGAGGACCCCAAGACAGTTCGTAGCATGTGGGAGAGCTTCCCTCTTGAAGACCCCGTCACTGCCCACACCACATGGGAGAGCTTCCCCGCGGCAATGGTCATTTTCGGCGAAGGGTTCGAGAAGATATCTGTCGGGTCGATCAAGCGAAAGTTTGACGAGTTGGAATCCGCGATCCTCGGGAAAGACTGTCGTGTTTGAGAAGGTGCAAGGGAAGTTGAACCCCATCACCTTCTACCTCGAGGAACTGCCCGGTAGGGCGCCCAACTCAACCATCCCTCATCTCATCAGGGCACATATGGCAAACTTTGATGTCCGCTGAATCCTAGTCAACCAAGGGAGTTCGGTGGACATCATGTATACCCACCTCTTCGAGACCCTCCAGCTCGACGAGAAACACTTGACCGCTTACGTGGGCTCGGATCTGCAGGGCTTCAACGACACCACCACCAGACCATGGGGCTATGTGGAACTGATGGTCACGTTCGGGAGCGAGGACACTGCCCGACAGGTCAAGACTCGCTTCCTCATGGTAGACTGCCCATCTCTCAACAACTGTATCCTGGGCAAGACAACTTTGGTCGAGCTCACGGCGGTACCATCTATGGTACATCTGAAGATGAAGTACTACACCGCACGAGGTCGGGTAGTTACCATCCGCAGGGACATTGACGCTGCGAGAATATGCTTCGAAGCTGCGACCAAGGGCCTAAACTCCATCAAGGCCAAACCCAAGGCCGAAGAAAAGGCAGCCCCGGAGGTGGTACAGAAGCCACTCCCTCCGCTCAACGATGTGGACCTCGACAGCCGCTTTCCCGCCGAGCAGGAGGACGGAGGAGCAGCAGGCAACGACCTCCCAGCTGAAGGCAACGAACAACCTCTCCACCCAACGCCCCTATCCCATACGGAGACTTCGAGTTTGTCGCTCTAGGAGACGACCCGGATAGGAGCCTGAAGATTGGTACTGGACTCCCCGACCTGGAAAAGAAGCAGTTGAAGGTCTGCCTCCGCGAGAACGCTGATTTGTACGCCTAGAGCGCTTCAGAAATGCCCGGGCTTGATCCAGAGGTGGCTTGTCATCAGCTCACCATAGATCCGGCCGCTAGGGCCATAGTACAACGTAGGCGTAGGCAGTCTCTGGAAAAAGCGGAGGCTGCTGAAAAAGCTGTAAAAGACCTCCTAGAGGCAAATTTCATTTCGGAGGCCAGGTACACGACCTGGCTGTCCAACGTTGTACTTGTCAAAAAAAGTAATGGAAAACGGAGAATGTGTGTTGACTATTGTAAGACCCTAATTTTTGACCCCTAAGATTCAACATATCATTCACATCTCATTTTGCATCTTTACCACAAACAAGATCATGCTTTGGTTTCCTTTATCCCTATCTTCTTTGGGTTTATGCCTTGCAGAGATCACCGAGCATCTGTGTCTTTCTTATATGCCTTTATTTGCTTATGTTTACTAACCCTTAACCAAAATCCAAAAATTATTTTGTTTTCTTTCACTAACATTTTCAGGGGAAGAACATGTCAAAAATATTAAACAACAGTCCCTCAGCTCGAATGAATTTCATCTGAACAATGTCAAAGTTGATCTACAAATAATTCAAATTCATCTGATCAAGAGTTTCCAAGATTTAATTGATTATTATTCAAGAGACTCCAAGGTTCATGTGTTTATGTCCATGCCTTCTTTGACAAGCAAGAAAAATCGAGCCAGAACCAAGATAGCACATCAAAAAGCCATTTTTTCTCATTTTTCATTGTGTTAATCGATTAACCTAATTGCACTGTGAAATGGTTAATCGATTAACACATGCAATTTTTGAAAAAAATGTGCCAAATTCAAATTCTGCAGCAATTAGCACCAATTTTCATCATTTTGATCACATGTGGAATATTCTAGACCATCTCATTTTAATTCCCTACATCACTTTGATCATTTCCTACCATACACCTTCACTAATCACCACTCTTTTATGAATTTCCCTCCAAATTCAAAGTCCAAGCCTAATTTTCATTTCCAAACCAAACTCCAATCCACCAAATTTTCCAAGCCTAAACTCTATAAATAAAGCCTTCATTTCATTCATTCTTCAAGCTTTTGATAGCCAAAAAATCTCTTGCAATTTCTCTCCTCAACTACCAAATTCACCAAAGCTCACATTTCTTCTTTTGAAAGTTAACATGAATTCACATTGAATCTTGTTCAACTTTGAGATAAACCTTCATCCACACTTGTTTTCTTCAACAATTCTCATAGATCAAGGCTTTGGAGTTTGGATCTTGGAGTAATTTGAAGCAATTTTCAGATTTGGAGTGGTAATCTCATTTTCCACCATTGTTGTTCAATTTCATCTTTCACAATGTAGATCCTTTGTTGATCTTGTTTGCTTGACCTTTGGATCTTGCAATTTGTGTTGATTACTGGTTTTTACTGCTGTTTTACTCAAAATTTCATGCACAATTGCATCCTTAATCATGAGGTGTTTGAATAAATGATTTATCAAGGATTATGCAATTTTCAAACTGATTTTCTACTGTTTTTACAGTGTTAATCGATTAACCAAAACATGCACGAATTGGTTAATCGATTAACAGTTGAACTCTGCGCAAAAAATTAGAAGTTTACACTAGTTAATCGATTAACATAATTACACTGTGAGTTGGTTAATCTATTAACCAACATCCAGAATGTGAAAAATGCTTGTTTTTGGGACTGTTTTGGAACACATTGGGTCGGACGATGTAATTTATTCTTACACTACCATAACTTTGTCTATTAAATTATCACACCGTAGTTTTTCTCATTAAATTTTTTGTTCATGTAGTTTGTCTAGAGGCCGTATGATGGTCTCGACGACCAGCCCAACACCGATGATGCTGCAGTATGGACAGCTAAAACAGCGATCATTCGGTTCACTACAGTGGAGATGCACCAAAGTGATCGGGTGAAATTGCAGTTCGGCATGCATCAAGATATTCCAGTCGCTCCAACATCTTTGGGAGACAGGCATCAACTTAGGGTGGATGCACAATGGGGTGTAGATCATTGGAAAGACTTTGCAAAAGAGATATGTCTACATTGGAAGAATTGACATCGACACATCTTAGTCGATCCTGTTGTGGAAGGGGCTAGACCAAGTCATCAATATATAATTTGGTTTAGGTTGGTTACAACAACACAACAATTTGTGTCTGAGCCGACATATTTGATTGATCCGCATCAACGTGCTTCTTCCTCAGACACACAACAACAAACACATGCCCAACATCAAACACAGTTTTATACCCAACAACCAAGACTAATCACCCAATCAATATTCCAGAACCGCAAACCATTCATGCCACCCACCCAATCACAACAACAAGAGTTTTACCTTTACCGCCAGCCTCCCGACACCGACACCACATCTTCCTATAGCCCTGATAACTCTGTCGACCCCACCTGAGCCCACCACAAATAAACACACAATCGCCCTACCACCAAAATACCCAAGCATTACTTGACTACCAAACCCCATAACAACCATTACATCGTTTCCAAAATGATTAAATGTACCAATTCGGCCAACCTTACCGTCCACACCCAACCCAACCCCCCCCCCCCCCCCCCCCCCGTCCCAACTATGAAAACATGGGCATAGAACTGAATTACGGAAGCGCCGTTGGCAGCAACCCCCTAGCTATTGGGGATAGATGCTTCAAAATTTGTCAGATACGTCGAGACCATATCAACAAATACCTCTTCCACAAGTCAACACGCAAAGGCCACAACCACCTCAACAAAATCGTGGTAGACTTTGACGCTGCACAAATGCACTGGGATGTGGAACCGGTTGACGTTTTGATTGGGCCGGTCATTGAATTTTTTTCCATTCGTTGTAGGCCTTTTTATATTGCAAATATTGTTATTTAATTTTTCTTTGGATTATTTTATTTTTTTTTCCATTTAATTTCCTAATTTCCTAATTCAAATAATATTTTAAAAAAAATAACGAGGATGCGCCATATGGGATGACGCATGCACTCCAATTAGGGCACACAATCAATGTTGTCGCCATATCGTATGTCGCATGGGGTAAATTAAATTACAAGTTCAATGCTGTCGCCATGTGATATGGCGCATGAATGATAAAACTATGTTATTTTGGGAATTTTTTTGAAAACTATGTTATTTTTGTATTTAAATTGAATTATTAGGTTATTTTTTAAATAATTCCATTTGCTTATTTATAAATGAATTTATTGTTTGTTTTCAGCTGACTGTTTGGCCTTACATAAAGAAACAAAATCATATCAGCTTAACCTTGCAAATGGACAATCGGAGCTGGATCTCTGAATTCAAGTATTGGAATAAGTTAATATGTCTCCAAGAAGCGGAACACGCACTAAATCGGTGTTAGAGCTTAGGTTCTTGGAAAAACTGATAAACATTTTAAAAAATATATTATATAACACAATAATTAAATCAACAACAATTTGTTGTTCTTAAAGTTTAAAATGTATTAGTTTAAAATAGCTTACTAAACTAGACTATAAAATCTATTAGTTTAAAATGGCATATAAATTCCTTTAGTTTAAAATGGCATCCTTGACATTTCAAAATTACCTCTACCGTTACCACACCTATTGACAAAGAAAGTCCAGCAACACCCACCAAAACCTGTATTATTGTCACACCACTGTCATACGAGATGCCAAACTGATTCCGCCAATGGGCAAAGAAACAATAAATGTAACATATCCTCTTCCAAATCATTACACATCACACAAAATTTCTCTACATTTGGAACTCCTCGCTTCAAAAGTTGATCCGCTGGCGATATTCTATTCCAAAACATTCTCCACCCAAAGGTTTTGATTTTAGCTGGAATCTTAATCTTCCATAATAATACGAAAGCTTTAACCTACTCAGAATTAACCAAGTGATGCGACCTATCTTTCATTATAAGCTTATAAGCTTCTCTAACTTTGAAATCCTGCTTATCTCCAATTTTCCAATGCACAGAATCTGTCAGCTTCGGATTCGGGGCAGCAGCTGCAATTAAGCTCCTGATTTCCTGCACTCTCTCCATCTCCGCCTGAATGACGTTGCTAGGCAGCCCCAGATCGCCCCACCGCCAAGCATCGTTCAAAAAAGAACCTATTGAAAACACCGAGCAGTTTTTGGTGTTGCAACTGTAAAAAAGAATTCTGAATTTGTCTGCCAAAGTAGCCTCGTTCAACCAATTTATCGTCCAAAAAGGAATCAATTTCCCATTTCCAAGTATATGTTTAACAGTACCTGCAAAAGAAAAACCGTTGTTAGTAGTAACCGCCCCTATCTTGAAGAGATCCTTCCACCAAAATGAAGTAACACCCTCCTCCTTTCCTTTCTCCTCCAGCACCTTACTCTGGATAAAACCATATCTCACTTTTAAAACATCCTTCCATAATGAACTCCTAAACCACCCTCGGTCTTCGGTCTGCAAACTACCTCCCTACAAACCTAATGAATTTTAGTTTTATTCTCACTACCTCCCCAAAAAAAGCTTTTACGAATCTATCTATACGATTCAGAACCGCCACCGGAGCTTTTTATAAAGAAAGCCAAAAAATTGGTAAACTTGTTAACACCGAATTAATCAGTGTAACCCGGCCCACCAATGCTAGAGATTTACCTCTCCATGTAGCCAACCTATTAGCAAATTTTTCTACCAAGAAGTTCCAAGATTTGATTCTACGCGGATTTCAACCAATATGAATTCCCAATAACCGAAAAGAATGACTATCAATTCTACGGGTAAGAAAAATTGACACTACTTCCAAGAAGTGAATACTTACTTTAATTCCCATAATCCTGCTCTTGTGAAATTTGACCTTCAGCAGCGAAATGAGTTTGAAACCCTTTAGGATGGACTTTATACTCCAAAGGTTTTGCCATCCACATTCATCTATGATAAGTGTATCGTCAGGAAATTGAACCAACTCCATAGAGGTGTTGTCATCCACTCTAAAACCTTTGAAATCACCAATTCTATCTGCCTTGTTAAACAGTTGAGAAAGACCTTTTGTTAAAAGGAAGGGAGAAAGGGGGTATCCCCGCCTTAGACCATGCTCCACCTCGAAGTCCTTCGTTGGGATACCGTTAACCAAAATTGGAAGATGACAGTTAAAAATACAAGCTTCCATCCACCTTCTCCATTTCGAACCAAAACCCATAGTTCTTATTAAGAACCGAAGAAAATTCCAATTGACACAATCATACGCCTTCTCAAAGTCTACCTTAAACAACAAACAATTTAAATTCTCACTAACCGCCATATTGATAATCTCGTTAACAATTACTACCCCATCCAACATTTTCCTTCCAGGAACAAAGGCCGATTGACTTTGAGAAATGATGCCTTCAATGACTCACTTCAGCCTATTCACCAAAAGTTTCGTCAAAATTTTATATAAACTTCCTACCAAGCATATCAGTCTATATCCCCCAAGATTGATTGGAATATCCACCTTAGGAATGAGAGCAAGAAAAGATGATGTTATTGCTTTAGGAAGGTAAGCATGATGATGAAAATCTCTTAAGAACCTTGAAATGTCCTCTTTCAAGAACGACCAATAATTTTTAATGAACACAAAATTGTATTCGTCGGGTGTAACACCCCAAAATTTTCCCTCCTATTTATACCCTCTGTTGCGGTGAGAATCGGATAACAAGCTATTAATTAACTTGCATCACAAAACTTTGAAGTTCACCACCGACTTTGATTTATCCAAAGGAAAGGTTCAAGATCGAGAAAAACCTAAAGGGGGGAGATCTATGGTTCGGGGGTTGGTTATACTAAGGGAAGGTATTAGCACCCTTAATATCTGTAGTACTCTACAGGAACCTCTTGTTTAGTTTGTGTTACGTTATGTTTGCTAGATAAGAATCTGCTAAAGCTAAGGTTAGGACCTATGAGTATGACTAAGTTTGCTCGCCAAGACGTCGCGTCTTGTGCCTATGTATCTGACTAATGAATCAGAGCAACCGTAGTTCACCTAACTAAGGGTGGAAGAGGAACCGTTGACTATGGCCAAAGTTCCAAGGGGTAATGAGTATGAGCTCATTTAGAGTTTAGGAAACTCTCTAAGTCTAAGTTATGAGATTGAATGGCTATGAGGCCTATGACTATGAGGTCAAGATGGTAAGATGACTATGAGGTCAAGATGGTAAGATGACTATGAGGTCAAGATGGTAATGAGCTATCTATGACTATGAGGTCAATAAAGAATCTTTTTATGACTATGAGGTCAAGGTTGGAAAATGGCTATGAGGCCAAGGTGATATCCTAGGACTATGAGGTCAAAGGTAAGATGACTATGAGGTCAAGATGACTATGAGGTCAAGATGGTAATGAGCTATCTATGACTATGAGGTCAAAGGTAAGATGACTATGAGGTCAAGATGGTAAGATGACTATGAGGTCAAGATGGTAATGAGCTATCTATGACTATGAGGTCAAGGTTGGAAAATAGCTATGACTATGAGGTAATGAGAGGTTCCTATGACTATGAGGTCAAAGGTAAGAAGTAACTCTATGACTATGAGGCCATGAGATTCCTATGACTATGAGGTCAAAGGTTGAAGAAGTTGCCAATGACTATGAGGTCAAGGGCTTCCTATGACTATGAGGTCAAAGGTAAGATGTAACTCTATGACTATGAGGCCAAGAGAGGTTCCTATGACTATGAGGTCAAAGCTAAGATGTAACTCTATGACTATGAGGCCAAGAGAGGTTTCTATGACTATGAGGTTAAAGGTTGAAGAAGAGCTATCTATGACTATGAGGTCAATAGAGAGACTTTCTATGACTATGAGGTCAAAGAGGATTTTTCCATGACTATGAGGTCAATGGAGGGATGGCTATGACTATGAGGTCAAAGCTTACCTATGACTATGAGGTCAAAGGTTGAAGATGTTGCCAATGACTATGAGGTCAAGGGCTACCTATGACTATGAGGTCAAAGGTAAGATGTAACTCTATGACTATGAGGCCAAGAGAGGTTCCTATGACTATGAGGTCAAAGGTAAGATGTAACTCTATGACTATGAGGCCAAGAGAGGTTTCTATGACTATGAGGTCATAGGATTTTTCCATGACTATGAGGCCAATGGAAGGATGGATGCTTAAGACTATGAGGTCCAAGGTAGCAATGAGCTTTCTATGACTTTGAGGTCAATAGAGAGACTTTTCCATGACTATGAGGCCAATGGAGGATGGCTATGACTATGAGGTCAGAGCTTGCCTATGACTATAAGGTCAAAGGTTATCTATGACTATGAGGTCAAGGTTAAAGATATTGCCAATGACTATGAGGTCAAGGGCTACCTATGACTATGAGGTCAAAGGTTAAAGATGTAACTCTATGACTATGAAGCCAAGAGATTCCTATGACTATGAGGTCAAAGGTTGAAGAAGTAACTCTATGACTATGAGGCCAAGAGAGGTTCCTATGACTATGAGGTCAAAGGACAGTACTGGATCCCTAGGACTATGAGGTCATAGGTAGTAATGAGCTTTCTATGACTTTGAGGTCAATAGAAAAACTTTTCCTTTGGAAGGAAGGGGACGTATAACATCTTGTAAACAAGAGTTATAGTGGGGTTGAAATATAATGAAACATATGAGTTCAATAATTCCAAACAGTAAGCATTTAATCAACACATGAAGTGAACTTTAAATGTGAACATAGTAAACATCAAGAATAAATGATCATGTAAATGTGACAAGTATGGCAGAGAGGGCATTCACAATTTGAACCAAATGCATTTGGAATCATGTAACTTATCAACAGAGAGCAAAACAAACAACATTGCATTGTAAGATTTATTAAAGTTAGGACACAGGGCCTCATGAATCACAGCAAAACTTCCAAAATAACTTATTTTAAAGTCAGTGGATACACATACCAAGTATGGCAGGAAAGGCATTTCTCATATTTTAAAAAAACAAACATTTAAAATTTAGCAACAGAGGTAAAAAAAATGTAAATAACACTCATGAGAAAGTTTTGTTCATAGCCAGGAAACAAAGTTCAATAGAAATCCACAAGTTACATCATGCTCTCAAGAAAAACTCTTTAAAGTCATTAGTGTAAGTTCTTGTAATTGGCTAAAATTTTGTTAAAACAATGCTGATGTCCTGGTTGATGTTGCAACAAGAGCTTCTAACATTATTGATATGTTTAGGTAACATTCAGGTTTGTTAAAGATGTAAGGGTTGCAGCTGTGTGCTGATGTTACACCCGATGTCATGACATCAGTAGTGAACATCAAGTCTGAGATGTTTAGGGCTGCACATGGTTTTGGTTTAATGAGATATATTTTGTTGAAGAAAATTAGAGATTACAGGCGAATATCATGGGAGATATATTCTGTGAAGAAGATTAGTTTGTTGCGAATTTTATGCATAAAGATATGGAGAATATTTAGAGTTAATTATTGAAGATTTAATTGAAGATTTGATTGAAGATCTATTTAGGAGCAGAATCTTTTGCAGATTTGGTACAGAAGATGTGATATGATTTGAAGGCCCAAATCCAGTTGGGAAAAAGGTTATAAATATAATGCTTGTAATTTAGAATAGGTACGGGTCCAAGATGTAGATCATTAGGGCTTTGCCTAAGTGAACCACTCGGGTTGTGAGATGGTCATTGTGGTATTACTCAGAAACCTGTAGGTAATGAGTATTGTATTGTTCTTCGAGGAAGCTTGGAAGCAACTCCAAGGTGTGTCATGGAAGTGTGACTTCTAGTTTTCGGTGTTTGTTAAGTTGTTGGTAATCAAGTTGTTGATGTAGTGGCGGTGAAGTTGACTGTTAGACATCATTGCGATGATTGGAAGTGAGATGGAGTCTCTTATCTAGGGAGGACTTAGATAGAAGGGTCATTGGGTAGTGATTTAATTTGGTAGATGTCAACTAGTCTGTTGAGTCTGTAATTTGATACTACTAATAGTGGACTTCCTTCCTGGCTTGGTATGTCCCCAGATGTAGGTTGTTGAACCGAACTGGGTGAACAATCCTTGTGTGTGGTTTATGCATTACTGTTACTATTATTGCCTTGTTCATACAGCAGATTGCGATGTTGTGACATTGGACGAGACATCACACATCTGTACCAGAATTTCAATTGGTATCAGAGCAGGCATCCTGTCTGTTTTTGGATGAGATCTTAGGAAGATACTTTCTGGTTCATGAGCAAGGAAGATAGTTTTGCTGAGTTCACATTGTTGCGTGTATGATCCCTTGAAGTGAAGGTTGGACTATTCATAAGAACTGCTGTTGTGAGTGTGTTGACACTTAGTTAGTTTGGTGATGATGTGCAAGGATGATGAGTAGTGCCTGAAGGTTGTTGTATGTTCCGCTGCATGGTATCTGATGTAACCCTGGTTGGTTCTTGTATCTCTGGTGGTGAGATTCTAGGAAGGTATTCTCTTGGAAAGACATTAGGGGTTAGTCTCCTCAGCAGGATATTCTTGATGTTGTAGTTGATGCAAGACAACTTCAACCATTTTGTTAGAGATACCAAAGTCACTTGAGGATTATCTCATATCTTTGTTGTGGGGAAAGAAGTGATAAAAAGATGAATGGATCTTATTGAAGACTGTATGACATGGAAGGTTCTGTTTCAAATCAGGCACTGAAGACCAATCTGTTCAGAACATTGATTCCTTCTGATCAATTTTCGTGATGATGAAAGGAGAGGGTGGAACCAAAGCAAAAGAGTATCACTGTCAAATCTTTCATGCGAGAGTGAAAATCTTGATAAGTTATCTCTTTAGCTTAGTAGTGGTGACATAATTAGGAGGATATTTCTGGTTATGATATAGTTCTTGTATATCTGAAGATACATGAACTGGAGGAAGTTTCATTCAGAAAGAAGCTGAGCTTGATTTGTTCTTATGTATTCCCTACAAGAGATATGCGTGGATATAGTCTCCAAAGCCATAGGGTAATACCCCAAAATTTGCCCTCTCTCTTCTTCATGTCTTTTAGCATGAGCTTTCATTGCATCGCATTGAATTCAAGCATAGAAAAATAAAACATCAAGCATCTAGCATTGCATCTTGCATAAAGGCATGTGATCAGGTGATTCTCCAAGGTGTTGATCATCCAAAGCTAAAGGATAAGACCAAGTGTTTATCACAAGCCTCAAGGATCTCTTACATCATGTATCATCTCCATTTGATCTCACAAGTCATAGGAAGAGGAGAATTCATCAAGAAGATTGGACAGTGCATGATCTCCTACACAAGGCAGTCAAAAGTTGGGATCTGACCCTCAAATGGGCAAGCTCTTTGAGTTTTTATCATCTCCAAAGGACATATCTGATCATTGTTTGAGAGGATACACATCATATTCAGAGGAATTTGGATTTGAGGGATGTGTTATTTCCTCCTAACCAGAGGGTGCCAAAATTAGGGTTTGACCTAAAATCAGTTTATTTATGATTTTTTTGGGCAAGACTTGATCTCATGGTATTACTTATATTCTTAAGTGTTCATGGATGGAATCTTGGTCATTGTTTCTTTGGGGAAGATGTTCAATGGATCAGTTACTTGTGAAATAAGCAAAAGTCAACAGTTCAAAAGGAAAGTCAACCATGGGTTTGCAAAGGTTCAAATCATGATTCTCAAGTACATATACCTTTATTTGGTCAAGGAATGGCATGGATGGCATAATTCATCAAAAATCAAGAGTTTGTGCAAAAGTTACTAAATTTGGAAAATGACCTATAATAAAAACTTTCCATTTTTGGCAATTTTTCCACCACATTCAACTTGACTTTTCATCATCAAGGAAGCTCCAAATGAATTTAACTCCAACATGAAAGTTGAAGATCTTTCTCTCCCATTTCGAAAAAGTACTAGAACATTTCCATATCATTTGTGGAACTCTAGTTATGGCCAAAACAATGGAAGGTGCATTTCTTGGATTTCTTATATGTCAAATTTTCCACCATTTGCATTTTCACTCAAAAGAACTTGTAATGTTCCCAATTGCTTCATGTCACATTACAACATCAAAATACAAGTCAAGAGGATTAAGTTTGGCTTTTGAATCAAGTTATTTCATGCCATATTTCTCATTATTTTCACATTATGCAAAATTGCAAATGGATTCAAATCTTACAAACCAAGCAAGTTCAAGGCCCAATTTGAATTCAGAGGTGATCAATAAGTAAATTGGAGGTGAATCATGCTTGTGGCAAGGGCTTATCACGTGTGGATTAGTGGTGGTGGTACAAAATGCAAATTTGCAATTTCATCCAAATCTCATTAACCAAGGTTCTAATCACTTACTAATCCTAATTAGTGGACTAATGGAGAGTATATATGCTTACTCATACCCTCACAGCTAGGTCAGAGACTCTCATTTGCACAGTTTTGGTTTTTTTCTCTCACACTTTCTCTCTTCGAATCTCACTTTCCTTGGAGTTTCTTGGAGATTTCTCTTCACATTCTTGATCAGTAAAGAGAATAGAGCAAGAATCAACTGCTATTTTGAGCTCATACTGAGTATTTCACTAAGTTCCATTCAAGAGGATTCAAGTTCAAACCTCAAGATCTAGCATGATTTCAAGCTTTAGTTGCATTTATTTTTCAACTAGAGGTTCCAAGGAGTAGATCTGCAGCTTCTGGAGGGATTTCTTGGAGGATTTCAAGTTCTACAGATTTCAGGTTAGTGTGATTTTCACCATCATAGAACTCAAGTTTTAAGTGTGCATAATGATCTGTGAACTTCACTGAGCATGATGATCTATTTTATTTTGATTTTAGACGTGCAACATGTGTGTATTGTGGATTTAAAGTTTTGGATCTAAAAATATTTTCATTCGATTTGCATTGTGTGTGTGTTATCTGATGAAATTGATTGGATATTTGAGTTCCTTGTGTTTTTATGGTCAAAATGATATACTCATGTGTTATTTCTGGAGAAGTTGGAGTTACAGCTCACCGAAGAGGGTGACTGGAGCCCTAGCTCCGGCGGCTGGTGGTGGTTCAGTCCAGCGAAGGTTTCAAACGAAGATGACGCAATCTCAGCCGTCCGTCGCTTGATCTAGTGGTTCATGATTTGCCACGTTTCTTTTAATTTTGTTTTTAATTTAATGTTTGAGTGTGTGCCACCCCATGCGTGTTATCGTATGCTACAGATCCTAGCCACTAATCTGGTTTGATATTTGAATTGTTGATGTAATCTGGTGCGTTGGTGTGATCATGTGGTTGGAATTTGGACAACACATTAAAAATTCACGTGAGGCTCACGTGTGCTTTTTTGATTTTCTGATTAATCTTGTATGCGCGCGCTTATGATAGTTATGGTGTGCTTTTTAATCTAGCCCTTGATCATGATTAATTGTTGATGGTATGGACCGTGGGTATGCATAGGATTGATCCTTTGGTTGATATTTGATCTGCATGTTTGACTGTTTCCGTTGTTCCCCTTTGACTTCGCTAATGGATTTTTAACCTTGGGCCTTGTTAATTGCACCCCCAGTCTGAGCCCACCTTCCATTTTCAACGTGTTTAACTTGCTGATTGCACCCCCTTTGCTTAATTCATTTGATTTATTTTATTTTCATTGTTGTTTTGCATTTTAATTTTCTAAAACCATTTTAATGCATCTAAAAATCATATAAAAAATCATGAAGCTTCTTTTTAGTTTTATAAATTTTTTTCATATTTTATTTTCTTATTTTATTTTATTTTTGGTACCTTAATTAATTGATTAATTGTTTTTCTTTTTGATTTGTCTCACATGTGCACACTTCAACTTGTAGAATTTATTTCTCATTATCTATACATCATTTTCAATCCATTCTTTTTGCATTTGTTAGATGACATTATGAAGTACATAAAAACATTTTTTTTTCATTTTTAAAACTTTTTCATATTGCATTTTGGTCCCTCACTTTTACATATTGATACATGTTTCTCACTGGATCCTTTGCTTAATTGTTTGAATTGCTTAACTTGTGAATTTTTGTGAGATCTTTTAGCATGTGATTTTATTCTGACCTATATCATTTGAGTTTAAATTTCACAATTGTTGACTGTCATATGACGCATGTTTGCTTATTTGTGCTTAAGTGACTTATGCATGATCATTTCTTGACCTTTCTTTACACAAGTTGATTTGCCATGCTTAATTGATTGAGTTCCTTTGCAATTCTTTGAATGAGCTTTTGATATGGTGTTTACCCCTGTTTGAGATCCTTTTAGATTAAATTTTTCAATTTGTGGATCATGTTTGAATCATGTTTGAGTATGCCTAAGTGTTGGAACTTTCTCCTCTTTTTGTAGTTTGCTTTGGTGCATGTTTTAAAGTTGTTGGTTGATGTTTGAACTTGTATGGCTTGAGTTTGGTTTTGATATGATATTGATGCATATGCTACCGCCTCTTGAGTTCTATACTTGGTTTTCATGTTACTTGAGCATAGTTGAATGCATTTGGTTTGAATTGTATGATGAATATCATTACCTTTCCTTTTGTGAACTTCTTTGGATCATAATGCTTCTTGTTTTGAATCACTTTTGCACACATGAATTGTTGATGATAATATGATATTGGTTCTGACTTGTCTTAATTTTCATCTTGCCTTTCTCATTTCATTTTGATATGAAGCCCATGTATGCTTAATTGTGCATTTTATACAAGTATGGTTGCATTCTTTCATGTTTATCTTTACATGCTTACTTGATTTGTTTTGCATTGATCTTTGAAACATGTTAGTTGATTTGAGTTGGACATTTATGATATGATGTACTTGCTGCCACTTATTGTATCTCATCTTCCTTCCTCTTCTTCTCTTTTCTCCTCTTGCACTCTTTCTCATCCCATGAATCTCAAGACTTGTTCAAGTCTTGGATTCTTTCCCTTTAGAGCTACCTAGTCCAACTTAATTTTTGATTAAGCTTGGAGTAGGATTAGAATTAGGTTTTAGGTAGTCTTTTCTCCTAAACCTCACTAACCATTGGACATCCATGCATGATAACATTAGGACTCTTAGTTTCCCTTTAGTTTCCCTTGCGCTTTCTCTCTTCTCATCTCAAAATAAAAGTAAAAAACACTTAATAAAGGTTAACGTGTATTGCGCTTGAGCCTTCTATGTGGAAAATGGGGAATGAGGGGCTTCCTCTCATTCTTCTAGGATACCTAGTGTACGTCCTGTTGGGGACGATGCGCGAAGTATTCGTTCCTGTATTTAAGACTTTGGTCCAATGCAAGTTACAAATAACTGTAAAAGGCACTTCTTGTTTAAAAAACTTCAAACCAACAATAACGTCTTTCCTTCGGGAATTATTTTCTCATCTCACTCACTCTCATCGTACGAACTTGCTCCTACTCGTTCTCTTGCAAGATGGTAACGCACTCGGACCAGCGAGCCTGTAACACCTGAGCTAGAACATTAGCCGTTCCCAAAAAACACAAACAAAGTGACCCTCGTTGAGGGGAACTATGTCGCTCTGATTCTCATGTTCCCGATGAGATACGTAGGCAGTTGGGTAGGGCCCATTCGAGCACTTCTTTTATTTTCCCTACATTTGTTTCTTGTTTTCTCTTTTCCGTTCTTGTTCCTTTCCCTTTCCGGTAGCAGCGGAGCTCCAGACGATGTCACCCTTTGATCGAGACAAGCAAGCGTGGATCCCATCGGGTACGATGGACGCGTGGGGGTGCTAATACCTTCCTCACGCGTAACCGACTCCCGAACCCGGTTCTCTTGGTCGCAGGACCATGCTCTTTCCTTTCCCTCAGGTTTATGCGGTGTTTCCTTTCCCTCTCTTGGGATAAATACACATTGCTGGCGACTCTGTTTTGGTGCCACTTTCGCGTTTGTACTTGGATGAAAATCCCGGGAGCGACAGCTGGCGACTCTACTGGGGATCGAACCCAGAATCTCTGGTTTCCTTAGCGAGTCAATCCTAGCGCTTGTTTGTTTTCTTTCATTGGGTGTTTATTCTGGTGCTGTGTTTTGCTGTTTGTTGTATATTACTGTATTGCTGTTTACTATATTTTTGCTTTACTGCTTTACTGTTTTATCGCATTTTACTGCATTACATATCATTATTATGCTGGATATTACTGTGCTGTGCTGGCTGGTTTTCTGTTTGGCGGGTTGGGATATTTTGAGAGATGAGCCCAATACCCAAGCTCGAGCATACACCTAGGTTTTAGTGTGGGCAGGCGTGATGCTCCCGTGGTGTTGGCCACGTGCAGGTGATTACGATCCCTATAATCAGACGAGGTTCTATCTGGAGCTATCTGCTACTGTATGTTGATACAGGCCAGTAGTTATTCTCTGGAGGAATTGTCGACTCTGATGACCATTCCCAAGGACTCAGGTGCGGCACTCCTCCCGAAATGTGACACTGGCAGACCACCCTTTGTGGCAAATCCATTGCACATTCTCGATCCGAGGACCCAATGCTGGGAACTTGCCATAGGATTTCCTTTTTGAAGTGAATCAGCGGACGACCTCTTTGATTGGCGATAGCATTGTATCCTTCGGGCTGAATGTGCTATTGCTTCTCAAACCTCTGAAGCTGAGGATTTTTCGTTTTTGTGAATCAGTTGAGGCCTCCTCGATTGGTGATGATGCCAAACCAGAAATGGTGAACGTATCATCATTTCTCGACCTGAGAGCCCGGGATATTGAGGATCTTAGTACCCACATGTGAGAGGGATGGGGTTTGCAGCTTTGCAGGTAACCGTGACCTTCAACCTACCTGGTTTTCTGGTTCTATCACTATGGTGGTTATTGTTCTGAGTTTTGGTACAGAGCCTTGATTTATTCAGTCAGCGCAGTGCAGCCAGTTTGTGTGGACACCTTGATCACATGCTCTGCATTGCATTCCTTTTTTCTGACATTCATGTTTGTGCATTTTTAGGTAGTATCTAGTCTTTGATTCCAGTCAGAGGGCATTCATAGGGATGGACACTAAGAGGGGTAAGAAGCACATCATCGTCTACAGGTTCCCAAAGATCACTCTTGGCCCGTTGAACAGTTTGCAGAGTATAGCTGGTCCAGAAGTCTTAGGAGCCTTTGAAGAGAAGTATGGTTGGATTTTATCCCTGGTTCGGAGTCTCAGTGAATATGAATACAATGGGCTACACACCTTGATGCAGTTTGTGCTTTGTGATGCCAGATTATGTGTTGGTTCATACCCTGGAGGAGTACTCCAACATTTTGAGGATTCCCGTCAAAGAAGGTGTTCCTTTCTGTGGTTCCCAAGGAGATTGTGATTTCCAAGCAGTGGCTGAGGCTCTTTATTTGAGCAGATCTATAGTGGAGGCTGACTTTTCTAAGAAGGGAAAATCCCGAGGCTATCACTTGGAGTACTTAGTGAAGAGGGCTCAAGAAGAAGCAAAGGAAAAGAGGTGGATGGCTTTCAATGCAATATTGGCTCTGTGTATCTACGGCATTGTGTTATTCCCTAATGAGTCTGATTTCGTTGATACTGATGCTATTCAGATATTCACAGCTCAGAATCCGGTACCGACTTTGCTAGGTGATCTCCACTACGCCCTATACAACAGGAATGAGAAAAGACGAAGTGGGGTGGTTTGTTGTTGCGCATCTCTCTTTTACAAGTGGTTTGCCAAACGTTTTCCCCAATCTGGTGCTTTTATTGATTCAAAGACTTCTTTAGAATGTAGTAAGTGTCTAATGGGCTTAGCTGCTAAAGATATTCTCTGGGTGGACAAGGGACTAGTGGGGACTGATATTTTGCATAGCTGCGGCAGGTTTCCTAATGTACCCTTGGTTGGAAGGAAAGGAGGTATTAACTACAACCCGTCTTTGGCTATCAGGCAGTTTGCATACACTCTAAAAGATCCTCCAGCTAGAAAGGATTTGGAAGAATCTTTGTACTTTCATATGACTGATGGTGTGGCTATTGCACAAGAAGCTTCTCAAGCTTGGCTCAGCAGAAGGAAAATAGGTAAGACTGTTTTGGGTAAGCCCAATAATCAAGATTTCGCTCCATATGTTGAATGGGTGAAGAAGAGGATAGAAGAGTTCTATTTGCCTTTTGATCGGGCGCCTCCCTTATATCCAGAGATTGTGGAAGAGAGACTCACTGTACCATTCGAAGAATTCGATAAGCAGCGTAAGTTGGTATCTGATTTGAGGGTGGAAAATTCTGGCATGTGTAGTCAACTACAGAGGGCTCTACAAGACAACTTGGAGTTGAAAGGGAAGGTTCAAGACATGACTACGCATCTAGAGAAAAAAGAGAAGGATTTCACTGACAGGGCTCAACACTTCAAAAAGGTCAGTATGGCTGCTGAATCGTCAGTCAAAGCTAAGAGGAAAAACAAGAAGCTTTTGACTAAAGCAGAAGACAAGCTTGCCACGTATTAGGATATGTGGAAGGATGCCAAGATTGAGAATGAAGAGCTGCAAGAAGAGCTTCAGGTAGTGAAAGCGAGGAAAGATCGTTACTTTGCTAAGTGGAAAGAAGCACAGAAAGAAATTGAAGAGCTCAAACTGCAAGCAGGAGTCAAGAAGCCAAAGCACGAAGGCAACGATGTCGAAGAGCAGATTGCTAGGCTGAATCAGGATGTCGAGAAGAGAAACAGGCTGATCAAGGGTTTGCTAGAAAGACCTACTCATCCAGATACTGTGAACCTTCTTGAGGAGATTGAAGTCGGTTTATTTGGAATTGACTTGTAGTAATTCTGTTGCTTGTTTTTATTGTGATTACCATCAGGATTGTTGATGGAATCACTTTTGATTGTATTGAACCTATTTGTACGACTTCTTATGCTATGTTATTGCAACATTTGTTTCAATGGTTACCAGTTGTTTGAAAGGGGTTATCTTTCGATTGATTCTGCAGTATTTCTGGATTCGGATTTATTTTCTGATGTTGTGTCCGATCCCTTGCCCAAAGCTGGAATCAAAGCAGATTCGGCCTGAAAATGTTTAAATATGATTGTTTGCATTTTGCATTTGCATCCTCATAATCATAAGCATTTTTGCATAACAGGTACCTGTTACAGGGGATCTCTAACCTTTATTTGGTTTCAGGCACTATAGCTGAGAATCACATTCACCGATACTCAACTCGAGGAAATCAAGTAAGGGTAATGGATCAAGTGCAGAGTGATTTGGCTGAAATGAGGGCACGAATGGACCAGTTCATGACTCTCATGACTGGTATGGCACAAACTCAAGAAAGATTGAGGCTTCTGGTCGAGTGTCCAGAGGCCATGCTTGGAGTTAATCAGAATGACAATTCACAGACTAATGGCACTCCTCCTCCTATTGGCAATCCTCCTCCTGGTGGTAATTTGGGTAATGGAAATGGCAGAAATGTTTGTGGTATTCAGGAAGATGCTCAAGAAGACCAATTTACTCTGTTGGATGCTGAGATGGGTACTCCTAATGATAAAAGGTACGATGAGTTAGCTGAAAAGATACGGGCTATGGAATGCAAGAATTCTTTGGGTATTGATGTTACTAGTTTGGGACTGGTACCCGGGGTCAGGATCCCTCCAAAATTCAAGCCGCCTACTTTTGATAAATATCATGGCAATACGTGTCCCCAGACACATATCCAAGCTTATTTTGGGAGGATCTCAGCTCATACAGATGATGAGAAGTTATGGATGCATTACTTTCAAGACAGTCTGGCTGGAGCTTCTTTGACCTGGTACATGAAATTGAACAGAGCTGCTGTGAGAAGTTGGAAGGATCTGGCTGAAGCATTCCTAAAACAGTACTAGTACAATATTGATATGGCGCCTAATCGCACTCAATTGCAGGGGTTGTCACAGAATGCTAAGGAAAGTTTTAAGGAATATGCTCAAAGGTGGAGAGAGATGGCTGCACAGGTTCAACCTCCTTTGTTGGATAGAGAAATGGCAGACATGTTTATGGGCACCCTGCAAGGGGCATTCCTTGAAAGATTGGCTGCTTTTCCATCAACCGGATTTGCTGATATTGTGATTGCTGGAGAAAGAATAGAGAGTTTGTTGAAGCTTGGAAAGATTCAAGATGTAAGTGGGACTGGCTCTTCTGGAACGAAGAAACCATTTGCTAGTGGTCAGAAAAGAAGAGAAGGTGAAACCAATGATGTGTTTAGAGGATGAGGCAGAGGACGTTCTCAAGGTTATCATCAGGTAGGTTCAGTGACAATCCCAGCGCCGTCTGTTCAACAGCAACAACCCCAACAACAAGTTCAGCAACAACAACAACAACCTCCTTTCCAACAGAGGTCTAGGCAGAGGGATCGTAAGATTGACCCTCTCCCTTTGACCTATTCTGCGTTGTTACCATAGTTACTCAAGTTGAAGTTGGTTGAGCTCCTTACTATGAGACCTCCTGCTGCTGGCAACTTGCCTCCTAATTTTGATGTAAACGCTCGCTGCGAGTTTCACTCAGGTGCTCAGGGGCACTCCATTGAAAAATGTTGGGCTTTTCATCATAAAGTGTAAGACTTGATTGATGCCAAAGCAATCAATTTCTCTCTGCCTCCTAATGTTCTTCAGAATCCCATACCTAATCATGGTGCGGCAAATGTGCATGCTATCGAAGATGGAAGGAGATTGAATTTGGTAGCAGACATCAGTCAGGTGAAGACTTCTTTGTTGGTTGTAAAAGATCGTTTGTTGAAGGGACAGGTGTTCCCGGGCTGTGATCAAGATTGTTCTAAGTGTATGAATCAAGAGAATGGCTGTGATAAGTTAAAGGTGGGTTTGCAGAATCTGATCAATGAAGGACGTCTACAGTTTGACAGGGTTGTGAAGGAAACTGATGAGATATCAACTGTGACCATCTATTATACTCCCACTGAGATTTAGGTGCCTGCCAGTACAGTTCCTGTAGCAAGTGTTGTGCAAGAAAGACCCAGTCCTGTTACCATCACGGTGCCAGGACCAGTTCCGTTTACAACTACGAAGGCAATCCCCTGGCACTATGGGGTAGACGTGTATTATGAAGGCAAAAAGCAAGAGGTTGGGACATCAGCCGGTTTGAATATTGATAATGTGGGTGGTGTAGGTGGCTTTACAAGAAGCGGAAGATTGTTTACTCCCCAAACTTTACGCAGTGATCAAGAAGCTGAAGCTGCAGTAAACACTAAAGGAAAACAGGTGGTCGAGAGTGTGCCTGTACCTGAAACAGAGACAAAGATTACTTTTGATAATGAGATGGAAGAGTTCATGAGGATAATCAAGAAAAGTGATTATAAGATTGTCGATCAACTGAATCAGACCCCTTCGAAGATTTCAATTTTATCATTGTTGATGTGTTCTGAAGCGCATCGGGAGGCTTTTTTGAAAGTGTTGAAGAGTGCATATGTGCCATAGGAAATCACTGTTAATCAGCTTGAGGGTGTAATTTCCAATGTTAATGTTAGCCACGGTTTGGGCTTCACAAGTAGGGATTTGACTACTGAAGGAATAAACCACAATAAAGCTTTGCACATCACAATGGAGTGTAAGGGTGCAGTGTTGTCTCATGTACTGGTAGACACTGGTTCCTCGCTAAATGTCTTGCCTAAGAAGGCGCTAATGAAGCTGGAAGTTGATGGTTTGATTTTAAGGCCTGGTGAATTGGTTGTCAGAGCATTCGATGGGACTAAAAGATCTGTGTTTGGTGAAGTAGAATTGCCCGTGCAAATTGGACCGCAGGTGTTCAAATCCACATTCCATGTAATGGACATACAGCCTGCATATAGCTGCTTATTGGGTCGCCCTTGGATTCATGCAGCCGGGGCTATTACCTCCACCTTACACCAAAAGCTGAAGTATGAGTTTGAAGGAAAGGTCGTTACAGTGTGTGGTGAAGAAGATATCTTTGTTAGTCATTTGTCCACGTTTAAGTATGTGGAAATGGATGGGGAAATTCACGAGATGCTTTGCCAATCGTTTGAAGCGGTAAATATTGACAATGTGCCTGAGTCTTCCTCTACACCAGCTGGAGCTGGTACCTCCATTTCATCCTACAAACAAGTTGTCGAGGTCGTCAGAGCTGGCAATGCCCAAGGCTGGGGCAGGTTGATAGAGACACCAATGAAGGAGGACAAATTTGGTATTGGTTATCATCCCTCTATGACTTCAGATGAGGAAAGCAGTGGACCCATCACTTTCAGTAGTGGGGGAATTATTTACACAGATCAGTCTTGTGCAGCTACAGAAGATGGTGTTGACGGTGACTGTGACTTGGACAACTGGGTACGCCACGTGCTTCAGGATAACAGTTGCATAATTGGTTTGTTGAAGAAGTCGTCTGGGTTACTCTTCAGACAGAGTAATTTTTCTTTGTTTTTCTAATCATAATGCATGTCAAAATCTTGCGCTCTGCCCAAGGCGTATAGATTCATTTGTAGGGCCACCCTGTTTGCATTTGCAATTTTTAATCATCAATAAAGGACGTTTTGCACTCAAATTTTTGTTCTCTGTCTTTCAATTTTTATTTTTGCACAAAAATAATAAAATGGCAATGTTTCTTTTATTTTTTGTTTTAAAATAAATTCTAAAATAAAGCATGAACCCGTTCGTGCAAACTTGAACCTCCGGATTCCATTGATAACGATTTTACTATGGCTATGTATGACTTTGACAAACCAATTTATCAAACCGAAGAAGGGGATGAGAAGGATTGTGAACTCCCTGAGGAACTGGCCAGATTGTTAAAACAAGAGGAAAGGGTCATTCAGCCACATCAAGAGACTGTAGAGATCATCAATATTGGTACCGAGGATGATAAGAAAGAGATCAAGATTGGCGCCTGCCTGAAAGCATATGTGAAGAAAGCTTTGAATGAGATGTTGTGTGAATATGTTGATATCTTCGCCTGGTCGTATCAAGACATGCCCGGGTTGGATACGGATATTGTTGTACACATGCTGCCATTGAAAGAAGAATGTCTGCCAGTCAAGCAGAAACTTCGTCGGACTCACCCCGACATGGCCATAAAGATCAAGGAAGAAGTTCAGAAACAATGGGATGCAGGGTTTCTTGCAGTGACTCACTATCCTCCCTGGGTTGCCAACATTGTGTCGGTACTAAAGAAAGACGGAAAGGTTAGAATGTGTGTGGATTATCGAGATCTTAATAAGGCTAGCCCGAAAGATGATTTTCCACTGCCTCACATTGATGTACTGGTCAACAATACAACTCAGTTTTCAGTGTTCTCGTTTATGGATGGCTTCTCCGGGTACAACCAGATTAAGATGGCGCCTGAGGATATGGAGAAGACCACGTTCATTACTCCGTGGGGTACATACTGTTACAAGGTGATGCCTTTTGGGTTGAAAAACGCAGGGGCAACATATCAACGGGCAATGATAACTTTGTTTCACGACTTGATTCACAAAGAGATTGAATGTTATGTGGATGACATGATTGCCAAGTCGAGAACGGAAGAAGAACATCTGATCAACTTGAAAAAGCTGTTTGAAAGGTTGAGAAAGTTCCGCTTAAGGTTGAATCCAAATAAGTGCACTTTTGGGGTGCGTTCTGGAAAGCTGTTGGGTTTCATTGTGAGTGAAAAAGGAATTGAGGTTGATCCTGCCAAGGTGAAAGCAATACAAGAAATGCCTGAACCGAGAACGAAAAAGGAGGTTCGTGGTTTTCTGGGTAGATTAAACTACATTGCAAGGTTCATATCTCACCTAACAGCCACGTGTGAACCAATATTTAAACTGCTGAGAAAAGATCAAACAGTCAGGTGGAATGACGATTGCCAATTGGCATTCGATAAGATAAAAGAATACTTGCAGGAACCTCCAATTCTCATACCTCCAGTTGCAGGAAGACCTTTGATAATGTATTTGACAGTGCTTGAAGGTTCTATGGGTTGTGTTCTCGGTCAACACGACGAGACAGGTAGGAAGGAGCATGCTATCTACTACCTGAGCAAAAAGTTCAATGATTGTGAGTCCCGGTACTCAATGCTTGAAAAGACATGTTGTGCACTTGCATGGGCCGCTAAGCGATTGAGGCAATATATGATTAGGCACACAACCTTGTTGATTTCCAAAATGGATCCTATCAAATACATTTTTGAGAAACCAGCGCTAACAGGCAGAGTTGCACGGTGGCAAATGGTTTTGACAGACTATGATATTCAATATACTTCTCAAAAGGCCATCAAAGGAAGTGTCTTGTCAGACTATCTTGCGCAACAGCCGATTGATGATTACCAACCCATGAAATTTGATTTCCCTAATAAGGACATCATGTTTCTCAAAGCTAAAGACTGCGAGGAACCACTCCCGGAGGAGGGGCCAGACCCTGAATCCAAATGGAGTTTGATGTTTGATGGGGCCGTCAATATGAATGGATGCGGAGTTGGAGCAGTTCTTATCACGCCGGAAGGTGTTCATATGCCTTTCACTGCCCGAATAACCTTTGGATGCACCAACAATGAGGCAGAATATGAAGCTTGTATAATGGGGATTGAGGAGGGGATTAATTTACGAATTAAGACCCTTGATATCTTTGGTGATTCAGCTTTGGTAATTAATTAGGTGAAAGGGAGTTGGTACACGCACCAAGCAAATCTGGTTCCGTATAGAGATTAGACAAGGAGATTGCTGACATTCTTTACAACAGTGAAGTTGTACCATATTCCTAGAGATGAGAATAGGTTTGCAGATGCCTTAGCCACGTTGTCTTCCATGATCAAAGTGCAAGGATGGAATCATGTACCTAAGATTGAAGTGTCCCGTCTTGACAGACCTTCATTTGTGTTTGCTGTTGATGCAACGTCTGATGACAAGCCATGGTTTTATGATATCAAGTGTTTCTTGAAAAGTCAAGAGTACCCGCCAGGGGCATCCACCAAAGATAAGAAGACGTTGAGAAGGTTGTCTGGTAGTTTCTTCTTGAATCAGGATGACGTGCTGTACAAACGGAATTTCAACATGGTTCTGCTCAGATGTGTGGATAGACACGAAGCAGACCTGTTAATGCAGGAAGTACATGAAGGCTCTTTCGGTACCCATGCCGGAGGACATGCAATGGCTAAGAAATTATTGAGATCAGGATATTATTGGTTGACTATGGAGTCAGACTGCTGCAAGTATGCCCGTAAGTGTCACAAATGCCAGATCTATGCCGACAAAGTGCATGTTCCTCCAAATCCGTTGAGTGTCGTGTCCTCTCCTTGTCCCTTTGCTATGTGGGGCATTGACATGATCGGAAAGATTGGGCCTACTGCTTTAAACGGCCATCGTTTCATCTTGGTCGCCATTGATTACTTCACTAAATGGGTTGAAGCAGCATCTTATGCCAATGTCACTAAGCAGGTGGTAGCTCGTTTCCTGAAGCGGGATATCATTTGTCGCTATGGAGTGCCCGAGAGAATCATTACTGATAATGGTTCTAATCTGAATAACAAAATGATGGCTGAGCTGTGCTGGGACTTCAAAATCGAACACCACAATTCTTCTCCGTATCGCCCAAAGATGAATGGTGCTGTGGAGGCGGCCAACAAGAATATTAAGAAGATTGTGCAGAAAATGGTGGTCACATACAAAGATTGGCATGAGATGTTACCATTTGCTTTGCATGGGTACCGAACGTCAGTGCGCACGTCCACTGGGGAAACCCCATTCTCACTTGTATACGGTATGGAGGCAGTATTACTAGTTGAAGTTGAGATTCCGTCCCTTAGAGTCATGATGGATGTCAAGTTAGACGAGGCTGAGTGGGTCCGTGGCAGATTTGATCAGTTGAGCCTTATTGAGGAGAAACGACTGGCAGCTGTATGTCATGGGCAGTTGGAGGATGAAGCAGGCATTTGACCAAAAGGTACGTCCTCGGGTTTACAAAGTGGGAGATGTGGTACTCAAAAGGATCCTTCCTCCAAGTACAGATCACGGGGGCAAATGGACTCCTAACTATGAAGGTCAATTCGTGGTTAAGAAGGTCTTCTCGGGCGGAGCCTTGTTACTTACAACCATGGATGGCGAAGACTTTTCATCCCCTGTCAACTCAGACGTAGTCAAAAAATACTTCGTATAAATAGACTCGCTGGACAAAAAAAAAAGAAAAAGTCCAGGCAAAAAAGGGCATCCCGGCGAACCACAAAAACAGAACAAAAAGGTTGGGCAAAAATTAGGGATATAAAATAAAAAATTGTACACCCGGTGAGTTGAAAATCCGCAAGGACAACTCAGGCAAAAAAGGGTATCCCGGTGGATTGAAAACCCGAAAGGGCGGTCCACGCAAAAGAGGGATTTAAGCGAACGACTACGATCTGAGTTATCTGTACTCCATCACCGTTTCATACAACTGACATTCCAAAGGGTAGAAATCGGTCTGATCATTCCTCAGAAGGCAAGGTCGGGGAGTCTTGAAGACATATTGGCCATAGCAGAATTGAAACTCAGTGGAAAGCCGTTTTCACATTGCCATTAGGATAGTTTCTTTTCTCAATTTTCAGCGATCACCTCTTTCCAGGGATTTCTTACTGATGTGATTGCCTATTCTGGGCCTTTTGATCAATAAATTGAATTTCAGTTAAAAGCTTCTTATTTTGTTTTACTGCTTTGTTTGCAAAAACGTCTGAATTTTTGATAAAACATTGCATTTGAAAACATGGTGGCTTTACAATAACACGTGCAGAAAAACATTTAGGATTACTGTGAATGTTGAATAATCTTGGGTGGTGGATTCAAACCACGCAAATTCCAGGGCATGTGTGTGTCTTCTTTTGTTGCAGGTAATAGATGCAAATGATTTCAAGTACAAGACGGGTAATCACTTACTCCCACGCAGGAGACTGGGGAAATCATGTTCAGGGAAGGGTTCATTTGTCACCCTTTTGTCACAACGTTTACTGATTGAGTCCATTATTCAGTCGACGGTCATTCACGACGTCTCGATATCAGTGAATTAGGTTCAACTGGGTATCGTTGTATCTTATTAAGTCAATTCTCTCGTTCAGAACTTCCAACAGCTACAAGCTTTTCTGTGTCGATAACGGTTGCAAATTCACCAGTATAGTTGCTTCGCAGGCACCGAGGTTGGTGGTTAATCCCCAGTGAAGTCGTCAAGAGTTTGAAGATGCTTAATCTCCTGTAAAATCCTCTTATGACGTTTCTTCAGGAGTCTTGTATCATGGAGCAGGAAGCAAGTTGTTGACCTTCCCAAGCAAGGGGAATTTTGATTTTCCCTAGAAGGAGATGTTCCAGATCTATTATCCCCAGTAGAGTTTGAGGACATTTGGTCTTCTGTAAAATCGTCTCAAAAGGCATTCCCCAGCATGAGACGCTTTAAAGCGGTTTTCTCCAACAAAGTTTGTTATAAACTCATTGTCTCCAACGAAATCGTCAAACGGAAAGTTCGCCTAACATGGGGCATTATGACACTTATCCTAAGCTTGACAGTCTTATTCCTCAGCAGACTACTATGAAGTTGCTTTGGGTCCCCCAGCAGATCTAAGGACTCCCTCCCAGCATGTTGTAGCAGAACATGTGCAAACCAGGATTTGCTTTTCCCCGACAGAGTAGCCTTGATTCCCAGCAAGATCGTATCTCTGGTAATGGTATCCCCACAGAGTTCAGCATTGAATCTTGTCAACAATATTCCCCAGCTGAGTTGTTGTTGTGTCCCCACAGAGGCTTATTGATCAATAAAATCTATTCCTTAGCAGAGTGATAGTATATTCTTGCCCCAGCCGGGTTAGAAGGTTGATTCTCCCCGCAAAGGATCTCGAGTTTGATAGATCCTCAAGCAGAGTTTTAATGACTTTTCTTCCTTAGCAGAACGTCATGCAAAGAAATTATCATCCCCAGCGGAGTTGCTGTGACCAGAATACATCCCCAAGTAGATGAAGTAATTCCTGGCAGAATCATCATTTCCCCATATTCCAAAGTCCAATTTATTTTTGGCAAACCTAACAGTTCGAAGCAGACGGATTGTTCATTCATTCTCCAGCAGAGACATTATCCTTTCAGGAGTCTCCGAGATCAAATCATTGATCGTTATTCCTCAGCAGAGTCAGCAGAGATGCTTGACACATATGCAGAGAATAGTCCAGTATTGGAATTCTTAAAGTCCAACTGTAGAGTGGCAAAAGGTCTATCCAAGGGTGGCAAATCATTGGAAAGTCCAACCGTAGATTGGCAAAAGGTCCATCCATGGGTGGAAAATTCTTAAAGTCCAACCGTAGATTGGCAAAAGGTCCATCCAAGGATGGCAAATTCTTGAAGTCCAACCGTAGATTGGCAAAAGGTCCATCCAAGGGTGGCAAATCATTGGAAAGTCCAACCGTCCACCCGTAGTGTGGCAAGTCAGTAGTCGTCTGACTCCTTTCAAAAGACCGCAGCTAAGTCCAACCGTAGATTGACGAAAGACCATCCAAGGGTGGAAAATCATCTGCAAAGTCCAACCGTAGATTGGCAAAAGTCCCCC
The DNA here is from genome assembly GCA_022829125.1 of Lathyrus tuberosus. NCBI lineage: Eukaryota > Viridiplantae > Streptophyta > Magnoliopsida > Fabales > Fabaceae > Lathyrus > Lathyrus tuberosus. The sequence goes on along the minus strand of JALAZF010000231.1, from coordinate 5,528,215 downwards.
GTAGTGTGGCAATTCAGCTGCAAAGTTCAACCGTAGATTGGCAAAAGTCCACCCGTAGTGTGGCAGGTCAGTAGTCTTCTAACTCCATTCAAAAAAGACAGTCCACCCGTAGTGTGGCAGGCTAGTAGTCATCTGGCGTTGTACAAAAGACATTGCTAAAGTCCACCCGTAGTGTGGCAGGCCAGTAGTCATCTGGCGTTGTACAAAAGACATTGCTAAAGTCCACCCGTAGTGTGGCAGGCCAGTAGTCGTCTGGCGTTGTACAAAGGACGTTGCTAAAGTTCACCCGTAGTGTGGCAGGCCAGTAGTCGTCTGACGTTGTACAAAAGACGTTGTTAAAGTCCACTCGTAGTGTGGCAGGCCAGTAGTCGTCTGGCGTTGTATAAAAGACATCTCTTCAGTGTTATTCATCACCAGAGTTTTATTCAAGAAGAGTTCGTTTGGTTGGGTTTATATCCCTTTTCTCCTTCCCTGCAGGGTGCAAATTTTTGGGTTATTTCTGGTATTCAATCCCTCCATACCTTGAAAGTCTGACAGCAATTGCTATCAGCCGTTCTGGTCTACAGTGATTGAATAGGGGCAGCTGTAATACCCCAAAATTTGCCCTCTCATTTCTTCATGTCTTTTAGCATGAGCTTTCATTGCATCGCATTGCATTCAAGCATAGAAAAATATAACATCAAGCATCTAGCATTGCATCTTGCATAAAGGCATGTGATCAGGTGATTCTCCAAGGTGTTGATCATCCAAAGCTAAAGGAGAAGACCAAGTGTTTCTCACAAGCCTCAAAGATCTCTTACATCATGTATCATCTCCATTTGATCTCACAAGTCATAGGAAGAGGAGAATGCATCAAGAAGATTGGACAGTGCATGATATCCTACACAAGGCAGTCAAAAGTTGGGATCTGACCCTCAAATGGGCAAGCTCTTTGAGTTTTTATCATCTCCAAAGGACATATCTCATCATTGTTTGAGAGGATACACATCATATTCAGAGGAATTTGGATTTGGAGGATGTGCTATTTCCTCCTAACCAGAGGGTGCCAAAATTAGGGTTTGACCTAAAATCAGTTTATTTCTGATTTTTTTGGGCAAGACTTGATCTCATGGTATTCCTTATGTTCTTAAGTGTTCATGGATGGAATCTTGGTCATTGTTTCTTTGGGGAAGATGTTCAATGGATCAGTTACTTGTGAAATAAGCAAAAGTCAACAGTTCAAAAGGAAAGTCAACCATGGGTTTGCAAAGGTTCAAATCATGATTCTCAAGTCCATGTACCTTTATTTGGTCAAGGAATGGCATGGATGGCATCATTCATCAAAAATCAAGAGTTTGTGCAAAAGTTACTAAATTTGGAAAATGACCTATAATGAAAACTTTCCATTTTTGGCAATTTTTCCACCACATTCAACTTGACTTTTCATCATCAAGGAAGCTCCAAATGAATTTTCCTCCAACATGAAAGTTGAATATCTTTCTCTCCCATTTCCAAAAAGTACTAGAACATTTCCATATCATTTGTGGAACTCTAGTTATGGCCAAAACAATGGAAGGTGCATTTCTTGGATTTCTTTATGTCAAATTTTCCACCATTTGCATTTTCACTCAAAAGAACTTGTAATGTTTCCAATTGCTTCATGTCACATTACAACATCAAAATACAAGTCAAGAGGATCAATTTTGGCTTTTGAATCAAGTTATTTCATGCCTTATTTCTCATTATTTTCACATTATGCAAAATTGCAAATGGATTCAAATCTTACAAACCAAGCAAGTACAAGGCCCAATTTGAATTTAGAGGTGATTAATAAGTAAATTAGAGGTGAATCATGCTTGTGACAAGGGATTATCACGTGTGGATTAGTGGTGGTGGTACAAAATACAAATTTGCAATTTCATCCAAATCTCATTAACCAAGGTTCTAATCACTTACTAATCCTAATCAGTGGACTAATGGAGAGTATATATGCTTACTCATACCCTCACAGCTAGGTCAGAGACTCTCATTTGCACAGTTTTGGTTTTTTGCTCTCACACTTTCTCTCTTCGAATCTCAATTTCCTTGGAGTTTCTTGGAGATTTCTCTTCACATTCTTGATCAGTGAAGAGAATAGAGCAAGAATCAACTGCTATTTTGAGCTCATACTGAGTATTTCACTAAGTTCAATTCAAGAGGATTCAAGTTTAAACCTCAAGATCTCGCACGATTTCAAGCTTTAGTTGCATTTATTTTGCAACTAGAGGTTCCAAGGAGTAGATCTGCAGCTTCTGGAGGGATTTCTTGGAGGATTTCAACTTCTACAGATTTCAGGTTAGTGTGATTTTCACCATCATAGAACTCAAGTTTTAAGTGTGCATAATGATATGTGAACTTCACTGAGCATGATGATCTATTTTATTTTGATTTTAGACGTGCAGCATGTGTGTATTGTGGATTTAAAGTTTTGGATCTAAAAATGTTTTCATTCGATTTGCATTGTGTGTTTGTTATCTGATGAAATGGATTAGATATTTGAGTTCCTTGTGTTTTTCTGGTCAAAATGATATACTCATGTGTTATTTCTGGAGAAGTTGGAGTTACAGCTCACCGGAGAGGGTGACCGGAGCCCTAGCTCCGGCGGCTGGTGGTGGTTCAGTCCGGCGAAGGTTTCAAACGAAGATGACGCAATCTCAGTCGTCCGTCGCTTGATCTAGTGGTTCATGATTTGCCATGTTTCTTTTAATTTTGTTTTTAATTTAATGTTTGAGTGTGTGCCACCCCATGCGTGTTATCGTATGCTGCAGATCCTAGCCATTAATCTGGTTTGATATTTGAATTGTTGATGTAATCTGGTGCGTTGGTGTGATCATGTGGTTGGAATTTGGACAACACATTAAAAATTCACGTGAGGCTCACGTGTGCTTTTTTGATTTTCTGATTAATCTTGTATGCGCGCGCTTATGATAGTTATGGTGTGCTTTTTAATCTAGCCCTTGATCATGATTAATTGTTGATTGCATGGACCGTGGGTATGCGTAGGATTGATCCTTTGGTTGATATTTGATCTGCATGTTTGACTATTTCCATTGTTCCCCTTTGACTTCGCTAATGGATTTTTAACCTTGGGCCTTGTTAATTGCACCCCCAGTCTGAGCCCACCTTCCATTTTCAACGTGTTTAACTTGCTGATTGCACCCCCTTTGCTTAATTCATTTGATTTATTTTATTTTCATTGTTGTTTTGCATTTTAATTTTCTAAAACCATTTTAATGCATCTAAAAATCATTAAAAAAATCATGAAGCTTCTTTTTAGTTTTATAAAATTTTTCCATATTTTATTTTCTTATTTTATTTTATTTTTGGTACCTTAATTAATTGATTAATTGGTTTTCTTTTTGATTTGTCTCACATGTGCACACTTCAACTTGTAGAATTTATTTCTCATCATCTATACATCATTTTCAATCCATTATTTTTGCATTTGTTAGATGACATTCTGAAGTGCATAAAAACATTTTTGTTTCATTTTTAAAACCTTTTCATATTGCATTTTGGTCCCTCTCTTTTGCATATCGATACATGTTTCTCACTGGATCCTTTGCTTAATTGTTTGAATTGCTTAACTTGTGAATTTTTGTGAGATCTTTAAGCATATGATTGTCTTCTGACCTATATCATTTGAGTTTAAATTTAACAATTGTTGAATGTCATATGATGCATGTTTGCTTATTTGTGCTTAAGTGACTTATGCATGATCATTTCTTGACCTTTCTTTACACAAGTTGATTTGCCATGCTTACTTGATTGAGTTCCTTTGCAATTCTTTGAATGAGCTTTTGATATGGTGTTTACCCCTGTTTGAGATCCTTTTAGATTAAATTTTGCAATTTGTGGATCATGTTTGAATCATGTTTGAGTATGCCTAAGTGTTGGAACTTTCTCCTCTTTTTGTAGTTTGCTTTGGTGCATGTTTTAAAGTTGTTGGTTGATGTTTGAACTTGTATGGCTTGAGTTTGGTTTTGATATGATATTGATGCATATGCTATTGCCTCTTGAGTTCTATACTTGGTTTTCATGTTACTTGAGCATAGTTGAATGCATTTGGTTTGAATTGTATGATGAATATCATTACCTTTCCTTTTGTGAACTTCTTTGGATCATAATGCTTCTTCTTTTGAATCACTTTTGGACACATGAATTGTTGATGATAATATGATATTGGTTCTGACTTGTCTTCATTTTCATCTTGCCTTTCTTATTTCATTTTGATATGAAGCCCATGTATGCTTAATTGTGCATTTCATACAAGTATGCTTGCATTCTTTCATGTTTATCTTTGCATGCTTACTTGATTTGTTTTGCATTGATCTTTGAAACATGTTGGTTGATTTGAGTTGGACATTTATGATATGATGTACTTGCTGCCACTTATTGTATCTCATCTTCCTTCCTCTTCTTCTCTTTTCTCCTCTTGCACTCTTTCTCATCCCATGAATCTCAAGACTTGTTCAAGTCTTGGATTCTTTCCCTTTAGAGCTACCTAGTCCAACTTAATTTTTGATTAAGCTTGGAGTAGGATTAACATTAGGTTTTAGGTAGTCTTTTCTCCTAAACCTCACTAACCATAGGACATCCATGCATGATAACATTTGGACTCTTAGTTTCCCTTTAGTTTCCCTTGCGCTTTCTCTCTTCTCATCTCAAAATAAAAGTAAAAAACACTTAATAAAGGTTAATGTGTATTGCGCTTAAGCCTTCTATGTGGGAAATGGGGAACGAGGGGCTTCTTCTCATTCTTCTAGGATACCTAGTGTACGTCCTGTTGGGGACGATGCGCGAAGTATTCATTCCTGTATTTAAGACTTTGGTCCAATGTAAGTTACAAATAACTGTAAAAGACACTTCTTGTTTAAAAAACTTCAAACCAACAATAACGTCTTTCCTTCTGGAATTCTTTTCTCATCTCACTCACTCTCTTCGTACGAACGTGCTCCTACTCGTTCTCTTGCAAGATGGAAACGCACTCGGACCAGCGAGCCTGCAACACCTGAGCTAGAACGTTAGATGTTCCCAAAAAACACAAACAAAGCGACCCTCGTTGAGGGGAACTACGTCGCTCTGATTCTCATGTTCCCGATGAGATACGTAGGCAGTGGGGTAGGGCCCATTCGAGCACTTCTTTAATTTTCCCTACGTTTGTTTCTTGCTTTCTCTTTTCCGTTCTTGTTCCATTCTCTTTCCGGTAGCAGCGGAGCTCCAGACGACGTCACCCTTTGATCGAGACAAGCAAGCGTGGATCCCATCGGGTACGATGGACGCGTGGGGGTGCTAATACCTTCCTCACGCGTAACCGACTCCCGAACCCGGTTCTCTTGATCGCAGGACCATGCCCTTTCCTTTCCCTCAGGTTTATACGGTGTTTCCTTTCCCTCTCTTGGGATAAATACACATTGCTGGCGACTCTGTTTCGGTGCCACTTTCGCATTTGTACTTGGATGAAAATCCCGGGAGCGACACATAGCAGTTGTTTAATGTGATGTAGACTGATGTCGGAACTGAAGTTGAAACATCATTTCAGTCCTTTGCTTTCCCTGCCAAAGAAAGTTAGTTATGCTCATGGTGAAGTATCAGGTCAAGCCACTTACCTAATCTGAAGCGATCAGTGGTGTGGATTAGAAAAAGAGGGATCAACTAGTCTGCAGGAAAAGGATGTCAGACCAGATCAGATGTTGTATCTTGTGATATATAGCTTGACAATAGTTGAGTATTTTTTTGCTTCTGATAATGGTGTGCATTCAGCTAATGACAATATACATTGACGGGAGACTATATGGTAAGAGTCCATGACTGCAGAAGTGTTGAGAATTTACTTTTCTCTATGTGGTTGTTTTGGAAGTATTTTTAGGGGTTAAGCACTTTGGAGCTGAATCAACTGGTGGGGTTGATTGGTGACTATGGAGTACCATCCAAATTGTCTGGGATGAGTTTGGGTTATAAGAGGCAGATTAATGACATCCGACATCTCAAAGTCAGACAAGTTGCTGGTTTTAAGGATGAAAGATATGAAGACATCACATCTTGATGGTTACAGCTTGGATCAGTTTTTTTTCAAGAGGTTTGGAGCATGGTGTTTGCTCTGGTTGTGAAGGTCGAGGATAAGTGGCAGTTACCTCTGGCTTTCTATTGACGGCTCTACTAAGGGAAGTGACTTTCTTTAGTAGTGCTATGGGGTAGTCTTGGGCTACTTATTTTCTGAAGATTCAGATGTGGTAGGTTTGAAGTCTTTGGAGTTTCTAAGTAGGATGGAGGTTGTCTACTTAAACTTGCTTGTTGAATCAAGTCTATGAGAGCAGGGAGGAGGTTCTTCTAAGTGGCAGAAGGTAGAGCTGAATTCAACAGTTGGATGGTCTGACATCTAGCTTAACATCTGGAGTCTCAGCTGGTACATCAGCTAATGATAGAGTGATCTACAGGAGTGAACAATAGGATGCTTCAAAAAGATCGTTCTCATGGCAGTTTATGGGAGCTGCAGGAAGGAGAAGATGTTACATGACCATGGCTTAGGGAGTCTAAGTGTGTTTTCTTTTGAGCAAGTGGAACATGTGACTTGAAGATCAAGTTTCCTTGGTGGATCAAGATATCTTTGTGAGAGTTCTGACAAACGTGAAAAAGGTCAATATGTGGCATTTGGTGAATCAAGATAATCAGAGTGTGGCAGCTAGTTATTATTGAGGTTTGTCTTGGAATAAGTTACTCTTGGGCTGAAGGGCGATGATTTAAAGACTCAAGGAGACTATTCTTCTTGAAGGTGGATGAGACTTTAATTCTCTAGTTCTTTGGATTACTATGCAATAGTAAGTCCAGTTGGTGGAGCATATCAAGAATCATGGTGATGATGTCTTGGTGTGTAGCAGATGTTCTAACTTGTGTTAGGATATTATCTGGTTGGATATCCTTGGTGAAGGATGATTATGCCCTGGTTCAGAAGATTGGTGCCTACATCATGCCTAAGGAGCGTCTACATAGTCATATGGGAGAATGATGAAGTAGAAGGTTTGCCTTGATGGAGAATGTAGAGAAGACTGAAGTAGATCAGGTATTGATTGATTGGAAGTCTGAAGATGAAGAGTATGATAGGGAATGACTGCCTTTGAAGAAAGGGACAATGGTACCAAAATGCATGCGCTCATCAAGTGTGCTCAAATATTCATCTTCATCTAGAGCATTAGTTAACCATGACTGAGGGAGTACTTGTCTATGGATTTTGCTGCAAAGGTACTTACATTGTGAAAATTGCATGCTGTGAAGATTGGTGAATCTTATGAGGGTATAATGTCAGATAACATGTTATGACATTAGGCTGTTGGATGACATGTTGGTGTGGACATGAATGATTCTAGCCCTGTGAAGCAAATTGGTTGAATCATATGCACACATGCTTCTGAGGAGGAGTCTGATGGACAACTTTGTTTGTGTCTGGGAGAATTTGCTTTTCTCTGCAATTTCTAGAAGAACTCATTAGGGGTTTTTTGTTGATGGGAGTTGTCACACTTGTCCAGGTATGTGTTTTTAATTCAAAATAAGAGGACTTGACTTAAAGTGTAGTGGAAGGCAGTGTAGTTGTGCCTCAGAACTTGTGGATGAATGAAGACTATGTCTGGATTTTCCAATTATTATGATCAAGAAGTTTATTCCTGAGAGAAGTTGATCAGCTTGGCAAGATGTGAGTTTTGGAGCATGAGAAGATAACAAACCAAGAGGGAATCATGTGAGTTTTGGTATTTGGGTTGTTTGAGGATTAAGCTTTAAGTGAATGCGTTCAGCAGGTGAGTTGAACAGAGGGTGCGCTCTTGAAGACATGAAGATGAGTCTTATGTTTTCCATTCATTTAAGGTGTTCTTCTTGAAAAGGAGCACTAGTTATCTTAGATAGGGGGAGTTGATTTTTTGTTGAAGAAGTTGTTTTTCTCTGCTGTTCTGAAGGAATCTAGAAAGGATTATGAGTTGTGCTGATCAATGAAAGTTGTGCTTATGTGATAATTTTTTGAGGAGTCTTGGGTTGTTAATTTTGTGAGCCAGCAGACAATGTCTGATAAGATGTCAGAACATGGTATAGAACATGTTTTTCTTGAGCCAGACAAGGAAGTATTTTGGATGGTGGTGTAAGGATAAGGTGGTACACGTGGCTTCGACTGTGCATGGAACTGTTTTGGCACAATTTATAGTAAAAATCAGTTAGGAAACAATAAAAGTGGTCAAGACTGTTTTGGATGATAGACATTGAATTTGGATGGAGTTTTTAGTTCCTAAAATAACATTTCTATGACCAAGAACCTTGACTATTCAAAGCTCGTTAATTCCAAAGTATCTGATCAGCTATTTATAGGGGTTATTCTATTCTCTTTCAGCCAGTGAGTGTTCCTGTTTCATAAGTCTTATGGCGTTTGTTTGTTTTTGGGTGAGCACTACTTGGGTCTGGTTCTGTGAGGGCTTACTTTGCCAATTTGTGGCTAAAAAGGGGGAGAAAGGAAAAGGTTTGGCTAAATGGTTTGCGCAGATGTTATGTCTGGAGTCTACATTTCCAGATGTTGCAGAGGATGTTTTATCCTTAAGTTGGTGTATAGTCTTTGTGACTTGTGTCCTGAGTTATGAACACAGTTGTGACTTGTGTTCTGAGTTACCTGGGTTGGAAGATTGGCACTTCTTAAGTGTCATCTTATGCCACAGGTCGACTGGGGGCGTCTGATCAAATATGGTGTGCAATATTCTCTTATGCCACCATTGGTCTTTGATGTCTAGACAGACATTTCTTTTCTGGAGGAGTCTTCTACAATTGTTCTAGGTCTGACCTGGAAGGAAAAAGAAATGTGTTGTATTGAGGGGGAGTGTCAGATATCTTCTTCCTCATGTGCACCAAATAACTTCAGGACTTTCCACTTCTTAGGTCCTAATGTGCTGCCTGAAGTTGTTGTGCTGGAAAGAGTTGTTAAACATGATGTTCTAACATCATTCAGATTTTCCCAAGAAGATGGTTCTCCATGGTTGCTGTACACAGTAGCTACAGATGGTTACTGTTAGGATCAGAAGTTTCTGATGTTTACTGACAGTAGTATAGGGTTGTTTTTGCTACTGATGTACTCTAAGTTGTAATGTTTATATATTTGTTTTAGCCAAAATTAGCCAAAGGGGGAGATTGTAAGTTCTTGTAATTGGCTGAAATTTTGTTAAAACAATGCTGATGTCCTGGTTGATGTTGCAACAAGAGCTTCTAACATTATTGATATTTTAGGTAACATTCAGGTTTGTTAAAGATGTAAGGGTTGCAGCTGTGTGCTGATGTTACACCGATGTCATGACATCAGTAGTGAACATCAGGTCTGAGATGTTTAGGGCTGCACATGGTTTTGGTTTAATGAGATATATTCTGCCGAAGAAAATCAGAGATTACAGGCGAATATCATGGGAGATATATTCTGTGAAGAAGATTAGTTTGTTGTGAATTTTATGCATAAAGATATGGAGAATATTTAGAGTTAATTATTGAAGATTTAATTGAAGATTTGATTGAAGATCTATTTAGGAGCATAATCTTTTGCAGATTTGGTACAGAAGATGTGATATGATTTGAAGGCCCAAATCCAGTTGGGAAAAAGGTTATAAATAGAATGTTTGTAATTTAGAATAGGTACGGGTCCAAGATGTAGATCATTAGGGCTTTGTCTAAGTGAACCACTCGGGTTGTGAGATGGTCACTGTGGTATTACTCAGAAACCTGTAGGTAATGAGTATTGTATTGTTCTTGGAGGAAGCTTGGAAGCAACTCCAAGGTGTGTCATGGAAGTGTGACTTCTAGTTTTCGGTGTTTGTTAAGTTGTTGGTAATCAAGCTGTTGATGCAGTGGCGGTGAAGTTGACTGCTAGACATCATTGCGATGATTGGAAGTGAGATGGAGTCTCTTACCTAGGGAGGACTTAGATAGAAGGGTCATTGGGTAGTGATTAAATTAGGTAGATGTCAACTGGTCTGTTGAGTCTGTAATTTGATACTGCTAATAGTGGACTTCCTTCCTGGCTTGGTATGCCCCCAGATGTAGGTCGTTGAACCGAACTGGGTGAACAATCCTTGTGTGTGGTTTATGCGTTACTGTTACTATTATTTCCTTGTTCATATAATAGATTGCGATGTTGTGACATTGCACGAGACATCACACATCTGTACCAGAATTTCAATTAGTCCCATAAATATGTCAAGCATGGCAGGGAAAGGCATTCTCTCGGTTTGAAAACAAATGCATTTGGAATCATGTAACTTAACAATCAGAAACCAGAAAAATACAAACAAACTTCCTCATGATAAAGCTTTGTTCAAAGTCAAGGAGTAATTCTCAAACAAAATTTCACAAGTTCTCAGAATATTCCTAACAAAATTCTTTAACGGTTTCAAGAAAAATGGTTGATTTTATTTACAGAAAAAAGATGGTTGATTCTATTTACAGAAAAAAGTTTAAGGGTTAAAACGAGGTTATGTACATTTTATTTTTATTGTTTTTAGATAAGATAACAAAAACAAGTGGTAAAAAACAAAATAAAAAAAACAAAATGATAAAATAAAAAAGAAAAGAAAAAAAAAAGTGGTGGGGACCATGTTGGTGAGTGGCTTGTGCCACTTAGTGTGTGTGTGAACAAGGTGGCTTGCGCCACCTGTGGGTGTGTGAGCAAGGTGGCTTGCGCCACCTGTGTGTGTGTGGGAAGGTGGCTTGCGACACCTGTGTGTGTGTGTTTTATTATATTTATTTTTTGTTTTCTTTTTTATGTGGTGTGGTTTTATTTTTTTATATTTCTTTTACATGCACTATCTTATTATATTATATTTTCTTTTTAAAAAAGGGTGTGGCGGACGCCACTAACAATACTGGCGAGCGCCATCTCAAACTCTCATATTTTCGTTCTGTTTTCACGAACCCAGTTAACGATAAAATCAGAATTTCATATTAATGATTTTAACACAGAAACAAGTAATAACCAGACAGTAACCAATATAACAAACATGATAACAATATGGAGCAGAATGATCATGGAATCAGACAATAATGAGATGGTAAATATAATGACAAAATGGTGCAAATATGAAACGAATGATTATCGTGTATATAAACAGAGTGAAATAGAATGATACCTAGTGGAGAGAGTCCACTGCTTCTTCACAGGTAAGGGTTTCTGGAAATGGTGGATGTGCTTTCCTCTCTCAACTGCTACAGAGTCAACCTCTCAGAAAGAAACACGAGCTTTGGTGGTTAAGATATTGGAGGTTTGAAGTGTTTACAGAGGGTATAAAAAGGATAAGTTTCTCGCAAGCTTTGAAGGTTACTTGCAGAACTTAAAAAATGGAAAGGTGGAGAGATTTTGAAAGAGTTTCTTGGTATTTTTCTCGGTGCCTTTTTTTTGGTGTTTCTGTGTATTACAGAGGGAATGGAAAATGATGAATTCCTTGCAAGTTTTAGGATTACTTGCAGGATTATGGGAGGGAGAAGTAGAGAGAAATTTCTTGGCAATTTCTGGTGTGTTTGAACAAAGGAGAAGTGGTCTCCTTTTATAGGCGAAGCAAATTGATCCGGGTATTGGAGACACAGTGGACCAAAGCATTATCCGTAGGGGAAAAAATTAGGGTTTGCATGGCCTGCTGGGTAAGGAATTAGGGTTTGTGTATCACTCCTTTCGGCCGTTGATCTTAGTTAACCTTGGAGATCACTATGCTGAACAAGTGCAGTGGAGGAGGTGGTGGTGTAGTCTGTTATTTTCACCCTTCAATATTCACTCCAAAAGCTCCTTTATTTGTGTCATGAGAGAAAAGGTGGAAAAAGGTAATAACTTGAATTCAAAAATTACGGATTCCTGAGCATGCCTACTAATCTCTTATGCTAAGCAACTTTGCTTCATAAATCCAATATGATATCCAAAAGTCCTTTTTGCTATGTCAGGAGAGAGTGAGCTCAAAGAGGCAAATTTAGTGACTTCACAAAATTGTCTTGTGAGCAAAGCATCTTCAGATTTTCAAATAACAAATGGACTAAACCTAGATGCACAATGCCTTGCTGCTTAACCATACGGGAGCACCATTTTGAATTTTCACAATTTTATGGCCTTTGATCCAAATGACACATTTTGGGCCCAATAGAACTTTGAGATAAATCATGTGTCCATGAACAACAAGAAATGTCACGGGAACAAACTTAGGGAATTCCAAGTTGCAAAATTAAATCCTCCCATGGCACCAATTTGAGATGTTGCACCTTGGTGAATATTTATCCCAATGAAAAAATTCTTGCACTTAAGAGAAAAATCTTTAAGGCCCAAAGGTGGATTCCAAGGATGTTTATTAACACATGGCATAATTTCTCAAGACTTGGAATCACACTTTACTTGACATGAAAGGAAATGGTTGACTTGTCTTGGTGAAACATTTGATTTTTTGTCGAAAAAGACTTCTTGGATGCATGTAGATTCAAATGGTTGAACTTGGAGGCCAAAAGATGTCTTAGGAAGATCTTGTCCTTTTTATGTAAACCCTATCTTTCACAATAAAAGGAAACACTTGCAAAAATGAAATGGTTAGTTAACAATGCATACATGATTGAAATCTAAATGTAAGTGCAAGATGATATGACATCTAAGGGGTAAAATTTGGGGTACAATAGTTGCCCCTATTTAAATAGATTTACCGGATGGCGTGAGGAATGGAAATCCTCGGGACATCAAGGTGAAAGGTATTTAAATATAGCAAATCGAAAATTTTGCCCTTAGATGGAATGCAGATGCTAAGGACGAGCAACAGACATGTAAATGCTGACATGCTATGAACTCCTAGTATGATGATATGATGCCAAGACAATGCAGAAATGCAGACAAAATAGGACACCAAAGATAAAGAACGAACCACCACAGGCGGGCATTGCCGGGGAAAGATGAAGGTTAGTATCCATGAGGAAAATTCACTGGGGATACAGTCTGATCAACAAAAGAGACTCACCGGGGAGACTCTGAGGGAAACACTGGGGATAGAAAAACAAAACTGAGGGGGAAACCCTACGGATCCTCACCGGAGATAGGCGCCAGAGAGGAGCTCTCCATTGGGGAAAGATCCAGGGAGATGGACGACAGGTTCATATCTGACCGGACGACACTGGGGAAATGAAACACACTCTGACTGGGCATGAAACTAGACCAGAAAGAAGACATGATCTCCATTTGGGATCATTTTGAAATAAAATGATAGACATATCCTGGGGATTTCTTATACTGAAGATTTCAAACGAGATCTTCAAGAAAAGCCAGAAAAAGACAGAGATAAACTCTGCGTGCCAGATGAAAAGATGACTGGACTTTAGCTGGGAATAAGGTTAATGGATCATTAATGATTGGACTCGGGTACCAATATGAGTTGGAAAGGACACCAATTTGGGGTTATAGTTTGACTACCAGTATGAGCCGGATCTTAGATACCAGTATGAGCTGGACTTTGAATACCAGTATTGGCTGGGTCTTAGATTTTAGGTTTATATCTGACCTGGTTTTTATATCGTTAGAAATGGTTGACGGCCAGGAATAATAACACTTATCCGAAGGTACGAAACCTGAGCTCGGAATACCCTATCAAACAGATTGACCGGAAGAAGAATAACATATCTGAAGGTACGAAACCTGAGCTCGGAACACCCCATCAAACAGATTGATGGGAAGAAGAATAACATATCCGAAGGTACGAAACCTGAGCTCGGAACACCCCATCAAACAGATTGATGGGAAGAAGAATAACACATCTGAAGGTACGAAACCTGAGCTCAAAACACCCCATCAAACAGATTGAAAGGAAGAAATATCTCAAATAGGGATTACATCAAACAGGTTGATGGAAAGTGACTGATTAAAGGTAACATCATTGGTAATTGTGAAAGTATGAATGAAACCAAGGTGTAGCGAGCAATTTTGGACGCGGTTCTTAAGCGCTGTCGCTCTTTGGGGTTTACTACAGGTCGATTCATTTTTTATCCTATTGTGAGCTGACTAAAGAAGGGAAATAGATGTCTCCAATTAACCCTGCTTGCATACTGAGTTTAAACAGCGGTCTGTTAGGTTACAGATGCTATATGGTAATGGGGCATTTCTTTCTTCTTACTTTATTAAGGTGGAAAACTGGGACTATTCATGGGGAATTTGTCAGATTAGGTGGAGATAGGGGACTTTAGGTTTTTGGATTAGTGTGCTCGCTAAGATTTTTCTTTCAATCTTATGCCTACGTATTCCCGTTTACCGAAATAGGGAAATCAGAGCGTTCGTAGTTCCTCCTATCCTAAGGGAGGAAATGGGTGTTTTGGTGTCTTGTTCAAAGCCCAAGACGTGAAGCGAAAGGTGATCTATATCTTGTTCAAAGCCCAAGATGTGAAGCTGAAGGTGATTTGTATCTTGTTCAAAGCCCAAGATGTGAAGCTGAAGGGTCTATTTGTATCTTGTTCGAAGCCTAAGATGTGAAGCTAAAAGGTGTTGTCTTTAAAGAGAATTTGTCATCTCTAAAGAGGGTCTGTTTGTCACAACTATTTATAAAGGAGAATTACTTTAACCGGGATATGTGAATCCGGCAATGCCATAATTTCCTTTATAGGGGGGTTCCAACCTGAAGGAGAAGACTTTAACTCAATGTTGAGCCATGCTATCTTTCCTTAGGAATTTTTCATGCTAAAAGAGGGACAGTGGCATGGATGTAAATAATCCAGAGGCTTGCCGCTTATAGCAATTAGATGCAGGAAAAGGAGTTGTTGATGTTTGTATACTGTGAACGAGGCACAACTTTGATGCTAAAAGGTTGATTGGCTCAACCTGGGTTTTCTTATACAAATACTAAGAGGAGGCTATTGGCCCAACAAGAGGGAGTTTTTATGTGTCTCGTACGAAGCCCGAGAGAGAGAGGCTAAAAGGTTTGACTCAACAGGAGAATCTTTTATACTCAACAAGAGAGTGTTTTTGTATCTCGTACGAAGCCCAAGATGGAGGCTAAAGGTTTTGACTCAACAAGAGAGTGCTTTATACTCAACAAGAGAGTGATTTTGTATCTCGTACGAAGCCCGAGATGGAGGCTAAAAGGTGATTGACTCAACAAGAGAGTCTTTTATACTCAATAAGAGAGTGATTTTGTATCTCGTACGAAGCCCGAGATGGAGGCTAAAAGGGAGATTGGCTCAACAAGAGAGCCTTTTATACTCAACAAGAGAGTGTTTTGGTATCTCGTACGAAGCCCGAGATGGAGGCTAAAATTTTTGACTCAACAAGAAAGTCTTTGTATCTCATACGAAGCCCGAGATGGAGGCTAAAAGATTTGACTCAACAAGAGAGTCTTTGTATCTCATACGAAGCCCGAGATGGAGGCTAAAAGGTTTGACTCAACAAGAGAGTCTTTGTATCTCGTACGAAGCCCGAGATGGAGGCTAAAAGGGTACTGTTTCAGTTGAGTGACAGGTCCAGTATGTTGGTTCAATGAGAAAATTAGTTCTTATATGAGTAACATTGTACTCATGGATTTGATCTGAGAATCGGGATTGTTTCCTGTTCTTTAAGGAAACGGGGAATCCAAAGGGTATTTGAGACTGTCCAAGTCTACGGGTGTCTTCCTATTTTTGAAAGGGACTTGAGAATGTCTTTGAGACCCAAGGAAATTAGACTGTCCAAGTCTAGAGTTTTATCTTTTGTACTATGCTTAAAGAAACAGTAGTAGTACGTTCACGGTAGAAAGATCTTGACTCTTTGAAAGAATGTTTTATTAAGATGACTAATTTCTGTTCCTATACCTCTAGGAGGTCGTCGGGACAATTTGTACGAAGCCCAAGAGGAGGCTGGAAACTTTTAAGAAGCCGAGGGACAATTTGTACGAAGCCTAAGAGGAGACTATCATTCCCAGAGGAAGAAATCATTTATACGAAGCCTAAGAGGAGGCTGTGAATACTTCTAAGAAGCTGACGGGTCCTTGTACAACGCCCAAGAGGAGGCGGAGATGCTTTTAAGAAGCCTGTAGGTCCCCAAACCCCGAGAAGTTCAAGACAGGCTATTCACAAAGAATAGATCAAGCCAGGAAAGTTCGAGAATTTGGAAGAAACTCAAGGGATGCAATTCATGGAGAAGAGATCATCTCTGGGGAGTAGAGTTTCTTGACAATTCCTAAGGAGGACAGCCGAAGAGAAGACTGTATCTGGTGCTCCTATTGGGGATCTAGTTTGTCTATTTTTTAAGAGTGATCAACGGGCTTTTCCTAGTTCTAGACGTAGTTGCCGGGGAAACTCTAAATATCTATACTATTATTACAAAGTTGATATGAGTTTATGAAAGAAAACTTATAGTGAAACAGCCCCACAATACAGTTATATGTATATGAAAGCGGTAAATGAAAGCATATAAACACTTACTCGGTTGTAGAGCTTCCATGCTGTTTGGTTAGTTGTTCAACAAAGAAAGATTGGAAACAACAGTATATTTCAAAATCAAAGGAGAAAGTGATTTGAAAGGAAAGATTGGGGCCTACAGCTCAAAGAGAGGCCCAGGGTTTTAGTAGTGATTGCACTGTGATATGAGTTTGTACAGTGGGACTTATACAAGTGACTGAGGCCCAAAAAGTTTTATTTACAAAAGGATTGGGTCTTACACTCTATTAGAGGCCCAAAGGTTTTAAAATGAAAATAAATGGGACTTATAGCTCAAAGAGAAGCCCAATAGTCTTTTTTGTTAAAAGGCGACGATCGCGCCGAACTTTGAAAATGTACAGAGGGACTTATACAATGTGTGAGGCCCAAATTATTTTATTTACAAAAGGGGTGGGACTTACACTCTATTAGAGGCCCAAAGTGTATTTTAGGAAAAGAAATGGGGCTTACAACACGAGGGGAGACCCAGATGATTTTCAGTTTGAAAATGGCGATCGCGCCGAGATTTTTAACGTATCGGGACTTATACAATAACTGAGGCCCAAAGTATTTTTGTACAAAAAGGGTTGGGTCTTACATTCTATTAGAGGCCTAAAAGTGTTTGAAAAAGATTTGTTAGGGTGAAAATCAAAGAAACCCCAATTTCATTTTTTAAAGGCATTTTTCAAAGAAAAATAAGTAAAAAAATGATAAAAATATCAAATAAAATCATTAATCATGTTATAAACAATGATTAAGGTTTATGAAAACGTATTTTATCCACATGAATATTTAAAGTCATTTTGGTTTTAAAAATCAAGAAAAAGAAATCATTTTAAAAGCATTTAAAACAATTTAAAATAATATTTTTGAATATATTAAAAATATATCAAATAATAATATTTTTTGTGATTTTTTGGTGGATTAAAATATTATGGAGTATGAATAAGAAGTGTGTAAAACAGAATTGGAAAATGATGATTTTTGCTATGTAAAAGAATTGGTTGAGTTTTGAAGATAAACTAAGAAAAAGAGGAAAGATGTCACAACATCACATTCGACATCTTTCATGAGTTTTGAAGATAAGAGAAAAAGGGGAGATGTCACAACATCACATTCGACATCTTAAAAACCAGAACTGCACCTTGGTTTTCAACATCTTTGCTATCAAACTTCAAACATTCATAACTCTCTCAATTTTTAACGAAATTGAAATCCATAAGAACCTATCTTGACCAATTTTTCGCAAGGAATCCAATGGTATTACTCATGCACACTGAAACTTAATGTACAGAACTGCATGTTGATTTTTAACATCTTTGCTTATCAAACTTTCAACACTCATAACTCTCTCAATTTTTAACGAAATTAAAATCCGTAAGAACCTATCTTGACCAATTTTTTGCAAGGAATCCAATGGTATCACTCATACATACTGAAACTTAATGTACATCACACACAAGGCAAAAAACCAGATCTGCACCTTAAGTTTAAAACAACATAAACTCCACATATAAACATGTTAAAGTACAAACAGTAGGAGGATCATATCATACACATTAAGGACTAAATTTTTTCTTCAAGAATTGTTCAATAAGATGCATGTATGTGGACAACAAAGGAAAGCATGATTCAAAGAATTCAAGTTATGAATTTTACCTCTTTTTTGGAGATTTTGTGCAGCCTACCAAGTGCTTTGTTCCAGAAATGATTTGATGCTTTGGACACCCTCAAATGACCTCTTAGAAGCTTTTAGGATGGTTGGAATCAGCTGGAAACCTCTGGAGCAAGTTTGAGCACTTTCTTGCAAAATGGGCAAAAGTGGCCAAAATGCCAACTCTCTCAAATGGTGTTCCAGATGTGTGGCACCATTTGGGACAATTCAAGGATGATATTTGGAGTGTGTTTGAGGTTTTATATGGTTTGGAAAGTGGCTGAATCAAGACATGGCTTGAAAAGTGCAAAAAAGTCCAATTTTGAGGTTTTGAGAGGTGACTTTGTGATGTTGGTGTTATAGGTCACTTGTGAGAGTTTGGATCACCTACATATGATGTTTATGAGGTGTTAGGATCATGAGCTGTGATAGAAATGCTCTCTAACTCAAAAACTCAGAATTTCCTTACTAAAGAAGGCATTTTGGAGTGAAAGAGAGAATTTGAGGAAAACATCTGTTTGATGGCTTTGGTGTACTCAATCTGAGCACAAATGAGCTCTATTTATAGTAGAGCAAGTTTGTTTTGGCAGCAATAGTGAATGGTGGTTGCAGCAGAGGTTTGTTCAATGTTGGCCAATGAAAATCCAAGTCTCCTCTAGCCATTGCCTAGAGGTTAGAGCACAGGCCTTTGGTTCCCTAGTTGTTGGATGAATCTTGACTGAATTCAGTTGGAGGAAGCTCAGTTCATGCCACCTCTAAGCATCCATTAAATGCTCCAAACCAGAATTGGAGTCTTGTCCCTCTTTTAGGGTTTTTTAGGTTTGGCATGCTACTTGTGGAATCTTGGACTTGGGAGGCTCATGGATCAGATCATCCCCCTTAGATTTGATCCTTAGATGTGTCCAAAATAATGACAAGGCTTGAAAATTTGTGTGGCACAAGAAATGTGCAAATCTGTCCTGAAACATGTCTTAAAAATCAGCTGCAGCAAGCCTTGTTGTAAAATCCATAACTTCTTGCTCAAGAATGATAAATGGCTGTTCCAGGACTCTATGGAAATCTAAGATGACATACTTCAACTTTGATGTTTGACCCTAGACTTGGTTCAACTTGGATCATGGAGAAAAACATCCTTGAAGTTGGGACATTCTTGCTGGAAAAATATTAATGATGTCCTATGAAATGTTGAAACATTTGACAACTTTGAACATTAACAATTCCAAACTCTAATCACTTATATCTTTTAATCCACTATGATATTTTGAGTTGAAGTGAATTGCACCTTTGATGCTTGTCCTGCATGGTGACAAAGCTTGAAAATTGTGTGGCACAAGAAAAAGTGCACAATGTCCTAAAAAACAGCTGCAGCAAGCCTTACTGTACAGTCCATAACTTCCTGCTCGAGTATGAGAAATGGACGTTCTACAACTTTCTGGAAAGCTGATATTACGTACTTCAACTTTGATGTTCAAGGTTTGTGAAGATAAGACTTGTAAAGTTGTCAAAAATGACCTTGAACTTGTGTGATCAAGTCTGTCCTAAAAGCTGTCATGAAAATTCTGTTTTATCAATGCCTTTTGCAGAGACCATAACTTTCTGCTCGAGAATGATAAATGAGCTTTCTAGGACTTTCTGGAAAGGTGAGATTACGTACTTCAACTTTGATGTTCAAGGTTTAGCTTGAATCAACTTGGATCATGGAGAAAAACATCCTTGAAGTTGGGACATCCTTGCTGGAAAAATATTAACGATGTCCTATGAAATGTCGGAACATTTGACCTTAAGAATTCCCAACTTTGGTCACTTATATCTTTCAATACTTATGATATTTTGAGTTGATTCCTTCTTCAATGTTGAAGTATCAAATAACCTCTTTAAAAGTAGCTCTTACGCAAAATCAATGGATGCTTGGATCAATAGTTACAACCTTGAAAAGTTTTGCACTTGAACATGATTTTAACTTAGAAAAAATTTCTAAGTTTCTTTCAATTTGATCAATTTTGCAATTTTGCATGATTTATTGATTTAAATTTGATCAAATTAAATCATCCATCATATTTTCTTGAGTAATGGCTTGTGAAGCTCAAAGTTGACCAAAAGTCAAACTTTGACCTTCTGCGTCAGATGACTTTGTATTAGATGACCTTGAGGTTTGATCCACTTGAAATGTTGCACTCTTGTGCTTAATTCTTGATGTGGGAGTCCTCTTGATCCTTTGTGGATGTTTAAGAGGTTAGACAAGTTGAAGATCATGTCATTCCTTGATTGATCCTTTGCCTAAGGCTCAAAGAGGGCTTGAAACCCTAATTTTGATTGTAGTGAATGTTCAACAATTCTTTGAGGAGATTGATGAGGCACAAAGGTACATCCATATTGTGATGATGATTTGCACAAAGATGGGAAATCTTAGTGGTCCAAATTTGGGGTATGACAGATGCACCTATTTAATCTTCTTGGACCCGAAGGTGTGAATGGCGAAGGTATTCGGGCATTCGGGGTGCAAGAGGATTAAATATCGGATTATACGAAATTTTGATGGCTATGAATGGCAGCTTACGCATTTATCTTCTTTTGCTAAGCAATGATGCTTAGAAAAGGTAAACTTCCCCTCGTTCCTAGTTTCCTACCAAGGAACTGGTCTCAGTTTCTGAAATAAACTTCCCCTCGTTCCTGGTTTCCAACCAAGGAACTGGTCTTAGTTTCTTTTGTAAACTTCCCCTCGATCCTGGTTTCCTACCAAGGAACTAGTCTTAGTTTATGATGCAAACTTCCCCTCGATACTGGTTTCATACCAAGGAACTGGTCTCAGTTACTGAAATAAACCTCCCCTCGTTCTTGGTTTCCTACCAAGGAACTGGTCTTGGTTTCTTTTGTCAATAAACTTCTTGATAAGGGACGCTATTCGTAGCGGTTTTCCTCAAACTTCTCGCCGAATTTTCCCGGGGAGATGCCATTTGACGAAAAAAGTTTTGATTTCGGACTTACTGGGGAACCTATTCGTATGAATTGTAGAGGTACACAAACTTCTCTGTTTGGAGACGCCATTTGTCGATTCTACTGGGGAAAGCGAGTCTCTTGAGAGACTGTTTTCGCTTGGGGGTGTTACATCATAATTTTCCTGAGGTCTTTTCAGAGAAATGCCATACGATGTACCCCAATTTTGAGGGGCTTTCTCTGGGGATTTTCCTTAATCCGGGAAAGCGAATATATCATCTTCAATGACGAAGAGTGATATTTGTTGAAAGTTTTCTTGTTTCTCAGAGGTTCAAGTTATCAAAGTGGTCAAGGACCGTCTCTAATCCAGAGATAAACGGGAGAGAGATTACTTAGATGATTCACTTCCTAACGAGGAAAGATCTGACAACTCGATTGAGAGGACTTCTATCACTACGGGACAAGACCGACTAGAGTGATAGTGATGCAATATGAATATGAATGCGAATCAATAATGCATGATGTATGTATGTATATGCTGACAAAACTGACGCAATATACAGACTAAAGGATGAACACGACTGGATACTCGGCCACAGTGGGGCATGTAGAAATATCGCTGGTTCAAGATAGCAATTCTGCCTTGCTTAGGAGAAACGGTCCCTGTTGGGAGCGACGCTGGTCGGGCTTAGGAGATGAGAAATCGGCCGAGGGCATCAGATGGGAAAGCTGCATCTGATACAGTTGATCCTTTGTTCAGGCTTACTGGTCTAGAAGGAGTACTTTGATTCTGCACTTTGAGGTTCGAACACCTTTGGAGAAGCGACCGATGTTCTTCTGATGTTCAACAGTCAAAAGAAATTGCCATCTTTATTTTAAAAAAGCAGAAAAAATTTTATCAAGTAAATTCATTTTTGTTTTATTTCAAGAATCGTTGACCATGTTAAAAACATTATTCTGTAAAGCTAAAACAAGTAAGAATTACAAACAAAAGCACAAGAGCTCAAATTTTATTGATAGGATGGAAATTAACCGAACGCGTGATTCCATAGAGTATTTACAAAGTTATAAAATGGTAATTTACAGGGAAAAGGGCTACGTTGAAACATAACGACCACTATCCTTCTACCAACTTTGAATTCGGGACATCCTGAGCTTCTGTCGAAGATGACCTTGACTGGAGTCTCTGATGGATGGCATGACTGCTGAAGAGTTGAACTGATCAGACGTAGTTACTTGCCATTAATCCCTAACTTTTGTCTGGATTGTACTTGGAGATTTCCAATCCACCGGGATGATTTTTGATCATGTCTCTAATTTTTGCCTGGATCGCCCTTTCGGGTTTTCAATCCACCGAGACTTTTTTTTTTAGTTTAGGCGATGTATTTCTTGACTACGTCAACATTCGTGGGGTAGGCAAATTCCTCTTCGTCCATGGTTGCAAGTCTCAAAGCACCGCCTGAGAAAGCTTTCTTGACCACATATGGGCCATCATAATTCGGAGTCCATTTGCCCCAAGAGTCAGTGAGAAATGATTGTATCTTCTTGAGCAGTTTGAAGATTGGCGCGCATGAGGAATATAAATCTGGAAATGTAATTCAAACGTCCCACGAATCCTCTGACTTGTTTTTCAGTTTTTGGAGAAGGCATTTCTTGAATGGCCTTACCTTGTCAGGATCAACCTCAATTCCTTTCTGGCTGACGATGAACCCTAAGAGTTTCCCCGAACGGACACCGAAAGTGCACTTGTTGGGATTCAAACGGAGCTTGTACTTTCTCAGATGCTCGAATAGTTTTGACAGGTGGGTCACATGCTCCTCCTCTGTTCTATATTTGGCAATCATAT
The DNA here is from genome assembly GCA_022829125.1 of Lathyrus tuberosus. Classification (NCBI taxonomy): domain Eukaryota; kingdom Viridiplantae; phylum Streptophyta; class Magnoliopsida; order Fabales; family Fabaceae; genus Lathyrus; species Lathyrus tuberosus. Next base: position 5,505,359 of record JALAZF010000231.1, on the reverse strand, counting down.
CATCGACATATACCTCAATTTCCTTGTGTATCATGTCATGAAACAGAGTAGTCATGGCCCTTTGATAGGTTGCCCCAGCATTCTTCAAATCGAACGACATTACCTTGTAATAAAAGGGACCCCATGGGGTAATGAACGAAGTTTTCTCCATGTCTTTCGGCGCCATTTTAATCTGGTTATAGCCCGAGAATCCATCCATGAAGGAGAAAAGTTTGAACTTTGCTGTACTGTCTACCAGCATGTCAATGTGTGGTAAAGGAAAGTCGTCCTTTGTGTCATACCCCAAATTTTGACCACTAAGATTCCCATCATTGTGAAAATCATCATTACAATATGGAGGAACCATTATATTTCATCAGTCTCCCCAAAGATGGGTGAACATCCACTACAATCAAAATTAGGGTTTCAAGCCCTCTCAGAGCCTTAGACAAAGGGTCAATCAAGGAATGACATGATCTTCAACTTGTCTAACCTCTCAAGCATACACAAAGGATAAAAAATGACTCCCACTCCAAGGATTAAGCACAAAGCTGCTCCCTTCTAGATGGATCAAGCCTCAAGATCGACATTGTCACCAAATTATGGTTTTGCTCGACCAGGGTCTCCAGATGGAAAATTTTCATCTGGGCACAAGCCAATCATCCAAAACACAACCTAATATACTCCATGGAACCTCATGGACTGAAGCATCAAGCCAATTTTGCCTCAGGGGATGCATTCATTAAAAATCAGGAATTAGGGTTTCTTGACCTAATTCACCCCTAAGTTGACTTTTGGGGCAAATCATGAGCCAAGACCTCAAGAGAGGGTTTGAGGGTCTCTAATGAACTATATTGATCCATTTGGAACAATGGATTAATCCAAGAGGTTTGAGCAACAAGTTTCAAGTTCATCAGAACCACAATTAGGGTTTCGCGAGAAAAGTCAACTGTATCTTTGCCTTTTGACCAGGACATGCTCCCAAACCCTACGTCATGATTCAATACACCCTATAACACCTATGAAATCAATCCATCAAGTTTGATTTAGGTCAAGGACTTGATTTCATAGAGGATCACACAGTTTGGAATTCATTTGATAAAAAGTCAACTGTGCACAAAAGTCAACTTTGACTTTTTGAGATTTTTCACCAAAATGGATTTTTAACCCTAAAATGATGTTAATGTGTGATTTGAATCATCATTCATCAAGAAAAATCAAGAAAAGTTGGATAACTTGTAAAAGGGGTAACCATAAAAACTTGGAAAATTTTCTAAGTTAAAAATAAAGTGACTAGGGTACCAACTTTGGAGGATCATAACGCCTAAACCACAAATCCATTTTTCCTCATCCAAATATGGATTTGTAGCCCTCATTACCCTCTACAAAAACTTCAACTAGACCTAAGTCCAATTCATTAAGGATTTTGAGTTATGGAGTGATCAAAATGTCTGAAAAATGAAAATGTCACTTTTTCCAACACTTAGTGAAATTTTCACTAAGTCCAATTCTGTCTTCACTTTTTACCAAATGTAGGGGGATTTTTCACTTGGATTCAAAAGAGATCAAAACCAAACATGTTCAAACAGTTGTTATATCATGTAAGGGCTTTCCAAAATGGCCAAGAATATTGCCAAATTCCATTTGGGCTATGAGTTATGACATTGTCAAGTTGCCTTGTTGAAATCTGTCAAGGCAAGACAGAATTTGCAATTTTGCTCGATTTGCCAAAATTGTGCAAATCCAAACACTCCTATCCACTTGGACACATCTGTGGATTGAATCTCAAGGGGAGAATCACTGAGCCAAGCCTCCAAAGTCTTTGGAATAAGAAATAGCATGTTGAACATAGAATTGCCAAAATAGGGACAAGACTCCAAATTTGGATTGGAGCATTCAATGGAAGCATCAAGGTGGCATGGACTGAGCCACTTTCATTTGAATTTAGTCAAGACTTATCCAAGACCAAGGGAACCAGCAGCCTGTGCCCTAACCTCTAGTCAATGGCTAGAGGAGACTTGAATTTCCATTGGCCAACATTGAACAAACCTACTCAGCAGTTGCCATTCACTATTCCTTGCAAAACAAACTTGCTCTACTATAAATAGAGCTCAATTGTGATCAGTTTAAGTACACCAAAGCCATCAAACAGATGCTTTCCTCAAAATCTCTTCTTTCACTCCAATTTTGCCTTCTAAGGCAAGTCACTATCTGGTTTTAAGTTTGAGAGCTTTTCCAATCAAACCAATCACTCACACACCTCGCATACATCATGTAGAAGTGATCCAAACACTCACATAACATCTGGAACACAGATTTCACAAAATCACCAGCCAATTGCTCAAGTTCTTGATAGTTTTGTAGTTGAGGTGCCATCTTCAACTCCAAACCATTTCAATCCATTCCAAGCACTCAGACACATCACTTGGCACCTAGGGAAGCTATCCACATCATTGGAACTAAGCTGTAACACCTCCAACACCAAACACGATCACCAGCTGCAAGTGGTAAGCATGAGCTCTTCTAACTCTATGATCCATGCATTTTTTACTGCACAATAATTTGGCCATATGTTCATAATCATGCATGGAATGTTTCCCCTCAATTAATTGCATTGTTTGAATCGTGTATCAAAAATCCTAGCCTTCATGCAGAAATTAGGGTTCTTGAGGATTTTTCATGATTTCTTGTCATATGTTTAATTTAAATGAAATTAATTGACATAGACATGATCGTGAGGTTGAGACGAGCATAATGATATGTGGATTGCATGTTATAATCAAGTATTCAGTGAGATTGGAGAGAAAATGCAAATCTGGCCAAGCCCAGAACACGCGCGTGTTCTTGGTGTGTTCTTGGCGCCTTTTTTCAAAATTTGAATATTTGAATTTTGTGATTTTATTTAATTGATTCAAAAATTAATTTCTCTTTGAGTTTTAATGATTTCGAGTTGATTCTTTTTTTAATAGTTCACAAAAATGTTAAAATATTTTATTTTCCCAAAAAATCCCAAAAATATTTTTTATTGTATATAATTGATATTTTTGCAAAGAATTAATGTTTTAATTGTTTTTGACATTTGAAATATTTTTTCCACCTTGATTTTACAACTTTTAATGCTTTCTAATTATTTTGTAGGTCAATACTTAATTTTTGAAGCATTAATCCAAGATCACAATTTGTTTTCCATATGTTAAACAATTTTAATCATTTTAATTGAATTTTTATTCAATTAAATACATTTTTGAAAATAAATTAGGGTTTTTGGATTAATTCAACCCTCATAAATCATTTTCAAAACATTTTTGGGCCTCTATTAGAGTGTAAGACCCAATCCCCTTTTAACCAAAAACTTTGGGGCTCAGATATTGTATAAGCCCCTCTGCGTTAAAAGAAAATCTCGGCGCGATCGCCATTTCAAACGGAAAAATCATCTGGGCCTACCCTCGTGTTATAAACCCCACTCTTTTTCTTTAAACCCCTGGGCCTCTATTAGAGTGTAAGACCCAACCCCCTTGTACAGGAAACATTTTGGGCCTCATTCGTTGTATAAGTCCCTCTGTACATTTTTAAATAAACGACACGATCGTCGCCTTTTCAAAATAACCCTGGGCCTACCCTCGAGTAGTAAGACCCATTTCTTTTCTTAAAACTCACTTGGGCCTCTATTAGAGTGTAAGACCCAACACCCTTGTACAGAAAACATGTTGGGCCTCAGTCACTTGTATAAGTCCCTCTGTACAAATTCAAACAGTGCGCTCACTGATAAAACCCTGGGCCTCTCCTTGAGCTGTAAGCCCCAAATCTCTCCTTTTCAAAGCACTTTCTCCTTTAATTTTGAAATATATTATTGTTTTAAATCTTTCCTTGTTGAACAACCAACCAAACAGCATGGAAGCTCTACAACCGAGTAAGTGGTTATTGCTTTCATTTACCGCTTTCATATACATAGAACTGTATTGTGGGGATGTTTCGCTGTAAGTCTTCTTTCATAAACTCATATCAACTGTGTAATAATAGTATAGATATTTAGAGTTTCCCCGGCAACTACGTCTAGCATTAAGCCCATTGATCACTCTTAGAAATAGTCTAAACTAGATCCCCATAGGATTACCAGACACAGTCTTCCCTCCTCTTGGGGTTAAACAATATGGAGACATGAAAGGCAGCATTCTCTGTGAACCCTTTCATAGACGGTCACTCATAGAAGTTGTCAAAGAAACTCTATTCCCCAGAGATAATCTTTTCTCAGTGAATGGCATCTCTTAAGTTTCTTCCAAATTCTCGGGCTTTCCTGGCTTGATCTATTCTCGGTGAATGGCATGTCTTGAACTTCTCGGGGTTTGGGGACCCACAGGCTTCTTAAAGCACTTGTCAAAGAAACTCTACTCCCTAGAGATGATCTTTTCTCCGTGAATGGCATCTCTTGAGCTTCTTCCAAATTCTCGAACTTTCCTGACTTGATCTATTCCTTGTGGATAGCTTGCCTTGAATTTCTCGAGGTTTGGGGACCCACCGGCTTCTTAAAAGCAGCGGCCTCCTCTTGGGCATTATACAAGGACCCACAGGCTTCCTAAAAGCAACCCCACCTCCTCTTGGGCTTAGTACAAGGACCCTACGGCTTCTTAGAAGTATTCACAGCCTCCTCTTGGGCTTCGTATAATGATCTCTTCCTCCGGGAATGATAGCCTCCTCTTGGGCTTCGTACAAGGACCTGTCGGCTTCTTAAAAGTTTCCAGCCTCCTCTTGGGCTTCGTACAAATTGTCCCGACGACCTCCTAGAGTTATAGGAACAGAACTTAGTCATCTTCATAGAACAGTCCTTTCAAAGAGTATACTACTGTTTCTCAAAGCATAGTACAAAAGATAAAACTCTAGACTTGGACAGTCTAATTTCCTTGAGTCTCAAAGACATTCTCAAGTGACCCCCTGTAATACCCCAAATTTTGAACACTAAAGTTTCCCATCATTGTGCAAATCATCATCACAATGTGGATGAACCATCATGCCTCATCAAATGCCTTAAGGGTTGTTGAGCATTCACTACAATCAAAATTAGGGTTTCAAGCCCTCTCAGATCCTTAGACAAAGGATCAATCAAGGAATGACATGATCTTCAACTTGTCTAGCCTCTAACATATCCACAAAGGATCAAGAGGACTTCCACTTTAAGGATTAAGCACAAGGCTGCTCCCTTCTAAGTGGATCAAGTCTCAAGATCGCCAGTATCACCAAATTAGGGTTTTGGTCGACCAGGGCCTCCAGATGGAAAGTTTCATCTGGGCACAAGCCAAAGATCCAAAACACAACCTAATGTACTCCATGGAACCTCATGGACCCAATCATCAAGTCAATTTTGCCTCAGGGGATGCATTCATCAAAAATCAGGAATTAGGGTTTCTTGACCTAATTCACCCCTAAGTTGACTTTTAGGGAAAATCAAGAGCCAAGACCTCAAGAGAGGGTTTGAGGGTCTCTAATGAGCTATATTGATCCATTTGTAACAATGGATTAATCCAAGAAGCTTGAGCAACAAGTCTCAATTTCATCTGCACCACAATTAGGGTTTTAAGGAAAAAGTCAACTACAACTTTGACTTTTGACCAGGACATGCTCCCAAGCCCTAGGACATACCCCAATATACCCTATGACACCCTTGGAACATTTCCATCAAGTTTGATTTAGGTCAAGGACATGATTTCATGAAGAATTGCACAGTTTGGAATTCATCTGATAAAAAGTCAACTGTGCACAAAAGTCAACTTTGACTTTTTGAGATTTTTCACCAAAATGGATTTTTAACCCTAAAATGATGTTAATGTATGAGTTGAATCATCATTCATCAAGAAAAATCAAAGAAAGTGGGATAACTTGTAAAAGGGGTAACCATAAAACTTAGAAAATTTTCTAAGTTATGGAAAAAGTACCACTAATGCACCAACTTTGGAGGACCATAACTCCTAAACCACAAGGCCAATTTTTTTCATCCAAAGATGGATTTGTAGGCCTCATTACCCTCTACAAAAACTTCAACTAGACCTAAGTCCAATTCATTAAGGATTTTGAGTTATAGAGTGATCAAAATCAAGAAATCACACTTTGTTCCAACACTTAGTGAAAATTTCACTAAGTCAGATTTTGCTTCACTTTTTGCCAAATGTAGGGGGATTTTTCACTTGGAATCAGAAGAGATCAAAATCAAACATGTTCAAACAGTTGTTGTATCATGTAAGGGCTTTCCAAAATGGCCAAGAACATTGCCAAATTCAACTTACACCATGAGATATGACATTGTCAAGTTGCCTTGCTGAAATCTGTCAAAGGCAAGGCAGATTTTGCATTTTGGCTCGATTTGCCAAAATCAACCAAATTCAAATGCTCCTATCCACTTGGATACCTCAGAGGATTGAATCTAAAGGGGACAATCACTGAGCCAAGCCTCCAAAGTCCATTGAACGAGAAATAGCATGTTGAACCTAGAATGGCCAAAATAGGGACAAGACTCCAAATTTGGATTGAAGCATTCAATGGAAGCATCAAGGCGGCATGGACTGAGCCATTCTCATCTGAAATCAGTCAAGACTTATCCAAGACCAAGGGAACCAAAGCTCTGTGCCCTAACCTCTAGTCAATGGCTAGAGGAGACTTGCATTTCCATTGGACAACATTGGCCAAAACTACTTACCAGTTGCCATTCACTATTCCTTGCAAAACAAACTTGCTCTACTATAAATAGAGCTCAATTGTGATCAGTTTGAGTACACCAAAGCCATCTAACAGATGCTTTCCTCAAAATCTCTTTCTCTTGGCAAAAATGCCTTTCTTAGCAAGGTAGCTATCGGGTTTTGAGTTTGAGAGCTTTTCCAATCAAACCAATCACTCACACACCTCACATACATCACATATGAACTGATCAAACACTTAGATCACTTCTGAAACACCAATTTCACAAAATCACCAGCTGGTTGCTCAAATTTTCAATCAAGTTGCAGCTGAGATGCCATGAATTAATCCAGCCAATTTCAATCAAGTCCAAGCATTCAAACACACTCCATAGGGTGTAGGGAAGTTGTTCAGATCATCATCACTTATCTGTAACACCTCCAAATGAAAAATCACATTGCACTTGCTGTCAGGGCTTAGAGGTAAGCATATACTTGGTCATCTCTCAATCTATGCATATTTCCTCGCACAATAATTTGGCCATATGTTCATAATTATGCATGGAATGTTTTCCCTCAATTAATTGCATTGTTTGAATCATGTATCAAAAATCCTAGCCTTCATGCAGAAATTAGGGTTCTTGAGGTTTCTTCGTGATTTCATGTTTTATGTTTAATTTAAATGAAATTAAGTGTTATAGACATGATCGTGAGGTTGAGACGAGCATAATGATATGTGGATTGCATGATATGATTACGTATTCAGTGAGATTGGATGGAAAACGCAAATCAGCCAAACCCAGAAAAACGCTCGTGTTCTTGCTTCTGTTCTTGGCGCCTTTTTCACAAATTCAAATATTTGAATTTTGTGATTTTGTTTAATTGATTCAAAAATTAATTTCTCTCAGAGTTTTAATGATTTTGAGTTGATTCTTTTTTTAATAATTCACAAAAATGTTAAAATATTTTATTTTATCAAAAAATCCCAAAAATATTATTTATTTCATATAATTGATATTTTTGCAAAGAATTAATGTTTTAATTGTTTTTTGACATTTTAAATATTTTTTCTACATTGATTTTGCAACTTTTAATGCTTTCTAATTATTTTGTAGGTCAATACTTAATTTTTGAAGCATTAATCCAAAATCACAATTTGTTTTTCATATGTTAAACAATTTTGATCATTTTTAATTGAATTTTTATTCAATTAAATACATTTTTGAAAACAAATTAGGGTTTTTAGATTAATTCAACCCTCATAAATCATTTTCAAAACCTTTTGGGCCTCTTGAGAGAGTGTAAGACCCAACCCACTTGTACAGAAATATTTTTGGGCCTCATTCGTTGTATAAGTCCCTCTGTACATTTTCAAATAAACGGCACGATCATCGCCTTTTGAAAAATAACCTTGGGTCTCTCTTTGAGCTATAATACCATTCAAAAAACACTTTGGGCCTCTAATAGAGTGTAATACCCAATCCCCTTTTAACCAAAACATTTTTAGGCCTAACTTATTGTATAAGTCCCTCCGCGTTAAAAGAAAACATCGGCGTGATCGCCATTTTTAAACGAATAATCAATTGGGCCTACCCCGTGTTATAAGCCCCACTCTTTTTCTTTAAACCTTTTGGGCCTCTTGAAAGAGTGTAAGACACATCCCTTTGTACAGAAAACCTTTTTTGGCCTCAGTCACTTGTATAAGTCCCTCTGTACAAATTCAAACAGTGCGCTCACTGATAAAACCCTGGGCCTCTCCTTGAGCTGTAAGCCCCAAATCTTTCTTTTTCAAAGCACTTTCTCCTTTGATTTTGAATATACAGTTGTTTTCAATCTTTCTTTGTTGAACAACTAACCAAACAGCATGGAAGCTCTACAACCGAGTAAGTGGTTATCACTTTCATTTACCGCTTTCATATACATATAAACTGTATTGTGGGGCTGTTTCACTGTAAGTCTTCTTTCATAAACTCATATCAACTGTGTAATAATAGTATAGATATTTAGAGTTTCCCCAGCAACTACGTCTAGCACTAGGTAAAACCGTTTCAATCACTCTTAGAAATAGTCTAAACTAGATCCCCATAGGATTACCAGACACAGTCTTCCCTCCTCTTGGGGTTAAACAATATGGAGATATGAAAGGCAACATTCTATGTGAACCCTTTCATAGACTGTCACTTGTAGAAGTTGTCAAAGAAACTCTATTCCCCAGAGATGATCTCTTCTCCGTGGATTGCATCTCTTGAGTTTCTTCCAAATTCTCGAACTTTCCTGACTTTGATCTATTCTTGGTGAATAACATTGCCTTGAATTTCTCGGGGTTTGGGGACCCACGGGCTTCTTAAAAGCACTTGTCAAGAGACTCTACTCCCCAGAGATGATCTTTTCTCCGTGAATGGCATCTCTTGAGTTTCTTCCAAATTCTCGAACTTTCCTGACTTGATCTATTCCTTGTGAATATCTTGCCTTGAATTTCTCGGGGTTTGGGGACCCATCGGCTTCTTAAAAGCAATCAGCCTCCTCTTGGGCATCGTACAAGGACCCACCGACTTCCTAAAAGCAACCCAGCCTCCTCTTAGGCTTCGTATAATGATCTCTTCCTCCGGGAATGATAGCCTCCTCTTGGGCTTAGTACAAGGACTCGTCGGCTTCTTAAAAGTTTCCAGCCTCCTCTTGGGCTTCGTACAAATTGTCCCAACGACCTCCTAGAGGTATAGGAACAGAACCTAGTCATCCTCATAGAACAGTCCTTTCATAGAGTCTACTACTGTTTCTCAAAGCATAGTACAAAAAGATGAAACTCTTAACTTGGACAGTCTAACTTCCTTGAGTCTCAAAAACATTCTCAAGTGACCCCTTCGTTAAATAGGAAGGAAACCCGTAGACTCGGATAGTCTCAATACCCTTTGGATTTCCCGTTTCCCCAAAGAGAAGAAAATAACCCTGATCCTCGAATCAAATCCCTGAGTACAGTGTTGCTCATATAAGAACTGATTTTCTCTTTCAAAATCAGTATACTGGACCTGTCACTTAACTGAAACAGTCACCTTAGCCTCCTCTTGGGCTTTGTACAATGATTCTCCCCAGCGGAGCTAACAATTCTAGCCTCCATCTCGGGCTTCGTACGAGATACAAAAGACTCCCCGAGTGGAGTCAAACAACGTTTAGCCTCTCTCTCGGGCTTTGTACGAGACACATAAGAGACTCCCTCATTGGGTCAATCACCCTTTCGCCTCTCTCTCGGGCTTTATACGAGATACAAAAAGGTTCTTATTGAGCCAAACAAATTTTAGCCTCCATCTCGGGCTTCGTACGAGATACAAAAAACTCTCTTGTTGAGTCAAATAGCCTTCATCTCGGGCTTTATACGAGATACCAAAAGATTCCATCGTCGGGTCAAAACCTTTTAGCCTCTCTCTCGGGCTTTGTACGAGACACATATTAGCCTCCTCTTAGGTTTTGTATAAGAAAACCACTGGTTAATCCAATTAACCTTTTAGCATCAAAGCCGTGCCTCGTTCACAGTACACAAACATCAACAACTCCTTCCCCTTCATCTAATCGCTGTAAGCGGCAAGCCTCTGGATCATCTACATCCATGCCACTGTCCCTCTTTTAGCATGAGAAATTCCTAAGGAAAGATATCATTGCTCTACACTGAGTTAAAGTCTTCTCCTTCAGGTTGGAACTCCCCTATAAAAGAAATTATGGCATTGCTAGGATCCGCGTATCCCGGTTAAAGTAATTCTCCTTTATAAACAGTTGTGACAAACATACCTTCTTTAGAGATGACAAATTATCTCTAAAGTCAACACCCTTTAGCTTCATATCTTGGGCTTTGAACAAGATACAAATAGACTTTTCAGCTTCACATCTTGGGCTTTAAACAAGATACAAATCACCTTTTCGCTTCACGTCTTGGGCTTCGAACAAGACACCAAAACAACCATTTCCTCCCATAGAATAGGAGGAACTAAGAACGCTCTGATTTCCCTGTTTCGGTAAACGGGAATACGTAGGCATAAGATTGAAAGAAAAATCTTAGCGAGCACACTAAACAAAAAACCCAAATCCCATATCAAAAGCAGTAATTCAAAAACATCAGTCCTAACATCCTAATCCTTGTTCCCCGCCAGAAACCCTCTGTCTAGATAAAAAGAAAGAAACCAGTATTGGCGAAAATACAAATAACCAGTACAAAGGCCCCCCCACATTGATAGCATCCGTAACCTAACAGACCGCTGTTTAAACTCAGTATGCAAAGCAGGGTTAATTGGAGACATCTATTTCCCTTCCTTCATCAGCTTAATAGGATAAAAAATGAATCGACCTGTAGTTTAAGCTCAAACCGCAGAGAGCGACCATCGCTTAAGAACCGCGTCCAAAATCGTTCGCTACACCCTCTCGTTAAATAGGAAGTAAACCCGTAGACTCGGACAGTCTCAATACCCTTCGGATTTCCCGCTTCCTTAAAGAACAGGAATAACCCGGATCCTTGAATCAAATCCATGAGTACAGTGTTGCTCATATAAGAACTTATTTTCTCTTTAAAATTAGTATACTGGACCTGTCACTTAACTGAAACAGTAACCACAGCCTCTTCTTGGGCTTTGTACAATGATTCTCCCCAGCGGAGTCAAACAACATTTAGCCTCTCTCTCAGGCTTTGTACGAGACACATAAGAGACTCCCTCGTTGAGTCAATCACCTCTTTTGCCTCTATCTCGGGCTTTATACGAGATACAAAAAGGTTCTTATTGAGCCAAATAAACAACAGCCTCCACCTCGGGCTTCGTACGAGATACAAAAGACTCCCTCGTTGAGTCAAAAACCTTTTAGCCTCTCTTTCGGGCTTTGTACGAGACACATAATCGCCTCCTCTTAGGCTTTATATAAGAAAACCACTGGTTAATCCAATTAACCTTTTAGCATTAAAGTTGTGCCTCGTTCACAGTGCACAAACATCAACAACTTTTTCCCCTTCATCTAATCGCTGTAAGCGGCAAGCCTCTGGATCATCTACATCCATGCCACTGTCCCTCTTTTAGCATGAGAAATTCCTAAGGAAAGATAGCATTGCTCAACACTGAGTTAAAGTCTTCTCCTTCAGGTTAAAACCCCTCTAAAGGAAATTATGGCATTGCCGGATTCACAAATCCTGGTTAAAGTAATTCTCCTTTATAAACATTTGTCATAGACAAACCCCTCTTTAGAGATGACAAATTCTCTCTGAAGTCAACACACTTTTAGCTTCACATCTTGGGCTTCGAACAAGATACAAATAAACCTTTTAGCTTCACATCTTAGGCTTTGAACATGATACAAACCACCTTTCGCTTCACGTCTTGGGATTTGAACAAGACACCAAAAACAACCATTTACTCCCATAGAATAGGAGGAACTACGAACGCTCTGATTTCCTTGTTTCGGTAAACGGGAATACGTAGGCATAAGATTGAAAGAAAAATCTTAGCGAGCACACTAAACAAAAACCCAAAATCCCATACTCTCATGTATCTATCAAAAGCATTAGTCCTAACATCCTAAATCCTTGTTCCCCGATATAAAGTCCTAGAAAGAGAAAAAGAAAACCGTGTTGGCGAAAATACAAATAACCAGTACAAAGGCCCCCCACATTGATAGCATTCGCAACCTAACAGACCGCTGTTTAAACTCAGTATACAAAGCAGGGTTAATTGGAGACATCTATTTCCCTTCCTTTATCAGCTTTAATAGGATAAAAAATGAATCGACCTGTAGTAAACTCAACCGCAGAGAGCGACCAACACTTAAGAACCGCGTCCAAAATCGCTCGCTACAGAAAAATGGCGCCCACCGTGGGGCTTTTCTCTGTTTTTCTTTTTCTCTTTTTCATCTCTTGTGTGAATACCACAGATTGGGGCTTCCGCCGGGGAACCCAATTTTCTGTCAGGAACTTAGGATTCATAGCTTTAAAGGTCTAGGATGTTTAGGACAAATATATATACTGCTCTTCCTAATTGCTATAAATGTTTATTTTTCTGCTAATGGGAATGCGTGTGATGCCGCATGTGGAAAGATCAAGTATACACTTAAGATAAGTGATGGCGACGAGGTCGACCATCAACCTCAGTGGAGGATGACCAATGCAACCCATTCTCTCACCTAGACAATGGGCCGATTGTTAAGTCTGAGAAGCTGAGGAGCCAAACCCTTTCGTAGTGCGGAAACTATCAGGAATAGTTTTTACGCGATACTACCCTCATTTGAGGCTGGTGATCTATTCTCGGTGAATGGAACTTACTCTAAGATTGCTCTACAACTCGCTGGTGATCCGCTTGTTGTTTTGCTTTCCTGGGAGGAGCTGATGATAATGAGTACAGGTACAAAAATCACCTTAGTATAAACCTTTGGGGATGAGTAGAGCCTTGACTTCATGACAACGACCCTTTGACCCCATGTTTTTTCTATGTTTTTGTGTGATGCATTCATGCATTCATTTAAAAAAAACATTAAAACATTCAAAAAAATTTCTCTTCTAGTCTCTCTGTTTTTCAAATTAAACTATGACTGTGATTGCAAATATCAGAGAAAGGGATTGCGCCAATGGATTTTGGTAGAAGGAGAACTCACCAGTATACCTTCAAGGTTCCAAAACTAGAGGATTTGAGAAGGTTAACAAAAATGATCACTAACCCTGAGGCTTTCAGAGCCAAGCACGGGGGTTTGCTACCACTATTAAGAGTCCATGTGATTGAGGGAATCATGGATGTGCTCATTCAGTTTTACGATCCGGTTTATCACTGTTTCACATTCCCGAATTACCAGCTCGCACCAACGCTGGAGGAGTATTCTCATCTGATCGATCTACACATTACAGATCGAGCTCCATTTTTTGGACTGGAAGAAATTCCAAAGAATCAGACTATTGCAAGAGCAATTCATTTGGACGAGTCTGAGGTCAGGACTCACATAACCACTAAGGGTGGCATCCAAGGTTTGCCAGCCCAGTTCTTGACAAAGAAAGCCCTGTATTTTGCCAGTATAGGAAACGTGACTGCTTTTGAAAGCATCTTTGTCTTGCTCACCTATGGGTTATTTTTGTTTCCCAACATCAATAACTTTGTAGATATCAACTCCATTAAGGTTTTTCTCATTGGAAACCCTGTGCCGACTTTGCTTGCAGATGCGTATCATTCTGTACACTTGGGAAATTTGTACAACGGATGGGAGATCACATGCTGTGTACCTCTGCTTTACAAATGGTTTATCTCTCACTTGTCCAAGTCTGCTACTTTTTGGGATTGTAAGAGTGCCTTACGTTGGTCGCAGAAGATCATGTCTCTTACCAACTCTGATATAGATTGGTGTAATAGGATCTATGATGGGATCAGGATCATTGACCGTTGTGGAAACTTCCCCAACGTACCCCTCATAGGAACTAAGGGAGGAATCAACTACCATCCAGTTCTCGTTCGTCGTCAATTTGGATACCCGATGAGACACGTCCCACGGGGTGTTCATCTGGAAGGTCTTTTCTTCAAAGAAGGAGAAAATGACAGAACACTAAAGATGGAAATAATGCATGCTTGGAAACAGGTTCATAAGAAAGGACGAGAGTCTCTAGTAAAACCGGATTGTGTCTCGGTGGAGCCTTATCTCCATTGGGTACAAACTAGAGCTCTTAAGCTAAAAATGCCTTATCCTCGTTACGAAATTCTTCCGCCGAGGGAATCTGTCATGTATTTCATGACGGAAACGGAAAAACTTCAGGTTACTCTCAACAAAGTTCAAAAGGAGAGAAGGTCTTGGAAGAACAAGTACCGCACCCTCGACGTAGAGTGCATCAAAATACAGCAATTACTGAAAGAGAAAGATGCTCTGATTGAAATTTTGGAGCAACATGCCGTAGAGAATCAAGATGACCAAAGGAATTTGCTCACTCCTTTCACCTGGCAAAGGAATGACAACCCGACAACGGCCCAAGAACCCCGGTCAAAGAAAAGGAAGATACGAGAATCAGCACCCGATTTCTCTTCAGAGGGGACTCGGGACCCATTAGTTTAGGTTTCTGTTTCTGCACCTTGTAATCTACTGTATTTCCATTTCTGTAATCCTTTGAATTCAATAAAAAGGGGTTTCCCCACCGTTTGATATTTGCAATCTAATTGTCGAAGTTTATTTTGATTAAACCAAAAAAACAATTAATATAATCATTGCATTCATCATTCTCACATCGCGTATTCTTCTTACCTACGAATCTCACGTTTGTGTCTCGGTTCTAGAGTCAAATTGTCTCATTCGTATAATACTCGGGCCAATCGTCAGAAAATGATGGATGATCTTGAGGAAGAAAACAGAGAGTTGAAGGAAGAGATCGACGCTCTGAGAGAGGATATGAGAAAGCTTCGTAACGACATGCAAGCCATGGCAGAAGCTCAGCTACAACGAACTGTGATCTCGGAGATCACCTCAATGCCCATCGTGGAGAAGTATGATCCTAGGTATCAAATGCCGAAAGATCGTCCTTGGGGCATGTCTGTTAACTCTATCCCGGAAGGATATGTTCCGCCGGTCACTGAGGATCAGGGAATCACAACTGAAGTCGCTGGGCCTGAAGGTTACAAACTTCGGGAAAGCGAAGATGCCAGGGGAATACTGAAGACTCCTGAAGGTTACAAACTTCAGGAAATGCCAAGACTCACTGCCGTAGTCACAGTACCACCCCCTGTGGTGCACACTGTCCCGGAAGGACAGTGTTGCACCCCAAAATTTGCTCTCCTTACTTTATTACTTTCTGGCTTATGTTGCATTGCATTTTGCATTATCATGTGTGCATATCATTGGTTCTTAGCATGGGGTCAAGGTGCCTGAGGCAGTGCTTCAGAGGGTCAAGCAAGAGTCCTGGTATTGTCCAAGAGAGCTCAGGTGGATCATCCTTTCCTAACCAGTGCATAGATTAGGGTTTCGAGATTCTTGGGTTTATTGCTTCAATGGGAAAGTTCCTTGGGTTTTTATCATCATCAAATGGCATATCTTGTCTTTGTTGGAGAGGATACACATCATATTCAGAGGAATTTGGATTTGGAGACTGTGTTATTTCCTCCTAGACTGAGGATACCATAACTAGGGTTTGCTATAAAGTCAGTTTATTTCTGATTTTTTGGGCAAGACTTGATTCTATGGTATTCCTTGGCTCCCTAAGTATCTAGGGATGGGAGGTTGTCCATCAGTTTGGTTCAGGAGAGATTCAACTGGCCAATGGAGTGGGAATCAGGTGAATTGGGGAAAAGTCAACTGTGCAGAGGAAAAAGTCAACTCCTGACTTTTTGAGATCAAATTCATGTTCCTCATCTCAAATATGTCCATGGATGAGATTTGATCAAGAAATGCTCGAGGATTCATGAAAAAATCAAGAATGTGGAAAAGTTACTAAAAAAGGAAGTTTAGGGTTTTAGAAACTTACTATTTTGGGTAAGTTCTTAACTACTTTCAAAGACAGTTTTCACCATGATCAAGGCTTCAGTTGCAAATATTTTTCACATGAAAGTTGTAGTATGAAGTTTTCTCTTCAAAATGAGCACAAGAATCATGTTGTTTGAATCATTTTTGGATAAGTTATAGTGCTCCAAAGTTGATCATTTTTACTTTGCGAATTTGGAAAAAAAGTGGAATTATTTCTAAGTCATTTGGCCAGATTTGAGGACACTATTTCAAGTCAATTTTTCACATACTTCCAAGCATCATTTCCACTCTTCTTCAACATAAGTTCTGTTCTCCATATTTCATACTCTTCATTGGATCTTCGGTTGTCTCAAATGGAGTTGTGTGCACTAAGTTATGGCCACGAAAAATGTTGGGTCCAAGTTGTGTTAAAAGTCTCGTAGCACGATGATGTACACATTTTACACGACTTGTAGTACATTATTTTGTGTCAAGATCATTACCAATATAAGCAAAACATTCCATGCACCCTTGGCATGATTTTGGGAAGAAAATGGTGTGGTATCAATACTTGCCTTTTTTGGCCGAATTCCAAATGGTTTATTCCCACATCATGGGCCTCAAATAACTCTCCAAAATCCATCATATATAAGTGACCAGAAACCCTAAAAGGAAGGGGGGATTCATTCTAGTACACGGCCGCAGGCTTCAGACCAAGGAGCAGCTTCACTCGCCCACTAGGTAACTTCTTCAAACTCTTTTTTCTCTCACACTTTGTTTGATAGCATGCCTAGATCCAAATGTTTTAGGACATGTTAATCTTGCTTACATATGGCATTTGAATCTATCAGAAGTGTGGACATCGTTTAAATCGGGTTATGTTGATATGTTTGAATGTGTGAAACGATATTCGTACCCGTGTCTTTGGGCTCATTTATCTCTATGTTTGAATGATCTTCTGGGAAAAAAATTATGCCATGCTGATCTATGTTCTTTGCACTTTAATTCTGGGTGTTATTTTGTTTAATTTGGTGGAGAATTCATGGAGAAAAATGATGAAGAAGTTGGAACATGGAGGCTGCGCACCCTGCGTCGTCACGTTGCATGGTTTTGTGTTTAGGTTTTTTTGTTGAAGAAGATGACGACGTGTTGGCATGGGAGTGGCCGGTTTATTGTTTTTGTCTCATTTGATTTAAATGGGACTTGACCGATTGAGGTTCATGTCCACATATTTTTCTTGGAACACGTTGGTTCTTTTCCTTTCCTCTTTTATTTCAGCTTTATTTTTTTCTTTTTTATTTTATTTAAGTCTGATGGGATGTATCTTGGGGATTGGGTATGTGCCCTCATTGCTTTCCACGCCCCCTATTTTAATGGCCCAAAGCGCATTGAACTTATTCTAGTTCCTGAACAAATTACTGAATACACCCCTGGATTTTTTCCCTTCATATTTTATTTTATTTAATCACTTCATTTTCATTTTCAATTATTAAAAATAGTTTTTTACATCTAAAAATCATCATAAAATTCATACATCATTTTTATCATTTTATAAAATTTTCAAAAATTTTATTTTTTATTTTTATTTTATTTTTATCATTTAAATTAATTATTTATTCTATATTCTTTTAGAATTATCCATCTAATGCATACCTAAATTATTTATTTTATTTCTCTACAACCATAAAATATTTTTAATCCGTTTATTTTGCATTCATTCACCAACATCCTAAATTACATAAAAATATTTTTCTTTCATTTTTAAATTTATTTCATATTGCATTTAGGTCCTTCCCTTTGGCACACTGAGCCCTAATTCCCACCTGAACTCTGCCTAATTATTTGAATGACTAATATCTTGATTTTTTGCAGGGACTTTTGATATGTTGTTTGCCTCTGGTTGAGGAACCTTAATGTTTAATTTGGGAATTTTAGGAGTCATTTTCTAATTATCTGATTTGTTTTCACTTGAGACTTTCTTGCAGGCACATCCTTGACCTTGTATGATTATCTGTTTGAAAAGGCACTTGTGCCATTTTCTTTGGGGTTGTTTCTTTGTTTCTTTGATTCATGTTTGGATGATAATCATTGTTGTTTGACATTGTTTGATTTTCATTCACCTCATCTCTCTTACTTATGTCTATTCTGTACTAATCTTTTATGCAGGGCCTAAGGTAAGTTCTTTAAGGATATGGATAAGTATCCATGGTCACCCTTACTTTTTCCTTCCCTCATCTTCTTTCTTTAGGATTAGGTTATCTTCAAACCTCACTAACCATAGGTCACCCATGCATGATAACTTTAGGACTCATAGTCCCCCTTTAGAGTTACCCTTGTGTCTTCTCTTTTCTCATCTCAAATTTCTTTAAAACACTTAATAAGGATAAATTGTATTGCGCACGAGCCTTAAGCGTGGGGAATGAGAAATGAGGGGCTTCCTCTCATCTTTCTAGAGTGCTTAGCGAGCGTCTTGTCTTGGGACGATGCGTTAAGTATTCGCCCCTGTGCCCTAGACTTTGGTGCAATGTAACTTAAGAACTAACTTAAGCCACTTCTGTCCTAAAAAACACAAACCAACTTCAAAATTTTTTGTCCTTCGGGATTTCCAAACTTAAAGGCTATTTTCAAAAAGGGCACGTTACTTTCCGTCTGAGACGCAAATAGGCATCGACCCTAACTGCCGGACGGGAACTTAACGTCGCTCATAAAAAACACAAAAAGAACTTCGTCCGAACTACATTGACTCTGAATTCCCCATTGCACAAAGGGGGTACGTAGGCCTAGGACGTCGACGTCCTACCGAGTCGGTCTTTGTTTTCCCTCTCCGTTTTAGTACAGCCCTAGATGATAGTATAACTTACCCTTAGAATAGACAACAAGCGTGGATCCCATCGAGTACGATGGACGCGCGGGGTGCTAGCACCTTCCCCTCGTGTAACCGACACCCGAACCCAGGCTATGGTTGCGATGACCATTCCTTTCCCTCTTCCTCAGGTTTATGCGGTGTTCCCTTTCCCTCTCTTGGGATAAATTTACACGGCTGGCGACTCTGTTTTTCCGCGCCACTCTCGCATTTGTACCTGGATGAAAATCCTGGGAGCGACAGCTGGCGACTCTGCTGGGGATTCTGGTTGACCTATGTTGGTCCATCCCTAAGCGAGTCAATCCTAACGCTTGCTTGTCTCTTTGGGTGTTTTGTTTTTGATTTGCTTTATGTTGTACTTTATTTTTATTTTCTGCATTTCATCCTTTACTGTCATGCTGCTGTGCTGTGCTGGTTGTCTTTATTTTGCAGGTTGGGTGGGTCTGAGAGATAAGCCCACTACCAAGGCTTGAGAATACCCTAGGACTAGAGTGGAAAGTAGTGGGACCTACGTGCCCGCTTGGTACGTTTATGTGTTCACGAAATTCACAACCAGACGAGGCTATCTTGGGATGCATTCTAACGTGTGTGTCTTGCGCATGTTGGGGTGTTGATCTAGAGAGCTGTCGACTCTGGTGACTGATCATTGAGGACCTTAGTGGAAACATCCCTCTTTAGTGGTGACAGTGGTAGACCACATCCTGTGGCAAACCCATTCGCACCCGAGGGCCCGCTTTGGAACTCGCATAGGATGGCCCCTACGTTTTGAAGAGAATCAGTGGAGGCACTCCTCGATTGACTTTAGTACTGTACCCCGAGGGATGAATGTACTATTGTTTCTCGACCTCAGTGCCAAAACTGAGGACCTTCCGCTTTGGAGAGTCAGTTGAGGCCTCCTCGATTGATGATGGTGCCAAACCAGAAATGGTGAACGTATCATCATTTCTCGACCTGAGAGCCCGGGATATTGAACATCCTAGTACCCACACGTGAGAGGGGATGGGCGTTTGCAGGTTTGCAGGTAACCGAAACCTTCAACCTACCCTGTTTTTCTGGATTTCTCATCAACGTCTGATTATTTGGGTTCCTCAGTGGTTCAGAGTTCTGGTTTTCTGGTTTCTCGTTCAGCTAACAGTACAGCACATCCACCAGTGTGCCTTGACCCCATGTTTGCATGAGCATATCATTTTCTTGCATTCTGACGTGTTTGACATTTTTCAAGGCTTGCATCTTACTCTTGATTCCGGTTTTCTGAGGTTACTTCAGTATGGATGTTTAGAGAAAGAAGACTGTTACTTATTCATTCCCAGAACCGACTTTGACACTGATTCACAAACTGATTAATATGGCTGGTTCCGGAGTTCGTACAGAGTTCAGTGGAAGGTATGGAAGACTTCTGAAATTGGTCTATAACATCTCCAAGTACGAGAAGGATGCCATTCACACACTTCTTCAGTTTTACGATCCGTCTCTGCGTTGCTTCACTTTCCCGGACTACATCTTGGCACCAACGTTGGAGGAGTTCTCATTTATTTTGGGAATTCCTATCAGTCATGATATAGTTTTCTTTTCTGAGGAACACCCGGGTATAAAAGAAATGGTTGTGGCTCTTCATATTAGTGAATCCGTCCTGAACAGTAATATTGAAGAAAAACAAGGAGTTAAGGGTTTCCTATTGAAGTTCCTGTTTGATCAAGCCTGCATACATGTCAAAGAGAAGAAATGGACTGCTTTCCAAGCTATCCTAGCTATTTGTATCTATGGGATTGTTTTGTTTCCGAATATTCCTGATCTGGTGGATATGCATGTCGTCAGAATCTTTATTTCAAAGAATCCTATACCTACCTTGCTAGGTGATGTGTACCACTCAGTTCACTATAAGAATGAGAATAGGCGTGGGAAAACTGTAAGTTGCTGTGCACCACTCTTAGCTACTTGGTTTTTGAGTCGTCTCCCTGAATCTGGCGCTTTCGTTGATACGAAAGATTCTCTGAAGTGGTCTAAGAGGGTTATGGGCTTGACTGCTGATAACATCGTTTGGATTAATCGTGACTTGCTAGGAATGGAGATTATTTGCAAATGCGGAGAATTCCCTAATGTTCCCTTGATAGGGAGGAAAGGTGGAATTAACTATAATCCCTCCCTAGCTATCAGACAGTTTGGCTATCCTTTGAAAAATCCACCCGAAGAGCGAGATGTCCGAGAATCCTTATTCTTCAATGGTATTGAGGATCAAGGGTTGATAAGGAAACTTGTGAATGCTTGGAAACAGGTGACTAAGAAGGGTAAGATCCCATTCGGGAAAAGTAACAATCGGGCTTTCCCTCCCTATAAAGAGTGGATTAAGAAGATAGCAGAAGAGGAGCTTCTTCCATTCCCGGTGGAACCACCTTTGTATCCTTTGGTGATCGAGCCTCCTACCACCGTTGAGTTGGAGAAGTATAACAAATTATGGGCTGAAAAGGAAAGGTTGCGGGAAGAAAATAGTGAGCTAAAGAGAGAAATTTATCAGTGAAAGCATGAGCGGGGTGAAGCCGTTCATACTGCCAAGTTGAAGACAGAGCTCCTTGCTAAAGCAGAAAAAGAGCTTGCTGACATGGTCGCATCCAGAGAAAGAATGAAACAAGCTTTGGATGGTATCAGTAACGTTCTCAGGACCAAGGAGGAGGAATTAGGCAAGGCTTTGTTGAAGATTCATAGGTTCAATGACCACCAAGAAACTGCCATGGCTGAGAATAGGAGAAAGGAAGACGCTTACCTAGCTAAGATTGATTAATTGGAGTCGACGCTCAAGAAGAAAGACGCTGAGATCTTATCAGGGATATTCAAGAGACAAGTAGTCGAAGATCGACTCAAGGAAGCCATAGCCTCCATGGAAGAACTGAAAGTCCAAGCTGAAGTGAAGAAACCTAGACACGAGGGTCCTAGCATGGATGGTGTTTCTGGAGAAGACGCTTGGGAGTTACATTGCCGATATTTGGATGGGATCGTACACAGGAGAGACCTTCTCATTCAAGGGCTAATTCAGAGGCCGAAGCATCCCGATACCAGAAAGCTGTTCAAGGAGATTCAAGACTGGTGCAGAAAGCATAATGGATGGGGGGAGGGGGTTGACACTTGTGAACTTTGATGATATGCCATAGTCCTGTTCTCTTTTATTGTATTTGGATCACCACCAGGCTTGTTGGTTGGGACCTAGGGTTTTTTATTCAGACTCGTTATCTCGGATTTATGATTGTTCACATTTGGCTTTTCTCTGGTTTTCTTAATATACGAGCAGAAGTTTCATTATATCTTGTCATTAAACCGGAATCAAGGGGTGGATCGCCTTGTGAACTTTCAAACACGTCCATTTGCATTTGCATATTCATAATCATTTTGCATAATCATTTTGCATGACAGGTGTTTATCTCTGGTGTTCTTATCTTGTTATAATCTCAGAATTGCAGAGTTGATCATGGAACGAGTTCAAGCTGAGTTGAGGGAAATGCGAAGCCGGATGGGGCAATTTGGGGAAGACATGCTCCAGGAGCAGAAAATGATGAGGGAGGAGATCAATCAGCTAAAAATTCAGATGGGTTTGATTATGGAAATTTTGAATGGGGTGTTGAAGAAGGAAGATAGTCAAGTGCCCGCTTCCACAGCTGAGGTTCTCATTACTCCCATCTCTTTGGGGTCTCCTCTAGACCATGGATTACCTCGTGGATCCTCTCCCCCGTCAGAAATTTTTCATCAACAACCATTTCTTGAGGGTCTTAATCCAGAGAAGCTTGATAAGAAGTTTGATCAGATTCCGATACCATACGCACAGTTGCTTCAGCACTTGCTCAAGTTTCAACTAATTGAATTGATTGCTGCGGGACCTCCACACACCAAGTTTCGTATGGGTTCCAATGTCCATGATAGGTGTGAATTCCATTCAGGGGCACCTGGTCATAATGTTGAAGACTGTAAGATTCTTAAGTACAAAGTCGAAGAGCTCATTGATTCAGGGGCAATCAAGTTTACATCAGTTGGCACTGGTAAACAAAGTGATGTTACTCCCAGTGTGGCAAAGGGACTGAGGACTCCCTCTTTTACTAAAGGATCCACCTCGCGCCAGGGATCTCTTCCACAACCCTTGTTCATGCCTCAGCTGAATGCGGAAAGGAGAATGCAAGCGCAGGTGAGGCGCCCAAATCAGCATCGACAGCAGAATTATCAACAACAGGGGCAACCAAGACCAAGAGGGCCCAAGAGGACAATTGATCCTGTTCCAATCCCTTATAGTCAGCTGTTTACGCGTCTGCTCAAGAAGTCTCTGATTCAAACAAGGGGTACCGCGCCAGTACCGTACCCAATTCCTCTGGATTATAACATGACTTCTAGGTGCGAGTTCCACTCGAAAACGTTTGGGCACACAATTGATGAGTGTAATGTATTCAGGCACAAGGTACAAGACCTGGTAGACTCAGAGATCATTGTATTCACTAAAGATGATATGTACATCAATGGAAGCCTCCTTTCTCAAATGAACACACAGTCTGCAAGTACGTCCAGACAGAATTAAGCTTCCTCAGCAATGGCAATCTTTAGCTTCTTTACTTGCATTTTCATTTGTAGTTGTTATTTCTTGTTAAAGCATCGTATGTATGCAAGACTTGTTTGTTTTTATGATGATATTAATGCAATGAGTATGTTTTCCTTGAAGTAATCCATTCGTATTCACTCTTAATTGTTTTTTTTATGCACTGCAATACCAATTTTCTTTGTTTAGAACTCTCGAGGGAGGATGACGAAATAAGAACGCAGGTTTCTAATGGTACGCTTTTGGATAGAACCCTGTTGAGGATGTACATGCATTGTTTCAAACCCCTAAACACTGGAGATATAAGGGAGATAGACCCTCGTTAACCCCTTTGAGCCTTGAAGTAGGAGTTTCCTTCGTATGAAAAAAAACCCTCATAATTAACCCAGGGGCAGGGTAGGCGTCAGTTAGTCTGACCGAGCGTTCAAATTTCAAGGAGAGTGTGTGTCTGAGGAACCATTACCTTCTTCCCACCGACAATAGATGCGAAACCACGATGGTCATCCATCAACAACTAAGGAGTGAAGCAGTCACAACCCTGTCAAGCAAGTAAGACAACCAGTGTCACACGCTTTGTTCAAAAGAGGGATATAAAAAGAAAGAAAAGAGAAAAGCCCGCTAAGTCGAAGCGACTTAGGCAAAAGTTAGGGCATCCCGCTGGACTTCAAAAATCGAAAAAACTCAAAAAAGTCTGTCCAGGCAAAATTAGGGATAAAAAAAAAGGGAAAAAAGCAAAGGCGTTACAAGAGAAAATCCTCGATAAGAACAAATTCGTGTGATTACGGACACAAAAAAGGGGTGACTGTCATTCCAAACCCTCCTTAGGTGCCAAACCATTAGTGGCATAGGTTCTTTGAAGATCATAAACCTTTTGGAGAGATGAGCGTTTGGGTCAGATTTACTGAACATAGGACTGAAGAACATCACGAAGATGGGTGGGCACCGATAAATTTTGAGCCATAAATCCTTTTTTCTGAAACCGTGAACCTGACCACGTTACAACCCGTAAAAGTCCTAATTGAAACAGGGTTTATTCCGAAAACATACTTCAACAGGACAGCGTTCCTGACTCCTATGAGTTGTGCTAATAAGATTTGTTGGTATTGCATGTTCGCATTGTTTTACCATTCAAAAATCAAGGTCGCATCCCAGCAAGTGATTCGTTCACAAGGCTTTGCGACACATTTTCATATAAAAACTTCAAGGTGAACATGAATGTTGCATTAGGATTATCATTCTCATAAATAACTTGTTTTGTTTGCATACATGTGCCTAAACATCAATGGCAACTTACACAGTGAACGTCAGTCAAGAAGCTTGATCCTGCCAAGTTGGGATGCTTGAAAATTCTGAAGGACAATCATATCAAGGGGCATACTGCCAAGAGACTCAGTGTAAAGTGGGCTCTCCCCAGTAAGTCGCATTAAGGTGTAGCCAATCTGGGGCAGTCACGTCGAGAAATCCCTCCGAAATTCAATTATTCTGGGGCATTCATTCTAAGATCAGGGGCAAAGCCACTTCAAAGCTCATATTGGGGCAGGCCACCACTAGAGCGTGGGAGATTGTCCACTCCTAAAAATGGTTAATTGAAAACACCTCCTCAAGGTTCAGAATACTGTGACAGAGTATTTTCAAGTCATTACAAATCCTTTCGAGGCAAGTTACTTCATGGGTTATGAAGTCTGGGGCAGTTATGTCGAGACCTGATAAATCTCTCCAAGAGTTTGAAGACCCTGGGGCAGTACGAACGCTCGGTCTTCTATAAAATCCTCTTGAGATAATTTCTTCAGTTACACCTGGTGGTCTGGGGCCAGTGGGAAGTTCAAAGGGCTGTTTATGACCGTAGGGCAGGTCAGGTTGGAGGGCAACAAGATTGTATTTCCCCAGCGGTTTGCTCTCCCCAGCATTGAGATTGCACTTTCCTCAGTAGAGCAGACCTTCCCCAGCAGGGCAACTGTTCCTCAGCAGAACGGACTTCCCCCAGCAGAAGACTTGGAAAGTATTTTCTCCGAATCAAGACGTTATTTCCCCACAGGATCATGGTGCTCACTTCCCCCATCCAGTCAGGAAGTGTACTTTCACCAACAATGTCATATTCTAATCCCCAACAAGGTGGGGGTAAGGGCATTCTCCCCTTCAGCAGTTCAGAATATCCCCAAGCAGGATGGTATTATGGGTTGGTATCCCCCAGCAGGTCCTAAGCCCGTCTGTTTGTTGACAATCCTCGGCAGCAAACTTCCGGTTCCGTTATTGGCGTCCATTCTCAACTCCCCCAGCAGAGAGGAAATCTCAGGTTTTGGATATTACCTTCAGTAGAGGACAGGTATAATCCCCGGTAGTGTGGATATTCTTTTGGGACTTCATCCCCAGCAAAAATTGTTGATCCAAGGAGTCGATCAATGTGATCCTTCTTAGCAGAGTTCCTAGGTTCAGAGGACAATTTATTTTTGTCATCCCCGGCTAAATTGATCTTTTCTCTCCGGCATTTATTTTGCTGGAGGGACCCTGTTTGCATATCATAAGCATTGCATCCCCAAAACGCGTAGCATTTCCACTTCGTGTGGAGCATTACGGCAAAATTCAAACATTCGCATTCCAAAGCATAGGCCAGGTTTGATACTTTCCTTGCCAGTTCTCTTTCTCAGCAGAGATGGCATAACTCAGGAGATTTTGGAGGGATGCGTTCCTCATACTTGTGCCCCCCGGCAGAGTCTTTTATTTAGACTTCACCTCCCCCAACGGAGTCATCTTATCTGTGGATCGGGAGTCCGTTAGAGGTTTGTCTGTGTTTGCCTCATTTTGGCCTTTTTCTTTTTGTGAGTCTTGTTTCACGTTATCCCCAGTGAAGTACACTTTATGTTGGTTATCCTTTGGGGATGCAATCGAGGTTGTATTCGCTTTGTGGATGCGATCGAGGTCGTATTCATCTTTTCTTTGCGGGTAGAGTGATTGAGGTCAGTCTTCCTTTGAGGGTACAACTGAGGTTGTATTCGTTTTGTGGATGCGATTGAGGTCGTATTCGTGTTTTCTTTGCAGGTAGAGTGATTGAGGTCAGTCTTCCTTTGAGGGTACAATTGAGGTTGTATTCGTTTTGTGGATGCGATCGAGGTCGTATTCTTATTTTCTTTGTGGGTAGAGTGATTGAGGTCAATCTTCCTTTGCGGATGCAATTGAGGTTGTATTTCGTTTTGTGGGTGCGATCGAGGTCGTATTCGTATTTTCTTTGTGGGCAGAGTGATTGAGGTCAGTCTCCCTGTGAGGTTGTATTCGTCTTTTGGGTACGATTGAGGTCGTATTTGTTTGTGGATATGGTTGAGGGCATATTCCTTATTTTTCAGCACACTCTATCTCGTTATTCTTACCATAAGCAAATTTCCAGGGTTCTTTTCGGTATTCAATCCCCGTGTACCCTGGAATGTCTGAGAGCCGTTGCTATCATACCTTCAGGACCAAGTTGATTGAATAGGGGCAGTTGTTGCACCCCAAAATTTGCTCTCCTTACTTTATTACTAACTGGCTTATGTTTCATTGCATTTTGCATTATCATGTGTGCATATCATTGGTTCTTAGCATGGGGTCAAGGTGCCTGAGGCAGTGCTTCAGAGGGTCAAGCAAGAGTCCTGGTATTGTCCAAGAGAGCTCAGGTGGATCATCCTTTCCTAACCAGTGCATAGATTAGGGTTTTGAGATTCTTGGGTTTATTGCTTCAATGGGAAAGTTCCTTGGGTTTTTATCATCATCAAATGGCATATCTTGTCTTTGTTGGAGAGGATACACATCATATTCAGAGGAATTTGGATTTGGAGACTGTGCTATTTCCTCATAGACTGAGGATACCACAACTAGGGTTTGCTATAAAGTCAATTTATTTCTGATTTTTTGGGTAAGACTTGATTCTATGGTATTCCTTGTGTCCCTAAGTATCTAGTGATGGGAGGTTGCCCATCAGTTTGGTTCAGGAGAGATTCAACTGGCCAATGGAGTGGAAATCAGGTGAATTGGGGAAAGTCAACTGTGCATAGGAAAAAGTCAACTCCTGACTTTTTGAGATCAAATTCATGTTCCTCATCTCAAATATGTCCATGGATGAGATTTGATCAAGAAATACTCGAGGATTCATGAAAAAATCAAGAATGTGGAAAAGTTACTAAAAAAGGAAGTTTAGGGTTTTAGAAACTTACTATTTTAGGTAAGTTCTTAACTACTTTCAAAGACAGTTTTCCCCATGATCAAGGCTTCAGTTGCAAATATTTTTCACATGAAAGTTGTAGTATGAAGTTTTCTCTTCAAAATGAGCACAAGAATTATGTTGTTTGAATCATTTTTGGATAAGTTATAGTGCTCCAAAGTTGATCATTTTTACCTTACGAATTTGGAAAAAAAGTGGAATTATTTCTAAGTCATTTGGCTAGATTTGAGGACACTATTTCAAGTCAATTTTTCACATACTTCCAAGCATCATTTCCACGCTTCTTCAACATAAGTTCTGTTCTCCATATTTCATACTCTTCATTGGATCTTCGGTTGTCTCAAATGGAGTTGTGTGCACTAAGTTATGGCCACGAAAAATGTTGGGTCCAGGTTGTGTTAAAAGTCTCGTAGCACGATGATGTACACGTTTTACACGACTTGTAGTACATTATTTTGTGTCAAGATCATTACCAATATAAGCAAAACATTCCATGCACCCTTGGCATGATTTTGGGAAGAAAATGGTGTGGTATCAATCTTGCCTTTTTTGGCCGAATTCCAAATGGTTTATTCCCACATCATGGGCCTCAAATAACTCTCCAAAATCCATCATATATAAGTGACCAGAAACCCTAAAAGGAAGGGGGGATTCATTCTAGTACACGGCCGCAGGCTTCAGACCAAGGAGCAGCTTCACTCGCCCACTAGGTAACTTCTTCAAACTCTTTTTTCTCTCACACTTTGTTTGATAGCATGCCTAGATCCAAATGTTTTAGGACATGTTAATCTTGCTCACATATGGCATTTGAATCTATCAGAAGTGTGGACATCGTTTAAATCGGGTTATGTTGATATGTTTGAATGTGTGAAATGATATTCGTACCCGTGTCTTTGGGCTCATTTATCTCTATGTTTGAATGATCTTCTGGGAAAAAAAATTATGCCATGCTGATCTATGTTCTTTGCACTTTAATTCTGGGTGTTATTTTGTTTAATTTGGTGGAGAATTCATGGAGAAAAATGATGAAGAAGTTGGAACATGGAGGCTGCGCACCCTGCGTCGTCACGTTGCATGGTTTTGTGTTTAGGTTTTTTTGTTGAAGAAGATGACGACGTGTTGGCATGGGAGTGGCCGGTTTATTGTTTTTGTCTCATTTGATTTAAATGGGACTTGACCGATTGAGGTTCATGTCCACATATTTTTCTTGGAACACGTTGGTTCTTTTCCTTTCCTCTTTTATTTCAGCTTTATTTTTTTCTTTTTTATTTTATTTAAGTCTGATGGGATGTATCTTGGGGATTGGGTATGTGCCCTCATTGCTTTCCACGCCCCCTATTTTAATGGCCCAAAGCGCATTGAACTTATTCTAGTTCATGAACAAATTACTGAATACACCCCTGGTCTTTTTCCCTTCATATTTTATTTTATTTAATCACTTCATTTTCATTTTCAATTATTAAAAATAGTTTTTTACATCTAAAAATAATCATAAAATTCATACATCATTTTTATCATTTTATAAAATTTTAACAAATTTTATTTTTTATTTTTATTTTAGTTTTATCATTTAAATTAATTATTTAGTCTATTTTCTTTTAGAATTATCCATCTAATGCATACCTAAATTATTTATTTTATTTCTCTACAACCATAAAATATTTTTAATTCGTTCTTTTTGCATTCATTCACCAACATCCTAAATTACATAAAAATATTTTTATTTAATTTTTAAATTTATTTCATATTGTATTTAGGTCCTTCCCTTTGGCACACTGAGCCCTAATTCCCACCTGAACTCTGCCTAATTATTTGAATGGCTAATATCTTGATTTTTTGCAGGAACTTTTGATATGTTGTTTGCCTCTAGTTGAGGAACCTTAATGTTTAAATTGGGAATTTTAGGAGTCATTTTCTAATTATCTGATTTGTTTTCACTTGAGACTTTCTTGCAGGCACATCCTTGACCTTGTATGATTATCTGTTTGAAAAGGCACTTGTGCCATTTGCTTTGGGGATGTTTCTTTGTTTCTTTCATTCAAGTTTGGATGATAATCATGGTTGTTTGACATTGTTTGATTTTCATTCACCTCATCTCTCTTACTTATGTCTATTCTGTACTAATCTTTTATGCAGGGCCTAAGGTAAGTTCTTTAAGGATATGGATAAGTATCCATGGTCACCCTTACTTTTTCCTTCCCTCATCTTCTTTCTTTAGGATTAGGTTATATTCAAACCTCACTAACCATAGGTCACCCATGCATGATAACTTTAGGACTCATAGTCCCACTTTAGAGTTACCCTTGTGTCTTCTCTTTTCTCATCTCAAATTTCTTTAAAACACTTAATAAGGATAAATTGTATTGCGCACGAGCCTTAAGCATGGGGAATGAGAAATGAGGGGCTTCCTCTCATCTTTCTAGAGTGCTTAGCGAGCGTCCTGTCTTGGGACGATGCGTTAAGTATTCGCCCCTGTGCCCTAGACTTTGGTGCAATGTAACTTAAGAACTAACTTAAGCCACTTCTGTCCTAAAAAACACAAACCAACTTCAAACTTTTTTGTCCTTCGGGATTTCCAAACTTAAAGGCTATTTTCAAAAAGGGCACGTTACTTTCCTTCTGAGACGCAAACAGGCATCGACCCTAACTGCCGGACGCGAACTTAACGTCGCTCATAAAAAACACAAAAAAACTCCGTCCGAACTACGTTGACTCTGAATTCCCCATTGCACAAAGGGGGTACGTAGGCCTAGGACGTCGACGTCCTACCGAGTCGGTCTTTGTTTTCCCTCTCCGTTTTAGTACAACCCTAGATGATAGTATAACTTACCCTTAGAATAGACAACAAGCGTGGATCCCATCGAGTACGATGGACGCGCGGGGTGCTAGCACCTTCCCCTCGCGTAACCGACTCCCGAACCCAGGCTATGGTTGCGATGACCATTCCTTTCCCTCTTCCTCAGGTTTATGCGGTGTTCCCTTTCCCTCTCTTGGGATAAATTTACACGGCTGGCGACTCTGTTTTTCCGCGCACTCTCGCGTTTGTACCTGGATGAAAATCCTGGGAGCGACAGACAGATTCCACCAATACCTTCTGGTAAAAAGGAAACTATGTTCGATAGAATGGATGAATTCCAGGAGCAGTTCCTGGAAATGCAGAAGGAGCTGCAAGCCATTCGCGGTCAGGATTTATTTGGAAAGGACGCCGCAGACCTCTGCTTGGTCCCCAATGTGAAAGTTTCGCACAAATTTCAAGTGCCCGACTTTGAAAAATACATGGGTAACTTTTGCCCTCAGAGCCATCTGGTGATGTACGCTCGGCGGATGTCAGCTCAGACGGAGAATCAGGACCTACTGATTCACTACTTTCAGGATAGTTTAACCGGTGCCGCATTAAAATGGTACATGGGTTTAAACCGTGCCACGATCAGCACATTCAGAGATCTTGGCATTGCCTTCGTGCAACAATACAAATACAATTTGGACATGGCACCCGACAGAGATCAACTCAGATCAATGTCGGAAAAGGACAAGGAAACCTTTAAGGAGTATGCTCAAAAGTGGCGTGAAATTGCCGCTCAAATTTGTCCACCTCTTGAGGAAAAAGAGATGACAAAGATCTTCTTAAAAACCTTAAGCTCATTTTACTATGACCGAATGGTTGCCAGTGCACCCAGTGATTTCACCGAGATGGTGGGCATGGGCGTACGTCTTGAGGAAGCCGTTTGAGAAGGACGTTTGGCAAAAGGCACTGGATCGAAGAGCGGTACTAAAAAATACGGTAGTACTCTCCCTAAGAAAAAGAGCAAGATATTGGGAATATCTCTCTCGGGAAGCAAAGGCGACGTTATCAACCGGTAGCAGCTGTAACTCCTGCTATCAACCCTGCGTCTATTCCTACGTATCAACCTCAGGTTGCGCAGAGCTAACCTGATCAGCAAAGGACACAGCAGCCTCTTTAGCAGGCTCGTCCTCCATACAACAACCGTACAACACGGCCCCCAGGATTTGATCCTATACCCGTGTCGTACGCAGAGCTGTTTCCATTACTACTGGCTAAGGGGAACATTCAAACTAAATCTCCTCTTACAGTAACGGAAAATCCGCCTTTTTGGTTTAAGGTGGATCAAACTTGCCCTTACCATCAAGGAGGATCAGGGCATAACATAGAGACTTGTCTCAATTTCAAGTCCGACGTGCAAAAACTTGTTAGGAGCGGGGTCTTATCCTTCAAGGATACAAATCCTAATGTTCTTACGAACCCGCTGCCTCAACATGAGAAGGCTGCAGTCAATCTCATTGAGAAAGAGACTAATAATGTCTATCAAATTCATGATGTACTCTTGTTAAAGACTAATCTGGTCAAGATGCATTGTAGACAAAATGGATATGGCCATGTGCCACCTCATAATTATCACCAGTGTGATATCTGCTCTAAAGACAATCAGGGATGTTCTGTGGTGCAAGCAGCTCTACAGGAACAGATGGATCTTGGATGGATCCAAGAGCACCGAGTTCGTGGAGTTAACATGGTTTACACGAATTCTAACGTCATTCAGAACCACAATATCCGTGCAATGAATGTCAACTTGGTGGCAATGCACTAAAGGCAAAGCCAGTATCATAATCTGCCGTGGCACGATTACAGTTCCTGTCTGATTTGCTCGGTAAACAAACAGGGTTGCTCTTTTATACAAGAAGCCCTCCAGCATCAGATGGATCTTGGATGGATCCAAGACTACCACGATAGGAATTCCTATCAGATCAATATGGTTCATCTTTTTGATATTCGCGTGATGAATACCAACCTGGTAGAGTTACATGCTGAGCAGGTCCGACTCGAATTTCTGATATCACATGACTATCAAAGCTGTAAAGCGGGTTGCGAAAATGATTGAGGTTGTACCCTTGTCTAGGAGGCACTTCAGCACTTGTTAAATCATTGGTGGATGCCAATCTACATGGATGAAGATACTCAGCAGATTAGTATCAATAACAGGAATCCTACTCGGCGTCAGAGTCAGGATGTCCGATATGTGGAAGCTAACCTAGTAAGGTTACATTGTATTCAAAGTGGGCGTGGCCAGGTGCCACCACACAATTATGAACGTTACGGCATCTGTTCGGAAAGTAACCAAGGGTGTTACCTTGTGAGAGCAGCTCTTCAGGGTCAGGTGGATCGTGGAGAGATTCATCCATATCCGGGTTCTGGACCCATCAACTGGACGCCGAACTACCTTGGCGATCAAATTGAGGATGTTGTCACGATCTCTGGTCATCACAGGACCAGGGATGTTTTTGCCATTATCCCTCTACTCGACGAATCTAAAGTTCCCAACCAGGAACGGATCGAGATTAATTATGATGGTAAAAAAAATCAAAAGGCTCTTGTAGTCATCTATCTGCCGGGACCAATACCGTATGAATCAACTAAGGCAATCCCTTACAAATACAGTGCAACAACACTTGATAATGGAAAAGAAATTCCATTACCCTCTGTCGTGAATATTGCAAACATCAGTCGTGTAACACGGAGCGGTAGAATCTTCAACCGAGGAGTTGGAGAACCTAACAAGGAAAAGGAACTTCAGACAGAAGCTCTCAATCCACCAGTCGGTCAATCCAGTAATCCCGACCTTTCGAAAAATAATGATGAGATGCTGAAGCTCATCCAAAGGAGTGAATATAACATTGCTGATCAGCTGTTACAGACTCCTTCAAAGATCTCGGTATTATCATTGTTACTTAGTTCAGAAGCCCACAGGGAGGCTCTACAGAAAGTCTTGGAGCAAGCCTTTGTGGAACAGGATGTAACAATCAGAAAATTTGATAGCATTGTCTTTAACATCACTTCCTATAATAATTTGGGATTTAGTGATGAGGAATTACCCGAAGAGGGTCGCCTTCATAACATGGCGCTCAATATCACAGTTAACTGCCAGGACGATGTTTTAGCCAGCGTACTGGTAGACACAGGGTCAGCCCTGAATGTTATGCCGAAGTCCACTTTGATGCAATTATCATTCAAAGGCCCTCCGATGAGAATCAGCGAGGTCATCGTCAAAGCATTTGACGGATCCAGAAAAGCGGTTATCTGCGAAGTTGATCTTCCCATAACTATCGGTCCTCACACTTTCCAAGTCACTTTCCAGGTCATGGACATCCGGGAAACATACAGATGTTTATTAGGAAGACCTTGGATACACCAGGCTGGAGCGGTTACCTCGACCCTCCACCAAAGCTAAAGTTCGTCAAGAACGATCAACTTGTCACAGTCTGTGGAGAACAGGCCTTGCTTGTGAGTAACTTGTCATCATCTACTAGTATAGAACCCGAGGAGGTTATTGGAACTCAGTTCCAAGCACTGTCGGTGAGCAAGAACAATCAGTTCAAAGGAGGAACTTCGATTTCTTCATACAACGATGCTATCAAAGCGGTCGAGAGTACCAATACAACCGGATGTGGACAGCTTGTCATTCCTATTGACAATAAAACAAAGAAGGGTCTTGGTTTTTCTGCAACCTGTACCCAGACAGCTGCCAACGATGAAAGTCTTCATCCCCTTCAAAACATCTTCCATAGTGGAGGTTTTCTCCACCCAGTGTCTCAAGCAGTACATGCTATCAATGAGGAAGATCCCTCTGACACTGATGAAGAATGGAAGTCCTATCTTAACGAGGACGGTTATATGTCTCAGGAAGAGGTGTATACACCACTTTGTTATCTTACACAGAGTCTGAGATTTATACCAAGGTCAGACGTCGAAATGATATATGGAGATTGTGATCCGAAAGGATGTTGTGCTCCGCCAAATTCATTAGAGGAAGACACTCTGATGAAAGACAACTTTGACTACAACTACTATGGCCCAATGGATGGTCTGCCAGTGTGGCAACCTTACCCAGGAAACTTGGGGCCAGAAAATCAGCCGAGTAATGAAACTCTGCTGACTGTCATTGAACAGAATACCTGTGTCCCCACCATGTCATGGGATCAACACTCAGGTTATTGAGAAACTACTCAAAATGAAGATGAATTCGCAATGTTTGCAGGACTTGAATTCATCAACTATGCTTTTCCCGAGGTCAACGTCATCGAGAGGGATGACTCCTCCAATTCCAAAGAAGTTTGGGACACTCTGGGAGAACCGAGTGGAAAATACGACTATATGGTCAAGTACACTGCTCCCGAAAGCTCTCGTATCAGGCTCGAAGATATCCAACCAACTGGATGGGGAGATACAGCTGAAAGCACAACTACTCTGCATAATGCAACAGAGGAATTCTCCTACGACAACTCTGCCTGGGAAACAGATTCCAATGATCCTGCTCCACCAGAAATCAGCGTCATTTCTGAAAACAAATCAAGGAAGGTACCAGACTTTGTGATTCACCGAGGAGTTCGCCGCCAATGGGTTGTCGTCGAGGTTCCGAAGGTCGTTCATCAGTCAAAGTAATTGCCGTCTTTTAACCTTTCACCCCGCCCAGGTGAAACGGATGTTTTGATAGGGCTCGCTTTCTGTAAATTTCCCTCTTCGCTTAGCCCAAAGCGATAGAGTTTTGATTTATAGGGCTGCAGTTTCAAGAATCGACTTGTTCATTAATAAAATAACGTCGTTTTGTAATTTCCGCATTAATTGCTGTTTTCTCTTTTTGCTTTTTCAGAAAATGGTAATCCTAAAAAATAATTAAAAATAAAAACAAGCAGTAAAATAAAAACCTGCACACACTTGCATTTTCTCTATCTCTTCTAAACACCAATCATCACCTCATGCAGATTGCTTGTTTTAAACCCCGTTGAAACATACGATCCGATGCCTTCTCCCAACTTTGAGTTCCCGGTATTTGGGGCTGAAGAAGAAAATGACGACAAAATTCCAGAAGAGATCTCCCGACTACTCAGACAAGAGGAAAGGTCCATTGAACCTCACAAAGAGCCGTTGGAAACGGTAAAATTGGGTTCTGAGCAAGAGAGAAAAGAAATCAGGATTGGGGCACTGCTCAATCCAACTGCCAAAGAGAGTTTGATAAAGCTTCTCAGAGAATTCCCCGATGTATTCGCTTGGTCCTATCAAGATATGCCAGGGTTGGATACCAGCATCGTGGAACATCACTTACCGTTGAGATCGGAATGTCCGCCAGTAAAGCAAAGGTTGAGACGTACTCATCTGGACATGGCCATCAAAATCAAAGAGGAGGTGCAGAAACAGATTGACGCGGGTTTCCTCGCTACGTCTGAATACCCTCAATGGTTAGCCAACATTGTACCTGTTCCCAAAAAGGACGGAAAGGTCAGAATGTGTGTCGATTACAAGGATCTGAACAAGGCTAGTCCAAAGGACGACTTTCCTTTACCACACATTGACATGCTGGTTGACAGTACAGCAAAGTTTAAAGTTTTCTCCTTCATGGATGGATTCTCGGGCTATAACCAGATCAAAATGGCGCCGAAAGACATGGAGAAAACTTCATTCATTACCCCATGGGGCACCTTTTGTTACAAGGTAATGCCGTTCGGTTTGAAGAATGCCGGGGCAACCTATCAAAGGGCCATGACTACTCTGTTTCATGACATGATACACAAAGAAATCGAGGTATATGTCGATGATATGATTGCAAAATCAAAAACAGAGAGTGAGCACGTTGAACATCTGTCAAAATTGTTCGAACGTTTAAGAAAGTTCAAGCTCCGCTTGAATCCCAACAAGTGCACCTTCGGTGTCCGTTCAGGGAAACTCCTAGGGTTCATCGTCAGCCAGAAAGGAATTGAGGTTGATCCTGACAAGGTTAAGGCCATTCAAGAAATGCCTTCTCCGAAAACTGAAAAACAAGTCAGAGGATTCCTGGGACGTTTGAACTACATCTCCAGATTCATATTCCTTATGACCGCCACGTGTGCGCCGATTTTCAAATTACTCAAAAAGAACCAGGATTGTGTTTAGACAGAAGATTGTCAAATCGCCTTCGACAATATCAAGGAATATCTGTTGAATCCTCCGATTCTATCACCTCCAGTGGAAGGAAGACCACTGATCATTTACCTCACAGTCCTAGAGGACTCAATGGGATGTGTACTTGGCCAACAAGACGAAACTAAACGGAAAGAGTCTGCCATTTACTATTTAAGCAAGAAATTCACCGACTGTGAAACTCGGTACACAATGTTTGAGAAAACTTGCTGTGCTTTGGCTTAGGCAGCCAAACGTCTTCGCCAATACATGATTCGTCATACTACTTGGTTGGTTTCCAAAATGGATCCAATCAAGTACGTATTTGAAAAACCTGCTCTCACGGGAAGAATTGCCCGTTGGCAGATGCTGTTATCAGAATATGACATTGAGTACCACGCTCAAAAAGCCGTTAAGGGAAGTATTTTAGCCGATCATTTGGCTCATCAACCGATTGACGATCAAGAATCAATCGGGTTTGACTTCCCAGACGAAGATTTCATGTATTTAAAAATGAAAGATTGCGATGAACCGTTACCCAGTGAAGGGCCAGAACCAGGTTCCCAATGGGGACTAATCTTTGACAGAGCAGTTAATCATTATGGAAACAGAATTGGGGCAATAATTGTTACCCCTCAGGGTACCCAAATTCCTTTCACCGCCAGACTTATGTTCAAATGTACGAACAACGAGGCCGAATACGAAGCTTGTATTATGGGTCTCGAGGAAGCGATTGATTTAAGGATCAAAAACTTGGACGTATACGGCGACTCAGCCTTGGTTATCAATCAGATAAAAGGAGATTGAAACACATACCAATCAGGATTAATTCCTTACAAAGACTATGCAAGAAGGTTGTGACCCTTCTTCAACAGAATCGAGTTTCATCACATCCCTCGTGATGAGAATCACATGGCTGATGCCTTAGCCACCCTTTCTTCCATGATTAGTGCAGGTCAATGGAATGACATACCTAAGATCGACATAATTCTCCTTGAAAGGCCCGCTTACGTCTTTGCAATTGAAGCAGTCATAGACGACAAACCATGGTATCACGATATCAAATGCTTCCTTCAGAAACAAGAGTACCCACCTGGGGCACTAAGGAAGGATAGAAAGACCCTCAAAAGATTGGCTGGAAACTTCTTCCTGAGCGGTGACACTCTCTATAAGAGAAATTTTGACATGATCTTGCTCCGATGCGTCGACAGACCAGAAGCAGAAATACTGATGAAAGAAATTCATGAAGGGTCCTTTGGAACTCATGCCAATGAACACACAATGGCGAGAAAAATTCTAAGAGCAGGGTACTACTGGTTGACCATGGAATCCGACTACTACAAGTACATGAGGAGGTGTCACAAGTGTCAGATATACTCCGACAAAATTCATGTACCGCCATCACATCTCAAAGTTCTCTCTTCCCCATGGCCATTCTCCATATGGGGAATCGACATGATTGGCATGATTGAGCCTAAGGCTTCAAACGGACATTGGCTCATCCTAGTAGCCATTGATTACTTCACCAAGTGGGTCGAAGCAGCGTCGTACGCTAAGGTAACCCGACAAGCAGTGGTCCGATTTATCAAAAACAATATCATCTGCCGTTATGGTGTTCCAAGCCAGATCATTACTGATAATGGATCTAACTTGAACAACAAGATGATGAAAGAGTTGTGTGCAGAGTTCAAGATTGAACACCATAACTCATCTCCCTACCGACCCAAGATGAACGGAGCGGTAGAAGCGGCCAACAAGAACATCAAGAGGATCGTTTAAAAGATAGTTCTAACCTACAAAGACTGGCACGAGATGCTACCCTTTGCTCTTCACGGTTATCGCACATCTGTGCGCACTTCAACAGGGGATACCCCTTTCTCTCTAGTATATGGCATGGAAGCAGTGCTCCCCATAGAAGTAGAAATCCCGTCAATCCGAGTATTGATGGAAGCTAAGCTCACCGAAGCTGAATGGTGTCAAAGCCGACATGATGAACTGAATCTGATCGAAGAAAAGCGAATAACGGCATTATGCCACGGTCAATTGTATCAACGAGAATGAAGAAGGCGTTCGACAAAAAGGTTCGACCCCGCGTCTTCAGGAAAGGAGACCTCGTGCTAAAAAATATACAATTATTTCTCACTGATTCGCGAGGTAAATGGACTCCAAATTATGATGGCCCCTATGTAGTCACGAAAGCTTTCTCAGGCGGCACCTTGAGACTTGCAACCATGGACGGAGAGGAATTTTCCTACCCCACGAATGTTGATGTAGTCAAGAAATACTTCGCCTAAACTTAAAAAAAATGTCTCGGTGGATTGAAAACCCGAAAGGGCGGTCCAGAAAAAAGTTAGAGGCATAAAAAAAATCATCCCGGTGGATTGGAAACATCACAGTACAATCCAGGAAAAAATTAGGGATAATGGGAAGTAACTATGTTCAACAGAGGCAAATCCCTCAGCAGCAGCAGTTACATCATCTGTCAGAAAACTCCAGTCAAGGTCATCTTCGACAGAAGCTCAGGATGCCTCGAATTCAAAGTTGGTAGAAGGATAGTGGTCGTTATGTTTCAACGTAGCCCTTTTCCCTGTAAATTACCATTTTCTAACTTTGTAAATACTCTTTGGAATCACGCGTTTGGCTGATCTCCATCTTATCAATAAAATTTTAGCCCTTGTGCTTTTGTTTGTAATTCTTATTTGTTTTAGCTTTACAGAATGACATTTTAACATGATTAACGATTCTTGAAATAAAACAAAAATGAATTTACTTGTTAAAACTTTTTCTGCTTTTAAAATAAAGACGGCAATTTCTTTTGACTGTTGAACATCAGAA
This sequence comes from Lathyrus tuberosus, assembly GCA_022829125.1. NCBI lineage: Eukaryota > Viridiplantae > Streptophyta > Magnoliopsida > Fabales > Fabaceae > Lathyrus > Lathyrus tuberosus. The sequence continues at coordinate 5,465,891 of JALAZF010000231.1, read as the reverse complement.
GAGCATCGGTCGCTTCTCCAGAAGTAGGCAAACTTCAAAGTGCAGAATCAAAGTACTCCTTCTCAACCAGTACGCCTGAGTAAAGGATCAACTGTGTCAGAGACCTTGTTTCATCTAACACACCTTGGCAGAGTACTTACCTCCTAAGCCCGACCAACGTAGCTCCCAACAGGGACTATCTCTCCTAAGCAAGGCGGAATTGCTATCTTGAACCAGCGATATTTCTACACGCCCCCGCGTTGGCTGAGTATCCAGTCATGTTCACCCATCAGTTTGTATGTTGCGTCAGTTTTGTCAGCATAAACATACATACATCATGCATTATTGATTTGCATTCACATTTCATATTGTATCGCTATCACTCTAGTCGGTCTTATCCCCTTGTGATAAAAGTCTTCTCAATCGAGTTGTCAGTTCGTGCCTCGTCAGGAAACGCTGAGTTTGAACCATCTCGCCTCCAGTGTATCTCTGGATTAGAGTCGGCACTCGACCACTTTGATAACTAGAACCTCTGAAAAGCCAGAGGAGCTTTCTACAAATGTCACTCTTCGCCATTGAAGATGATATCCTTGCTTTCCCGGATTAAGGAAAATCCACAGAGAAAGCCTTGTAATCAGAGATTCGGCAGCATGTCGGTTTCGTTCCGAAAAGACCGCTGGTGAAAAGGTCATCGGCACCTCAAAATTGGACCCCATCATATGGCATTTCTCCTGGAAGATCCCGAGAAAAGTATGATGTAAGATCCCAAGCGACAGCAGTCTCCCAAGAGACTCGCTTTCCCCAATAGAAACAAATGGCGTCTCCAACAGAGAAGTTTGTGCAACTCTACAGCTAGACGGTTGGGTTCCCCAGCAAGTATGACATCAAAACTTTTTCCGTCAAATGGCATCTCCCCAGGAAAATTCGGCGAGAAGTTTGAGGAAAACCGCTACACATAGCGTCCCTTGTCAATTAAGTTTATTGACAAAAGAAACTAAGACCAGTTCCTTGGTAGGAAACCAGGATCGAGGGGAAGTTTAAATCAGAAACTAAGACCAGTTCCTTGGTAGGTAGCCAGGATCGAGGGGAAGTTTGTTTCAGCAACTGAGACCAGTTCCTTGGTAGGAAACCAGGATCGAGGGGAAGTTGACAAAAGAAAACTGAGACCAGTTCCTTGGCTGAAGACCAGGATCGAGGGGAAGTTTACCTTTTCTAAGCATCATTGCTCAGCAAAAGAAGATGAATGCGATCCGCCATTCATAACCACCATCAAAATTCCGGGTATTCCGATATTTAATCCTCTTGCACCCCGAATGCCCGAATACCTTCGTCATTCACACCTTCGGGTCCAAGAAGATTAAATAGGGGCATCTGTCATACCCCAAATTTTGACCACTAAGATTCCCATCATTGTGAAAATCATCATTACAATATGGAGGAACCATTATATTTCATCAGTCTCCCCAAAGATGGGTGAACATCCACTACAATCAAAATTAGGGTTTCAAGCCCTCTCAGAGCCTTAGACAAAGGGTCAATCAAGGAATGACATGATCTTCAACTTGTCTAACCTCTCAAGCATACACAAAGGATCAAAAAGCACTCCCACTCCAAGGATTAAGCACAAAGCTGCTCCCTTCTAGGTGGATCAAGCCTCAAGATCGACAGTGTCACCAAATTAGGGTTTTGGTCGACCAGGGCCTCCAGATGGAAAATTTTCATCTGGGAACAAGCCAATCATCCAAAACACAACCTAATATACTCCATGGAACCTCATGGACCCAAGCATCAAGTCAATTTTTCCTCAGGGGATGCATTCATCAAAAATCAGGAATTAGGGTTTCTTGACCTAATTCACCCCTAAGTTGACTTTTGGGTCAAATCATGAGCCAAGACCTCAAGAGAGAGTTTGAGGGTCTCTAATGAACTATATTGATCCATTTGGAACAATGGATTAATCCAAGAGGTTTGAGCAACAAGTTTCAAGTTCATCAGAACCACAATTAGGGTTTCGCGAGAAAAGTCAACTGTATCTTTGCCTTTTGACCAGGACATGCTCTCAAACCCTACGACATCATTCAATACACCTTATAACACCTATGAAATCAATCCATCAAGTTTAATTTAGGTCAAGGACTTGATTTCATAGAGGATCACACAGTTTGGAATTCATTTAATAAAAAGTCAACTATGCACAAAAGTCAACTTTGACTTTTTGAGATTTTTCACCAAAATGGATTTTTAACCCTAAAATGATGTTAATGTGTGATTTGAATCATCATTCATCAAGAAAAATCAAGAAAAGTTGGATAACTTGTAAAAGGGGTAACCATAAAAACTTAGAAAATTTTCTAAGTTAAAAATAAAGTGACTAGGGTACCAACTTTGGAGGATCATAACTCCTAAACCACAAAGTCATTTTTCCTCATCCAAATATGGATTTGTAGCCCTCATTACCCTCTACAAAAACTTCAACTAGACCTAAGTCCAATTCATTAAGGATTTTGAGTTATGGAGTGATCAAAATGGCTGAAAAATGAAAATGTCACTTTTTCCAACACTTAGTGAAATTTTCACTAAGTCCAAATCTGTCTTCAATTTTTGCCAAATGTAGGGGGATTTTTCACTTGGATTAAAAAGATATCAAAACCAAACATGTTCAAACAGTTGTTATATCATGTAAGGGCTTTCCAAAATGGCCAAGAACATTGCCAAATTCCATTTGGGCTATGAGTTATGACATTGTCAAGTTGCCTTGTTGAAATCTGTCAAGGCAAGACAGAATTTGCATTTTTGCTCGATTTGCCAAAATTGTGCAAATCCAAACACTCCTATCCACTTGGACACATCTGAGGATTGAATCTCAAGGGGACAATCATTGAGCCAAGCCTCCAAAGTCTTTGGAACAAGAAATAATATGTTGAACCTAGAATTGCCAAAATAGGGACAAGACTCCAAATTTGGATTGGAGCATTCAATGGAAGCATCAAGGCGGCATGGACTGAGCCATTTTCATTTGAATTCAGTCAAGACTTATCCAAGACCAAGGGAACCAGCAGCCTGTGCCCTAACCTCTAGTTAATGGCTAGAGGAGACTTGAACTTCCATTGGCCAACATTGAACAAACCTACTCAGCAGTTTCCATTCACTATTCCTTCCAAAACAAACTTGCTCTACTATAAATAGAGCTCAATTGTGATCAGTTTAAGTACACCAAATCCATCAAACAGATGCTTTCCTCAAAATCTCTTCGTTCACTCCAATTTTGCCTTCTAAGGTAAGTCACTATCGGGTTTTGAGTTTGAGAGCTTTTCCAATCAAACCAATCACTCACACACCTCACATACATCATGTAGAAGTGATCCAAACACTCACATAACATCTGGAACACATATTTCACAAAATCACCAGCCAATTGCTCAGGTTCTTGACAGTTTTGTAGTTGAGGTGCCATCTTCAACTCCAAACCATTTCAATCCATTCCAAGCACTCAGAAACATCACTTGGCACCTAGGGAAGCTATCCACATCATTGGAACCAAGCTGTAACACCTCCAACACCAAACACGATCACCAGCTGCAAGTGGTAAGCATGAGCTCTTCTAACTCTATGATCCATGCATTTTTTGCTGCACAATAATTTGGCCATATGTTCATAATCATGCGTGGAATGTTTCCCTTCAATTAATTACATTGTTTGAATCGTGTATCAAAAATCCTAGCCTTCATGCAGAAATTAGGGTTCTTGAGGATTTTTCATGATTTCTTGTTATATGTTTAATTTAAATGAAATTAATTGACATACACATGATCGTGAGGTTGAGACGAGCATAATGATATGTGGATTGCATGTTATAATCAAGTATTCAGTGAGATTGGAGAGAAAATGCAAATCTGGCCAAGCCCAGAACACGCGAGTGTTCTTGGTGTGTTCTTGGCGCCTTTTTTCAAAATTTGAATATTTGAATTTTGTGATTTTATTTAATTGATTCAAAAATTAATTTCTCTTTGAGTTTTAATGATTTTGAGTTGATTCTTTTTTTAATAATTCACAAAAATGTTAAAATATTTTATTTTCCCAAAAAATCCCAAAAATATTATTTATTGTATATAATTGATATTTTTGCAAAGAATTAATGTTTTAATTGTTTTTGACATTTGAAATATTTTTTCCACCTTGATTTTATAACTTTTAATGCTTTCTAATTATTTTGTAGGTCAATACTTAATTTTTGAAGCATCAACCCTCATAAATCATTTTCAAAACATTTTTGGGCCTCTATTAGAGTGTAAGACCCAATCCCCTTTTAACCAAAAACTTTGGGCCTCAGATATTGTATAACCCCCTCTGCGTTAAAAGAAAATCACGACGCGATCGCCATTTCAAACGGAAAAATCATCTGGGCCTACCCTCGTGTTATAAGCCCCACTCTTTTTCTTTAAACCCCTGGGCCTCTATTAGAGTGTAAGACCCCACCCCCTTGTACAGAAAACATTTTGGGCCTCATTCGTTGTATAAGTCCCTCTGTACATTTTCAAATAAACGGCACGATCGTCGCCTTTTCAAAATAACCCTGGGCCTACCCTCGAGTAGTAAGACCCATTTCTTTTCTTATAACTCACTTGGGCCTCTATTAGAGTGTAAGACCCAACACCCTTGTACAGAAAACATGTTGGGCCTCAGTCACTTGTATAAGTCCCTCTGTACAAATTCAAACAGTGTGCTCACTGATAAAACCCTGGGCCTCTCCTTGAGCTGTAAGCCCCAAATCTCTCCTTTTCAAAGCACTTTCTCCTTTGATTTTGAAATATATTGTTGTTTTCAATCTTTCCTTGTTGAACAACTAACCAAACAGCATGGAGGCTCTACAACCGAGTAAGTGGTTATTGCTTTCATTTACCGCTTTCATATACATATAACTGTATTGTGGGGATGTTTCGCTGTAAGTCTTCTTTCATAAACTCATATCAACTGTGTAATAATAGTATAGATATTTAGAGTTTCCCCGACAACTACGTCTAGCATTAAGCCCGTTGATCACTCTTAGAAATAGTCTAAACTAGATCCCCATAGGATTACCAGACACAGTCTTCCCTCCTCTTGGGGTTAAACAATATGGAGACATGAAAGGCAGCATTCTCTGTGAACCCTTTCATAGACTGTCACTCATAGAAGTTGTCAAAGAAACTCTATTCCCCAAAGATGATCTTTTCTCCGTGAATGGCATCTCTTGAGTTTCTTCCAAATTCTCGGGCTTTCCTGGCTTGATCTATTCTCGGTGAATGGCATGTCTTGAACTTCTCGGGGTTTGGGGACCCACAGGCTTCTTAAAAGCACTTGTCAAAGAAACTCTACTCCCTAGAGATGATCTTTTCTCCGTGAATGGCATCTCTTGAGCTTCTTCCAAATTCTCGAACTTTCCTGACTTGATCTATTCCTTGTGGATAGCTTGCCTTGAATTTTTCGGGGTTTGGGGACCCATCGGCTTCTTAAAAGCAGCGGCCTCCTCTTGGGCATTATACAAGGACCCATAGGCTTCCTAAAAGCAACCCCGCCTCCTCTTGGGCTTAGTACAAGGATCCTACGGCTTCTTAGAAGTATTCACAGCCTCCTCTTAGGCTTCGTATAATGATCTCTTCCTCCGGGAATGATAGCCTCGTCTTGGGCTTCATACAAGGACCCATCGGCTTATTAAAAGTTTTCAGCATCCTCTTGGGCTTCGTACAAATTGTCCTGACGACCTCCTAGAGGTATAGGAACAGAACTTAGCCATCTTCATAGAACAGTCCTTTCAAAGAGTCTACTACTGTTTCTCAAAGCATAGTACAAAAGATAAAACTCTAGACTTGGACAGTCTAATTTCCTTGAGTCTCAAAGACATTCTCAAGTGACCCCCTCGTTAAATAGGAAGTAAACCCGTAGACTCGGACAGTCTCAATACCCTTCGGATTTCCCGCTTCCTTAAAGAACAGGAATAACCCGGATCCTTGAATCAAATCCATGAGTACAGTGTTGCTCATATAAGAACTGATTTTCTCTTTAAAATTAGTATATTGGACCTGTCACTTAACTGAAACAGTAACCACAGCCTCCTCTTAGGCTTTGTACAATGATTCTCCCTAGAGGAGTCAAACAACGTTTAGCCTCTCTCTCGGGCTTTGTACGAGACACATAAGAGACTCCCTCGTTGAGTCAATCACCTCTTTCGCCTCCATCTCGGGCTTTATACGAGATACAAAAAGGTTCTTATTGAGCCAAATAAACAACAGCCTCCACCTCGGGCTTCGTACAAGATACAAAAGACTCCCTCATTGAGTCAAAAACCTTTTAGCCTCTCTCTCGGGCTTTGTACGAGACACATAATCGCCTCCTCTTAGGCTTTATATAAGAAAACCACTGGTTAATCCAATTAACCTTTTAGCATCAAAGTTGTGCCTCGTTCACAGTACACAAACATCAACAACTCTTTCCCCTTCATCTAATCGCTGTAAGCGGCAAGCCTCTGGATCATCTACATCCATGCCACTGTCCCTCTTTTAGCATGAGAAATTCCTAAGGAAAGATAGCATTGCTCAACATTGAGTTAAAGTCTTCTCCTTCAGGTTAAAACCCCTCTAAAGGAAATTATGGCATTGCCGGATTCACAAATCCCGGTTAAAGTAATTCTCCTTTATAAACATTTGTCATAGACAAACCCCTCTTTAGAGATGGCAAATTCTCTCTGAAGTCAACACCCTTTTAGCCTCACATCTTGGGCTTCGAACAAGATACAAATAAACCTTTTAGCTTCACATCTTGGGCTTTGAACAAGATACAAACCACCTTTCGCTTCACGTCTTGGGCTTTAAACAAGACACCAAAAACAACCATTTCCTCCTATAGAACTACGAACGCTCTGATTTCCCTGTTTCAGTAAACGGGAATACGTAGGCATAAGATTGAAAGAAAAATCTTAGCGAGCACACTAAACAAAAACCCAAAATCCCATACTCTCATGTATCTATCAAAAGCATCAGTCCTAACATCCTAAATCCTTGTTCCCCGATATAAAATCCTAGAAAGAGAAAAAGAAAACCGTGTTGGCGAAAATACAAATAACCAGTACAAAGGCCCCCCACATTGATAGCATTCGCAACCTAACAGACCGCTGTTTAAACTCAGTATGCAAAGCAGGGTTAATTGGAGACATCTATTTCCCTTCCTTCATCAGCTTTAATAGGATAAAAAATGAATCGACCTGTAGTAAACTCAACTGCAGTGAGCGACCAGCGCTTAAGAACCGCGTCCAAAATCGTTCGCTACAGAAAAATGGCGCCCACCGTGGGGCTTTTCTCTGTTTTTCTTTTTCTCCTTTTCATCTCTTGTGTGAATACCACAGATTGGGGCTTCCGCCGGGGAACCCAATTTTCTGTCAGAAACTTAGGATTCATAGCTTTAAAGGTTTAGGATGTTTAGGACAAATATATATACTGCTTTTCCTAATTGCTATACATGTTTATTTTTCTGCTAATGGGAATGCGTGTGATGCCGCATGTGGAAAGATCGAGTATACACTTAAGATAAGTGATGGCGACGAGGTCGACCATCAACCTCAGTGGAGGCTTACCAATGTAACCCATTCTCTCACCTAGACAATGGGCCGATTGTTAAGTCTGAGAAGCTGAGGAGCCAAACCCTTTCGTAGTGCGGAAACTATCGGGAATAGTTGTTACGCGATACTACCCTCATTTGAGGCTGGTGATCTATTCTCGGTGAATGGCACTTACTCTAAGATTGCTCTACAACTCGCTGGCGATCCGCTTGTTGTTTTACTTTCCTGGGAGGAGCTGATGATAATGAGTACAGGTACAAAAATCACCTTAGTATAAACCTTTGGGGATGGGTAGAGTCTTGACTTCATGACAAAGACCCTTTGACCCCATGTTTTTTCTATGTTTTTGTGTGCTGCATTCATGCATTCATTTAAAAAAAATATATTAAAACATTCAAAAAAATTTCTCTTCTAGTCTCTCTGTTTTTCAAATTAAACTAAGACTGTGATTGCAAATATCAGAGAAAGGGATTGCGCTAATGGATTTTGGTAGAAGGAGAACTCGCCAGTATACCTTCAAGGTTCCAAAACTAGAGGATTTGAGAAGGATAGCAAAAATGATCACTAACCATTGAGGATATTCAGATGTAGCGAGGAAACCCGCATCGATCTATTTATGTACCTCCTCTTTGATTTTGATAGCCATGTCCGGGTGAGTCCGTCTCAACCTCTGCTTTACTAGCGAACATTCCGATTTCAATGGTAAGTGATGCTCCACGATGTTGGTATCTAACCCTGGCATATCCTGATAGGACCAAGCGAATACATCGGGGAATTCTTTGAGAAGCTTTATCAAACCCTCTCTGGCAATTGGACTGAGCAGTGCCCCAATCCTGATTTCTTTTCTCTCTTTTTCCGAACCCAATTTTATCGTTTCCAACGCCTCTTTGTGAGGTTCGATGGACCTTTCCTCCTGTCTGAGTAATCGGGAGATCTCTTCTGGAATTTCGTTGTCAACTTCTTCTTTAGCCCCAAATACCAGGAACTCAAAGTCAGGAGAAGGCATCGGATCGTATGTTTCAACGGGGTTTAAAACAAGCAATCTGCATGACGTGATGATTTGTGTTTAGAAGAGATAGAGGAAATGCAAGCGTGTGCAGTGTATTTTTCTTTTACTGCTTATTTTTATTATTGAGTTATTTTTTAGGATTACCATTTTCTGAGAAAAGCAAAAAGAGAAAACAGCAACAGAATGCGGAAATTACAGAACGGCGTTATTTTATTAATGAACAAGTTGATTCTTGAAACTACAGCCCTATAAAACAAAACTCTATCGCTTTGGGCAAAGCGAAGAGGGAAATTTACAGAAGGTGAGCCCTATCAAACATCTGTTTCACCTGGGCAGGGTGAAAGGTTAAAGATGGCAATTACTTTGACTGATGAACAATCTTCGGAACATTGGCAGCAACCCACTGGCGGCGAACTCCTCGGTGAATCACAAATTCTTCCACCTTCCTCGATTTGTCTTCAGAAATAACGCTGATTTCTGGTGGAGCAGGATCATTGGAATCTGTCTCCCAGGCAAAATTGTCGTAGGAGGATTCCTCTGTTGCATTTTGCAGAGTATTTGTACTCTCAAGCAAATTTCCCCATCCAGTTGGCTAGATGTCTTCGAGCCTGATGCGAGAGCTTTCGGGAGCAGTGTACTTGACCATATAGTCGTATTTTCCACTTGGTTATCCCAAGGTGTCCCATACTTCTTTGGAACTGGAGCAGTCATCCCTCTCGATGACGTTGACCTCAGGAAAAGCATAATTGATGAACTCTAGAACTGCAAATGTTGCAAATTCATCGTCGTACTGGGTATTTTCAGGATAACCTGGGTGTTGATCCCATGACATGGGGGGACGCAAGTATTCTGTTCAATGATGCTCAGCTGATTTTCATTGTTTGGCTGATTTTCTTGCCCCAAGTCTCCTGGGCACGGTTGCCAGATAGGCAGGCCATCCATTGGGCCATAATAGTCATGGTCAAAGTTATCTTTCATCAGAGTGTCTTCCTCTAATGAGTTTGGCGGAGCACGACATCCTTCCGGATCACAATCTCCGTATATCATTTTGACGTCTGACCTGGGTATAAATCTCGGACTCTGTGTAGGATAGCAAAATGGCATAGGCACTTCTTCCTGAGGCATATAACCGTCCTTGTTGAGATAGGACTTCCATTCTTCCTCCACATCAAATGAATCATCTTTATTGATGGTATGTACCTCTTGAGTCACTGGTTGAAGGAAGCCTCCACTGTGGAAGAAGTTCTGAATGGGATGATGACTTTCATCGTTAGCAGTTGTCTGGGTACAGGTTGCAGAAAAACCAAGACCCTTCTTTGTTTTAGTGTCAGTAGGAATGACAAGTTGTCCCCATCCTTTTGTATTGGTACTCTCAACCGCTTTGATAGCATCTTTGTACGAGAATTCCCCCCCTCAAATTGATCGTCCTTGTGTAGCAAAAGCACTTGGAACTGGGTTCCAATTATCCCTTCTGGTTCCACACAAGTGGATGACAATAAATTGCTGATGAGCAAGGCCTGTTCCCCACAGACTGTGATGAGTTGGCCATTCTGGACGAACTTTAGCTTTTGGTGGAGGGTTGAAGTGACCGCCCCAGCTTGATGTATCCAAGGTCTTCCTAATAAACAACTGTATGTTGCCCGGATATCCATGACCTGGAAAGTGACTTGGAAAGTGTGAGGACCGATAGTTATGGGAAGGTCGACTTCGCCGATAACCATTTTTCTAGATCCGTCAAATGCTTTGACGACGACCTCGCTGGTTCTCATCGGAGGGCCTTTGAATGATAATTGCATCAAAGTGGACTTCGGCATAACATTCAGGGCTGACCCTGTGTCTACCAGTACGCTGGCTAAAGCATCGTCCTGGCAGTTGACTGTAATATTGAGCGCCATGTTATGACGGTGACCCTCTTTAGGTAATTCCTCATCACTAAATCCCAAGTTGTTGCAGGAAGTGATGTTAGAGACAATGCTATCAAACTTTCTGATGGTTACATCCTGTTCCACAAAGGCTTGCTCCAAGACATTCTGTAGAGCCTCCCTGTGCGCTTCTGAACTGAGTAATAGTGATAATACCGAGATCTTTGAAGGAGTTTATAACAGTTGATCAACAATGTTGTATTCACTCCTTTGGATGAGCTTCAACATCTCATCGTTGTTCTTTGAAAGGTCGGGATCACTGGATTGACCGACAGGTGGATTGGGAATTTCCTTTCCATTCTAGACTATTGTTGCACCGTATTTGTAAGGGATAACCTTAGTTGATTAATACGGTAGTGGTCCTGGCAGATAGATGACTATGGGAGCCTTCTGATTTTTCTGACCATCATAAGTAATTTCGATCCGTTCCTGGTTGGGAACTCTCGATTTGTCAAGTAGAGGGATGATGGCACAAACATCCCTAGTCCTCTGATGATCAGAGATTACGACAACGTCCTTGATTTGATCAGCGAGATAGTTGACTGATCCAGAACCAAACCATGGTTGAATCTCTTTGCGGTCCAACTGACTTTGAAGGGCTGCCCGCACGAGGTAGCATCCTTGATTGTTCACTGAATAAACTCCACACCGCTCATAGTTGTGTAGTGGCACCTGGCCGCGTCCACTCTGAATACAGTGTAGCCTTACTAGGTCAGTTTCCATTGATCGAACATCCTGACTTTGATATATAGTAGGATTCCCGTTAGTGATACTAATTTGCTGGGTGTCTTCATCCATATAGATTGGAAGCCACCAGTGGTTCAACAAGTGTTGAAGTGTTTCCTGGACAAGGGCACAGCCCTGATCATTTTCGCAACCCGCTTTACAGCTCTGATAATCAAGTGATACCAGGAATCCGAGACGGACCTGTTCTGCGTGTAACTCCACCAGGCTGGTATTCATCAAGCGAACATCGAAGATTTGAACCATGTTGATTTGATAATGATTCCTATCATGGTAGTCTTGGATCCATCCAAGATCCATCTGACGCTGGAGGGCCTCTTGTACAAAAGAGCATCCTTGTTTGTTTACCGAGCAAGTCAGACAGGAATTATAACCGTGACGCGGCAGATTATGATATTGGCTTTGCCTTGAGTGCATTTCCACCAGGTTGACATTCATCGCACGGATATCGTGGTTCTGAATGATGTTGGAATTCGTATAAACCATGTTAACTCTACGAACTCGGTGCTCCTGGATCCATCCGAGATCCATCTGTTCCTGTAGAGCTGATTGCACCACAGAACATCCTTGATTGCTTTTAGAGCAGATATTACACTGGTGATAATTATGAGATGGCACATGGCCATATCCACTCTATCTACAATGCATCTTGACCAAGTTGGCCCTTAACAAGAGTACATCATGAATTTGATAGGTGTTGTTAGACTCCCCCTCTATCAAATTGACTGTAGCCTTCTCGTGTTGAGGCAGCGGGTTCGTGAGAACATTCGGATTCGTATCTTTGAAAGATAAGACCCCGCTCCTAACAAGCTTTTGCACGTCGGATTTGAAACTGAGACAGTTTTCTATGTTATGCCCTGGTCCTCCTTGATGGTAAGGGCAAGTCTGATCCACCTTAAACCAAAAAGGCAGATTTTCCGGTACTGTAAGAGGAGACTTAATCTAGACATGCCCCTTGGCCAATAGTAACGGAAATAGTTCTGCGTACGATACGGGTATAGGATCAAATCCTGGTGGCCGCGTTGTACGGTTGTTGTTGTATTGAGGACGAGCCTGCTGAAGAGGTTGTTGTGTCCTTTGCTGAAATTGTTGCGAATGTGGTTGGCTTTGAGCAACCTGAGGTTGATACGTAGAAACAGGCGCGGGGTTGATAGCAGGAGTTACAACTGCTACTGGTTGGTACCGTCGCCTTTGCTTTCCGAGAGAGATATTCCCAATATCCTGCTCTTTTTTCTTAGGGAGAGCACTACCGTATCATTTTGTACTACTTGATGATCCAGTGTCTTTTACTAAACGTCCTTCCCGGACGGCTTCCTCAAGATGAACCCTCATGCCCACCATCTCGGTGAAGTCACTGGGTGCACTGGCAACCATTCTGTCGTAGTAAAATGAGCTCAAGGTCTTTAAGAAGATCTTTGTCATCTCTTTTTCCTCAAGAGGTGGAGAGATCTGAGCGGCAATTTCACGCCATCTATGAGCATACTCCTTAAAGGTTTCCTTGTTCTTTTGTGACATTGATCTGAGTTGATCTCTGTATGGTGCCATGTTCAAATTATATTTGTACTGTTGGACGAAGGCAGTGCCGAGATCTTTGAAAGTGCTAATCGTAGCACGGTTTAAACCCATGTACCATTTTAATGCGACACCGGTTAAACTATCCTAGAAGTAGTGAATCAGTAGATCTTGATTCTCTGTCTGAGCTGACATTCGCCGAGCGTACATCACCAAGTGACTCTGAGGGCAAGAGTTACCCTTGTACTTTTCAAAGTCGGGCACTTGGAACTTGTGTGGAACTTTCACATTGGGGACCAAGCAGGGGTCTGCAGCGTCCTTTCCAAATAGATCCTGATCACGAATAGCTTGCAATTCCTTTTCCATTTCCACGAACTGTTCCTGGAACTCGTTCATTCTTTCGAACATGATTTCGTTTCCACCAGAAGGTATCTGGGAATCTGTCCTTCCGGGACAGTGTGTACCACGGGTTGTGGTATAGTCATTACGGCCGAGACTCTCGGTGCCTCCCGAAGTTTGTAACCTTCAGGAGTTGCTGTCATGCCCCTGGCATCTTCCTTTTCCTGAAGTTTGTAACCTTCAGGCCCAGCGGTTCCTGCAGTGATTTCCTGATCTTCAGTGATCGGCGGAACATATCCTTCCGGGATATAGTTAACAGGCATGCCCCAGGGATGATTTGTCAGCATTCGATACCTAGGATCATACTTCTCCACTATGGGCATTGAGGTGATCTCTGAGATCACAGTTCTTTGTAGCTGAGCTTCTGCCATGGCTTGCATGTCGTTACGAAGCTTTCTCATATCCTCTCTTAGAGCGTCAATCTCTTCTTTCAACTCTCTATTCTCTTCCTCGAGATCATCCATCTTTTTCTGACGATTGGCCCGAGTATTGTACGAATGAGACAGTTTGACTCTCTAGAATCGAGACACAAACGTGAGATTCGTAGGTAAGAAGAATACGTGACGTGAGAATGATGAATGCAATTATTACATTAATTGTTTTTTGGTTTAATCAAAATAAATTTCGACAATTAGATTGCAAATATCAAACAGTGGGGAAACCCTGTTTTATTGAAATTCAAAGGATTGCGGAAACAGAAATACAGTAGATTACAAGGTGCGGAAATAGAAACCTAAGCTAATGGGTCCCAAGTCCTCTCTGAGGAGAAACCGGGTGCTGATTCTGGTACTTTCCTTTTCTTTAACCGGGGCTCTTGGGCGGTTGTCGGGTTGTCATTCCTTTGCCAGGTGAAAGGAGCGAGCAAATTCCTTTGGTCATCCTGATTATCCACAGCATGTTGCTCTGAAATCTCGATCAGAGCATCCTTTTCTTTTAGTAGCTGCTGTATTTTGGTACACTCCACGTTGAGAATGCGGTACTTGTTCTTCCAATACCTCCTCTCCTGTTAAACTTTGTTGAGAGTAACCTGAAGCTTTTCAGTTTCCGTCATGAAGTACATGACAGATTCCCTTGGCGGAAGAACTCCGTGACGAGGATAAGGCATCTTTAGCTTGAGAGCTCTAGTTTGTACCCAGTGGAGATAAGGCTCCACCGAGACACAGTCCGGTTTTTCTAGAGACTCCCATCATTTCTTATGAACATGTTTCCAAGCGTGCACTATTTCCATATTTAGTGCTCTGTAACTTTCTCCTTCCTTGAAGAAAAGACCTTCCAGATGAGCATTACACGGGACATGCCTCATTGGGTATCCAAATTGACGACGAACGAGAACTGGATGGTAATTGATTCCTCCCTTAGTTCCTATAAGGGGTACGTTAGGGAAGTTTCCACAACGGTCAATGATTCTGATTCCATCATAAATCCTATTACACCAATCAATGTCAGAGTTGGTGAGAGACATGATTTTCTGCGACCAACGTAAAGCACTCTTGTGATCCCAAAAAGCAGCAGGCTTAGGCAAATGGGAGATTAACCATTTGTATAGCAGGGGCACATAGCACGTGATCTCTCCTCCGCTGTACAAATTCCCTAAGTGTACAGAATGATATGCATCTGCGAGCAAAGTAGGCACAGGGTTTCCAATGAGAAAAACCTTAATGGCGTTGATATCGACGAAGTTATTAATGTTGGGCAACAGAAATAACCCTTAGGTGAGTAAAACAAAGATGCTTTCAAAAGCAGTCACATTCCCTATACTAGCGAAGTACAGAGCTTTCTTTGTTAAGAACTGGGCTGGCAAACCTTGGATGCCACCCTTAGTGGTCATGTGAGTCCTGACTTCTGACTCGTCCAAATAAATTGCTCTTGCAATGATTTGATCCTTTGGAATTTCTTCCAGTCCAGAAAATGGAGCTTGATCAGTAATGTGTAGATTAGTCAGATGAGAGTACTCCTCCAGCATTGGTGCGAGCTGGTAATCCAGGAATGTGAAACAGTGATAGACCAGATCGTAAAACTGAACGAGCGCATCCATGATTCCTTCAATCACATGGATTCTTATCAGAGGTAGCAGACCTCCGTACTTGGCTCTGAAAGCCTCAGGGTTAGTGATCATCCTCGCTAACCTTCTCAAATCCTCAAGTTTTGGAACCTTGAAGGTGTACTGGTGAGTTCTCCTTCTACCGAAATCCATGAGCGCAATCTTTTTCTCTGACATTTGCAATCATTGTCTCAGTTTAATTTGAAAAAGAGAGACTAGAAGAGAAAATTTTTCTTTGTTTTAATGTTTTTTAGATGAATGCATGAATGCAGCACACATAGGGTCAAAGGGTCGTTGTCATGAAGTCAAGGCTCTACCCATCCCCCAAAGGTTTATACTAGTGATTTTTGTACCTGTCTCTCAAAATCATCAGTTCTTATCGAGAAAACACCAGTGGGTCGGGAACCGTGCTAGGTGATGTTTTTTCGAAGAACCTTCAGAAGAGGGTGGTATCGCGTGACAACCATTTCCGATAGTTTCCACATCACTAAAAGAGGTTTTTCCTAGGTGTATACTTAATCTTTCCACATGCGGCATCACACGCATTCCCATTAGCAGAAAAATAAACACATATATCAATTAGGAAAAGCAGTATATATATTTGTCCTAATGTCCTAGACTTTTAAGAGCTATGAATCCAGAGGGACACTGGCATGGATGTAGATGATCCAGAGGCTTGCCGCTTACATCGATTAGATGAAAGGGAATGAGTTGTTGATGTTTGTGTATTGTGAACGAGGCACGGTTTTGATGCTAAAAGGTTAATTGGATTAACCAGTGGTTTTCTTATATAAAGCCTAAGAGGAGGCTAATATGTGTCTCGTACAAAGCCCGAGAGAGAGGCTAAAAGGTTTTGACTCGATGATGGAGTCTTTTGGTATCTCGTATAAAGCCCGAGATGGAGGCGAAGATTTTGTTTGACTCCACTGGGGGAGAATCATTTGTACAAAGCCCAAGAGGAGCCTATGGTTACTATTTCAGTTGAGTGACAGGTCCAGTAGACTGATTTTTAAAGAGAAAATCAGTTCTTATATGAGCAACACTGTACTCATGGATTGGATTCAAGGATCCGGGTTGTTCCTGTTCTTTAAGGAAGTGGGAAATCTGAAGGGTATTGAGACTGTCCGAGTCTACGGGTTTTCTTCCTATTTAACGAAGGGGTCACTTGAGAATGTCTTTGAGACTCAAGGAAATTAGACTGTCCAAGTCTAGAGTGTCCTCTTTTATACTGTGCTTTGAGAAACAGTAGTAGACTCTATGAAAGGACTGTTCTATGCAGATGATTAAGTTCTGTTCCTATACCTCTAGGAGGTCGTCGGAATAATTTGTACGAAGCCCAAGAGGAGGCTAGAAACTTTTAAGAAGCCGACGGGTCCTTGTACGATGCCCAAGAGGAGGCTATCATTCCCGGAGGAAGAGATCATTATACGAAGCCTAAGAGGAGGCTGTGAGTACTTCTAAGAAGCCGTAGGGTCCTTGTACTAAGCCCAAGAGGAGGCGGGGTTGCTTTTAGGAAGCCTGTGGGTCCCTGTACGATGCCCAAGAGGAGGCCGGTGCTTTTAAGAAGCCCGTGGGTCCCCAAACCCCGAGAAATTCAAGGCAAGCTATTCACAAGGAATAGATCAAGTCAGGAAAGTTCGAGAATTTGGAAGAAACTCAAAGATGCCATTCACAGAGAATACATTCATCTATGGGAATAGAGTTTCTTAACAATTCCTAATGAGGACTGCCGAAGAGAAGACTGTATCTGGTGATCCTATTGGGGATCTAGTTGTCTATTTCTATGAATAAACGAAACGGCGTCACCTAGTTCTAGACGTAGTTGCCGAGGAAACTCGAAATATCTATACTATTATTACACAGTTGATATGAGTTTATGAAAGAAGGCTTACAGTGAAACAGCCCCACAATACAGTTATATGTATATGAAAGCAGTAAATAAAAGCAATAACCACTTACTCGGTTGTAGAGCTTCCATGCTGTTTGGTTAGTTGTTTAACAAAGATAGATTGAAAACAACAGTATATTCAAAATCAAAGGAGAAAGTGCTTTGAAAAAGAAAGATTTGGGGCTTACAGCTCAAGGAGAGGCCCAGGGTTTTATCAGTGAGTGCACTGTTTGAATTTGTACAGAGGGACTTATACAAGTGACTGAGGCCCAAAATGTTTCTCTGTACAAAGGGATGGGTCTTACACTCTCTCAAGAGGCCCAAAAGGTTTAAACAAAAAGAGTGGGGCTTATAACACGAGGGTAGGCCCAATTGATTTTTTCGTTTAAAATGGCGATCGCGCCGATATTTTATTTTAACGCAGAGGGGCTTATACAATAAGTGAGGCCCAAATGATTTTGGTTAAAAGGGGGTTGGGTCTTACACTCTAATAGAGGCCCAAAAGTTTTGAATGGGTCTTATAGCTCAAGGAGAGGCCCAAGGTTATTTTTCAAAAGGCGACGATCGCGCCGTTTGTTTTTTGACGGTATCAGGACTTATACAATACACTGAGGCCCAAAATGTTTTGGTCAAGAAATGATTGGGTCTTACACTCTATTAGAGGCCCAAAAGGTTTAAAGAAAAAGAGTGGGGCTTATAACACGAGGGTAGGCCCAATTGATTTTTTCGTTTAAAATGGCGATCGCGCCGAGATTTTCTTTTAACGCAGAGGGGCTTCTACAATAAGTGAGGCCCAAAATGTTTTTGGTTAAAAGGGGATTGGGTCTTACACTCTATTAGAGGCCCAAAATTTTTGAATGGGTCATATAGCTCGAGGAGAGGCCCAAGGTTATTTTTCAAAAGGCGACGATCGCGCCGTTTGTTTTTTGACGGTATCGGGACTTATACAATACACTGAGACCCAAAATGTTTTGGTCAAGAAAGGATTGGGTCTTACACTCTATTAGTGGCCCAAAGTGTTTTGAAAATGATTTATGAGGGTTGAATTAATCCAAAAACCCTAATTTGTTTTCAAAAATGTATTTAATTGAATAAAAATTCAATTAAAATGATCAAAATTGTTTAATATGTGAAAAAAATTGTGATCTTGGATTAATGCTTCAAAAATTAAGTATTGACCTACAAAATAATTAAAAAGCATTAAAAGTTGCAAAATCAAGGTGGAAAAAATATTTTAAATGTTAAAAACAATTAAAACATTAATTCTTTGAAAAAATATCAATTATACGAAATAAATAATATTTTTGGGATTTTTTGGGAAAATAAAATATTTTAACATTTTTGTGAATTATTAAAAAAAGAATCAACTCAAAATCATTAAAACTCATAGAGAAATTAATTTTTGAATCAATTAAACAAAAATCACAAAATTCAAATATTCAAATGTTGGAAAATGGCGCCAAGAACACACCAAGAACACGCGCGTGTTCTGGGCTTGGCCAGATTTGCATTTTCTCTCCAATCTCACTGAATACTTGATTATAACATGCAATCCACATATCATTATGCTCGTCTCAACCTCACGATCATGTCTATGTCCATTAATTTCATTTAAATTAAACATATAACAAGAAATCATGGAAAATCCTCAAGAACCCTAATTTCTGCATGAAGGCTAGGATTTTTGATACACGATTCAAACAATGCAATTAATTAAGGGAAAACATTCCATGCATGATTATGAACATATGGCCAAATTATTGTGCGAGGAAATATGCATAGATTGAGAGATGACCAAGTGTATGCTTACCTCTAGGCCGTGACAGCAAGTGCAATGTGATTTTTGATTTGGAGGCATTACAGATGAGTGGTGATGATCTGAACAGCTTCCTTACACCCTGTGGAGTGTGTTTGAATGCCTGGACTTGATTGAAAATGGCTGGAACGATTTGTGGTACCTCAGCTGCAACTTGATTGAAAGTTTGAGCAACCAGCTGGTGATTTTGTGAAATCAGTGTTCCAGATGTTATGTGAGTGTTTGGATCACTTCTATATGATGTATGTGAGGTGTGTGAGTGATTGGTTTGATTGGAAAAGCTCTCAAACTCAAAACCCGATAGCTACCTTGCTAAGAAAGGCATTTTTGCCAAGAGAAAGAGATTTTGAGGAAAGCATCTGTTAGATGGATTTGGTGTACTCAAACTGATCACAATTAAGCTCTATTTATAGTAGAGCAAGTTTGTTTTGGGATCCACAGTGAATGGCAACTGCAGTAGGTGTTTGTTCAATGTTGGCCAATGGAAATGCAAGTCTCCTCTAGCCATTGACTAGAGGTTAGGGCACAGAGCTGTGGTTCCCTTGGTCTTGGATAAGTCTTGACTGATTTCAGATGAGAATGGCTCAGTCCATACCACCTTGATGCTTCCATTGAATGCTTCAATCCAAATTTGGAGTCTTGTCCCTATTTTGGCCATTCTAGGTTCAACATGCTATTTCTTGTTCCATGGACTTTGGAGGCTTGGCTCAGTGATTGTCCCCTTTAGATTCAATCCTCTGATGTGTCCAAGTGGATAGGAGCATTTGGATTTGGTTGATTTTGGAAAATCGAGCAAAAATGCAAATTCTGCCTTGCCTTGACAGATTTCAACAAGGCAACTTGACAATGTCATAACTCATAGCCCAAATGGAATTTGGCAATGTTCTTGGCCATTTTGGAAAGCCCTTACATGATACAACAACTATTTGAACATGTTTGGTTTTGATCTCTTTTGAATCCAAGTGAAAAATCCCCCTACATTTGGCAAAAAGTGAAGGCGGATTCTGACTTAGTGAAAATTTCACTTAGTGTTGGAAAAAGTGACATTTTCACTTTTCAGCCATTTTGATCACTCCATAACTCAAAATCCTTAATGAATTGGACTTAGGTCTAGTTGAAGTTTTTGTAGAGGGTAATGAGGGCTACAAATCCATCTTTGGATGGGAAAAAATGGCTTTTTGGTTAAGGAGTTATGATCCTTCAAAGTTGGTACCCTTTTCACTTTATTTTTAACTTAGAAAATTTTCTAAGTTTTTATGGTTACCCCTTTTACAAGTTATCCAACTTTTCTTGATTTTTCTTGATGAATGATGATTCAAATCATACATTAACATCATTTTAGGGTTAAAAATCCATTTTGGTGAAAAATCTCAAAAAGTCAAAGTTGACTTTTGTGCACAGTTGACTTTTTATCAGATGAATTCCAAACTGTGCAATTCTTCAGGAAATCATATCCTTGACCTAAATCAAACTTGATGGACATGTTCCAAGGGTGTCATAGGGCATATTGAATCATGTCTTAGGGCTTGGGAGCATGTCCTGGTCAAAAGTCAAAGTTACAGTTGACTTTTTCCTTAAAACCTTAATTGTAGTGCAGATGAAATTGAGACTTGTTGCTCAAGCTTCTTGGATTAATCCATTGTTCCAAATGGATCAATATAGTTCATTAGAGACCCTTAAACCCTCTCTTGAGGTCTTGGTTCATGATTTTTCCCAAAAGTCAACTTAGGGTTGAATTAGGTCAAGAAACCCTAATTCCTGATTTTTGATGAATGCACCCCTGAGACAAAATTGACTTGATGATTTCGTCCATGAGGTTCCATGGAGTATATTAGGTTATGTTTTGGATCATTGGCTTGTGCCCAGATGAAAATTTTCCATCTGGAGGCCCTGGTCGACCAAAACCCTAATTTGGTGACACTGTCGATCTTGAGACTTAATCCACCTAGAAGGGAGCAGCCTTGTGCTTAATCCTTGAAGTGGGAATCCTTTAGATCCATTGTGGATATTTTGAGAGGTTTAGACAAGTTGAAGATCATGTCATTCCTTGATTGATCCTTTGTCTAAGCACTCAGAGAGGGCTTGAAACCCTAATTTTGATTGTAGTGAATGCTCACCCATCTTTGGGGAGACTGATGAAGCATGATGGTTCCTCCATATTGTGATGATGATTGACACAATGATGGGAATCTTAGTGGTCAAAATTTGGGGTATGACACCTAGTTCTAGACGTAGTTGCCGGGGAAACTCTAAATATCTATACTATTATTACACAGTTGATATGAGTTTATGAAAGAAAACTTACAGTGAAACAGCCCCACAATACAGTTATATGTATATGAAAGCGGTAAATGAAAGCATATAAACACTTACTCGGTTGTAGAGCTTCCATGCTGTTTGGTTAGTTGTTCAACAAAGAAATATTGGAAACAACAGTATATTTCAAAATCAAAGGAGAAAGTTCTTTGAAAGGAAAGATTGGGGCTTACAGCTCAAAGAGAGGCCCAGGGTTTTAGTAGTGATTGCACTGTGATATGAGTTTGTACAGTGGGACTTATACAAGTGACTGAGGCCCAAAAAGTTTTATTTACAAAAGGATTAGGTCTTATACTATATTAGAGGCCCAAAGGTTTTAAAATTAAAATAAATGGGACTTATAGCTCAAAGAGAAGCCCAATAGTCTTTTTTGTTAAAAGGCGACGATCGCGCCGAACTTTGAAAATGTACAGAGGGACTTATACAATGTGTGAGGCCCAAATTATTTTATTTACAAAAGGGGTGGGACTTACACTCTATTAGAGGCCCAAAGTGTATTTTAGGAAAAGAAATGGGGCTTACAACACGAGGGGAGGCCCAGATGATTTTCAGTTTGAAAATGGCGATCGCGGCGAGATTTTTAACTTATCGGGACTTATACAATAACTGAGGCCCAAAATATTTTTGTACAAAAAGGGTTGGGTCTTACACTCTATTAGAGGCCCAAAAGTGTTTGAAAAAGATTTGTTAGGGTGAAAATCAAAGAAACCTCAATTTCATTTTTTAAAGGCATTTTTAAAAGAAAAATCAAGTAAAAAAATGATAAAAATATCAAATAAAATCATTAATCATGTTATAAACAATGATTAAGGTTTATGAAAAAGTATTTTATCCACATGAATATTTAAAATCATTTTGGTTTTAAAAATCAAGAAAAAGAAATAATTTTAAAAGCATTTAAAACAATTTAAAACAATATTTTTGAATATATGAAAAATATATCAAATAATAATATTTTTTGTGATTTTTTGGTGGATTAAAATATTATGGAGTATGAATAAGAAGTGTGTAAAACAGAATTGGAAAATGATGATTTTTGCTATGTAAAAGAATTGGTTGAGTTTTGAAGATAAACTAAGAAAAAGAGGAAAGATGTCACAACATCATGTCACACCCTAATTTTGGACCATAAGATCCCCGCTTCGCTTCTTTGCATAACATATTAGGTCAATCATTTCGTACATAACTAACTGCTTTATCTAGCTTTGTCTGTTTGTTTCTCTTTTAAGGACAGTTGCTGCCGCAGAAGAGTCAAGGTCCTGAAGGTTGTGTTGTGTGTGATTGTGGAGGTTCTCTGGTCCTGTGAGATAGTGCCCTCACTCTTTTTAGTCCCTAAGCCACCACCAAGCCTTTTCTTCCCTCATACTCCTCAGTTTACCCCCACAAAGATTAAGTCCTTATACCCTCTGATATAGAATTTGGTCCCTAAAGGCTGGTCACTGCTTGTGTGGTAAATTTACATTACAAGTTGGTATCTCCCCCCCTCTGTAAGCTCCTCGAGACTTAAGAGATGTGTGTGCTCTATGTTTTTAAATAATGATTCATCAAGGAAAGTTCACTTTGGAAGGAATTAGAAGTTTGGATTCCAAGATGTAATTTCAAGTCCTTTGTGTCACAAGCTTACAAGCTCAGGTAGAAGTTCTCACGATTCTATATCATATGATTCATGTATGAAGCTCATGCCATGGTTCCAAGAAGATATTTGTATTCTTAAAACTGTCAGACATTCTTCAAGCAAGTTTGAAGATCAATGAGATTAAAATGTTCAAGATGTTTTGACCATTTGTAGAAAGTTTAAGCAATCCTTGCAAATTCATAAAGTTTTGTTTGTTAATAAAGAGGTGGAATGCCATAGCTGGTGTGGTTGAAGAAGTTTAGTGCTTATTTTTACAAGGGCTTACGTCTCATACTTTCCAAAACTCATGGATATATATATATATATCGATTTCTCACAAAATGTAAATTCACATTCAAATCCAAGTTACACTTACAAGGCTTTGCTCATGGAGATTCAAATTGATTCAAGGCCATTAGTTTTATATTAAATTTACAAGAATTTCTTGGTCCCATTTCAAGTCATTAAGCCATGATTAGTCAAATTAATTACATGGTGAATTTGGACTCATGTGACTTCTATTTTAGTTTCCAATTCCCTTAAAGTTATATTCTGAAAGGAGACAAACTAGACATGGAAAGTTCATCCACCAATTAGGATAGTGTGATAGGATACTTGGACATATCGCATGTGAAGATTGGAACAAAGATGACAATAAATTTAAGATTATATTTCTATTCAATTTGTAGAAACTATCACAAGAGTAAGATCCTTCATCCTGGAATCTCATGAATGACACAATAAACAACTATATTTTCCCCCAGTCTACTCGTCCAAACTTATTCAAGGTACAACCAAAATCAGATTTTAAATTCACATTTTTGTTCAAAGTTCTGCAATATCAGAACTCATGAACATGATTGTTAATGCTCCTGCACTCGCTGCCGACAAAGGAATTGACGCGAGACATGTCATCGTTCCACAGGAGTTTTCATAAAGTTTTTGCGCCAAGCATTATCTTGCCGTAGCCTCGGTTACGACTCTCACGGTCCCGATACACTTATTTCTATGCTCAATCCATCAAGCAAAGGCGACAAATTAGTGTCCATCATGTTCTCTGCAATAGGAAGGGTAAGTCAGAAATTAGCATTGCACGCTGTCCAAAACAGGGATGGATAATTCATTTATCAAGAAAATGGCAAGCAAATCACATTCTTACAAGAAAGGATCCTAAACATTTACATGAAGTTCAACACGAGAAGTTCTTTAGCCACAGCCGTTCCAAAGTTTCAGACATAGAGTTTTCCTAACGTAAATTCGTAGGGGAAACACACGCACCACAATACAGAGAAACGCGAAGAAAAGAGTTACATACAGGACATTGCAAATTTTTTCATAGAACACAATCCAATACAAAGTGTAAATGGTTAGCATAATAACATAATCAACCGCAGTGAATCGTGCATGATCATGGCAAACAACACTCACAAGTGAAACTTATATTCATGGCACATGATTCATCCTACTCTAAACAAATCCAAATATCTAATCTCGCTAAGGTCAATTCCTATCTTGAATGTTCATCCAAACCAGCAGTCATGTAATTAAGTGGACTTACCATTCTTACGCCGGTTGACTCTCCAAGCACAGAGGGCCCTGACTCGCATACAAAAGTTGGGATTGAAGACAATTACTTTGCTTGTGGGGATGATTGCGCTGCCATAAAAGTGGTTAAGATCAGTACAGCATCAAAGTTGGAAAACCATCTCTTTAAATAGTCATTTGGAAGGTTAACATATATATCACCTGATAATGCTACGATCGCGAAATGTCCAGTGGAATCCAAGACGCTGTCACAACAGATTCAGCTATTGGAGTCAAAATAGCCTTTGGTAGAGGCAGATTCGTGGAAGATATACCACACCAGAAAACCTTCAAAAAGAGAACATTTGATATCAATTATTCATCAAATGCAATAAACAAAAGAAGTCACTCACGATACTAATACGAGCATAAACTTACCACAAGCCAAAGTTACTAGGCCTACACAAGCTGTTGTTACGATATCTTCAAACTATACCGCCAAATGGAAGACCTATGCTGAACTTTGCTTCATTTGGAGGGAGGGGCAAATCTATCCAAATAATCCTCAAGAATACGCTGCTACAAAGAAGAGAGAACTTGAATTCATGACAAATCAAATTCATAAATGCACTTACAAGAAACACTTCACACCAAGGTCAGCTGTCAAATTCAAAAGCAATCAACAATGATATTAAGTTTCCAAAAACACCCCAAATCCATTTAAGAACAAAATCCTCTCAACATAAACATTAAAATAAAGTGATACATGTCCAGACGTGTTTGACTCAAAATGGAAATAAAGTTAGTGAGGAGAAAACATGTTTCAGACACATTTCAAAAACATACCTAAATTGTACAAACATGCCTCACACACCAATTCAAGAACATTTAACAAGGCTTCTTCTAAAGTCTATATAAAAGGACGTACACAACATATAGAAGGGGATCAGAACAGAAATATCAAAAACCACATATCAACAAATATCCCCTCGTCATATCAACAAAACTAAGAAAAGCCATCATCAAATTTTCAAACCAAAACATCAGAACATAACAAAGTGAACCTTCGTGCATCAGTACAACAACCACACCAATTCCTCAACATATCCTACCGAAACATCCCCTAATCAATTCCATACCAGAAAAGGCCATCAAAACCTTACACAAATCCATAACAGCAAACATAAACCTTCATCACCAACAATACCATACTACACCAAATTTCAACGAACAACTCTTTTCATCCAACATAAATCAATGCGAAACCAAAACAACAATACACCAGGATTGAGAACATACACAGCAGAGGAGCTTACACACACACCACGTAGCCTACAATGCAAGAAGGAGACGAATCTTAGACTTACCTGCAGACAAAGACGCGTGGGTCCGTGATCTTTGTTCATTGTTTTCCCGTTTCCTTTATCGCTTTTCGTTCGTTTCCTTTGCAAATCACTGTAACATGTAATCAAACAATAATGAAAATGGGGTATTGGGACTGCTAGGGGTTAGGGTTTTTTTTGCTTGATTGATCGAGGGAGACGAGAGAGCGACGGCGTGATTAGGGTGTCAAAACCCTGATTTTCTAAGAGAAGAAAGGAACGGGAAAGAGGAGAGCGAGAGTGAGAGTCCATTGTGTGGCTGTGTTTTTTTTCTTTTGCTTGTGACCATGTTCCTGTGCACGTGCACACATAACATTCACCATACACCCTTCGCCTTTTATCCGTCCGATCACGGTGCACACACATCACATGGTTGAGATTTGAGAGTCTATGATAGACCCTCTCTCCCTGGCAAGCGTGCGATCCCTCCGTTTTTTTTACCTATTTTCTTTTCTTAAATTAATAATCCTTAAGTAATCATAAAATAACCTTAATTCTAAAAATATAACTTTTTTAACATATTAAAACTCTTTTATTAGAAAATATAATCCTTTTATTATTTTATATAGTAAAAAAAATATAACTTCTTTCTTATTTTAAAATATCACCTCAATTAATAAAATATAACCTAAAAAAAATTTATTAATTAAAACTTACTAAAATTTTTTCTTAATTAGTAAAACCTTTTAAAAATAAAAAACTCCTTCTACTAAAACTATTAAAATTAAAACCTTTTTTTAATAATAAAAACCTTTAACTTTTTTAAATTAATAATAATCTTTAACTTAATAATTCTTAAAAACAATTATAAACCTTTCATTCTCCCTTTAAAATCTATCAAACTCTTTTCTTAATAAATCGTTAGAATCCCTCGCGCTTAATAGTACATTTGCGTGTGAAATAGTTTAGCCTTAATTAATATTATGCTTTGCTTTGCCTATGGCTTGTTTATCATTTTATGTGATGAATGCATATCTTTGTGTTATAAAACCTTTCAAAACAGTAAAAATCCTCGATCCAACGTCGAGCCATTTTCTACCCCTTGTAAGTCGATTGCTTTCGAGCATCGCCATCAACCTTTGTTCACTAGACACAAGACTAGACCACTTTGCTAGCACTCTCGTTTAAACGTCTAATAATCGATTGCATTAATATTCAAGGGAAAATCCCATGCATGATAATTAATTATTGTGTATGGTGCATTTCATTTGCATCATACCTCCCTATAGGTTTTACACCTTTAAAATAAGTTTATTAGACAACTTTAGGATAGACTTCCTAAGTTAGTCCCCCTTTCAATTTTGATTTTTTACAATCAAACTTTAGCTCACCTAATTCTCCACACAAGAGAATTAGATGTGAATTATCTCAAAGAAGGGACATACAATCCCATACCCCATAAAATACAAAAAATTTCAAAAAACTGTGGTGGTTTCTTAAGATGATGACTCATCTTCTCTCCTAAACTTTAAACAACTTTAGTATCTTTCGAGAGGAACTACATGTGCTCTGATTCCTTTCCGACAGGATATGTAGGCACAAGATGCGATATCTTGTCGAGCACACTTAGGAATAAAAATAATAAATCACCTACCCTTAAACCCTTAGGAAAATAGATAACAAATAACGTAAATAAAACAAGAGGTTCCTGTAGAGTACTACAGATATCTAGGATGCTAACACCTTCCCTAGGTATAACCAACCCCCGAACCTTATAATCTTAGTGCATTTGCATTGCATTGTGGGAATTCGGTTTTTCTCCCTTCCCTTGGATAAAATCAAAGACCGGGGGTGACATTAAAAATGCGATCCTAGTTAACAAATAACTATGGTATCCAATTCTCACCGCGACAGAAATGGCGACTTCACTGGGGACTCTCATAAGAGGGTTCCCCCTAACTTGATTAATTATTTTTTTTGTTATATATTTGTATCTATTATGTTTACTTGGGTTGTCACTTTGAGTGTTGAGACAAAGTCCTACACCCGGACTAGAGTGAAAATTATGATAGGAACGGTGAGAATTCAAGGCTACTTTGAGGGAGTCGATTCCTGAAGAAGTTGAATTGAGACTTCACCACTCAGTCTAGGCCCTCTCGAATTTAATATTGTTCAACGAGTCCATTCGTGAAGATGATATTATTTCGAACTAAAGGCCATCGAGACTGGGGACCGTAGTTACCTTTAACCCAACTTGGCCTATTAAGATGTAGTGCGGGGACTATGCGGGAGTCTATTTCTGCAATAGTCGCTACGCGATACTACACTCAGACGAGATTCTCTTGAGAATATTATTGACTACCAAGTGATTTGGGAAATCGATAATATCCGAAAGATGGGTTGTAGACTCTGGGAACTTTTTAGAACCCGTTCGGCAGGTACATTTGAAACCATAATGCACACCTATTGGGATGGTTAGACCTTGGCTCCATGTTGTGACCATTCAAACCTAGGACCCTTTGTCTGGTTGATTGCTTATGTGTGCTTTGTGCTTTGTGCTTTGTGTGTTTGCATCCCTGCATTCATTAACATCATAGCATAAAGATTCATGGAACTTAGTCTTGTTTATAAACATCATAAGGGTATCATGGACTCTAAAAAAAATTTTTAAAGAAAAAAAACGTTGAAGTACTTTTACAAGAGTCATAACCTGGACGATCTAAGGGGACTGGAGACCTTGCTGACCAATAAAGAAAGATTCGAGACCAGATATGGGAAGTTATTATCTCCATTCTACTACTGTTTCCCTGATTATCAATTGGTACCTACCCTTGAAGAATTTCCTTAGCTGATGGAGTTACTAATTTAAGACAAAAACTCATTTCCTATCTCCGGTTAATATTCAAGCTAAGATGACTACAAAAGAAGGTTTATTAGAAATAAGCTATTTTTTTGCAATAAACGGAAAGCTCAAGACGTCCCATTCCATTCTAAGTCATCAGTCAACACTCTGGAAATTGATCGTGGACAAGATTATTCTAGAAGAAGCTCAGTTGGAAGAAAGAAGTCAAAGGATTCAAGAAGACCGTTGGAAGAGTCTCCTTAGATCCACCTTTATTAGCTTTTATTTAGCTTTTTCGTTATGACTGTTGTAAGGCATACCGACGCGTTATTAATAAATCTGTTTTAATATTCCAGATATTGATTATCGTAACCGTTTTAATGATTTTTTAAAATGAGTCATTTGATACTCCATGATGATTATAAATAGTTGAGTTCCATGAATCTTGTTGCATCATTTGCATTTTGCATTTGCATTCCTTTGCATTCGAGGTTCTCATTTGTGCTTCTCTTCTCAGTCAAGCTGAATTATCGATAGGATACTCGGGCCGATCAAAGGAAGAAGATGGATAATATTAAGCAAGAAAATTGTGAACTCCACAAGGAAGTGGCCGCTTTGAGGGTTGGTGTGGAAAGGCTCTCTACTTTGCTCGAAACTCTGATTGCTGCTCGAAGTCAACCTTCTCCTCATATTTCTCAGACTCCATTTCAAGGGACCGAGACTTCTGAAGTCACGCCAATGCCCATTTCTATGGTTCCCATTAACCTTCCTAACAACTCTAAGGATCTTACAAAGGGTTTCCTCAAGAAGAAGGAACAAGAAGTAAATGTTGTGCATCAAGGACGACCAAAAAGAAGAAGGTATCAGCGACCTCAATATATCGCTGCTATATCGCCCGCCACCAACACTACTGCTCATCAACCACAGGCTCGTCTATCATTCAATAATCAAAGCCGTGTTCAAAGACAGTTTGATCCGATTTTGATGACCTATGCGAAATTGTATCCATATTTGATACAAAGGAATATGGTGCAGACACGAGCTCCACCAGCCATACCAAAGGAACTCCCGTGGTGGTATAAACCCGAAGCTCGTTGTGCTTTCCATCAAGGTGCTTTAGTTAATTTACTGCTTTTCGTATGTAATGCTTTTTATTTGTTAATGCATTTGTTATTTGTGTGTAAGAACTTGTTATTTTGAATAATTGATGCGACGAATAATGTTTGTCTTGAAGAAATCCATTCGTTTCACTCCTTTTAAAATACGTTTTTATTTTATAATGCCAATACTACCCCAATCTCTTGCCTTGGCAGAAAATTGGATGGAGGATGACGAAATCAAGCGCAATCGCTCCTGTCGTATGCTTTTGAATAAAACTCTGCTGGTGATACAAGGCATTGTTTCAAATTCCCAAACACCGGAGATATAAGGGAGATAGGCCCTCGTTAACCCTTTTGAGCCTTTGAAGTAGGAGTTTTCTTCTCCAAATAAAAAAACCTCCTTCTTAACCTGGGGCAGGGTAATTTTCAGTTAATAAAAAAAATGGAGTGAACATTACGAAGATTGGGTGGGCACAAACACACTTTGAGCCTTATATCCTTTGTTTCTTAAACCGTGAACCAAGCCACATTAAAACCCTCAAAAGACCTAATTGAAGCAGGGTTTATTTCAAAGGCATACTCATTGAGATATCGTTTCCTGACTCCTATGAGCTATGCTCAAATTCGCATTGGCATTATAAAATCGGTAATTCAACCACCAAAATATCTTTTAATAAAAAAATTTCAAGACAAACATATGTTGCATTAGCAATTTCAGAATTAACATTTTTCTGCTTACTAACATTTCTTGACATCATAGAAGCTAACATACGAGCATCAGTGATGAGCTAGATCTTTTGAGATTTTGAAGCTCTGATGAGTAAATGGCGGATCATTTCAAAGATGACCATATCCAGGGGTACATTACCTGAAGGCTTTGCTGAGCAGGGGCAAGTTGTTTCCCAGTTGTTTCTCTCACAGTCTGACCTCAAGGGGCAAGTTTAAAGACTCAGAACACCAACAATCTGGGGCAGTTACGTCGAGATTTGATAAATCTCTCAAAGAAGTTTGAAGACTCAGAATACCGTCAATCTGGGGCAGTTACGTCAATATTTGATAAATCTCTCCAAGTTTGAAGACCCGGTTATGCAAGATTATAGACAATCTGGGGCAGTTAAGTTGAGATTTGATAAATCTCTCCAAGTTCGAAGATTCAGTTGTACAGAGCACAGTCGATCAGGGGCAGTTACGTCGAGATTCGACGAATCTCTCCAAGAGTTGGAAACATTGGAGAATTTTGGATACCAAGTTTACTGTAAAATCCTCTTGGGATGACTTCTTCTCACAAACCATGTGATCTATGGCATTTGAGAAGTGAAGATTACTTTTCATCCATTCACAACAACTGTTGTTCAAAATGGCGGCTACCATGCAGTTTAACAATGCAGAACTACATTGTTCTCACGACATCCTTAACTCATACCTCAAAGAGTTTCTATCCCAAGTAACATGATGATTCCCCAACAAGTCTTTACTCCAGGTAGTCACAACTATTCCCCAATGAATCTATATTTCAAGAAGTTATGGCACGTTCGACGCGAGATTTCTCCAGTCGGCAACCTAAGAATCCTTAGTGATTTTCTTTGGTTTCAACCTTCCCCAGCGAAGCGAGTGTTTATTTCACTCCTCATTGGATTTTATCACTATCTCAATCTTCTCCAGTGAAGGCGGATGTTTGTTTCATCCCCTCGAAGTTTTATCTCCAGACTACTATATTGATCCAAGCTTCCCCCATGAAGTGTATATTTATTTTATCCCCGGTTATAACTTTCATTTAGACTACTTCAGTTTGCTGTGGATATTTATTTTATCCCCATAAATTCTTTTCGATCATGAGTTTGATTCGTCCCAGTGAATCTTTCTCATCCCCAACAGAATCACAAGGTTCATCTTGACAATCCCAAGTGAAGTCATGATGTTCATCCCCAAGTGGAGTGCTCTCTTTTCCCCAGAGAAGTTTGAAACCTTGAAGCAGGACATGTTTCCATATATGGATTTCCATTCATCCCCAGCGTTGCTTCTTATATTGCGAAGATTGGCCGAGTATTCGTATCGGGATGTTTATTTCATCTCCAGTTCTCTCTCTGCTTTGTTTTGTCAGCATAAGCATATCATAGCATTCTTTCATGTAGATTCATGGCATTTGTACATTTTTCATTTTTGTGTTGTTTGTTTGTTCTTTCATTTTGGTTGCGCTTATCCCCAAGTGATCGGGTTGGTCTTCTCCCTCCAAGTAGAATCGTCAGCCCTAGGCAGAAAAAGCGCACCCTTTCTAATTCCCCACTGAGTTCGATTATCGTGGAAGATGGTTGCTTTAGTTTTCTTTTCCATTTTTGGATAAAGGATAAACCCCTTTGAGTTCATTCCTCAATGGGTGAGTCTTGCTTGACTGTTTCTTTTCAGTTATTTCCTGAATTGAACTTTGGTCCCTGACAATCACAATTTTGAATCTAGATCGAGCGTGCATTTATTTTGCACCTTGTCTCCCCAGGAAGAATCTATTTGAAGATCTCTATGGGAGACAAGAAATTATTTCTCCAACAGTATTATTTCAATGTTTCGTGGGAGTTAAACCCAGACAACAAGTGGTAGCTCTTTATTTGAGCTATGTTTTCTATCCGGATGACAAATGGCAGTCTCCTCAAGACAGTTCGTCTATCCTCGGTGAAGTTATCAAGGTTATCAACTATTCTCCGTCAGGTGTTATCTCGCCGGAAATCCGTCAGAAAGGTTCATTGAAGACCTTCCAAGTATTCTCTTTATTTGAGAATCCCTATTACAAGAATTGTACTAGCTTCAACGCAGTTTTCGGCTACAGCAATATTACTTCTCAATGGCATTCTCCCCAGCGGGTCCACAATCCAATCTGCTTCCATCAAATGGCATCTCTTCGAGAAGTTTGATGAAGATTCAGAGGATCTTTCTCTTTATTTAAGAAGACATATTCTACAAGCCAACCGGCCCACATCTCTTTTGAAGATCCCCGGTGAAACTTCCAAATCTCCAACAAGTTATGGATTCCAGCTGAAGTCATAAGATTTCCAGTGGAATCCCAACCCCCTATGAAGTTACTTTCCAACAAGTATTCACCTTTCTAGGAGGAGTTCAAGACCGTGCTCGAGGCAGACAACCTCGTAGCGGTTATTTTGAGATTGTGCTAGAGGTAGACAACCTCGTAGCAGCTTATTTCAAGATGTGTGCTAAAGGCAGACAACCTCGTAGCAGCTTATTTCAAGAGGTACGCAAGGCAGACAACCTCGTAGCAGTTTATTTCAAGACTTGTGTTCGAGGCAGACAACCTCGCAGCAAGGATTTATTTTCTACACTTTTCAAGTGAAATACTTGATTAAAGAAGAAAATGAGACCAGTCCGTGGCTTATGACCCGAGACGAGGGGAAGTTTATTATCCTTTAAACAGATTACTTGATTATCAGTCGTGTGGACTACTTAGAATTCGTGATACAAACCCATTTTAAACCATGTCATTCCGAATCCATAAACCATTATCCATTCTTGTTAATCAAATTAACCATTTCATCCATTTCAGTATCCATTTGTACAATCCAATTTTCAACCATTTTTAGGTTCAATATACACATTTAGATCCATTCTTGGTCCATATCCATATTTCCAATTTTTCATGTTCATTCTTTTCAAAATCAATTATCCATTTTCTAAAACAATTTTTTGTATCCTTTTGCTTCTAAATTCCATTCCATTTCAAAATCCGATTACCCATTTTCAATATCCAAATTTCACATCTAAATTCAACTTCATATCAAAACCAAAAATCCATTTTATTTTTATTATTCATTAAAGCTATTCAAGATTTGACTAACACCCAAGCCTCACTCAATCAAGAGATAGAGAATGTGAAGAATCGCTATGATCAGCTGAGGAGTTTTAATTTGAAGTTGAAACTGAGGAAGCGAGTGCTTCTATGTGGTGCTAGTACTACTAGTGACCTCAGCAGTAAACTAAAAAGCTCTCATTTGGACAACTGGATGTGCCCTGAATGTGATAACCCACTTAATAATATTGATAAGATATAAGATTGTGATATGCGCCCTATTGTAGCGGGCAAAAGTGATGCCTCGATTAAAGACCAAAGTCAACAACTTTCATTGTCAAAAGGAACAAGTTAGACAAGTGGATGAAGATTTTGTTGCCATTCGACCTGAATGGACAGTTGTTGATCGAACACTTACTTACAGGGGAAATGATAATGAGAAGGAATATCTTGTAAAGTTGAAAG
This sequence comes from Lathyrus tuberosus, assembly GCA_022829125.1. NCBI lineage: Eukaryota > Viridiplantae > Streptophyta > Magnoliopsida > Fabales > Fabaceae > Lathyrus > Lathyrus tuberosus. The sequence continues at coordinate 5,432,016 of JALAZF010000231.1, read as the reverse complement.
AGCTTCCTTATGATGAATGCTATTGGGAGCTTGAGTTAGATATCTCTTTGTTCCAAGCAGAAATAGAGAGATTCAACATATTTCAGTCTAGGACTTGGAAAATTTCTTATAGTAAGCAAAAAAAGCAGGGTTAATGACGACGCTGAATTGATATCAGCAGAAAAAGTTTTCAACTGAAAAGTAATAAAAACAAAATACAAGCCATAACACAAAAAGAAAAATTCATAGCAGTAGAAAGTGCATAGGGCAGAAAAACTAATGTGCAGTGAATAAAGGTACACAACAGAAAATTCTGCAAAAGGACCCGAGATGCCTCGCGCATATGTTTGTTGCTGAGATATTTATGCACCGGTTTCTCTTATCGAGTGCTGTCCGAACCTTTAATCCTGAAGAGGCAGATTAGTTTTATACTCCTGTCTACACAACTTGTGACTTGACTCCAAATGGCCTTCCTTTACCGTTTAAATCACCGCAAATAATGAGGAGTGCTAAACAGCTCATTTCTTCAAACTGGCCGTATTGGAATCGGACAGAGGGGGCAAATCATTTCTTTGTGGTTCCTCATGATTTTGGGGCGTGTTTCATTACCAAGAAGAAAAGGCAATTGAAATAGGGATTCTTTCAATGCTACAGCGTGCTATGTTGGTTCAAACATTTGGTCAGAGAAATCATGTGTGCTTGAAAGAGGACTCAATTACCGTTCCTCCATATGGTCCATAACAGAAAAATACAACTCCGCAACAGCAGTTCAGTAGCAGAATTACAAAGGGAAAATACACCACAGAGAAATTCAAAAATAAATAGCAGAAGGAAAAGGTCTATTACATAACAAAATCATGACAGAGCCTCATTTTGGGAATAAAGTAATAACAGATACAAGTAAAGTCCATGACAGCAAGAACTTACTGATAAAAAAAGTAAATCTCTAACAGAAATTACACATCAGCTCCAAAAACCAATAACAGAAAAACTCCAGCATAAACTAACCAAATCTAACAGAATTCTAACAAACTCTTTTTGAATTCTTCATATGAAAAAGACATCTCTTCACCATTCTTCTACACTCCACTCTTTCTCTCCATCCATCTTCATCCAACATCAACAACCTGCAGAAATTCAAGAACGATTCTACAAACCTGCAATTTCAACGTAACCGATTCACATCACAAACTGCACACACAGAAGCAACAATAACAATGACAGAAGGAGAATCGAGGAAGAAGAAGTACAAAGCATTACCGGTGAATTCGAAGTCGATTTGGAAAGTGTTTCGAGCTTATTTATTTGCGCAATTGCTGTGAATATCCACGATCCTTCGCCAATTTTATGCTTCAAACTGAATCGAACCTGAACACAATTTCGAAAGCATCAAACCTAAGCTGTGGCATTTTCCATTGCAAATAAATCGCTCACAACAAAGAGAAACCAAATCTAACACGATGCAGTTAGCGATTATTTCCAGAAGCACGTTTACAAGAAGTGATCCTTTGAGTTCAATTGAAGGTTGAAGCCACAGTTGCAGGTAGCGATCATAGAGGTCGTTGGAAGCACGGAAGCGCGTTTGCAGGAAGAAATCTGTGGATTACGATTGAAGATGAAATCGTGTTTGCTAGGGATTTTTGGGAAGTTGTACTCTGTGTTTGAGTTAGCATTGGTACTAGCTTCGTGATGTTGCTCAGTGATGTTTCACAGGCCCACACAATCATCACCACCTCACCCTCTTTTTTCCGTAACCACTAACGTCACGTCTAAAGAAATCTGAAATTCGCTTCGTTCTTTAACTCTTGATCGATTTGGGATTTAATATGAAGCGGACGAGAAAATCTAACAGGGTTTCGTGGGCTCCTGCTGGTAATCTATGTCAGTTAAAATTGCTCTTGTCTGAAGATTTCCCGTCAAAAGTTAGTCTATATCGCACGATAATCTTGAAGTAGTGGCGTCGTCATTGTTGAGCTTTAATACTAATGATTCTATTAATTTACCTCCTGGGTTTAAAAGTAGTCATTTCCTGAATTAATCCAAGGCATTTAAGTGAAAGAAGACGGAAGAAAGGGGATAATGTTGAGGTGTGAATTTGCGCCGGCGAAGAAGATGTAGGAGAGGAAGAAAGTCGCGGTGAAAGGAGGGTGGAATGTGAGTTGAACGGCGCAGAGAGAAGAGAGTTGGTGACTGAAGAACCATTAGGGTTCTCTTTGGCATAAAAATCGGTTTCCATCCAAGCTGAATCGTGCTTGGGCCCATTCTTGTTTCTGTTTACACACTACTGTCTACTCCACACCTCCCTAGTTCATGAATTGAAAGACATTGGGCCTGAATCAAGAGCCCGGGTGCCTGAAGGCTGTTACCACCATCAATAAAGTTATCTGCACCCCTTTGTAATTTTAGTTTTTCTTTTAATTAGAAATAGCTTCTTTTTAGAATTAGATATTTTAGAATTAGATTTTTTAATTAGAAATCATTAGGATATTATATAGATTTTAATCTTGTTGAATTAGACTTTTTTCAATTAATTAACATTGACTTCTCACATTGATTAGTGTCATACCCCAAATTTTGACCACTAAGATTTCCCATCATTGTACAAATCATCATCACAATATGGATGTACCTTCATGCCTCATCAGTCTCCTCAAGGATTGTTGAACATTCACTACAATCAGAGCTTAGGGTTTCAAGCCCTCTCAGAGCCTTAGACAAAGGATCAATCAAGAAATGACAGGATCTTCAACTTGTCTAACCTCTCAAACACCCACAAAGGACCAGGAGGACTACCACATCAAGAATCAAGCTCAAGGTTGCAGCATTCCCAGTGGATTAAGCCTCAAGATCCCCAGTGTCACCACATTAGGGTTTTTGGTCGACCAAGGGACTACATGGACCCAATCATCAAGTCAATTTAGCCTCAGGGGATGCATTCACAAAAAATCAGGAATTAGGGTTTCTTGACTTAATTCACCCCTAAGTTGAATTTTGGGATAAAACATGAGCCAAGACCTCAAGAGATGATTTGAGGGTCTCTAACACACTACATTGATCCATTTGCAACAATGAGCTGATCCAATAAGCTTGATCAACAAGTTTCAATTTTATCAGGATCACAATTAGGGTTTTGAGGGAAAAGTCAACTGAACCTTTGACTTTTGACTCAGGCATGCTCCCAAATCTTGGGACATGATTCAATACACCCATGGAACATGTCCATCAAGTTTTATTTAGGTCAAGGACTTGATTTCATAGAGGATCGCACAGTTTAGAATTCATCTGGTAAAAAGTCAACTGTGCACAAAAGTCAAAGTTTGACTTTTTGAGATTTTTCATTTTTATGGCTCTTTAACCCTAAAATGATGTTAATGTGTGATTTGAATCATCATTCATCAAGAAAAATCAAAGAAAATGGGATAACTTGTAAAAGGGGTAACCATAAAAAACTTAGAATTTTTCTAAGTTATGGAACAAAGTGGCTAGGGTACCAACTTCTAAGGATTATAACTTGAGATCCAAGCAACCATTTAGGCTGATCCAAAGATGGATTTGTAGCTCTCATGGCATACTTTAAAATTGTCAATTACACCTCATTCCAATTCATCATGGATTTTAAGTTATGGTTTGATCAAAATGGCTGAAAACATGAAATGTCACTTTTTCCAACACTTAGTGAAATTTTCACTAAGTCAGAATTTGTTTCACTTTTTCCAAAAAGTAAGGGCATTTTTCACTTGGATCCAAAAAGTGTAAAGACAAACTATGATCACACATATGTTGTATCATATGAGAGCATTCTAAAATGGCCAAGAACCCCATCAAACTCAACTTGAGCTAAGAGTTGTGACAATGGCAACATGCCTTGCTGCAACTGTCATAACAAGGCAGAGTTGTGCATTTTGCTCGATTTGGGCAATATGTGCAAATGACAAACAATTTTATCCATCTGAACACCTCATGGGGAGACCAAGGAGGGACAAACACTGATCCATCATCCTCCCAAGTCCTTGGAACTAAAAATAGCATGCCAAACCTAGAAAACCCTAAAGAGGGGACAAGACTCCAATTTTGTTTTGGAGCATTCAATGGATGCACCAAGGTGGCATCGAATGAGCCTTTTCCAACTGAATTCAGTCAAGGATGATCTCTGAACTAGGGAACCAAAGGCCTGTGCTCTAACCTCTAGTCAATGGCTAGAGGAGACTTGGATTCCTATTGATCAACATTTGCCAAACCTCTGCAGCAGTTGCCATTCACTATTGCTTGCAAAACAAACTTGCTCTACTACAAATAGAGCTCATTTGTGCTCAGATTAAGTACACCAAAGCCATCAAACATATGCTTTCCTCAAAATCTCTTTCTCTAGGCAAAAATGCCTTCTTTAGAAAGGTAACTCTGAGTTTTTGAGTTAGAGAGCATTTCCATCACAGCTCATGATCCAAACACATCCCATATGTCATATCTAAGCTGTCCAAACTCTCACAAGTGACTTGTAACACCAAAATCACAAAGTCCCCTCTCAAAACTTCAAAATTGGACTTTTTTGCATTTTTCAAGCCATGTCTTGATTCAGTCACTTTCCAAACCAGATAAAACCTCAAACACACTCCAAATAACATCCTTGAACTATCCTAAATGGTTCCGCACATCTGGAACACCATTTGAGAGAGTTGCTATTTTGGTCACTTTTGCCCCTTTTGCAAGAAAGGGCCAGTTTCCATTCCTGAGATTTCCAGCTGATTCCAATCATCCTAAAAGCTTCTAAGGGATCATTTGAGGGTGTTCAAAGCATCAAAACATTTCTGGAACAAAGCCCTTGAGAGATTGCCCAAAAAGCTCCTAAAGAGGTAAGCATCTCAACTTGAACTCTTTAAAATATGCATTGCTTTGAGGTCCACTGATCATGCACATCTCATACATGTTATATATGTTTTGTTTGAACCAATTCATCATGTAATTCATGCCTGTAACAAGAGATAGCACAGAAAATGAAAATCATGGCCTATTTCAAAACCACTATCGGGTTTTGAGGAGGATTTAGTTTCTGAAAAAACTACCACCACCATTGGATTCCTTGTGAAATTATGGGCCATATACATATAAATTTTGTCTCAATCCATGGAGAAATAAGAACGTTACAAGCTTCACGTTTTTGGCAAAAACCTTGCCTTGCCTTGCCTTGGCTAGGCCAAAAGCAAAGCAAGCCTTGTATATTTGTGGCTGGGGTTTGATACACGGATGTATCACCACCCCAGTGGTAGGACGCGCGCACTGCACGCAAGAGGTATGGGGTTCGAATCCCCCTCGCCCCAGATCCTCTTTTTTACCACTTTTTCCTATTTTTATCATTTTTCATAATATTTTTAAATGATTTGGAAAATTAATAACTCTCTCAATTTTAATTATTTTTGGTTGGTTCTTTTTGCAAAAAATCACAAAACTGTTAAAATATTTTATTCCACAAAAAATAAGATTTATATTAATTATTTAATATAGTTGATATTTTTGTAAATAAATTCATTTTTTATTGTTTTTAAACCTTTTAAAAAATGAATATTCACCTTGAAAAATCAAAACCAAGTGAGTTTTAATTCATCTTGTGATTAAAACCTCATTTTTCAAGCCTTAACCAAAAATCACAAGTTGTTTATTCAAACTTATTTGGTATTTTTATCATTTTTATTAATTTTCTTTGAATAATTACTTCAAAAAATGATGAAATTAGGGTTTTGTTGATTATCACCCTAAACCAATCTTTTGCAAACTTTTTGAGCCTCTAGTAGAGTGTAAAACCCAACCCCCTTTTAACCAAAACCATTTTGGGCCTCAGATATTGTATAAGTCCCTATGTGTTAAAAGAAAAATCTTGGCGCGATCGCCAGTTCAAAATCAAATCATTTGGGCCTACCCTCGTGTTATAAGCCCCATTTATTTTCTTTAAATTCCTTTGGGCCTCTAATAGAGTGTAAGACCCACCCCTTCGTACATAAGACCTTTCTTTGGGCCTCAGTGTATTGTATAAGTCTCGATACCTTCAGAAATTCCGGCACGATCGCCATTTTCAAACAAACCAATTGGGCCTCTCCTCGAGCTATAAGTCCCATTCTTTTTTCTTAAAATATTTTGGGCCTCTTGAGAGAGTGTAAGACCCATCCCTTTGTACAAAAAACCTTTTTGGGCCTCAGTCACTTGTATAAGTCCCTGTACAAATTCATAACGACGGTGCGATCACTGTTAAAATTTGGGCCTCTCCTTGAGCTGTAAGCCCCAACAATCTCTTCAAAGCACTTTCTCCTTTGATTTTGAATCCAAATATATAGTTTTTATCAAAACTTTCTTTAATTTCTTTGTTGAACAACTAACAAAACAACATGGAAGCTCTACAACGGGTAAGTGTTTATCCGCTTTCATTTACTGCTTTCATATATATAAATGTATTGTGGGGCTATTTCACTGTAAGTCTTCTTTCACATACTTTTATATACTTGTCACATATCCACTGTGTAATACTAGTATATTTAGTTAGAGTTTTCCCCGACAACTACGTCTAGCACTAGGTAAAGCCCCGTTGGTCACTCTTAAATACAAAGAAAACTAGATCCCCCGTAGGATTCCAGATACAGTATTCCCTCCTCTTGGGGTTAAACAATATGGAACAAAGAGAAAGGCAGTATTCTCGGTGAACCTTTTCTCAGTCTGTTACCCTTAGAAATTGTCAAAGAAACTCTAACTCCCCAGAGATGATCTTTTCTCCGTGAATGGCATCTCTTGAGTTTCTTCCAAATTCTCGAACTTTCCTGGAATGATCTCTTCTCAGTGAATTGCATTTCTTGAACTTCTCTTGGTTTGGGGACCCACAGGCTTCCTAAAAGAATCCCTGCCTCCTATTGGGCGTTGTACAAGGACCCTTCGGCTTCTTATAAGTTCTCATGCCTTCTCTTGGGCTTAATACAAGGATCCTGACGACCTCTTAAAGGTATAAGACAGAACTTAGTCATCCTTTGCTAGAGCAGTCTTTCCAGTGTCGAAACTCCAGCTATTTTAGGGTTGACACTCATCCCTTAATGCCCGTGCCTCCTCTTGGGCATCATACAAAATATTAAACTCTAGACTTGGATAGTCTAAGCCTCTTGAGTCTCAAAGACATTCTCAAGTTCCTTTCAAACATAGGAAGAAACCCCGGTCTCTCTCATGAGAGTTCCCCACACTTGGACCTGCTTCGGGATCTCAATAATCCTCAGCAGTAAGACAGCCTCCTCTTGGGCTTTGTACAATGATTCTACCCGGAGGAGCTAACCTTTTCAGACTCTCTTGTTGGGTCCCTCACCTTTTCATACTCTCTTGTTGAGTCGACCCTTTTAGCCTCCGTCTTGGGCTTTGTACAAGACACATATAAAACACTCTCTTGTTGAGTATAAACGACTCTCTTGTTGAGTCAATCTCCTTTTAGCCTCAATCTCGGGCTTCGTACGAGACAGCAAATCACTCTCATGTTGAGTATAAAAGACTCTCTTGTTGAGTCAATCACCCCTTTTAGCCTCCGTCTTAGGCTTTGTACAAGACATATATAAAACACTCTCTTGTTGAGTATAAAGGACTCTCTTGTTGAGTCAATCAGCCTTTTTAGCCTCCGTCTTGGGCTTCGTACATGATAGATAAAACTCTCTTATTGAGTCAAACCTTTTTTTAGCCTCCGTCTTGGGCTTTGTACAAGACACACAAAAACATTCTCTTGTTGAGTGTACCCTTTCAGCCTCAGTCTTGGGCCTCGTACAAGACAGAAAGAACATTTTCCCCAGAAAAGTCAAACTTTCAGCCTCCTCTTAGGCTTTGTATAAAGAAATCCCCGGTTGAGTCAATTAAACTTTTAGCGTCAACCTGGTGCTTCGATCAAGGCACACAAAAATCAACAATCCCTATTTAGAGATGACAAATTCTCTTTCAGACAAAACCTTTTAGCTTCACATCTTGGGCTTTGAACAAGATACAAATCACCTTTAGTTTCAATCTTGGGCTTTGAACAAGACACCAAAACATTTCTTTCCTCCCATAGAATAGGAGGAACTACGATCGCTCTGATTTCCCTGTTTCGTTAAACGGGAATACGTAGGCATAAGATTGCGAAATCTTAGCGAGCACACTAAGCAAACACTCTAGGTCTAGTACCGTCATACTAACCAAAAACATCCAACACCTTACCAAAAGCCTCATAAATAATCCAGGCCCGTGTATTCTTAAGCAAATAACCCTAAAGAAGAACCCCCCTTTTTATAGCATCTGTAAACCAACAGTTTTGACTATTTAACCTCAGTTTGCAAGCAGGGTTAATTGGAGACATCTATTTCCCTTCCTTAATCAGCTTAACAGGATAAAAAATGAATCGAACTGTAGTACCAAAGTGATAGTGATTCAAAACCACAAAAACTGTGCTACAGAAAAATGGCGACCACAGTGGGAGACATTCTTTCTTGCTTCTCTTAGGGTGAACCCTTGAGTTCACAAAGTGCCACAGAAATGGCGACTCTGCTGGGGAGTCATTGTCTGTTAGGATCATAGGATTCTAGAGGTCTAGGATGTTAGGACAAATATATATAATGCTTTTCCTAATTGATATCTGTGTTTACTTTTCTGCTAATAGGAATGCGTGTAATGCCGCATATGGAAAGATTGAGTATACACCTAAGATAAGTGAAATTCTAGTATGACAGATCCCAGATGTCCTACAGGATGTTGAGACATCTGGTCTGACAAAAACATGGCAAGGTATAAACATATAAAAACAGTACTGAAAAGCATAAACAACACACAGAATTTGTTCACCCAGTTCGGTCTAACAACCTACATCTGGGGGCATACCAAGCCAGGAAGGAAGTCCACTATTAGTAGAATTAAATTACAGACTCAACAATACCAGTTGACAGTCTACTCACTTAATCCCTACCCAATGACCCTTCTACCTAAGTCCTCCCTAGGTAAGAGACTTCATCTCACTTCCAATCATCGCAATGATGTCTAGCAGTCGACACGTCAGCCACTGCATCAACAACTTGATTTCCAACAACTCTTCAAACACAAGAAAGTAGAAGACATACTTCCATGACAATACCTAAACATGACACACATGACTAAGAACAATACTTAGAGTTGCTTAACAGCTTCCTCCAAGAACAATACATCTCTTACCTACAGGCTTCGAGATAAACACGATGACCATCCCACACACCGGGTGGTTCACACATACCAACTCTCCTAGATAGTGGTTCATAAACTCAGCCCTAATGATTACATCTTTTCTATTCACGGCTTCTCTACTAAAACTAGGTTACAATTCTTCTATTTATAACCTATTTCCCAAATGGATTTGGGCCTTCAAAATAGCAGTAACAAGGCTGCACAAAGTCTGCAAATTAACCTCTAAGAAAATAGGTCTTCAATTAAATCTTCCTATTTTATCTCCATAATTAGAACTATTTATTCTCCATATCTTTTTGCACAAAAGTAGTAACAAACTATTCTCCATATCTTTTTGCACAAAAATAGTAACAAACTATTCTTCATATCTTTTTGCACTAAAAATAGCAACAAACAAATCTTCTCTTTTATCTTGAAACTTCCAGACCTTTAAATCAGCTCCACATAATATTTCCAGAATATTATATCTTTACTCTTTAATTCAGCTGCAAGATCTTCTCCACAAAAATAGGAACAAATCTCCAAATAGTTTCCTAAAAAGTCTCCAAGATCCTTTTTATGAAATCCAATTAAATATGCACTATGTTCCTAATAAATCTCCTTGACCTAATTTTATTGATGAGGTATATCCAAACAGATCTCATCAAATCAAATCAAATCCATCAAGAGATATACAACAGCAGTACTTGCTGTCCCAGATAAAGATGTCGTGACATCTCCTTTGACATCTTGATTAAAAATCACATGACAGCAAAACAGCAACACCGGCTATACCAGACTAAGATGTCATGACATCTCCTTAAACATCTGTCACATAACAGCAGCAACTATTGTGCCAGAACCAAGATGTTCTGTCATGACATTCCAAAAACAGCCACGTCATATAACCTTAAACATTCAGGTTCAATGAAGTGCTCATGACATCTCTGTCACACCATTACAGCCATGCACTCATACTAGTTAGGTGCATCACAACATGTCAAGACATCTCACTTGACATTTCCACAACCTGCAACTAATCTAAAGTTAGTGCAGAACAACATGTCAAGACATTCTACTTGACATTTCACAACCTGCAACTGATCTGTTATGGCAGATACACATAATGCAGTAGCACCTGCTGTACTGGACCCAGATGTCATGACATCTGTTGTAACACATGACAGCAGTACTGTCATGATAGTTGAAGATGTTTCCATATCAGGTTCAGCATCTGTAGTGATGTCTGAGCAACCATGTCAGGACTTCTGATATGACATCTTGTACCACCTGCTATAGATCATCATCTGTTCTGACATTGACACATCCTGCAGTGATGTTCTACTCTTATGTCAAGACATTCTTCATAACATTTTCCTGAGCAACATGTTTTGCAAAAATTGCTGCCAACTCAGAACAACATGTCAAGACATTCAGGACTTATGATCTGACATCTTGTACCACCTGCTATAGATCATCATCTGTTCTGACATTGACACATCCTGCAGTGATGTTCTACTCTTATGTTAAGACATTCTTCATAACATTTTCCTGAGCAACATGTTTTGCAAAAATTGCTGCCAACTCAGAACTTACAATCTCCCCCTTTGGCAAATTTTTGGCCAAAACATAATTTGATCATATTAAAGGAAAATGCAGCAGCAGAAAAAAGAAGTCAGAACATCTTTTTAGGCATATATCAATCACAATCAGTTTTACCAAAATTAATGCCAACACCAAAAGCTGCAGAAGTATCAATCTCCCCCTTTGGCATATTTTGGCTAAAACCTTCTTCTTTGAACACCCATCCAGCTCCTCCTCAACCAAGGGACACCTGATGTTTCTTAATTCTCCCCCTTTTTAGCCATAATAGGAGCAAACCAAACAGATGACATGCACCAGCTAGAACACCAATAAGAACACTGCTCCCCCTTAACATCACAAGTCCAGCTGCACAAAATTGTAACACTTTCCCCCTATCAAGGATAACATGTGCTTCTTTGTACCTTGATGAATGGAAAACATAAGACGCGTCTTCATGTCTTCAAGAGCTCACTCTTTGTTCAACTCACAAGTTGAACACAATCATCCATTATACCAATACTCACATGATTCCCTCTTGGTTTGTTATCTTCACATGCTCCAAAACTCAGATCTTGCCAAGGTGGTCAACTTCTCTCTATCTAAGACAACCAGTACTCCTTTGCACGAAGGACACCTTAAATGAATGGAGAACATAAGACTCATCTTCATGTCTTCAAGAGCGCACCCTCTGTTCAACACACCTGCTTAACACATTCACCTACTGTTTGACCCTCAAGCAAACCATGTACCACAACAGTACATAAATCAGATAGAAGCTTGTGATCTCAGGAGACAAAAACCATAACATTCTGAACAGAATGTTCTGTCAACAGATGTTAAGACATCAGTCTTGACATCATGAACAGAATCCAGCTGCACTAAGAAAAGCACCACATTCCAAAACAGAATCTCCAAGCTCCCCCTTAAGCCAAGGAACCAAAAATCCAGAAAACCAAACAACACAGAGCATCACATCATCACAGAACATCTACTTCAGAATACTACAACACTACATGATACCAACCACCACAGCACACAGAATACTACACTACAACACTCTCTACTCTCTACTCTCCCCCTATCTTTCTCAACAGATGCTTCTTCAGCAAGAAACACTCCAAAACCACTACATGATATCCTATGACAGCTTCATGATCATATAGTGTGTGGATACCCAGAAATAAACACTCATCCACCTTCAAGAAGAATAGAACTCCTTGAGTCTTCAACTCATCACCCTTCTGCCCAAGAGTAACTTGTTCCAAGATAATCCTCAAGACCAACCAGATGCTACACTCTGATTATCTTGATTCTTCAAATCCACTATATAGATCAACCAATTGCCACAGTTTGATCACCTCCTTTATGAATCCTCATATGAAAAAGCCAACTGCCACAAATTGTCTTCTTCACGTTTGTCAAAATTCTCACAAACATATCCTGATCTACCCACTGAAATTGATCTTCAAATCACATGTTCCACTTGCTTACTATCAAACACACTTAGAATCTCTAAGTCATGCAATATCTTATTCTTCTTGCAGCTCCAGCAAACTGCCATAGAGCAATCTTTTTGAAGCATTCAATTTTCATTCCTGTAGATCATCCTATCTTAAGTTGATGTGCCTCTTCACCAACTGAGATTCTGAGGTTGAACTAGATGTCAGAGCATTATGAGTCAACATCCAGCTGTTGAATTTAGCTCCTTCTTCTGCCACTTGAAAGAACTTCCTCCCTTAATAGAACAAGAGTCCCATGCTCTCATAGACTTGATTCACTAACCAAGTTTGAGTAGACAACCTCCATTCTGTTGATTTTGCAGTAATTCCAACCAATCTCACACATTGATGAAAATCTGCCAGTGCTTCTCCAAAGCCCTCAAACCTGATAACAACAGACAGGTACAATACATACCTTGTCATGAATAGTCCATCCTCCACTTCTAGGGACCATTCAAACAACAATATAAACTTTTCCACGTTCAAACAACTTTTCAGTAGATACCACCTACCTTGCCCATAACCAGAAAGTATCTTCCCTAGGATCTCACCCAGAAAATAGAACAGGATGCCTGCTCTGATACCAATTGAAATTCTGGTATGACAGACCCAGATGTCACATAACATGTCGAGACATCTGGTCTGTTATCAACAACATATACAAGGTATAGACAATTTGAGAAGTTGCTGAAAAGTAAAGTGCACACAAGAATTGTTCACCCAGTTCGGTCTAACAACCTACATCTGGGGGCATACCAAGCCAGGAAGGAAGTCCACTATTAGTAGAATTAAATTACAGACTCAACAATACCAGTTGACAGTCTACTCACTTAATCCCTACCCAATGACCCTTCTACCTAAGTCCTCCCTAGGTAAGAGACTTCATCTCACTTCCAATCATCGCAATGATGTCTAGCAGTCGACACGTCAGCCACTGCATCAACAACTTGATTTCCAACAACTCTTCAAACACAAGAAAGTAGAAGACATACTTCCATGACAATACCTAGACATGACACACATGACTAAGAACAATACTTAGAGTTGCTTAACAGCTTCCTCCAAGAACAATACATCTCTTACCTACAGGCTTCGAGATAAACACGATGACCATCCCACACACCGGGTGGTTCACACATACCAACTCTCCTAGATAGTGGTTCATAAACTCAGCCCTAATGATTACATCTTTTCTATTCACGGCTTCTCTACTAAAACTAGGTTACAATTCTTCTATTTATAACCTATTTCCCAAATGGATTTGGGCCTTCAAAATAGCAGTAACAAGGCTGCACAAAGTCTGCAAATTAACCTCTAAGAAAATAGGTCTTCAATTAAATCTTCCTATTTTATCTCCATAATTAGAACTATTTATTCTCCATATCTTTTTGCACAAAAGTAGTAACAAACTATTCTCCATATCTTTTTGCACAAAAATAGTAACAAACTATTCTTCATATCTTTTTGCACTAAAAATAGCAACAAACAAATCTTCTCTTTTATCTTGAAACTTCCAGACCTTTAAATCAGCTCCACATAATATTTCCAGAATATTATATCTTTACTCTTTAATTCAGCTGCAAGATCTTCTCCACAAAAATAGGAACAAATCTCCAAATAGTTTCCTAAAAAGTCTCCAAGATCCTTTTTATGAAATCCAATTAAATATGCACTATGTTCCTAATAAATCTCCTTGACCTAATTTTATTGATGAGGTATATCCAAACAGATCTCATCAAATCAAATCAAATCCATCAAGAGATATACAACAGCAGTACTTGCTGTCCCAGATAAAGATGTCGTGACATCTCCTTTGACATCTTGATTAAAAATCACATGACAGCAAAACAGCAACACCGGCTATACCAGACTAAGATGTCATGACATCTCCTTAAACATCTGTCACATAAGAGCAGCAACTATTGTGCCAGAACCAAGATGTTCTGTCATGACATTCCAAAAACAGCCACGTCATATAACCTTAAACATTCAGGTTCAATGAAGTGCTCATGACATCTCTGTCACACCATTACAGCCATGCACTCATACTAGTTAGGTGCATCACAACATGTCAAGACATCTCACTTGACATTTCCACAACCTGCAACTAATCTAAAGTTAGTGCAGAACAACATGTCAAGACATTCTACTTGACATTTCACAACCTGCAACTGATCTGTTATGGCAGATACACATAATGCAGTAGCACCTGCTGTACTGGACCCAGATGTCATGACATTTGTTGTAACACATGACAGCAGTACTGTCATGATAGTTGAAGATGTTTCCATATCAGGTTCAGCATCTGTAGTGATGTCTGAGCAACCATGTCAGGACTTCTGATATGACATCTTGTACCACCTGCTATAGATCATCATCTGTTCTGACATTGACACATCCTGCAGTGATGTTCTACTCTTATGTCAAGACATTCTTCATAACATTTTCCTGAGCAACATGTTTTGCAAAAATTGCTGCCAACTCAGAACAACATGTCAAGACATTCAGGACTTATGATCTGACATCTTGTACCACCTGCTATAGATCATCATCTGTTCTGACATTGACACATCCTGCAGTGATGTTCTACTCTTATGTTAAGACATTCTTCATAACATTTTCCTGAGCAACATGTTTTGCAAAAATTGCTGCCAACTCAGAACTTACAATAAGTGATGGCACTAGACGGGTAATCTTACGAGGAGTGAATCCCAGATAAGAGTTCCCGGTCGACCATCAAATCAGTGGAGATGCCCTTTGCAGATTCAATGCATATGCGACTTCGGTTGTTGAAAGCAGATTGTTCGATTGGGTTATCCGAGAAGCTGAGGATTTTAGTAGACTGAAACCATTTTGTAGTGCGGAAGCTATCGGAAATAGTTGTCATGCGATACTACCCTCATTTGAGACTACTCTAAAATACTGCAGCTTGCTGGCGATCCGCTTGCTGTCGTTATCCCAAGAGGGGTCAGTGATTTTGAGGACGGGTACAAAAAATCACCAGTATAAACCTTTGGGGATGGGTAGAGCCTTGACTTCATGACACCGACCCTTTGACCCCATGTTTTTTCTATGTTTTTGTGTGCTGCATTCATGCATTCATTTCATTAAAAAACATTAAACAAAGAAAAGTTTCTCTTATAGTCTCTCTTTTTCAAATTAAACTAAGACAATGATTACAAATGTCAGAGAAAAAGATTGCACTAATGGATTTCGGTAGGAGGAAAACTCACAAGTATACCTTCAAGGTTCCAAACTTAGAGGATTTGAGAGGGTTGGAAAGGATGATCACCAACCCTGAGGCATTCAGAGCCAAGTATGGAGGACTGCTATATTTGTTAAGAGTCCATGTGATTGAAGGAATTCTGGCTACGCTCATTCAGTTCTACGATCCGGTCTATCATTGTTTCACATTTCCGGATTATCAACTAGCACCAACGCTGAAGGAGTACTCTCATTTGACTGATTTACCCATTACTGATCAAGCTCCCTTTTCTAGACTGGAAGAAATTCCAAAGGATCAGATCATTGCAAGAGCAATCTATTTGGACGAGTTTGAACTTAAGACTCACACGACCATTAAGGGTGGAATCCCGGGTTTACCAGCCAGGTTTCTGGTAAAGAAAGCCTTGTACTTCACTAGTATAGGGAACGTTACTGCTTTCGAGAACGTCTTTGTTTTGCTCACCTACAGGTTATTTCTGTCTCCCAACATTGATAACTTCGTTGATATCAATGCCATTAAGGTTTTTCTGATTGGAAACCCTGTACCGACCTTGCTCGCGGATGCTTATCATTCGGTACACCTAAGGAATTTGTATAGCGGAGGAATGATCACATGCTGTGTACCCCTACTATACAAATGGTTCACTTCCTATTTTCCCAAGTCTACTGCATTTTAGGATCCTAAGAGTTCTTTACGTTGGTCGCAGAGAATCATGGCTCTTACCAACTCTGACATAGATTGGTACAATCAAATCTATGACAGAATCAGAATCATTGACCGTTGTGGAAACTTCCCTAACGTACCCCTTGTTGTAATACCCAAAATTTTGACCACTTAGATTTCCCATCATTGTGAAAATCATCATCACAATATGGATGAACCATCATGCTTCATCAGTCTCCCCAAAGATGGGTGAGCATCCAATACAATCAAAATTAGGGTTTCAAGCCCTCTCTGAGTGCTTAGACAAAGGATCAATCAAGAAATGACATGATCTTCAACTTGTCTAATCTCTTAAATATCCATAATGGATCAAAAAGGACTCCCACTTCAAGGATTAAGCACAAGGCTGCTCCCTTCTAGGTGGATCAAGTCTCAAGATCAACAGTGTCACCAAATTAGGGTTTTGGTCGACCAGGGCCTCCAGATGGAAATTTTCATCTGGGCACAAGGCAATGATCCAAAACATCACCTAATATACTTCATGGAACCTCATGAACCCATGCATCAAGTTAATTTTTCCTCAGGGGATGCATTCATCAAAAATCAGGAATTAGGGTTTCTTGACCTAATTCACCCCTAAGTTGACTTTTGGGACAAACCATGAGCCAAGACCTCAAGACATGATTTGAGGGTCTCTAATATACCATATTGATCCATTTGGAACAATGGATTGATCCAAGAAGCTTGAGCAACAAGTCTCAATTTCATCTGCACCACAATTAGGGTTTTAAGAGAAAAGTCAACTGTAACTTTGACTTTTGACCAAGACATGCTCCCAAACCCTAATACATGATTGAATATACCCTATGACACCCATGGAACATGTCCATCAAGTTTGATTTAGGTCAAGGACATGATTTCCTGAAGAATTGCACAGTTTGGAATTCATCTGATAAAAAGTCAACTGTGCACAAAAGTCAACTTTGACTTTTTGAGATTTTTCACCAAAATGGAATTTTAACCCTAAAATGATGTTAATGTATGATTTGAATCATCATTCATCAAGAAAAATCAAGAAAAGTGAGATAACTTGTAAAAGGGGTAACCATAAAACTTAGAAATTTTTCTAAGTTAAAAATAAAGTGGCAAAGGTACCAACTTTGGAGGACCATAACTCCTAAACCACAAGGCCATTTTTTCTCATCCAAAGATGGATTTGTATCCCTCATTATCACCTACAAAAACTTCAACTACAAGTCATTCCAATTCATTAAGTATTTTGAGTTATGGAGTGATCAAAGTGGCTGAAAAGTGAAAATGTCACTTTTTCCAACACTTAGTGAAATTTTCACTAAGTCAGATTCTGCCTCACTTTTTGCCAAATGTAGGGGGATTTTTCACTTGGAATCAAAAGAGATCAAAACCAAACTTGTTCAAACAGTTGTTGTATTATGTAAGAGCTTTCCAAAATGGCCAAGAACATTGCCAAATTCAACCTACACCATGAGATACAACATTGCCAAGTTGCCTTGCTGAAATCTGTCAAGGCAAGGCAGAATTTGCAACTTTGGTCGATTTGCCAAAATCAGCCAAATTCAATTGCTCCTATCCACTTAGACACCTCAGAGAATTGAATCTAAAGGGGACAATCACTGAGCCAAGCCTCCAAAGTCCATGGAACAAGAAATAACATGTTGAACCTAGAATGGCCAAAATAGGGACAAGACTTCAAATTTGGAATGAGGCATTCAATGAAACCATCAAGGTGGCATGGACTGAGCCATTCTCATCTGAAATCAGTCAAGACTTATCCAAGACCAAGGGAACCAAAGCTCTGTGCCCTAACCTCTAGTCAATGGCTAGAGGAGACTTGGATTTTCATTTGCCAACATTGGCCAAACCTACTTACCAGCTGCCATGCACTATTCCTTGCAAAACAAACTTGCTCTACTATAAATAGAGCTCAATTGTGGTCAGTTTGAGTACACCAAAGCCATCTAACAGATGCTTTCCTCAAAATCTCTTCTTTCACTCCAATTTTGCCTTCTAAGGCAAGTCACTATCGGGTTTTGAGTTTGAGAGCAATTCCAATCAAACCAATCACTCACACACCTCACATACATCACATATGAGCTGATCAAACACTTAGATTACTTCTGAAACATCAATTTCACAAAATCACCAGCTGGTTGCTCAAGGTTTTAACCAAAGTGCAGCTGAGGTATCACAAAATGATCCAGCCAATTTCAATAAAGTCCAACCATCCAAACACAATCCATAGGGTGTAGGGAAGCTGTTCAGATCATCACCACTCATCTGTAACACCTCCAAATCAAAAATCACTTTGAACTTGCTGTCACGACTTGGAGGTAAGCACATGCTTGGTCATCTCTCAATCTATGCATATTTCCTCGCACAATAATTTGGCCATATGTTCATAATCATGCATGGAATGTTTTCCCTCAATTAATTGCATTGTTTGAATCGTGTATCAAAAATCCTAGCCTTCATGCAGAAATTAGGGTTCTTGAGGTCTCTTCGTGATTTCTTGTTGTATGTTTAATTTAAATGAAATTAAAGTACATAAACATGATCGTGAGGTTGAGACGAGCATAATGATATGTGGATTGCATGATATGATTACGTATTCATGGAGATTGGATAGAAAATGCAAATCCGAGAAACCAAGAACACGCGCGTGTTCTTCAGCTTGTTCTTGGCGCCATTTTTAGAAATTCAAATATTTGAATTTTGTGATTTTGTTTAATTGATTCAAAAATTAATTTCTCTCTGAGTTTTAATGATTTTGAGTTGATTCTTTTTTTAATAATTCACAAAAATGTTAAAATATTTTATTTTATCAAAAAATCCTAAAAATATTATTTATTTCATATAATTGATATTTTTGCAATGAATTAATATTTTAATTGTTTTTGACATTTTAAATATTTTTTCCACATTGATTTTGCAACTTTTAATGCTTTCTAATTATTTTGTAGGTCAATACTTAATTTTTGAAGCATTAATCCAAGATCACAATTTGTTTTCCATGTGTTAAACAATTTTTGATCATTTTAATTGAATTTTTATTCAATTAAATACATTTTGAAAACAAATTAGGGTTTTGGATTAATTCAACCCTCATAAATCATTTTCAAAACTTTTTGGGCCTCTTGAGAGAGTGTAAGACCCATCCCCCCTTGTACAAAAATTTTTTGGGCCTCACTCATTGTATAAGTCCCTCTGTACAAGTAAACGGCGCGATCGTCGCCTGTTTAAAAATAAAAAAATCATCTGGGCCTCTCCTTGAGCTATAAGACCCATTCAAAACACTTTGGGCCTCTATTAGAGTGTAAGACCCAATCCCCCTTTTAACCAAAACATTTTGGGCCTCACTTATTGTATAAGTCCCTCTGCGTTAAAAGAAAACCTCGTCGCGATCGCCATTTTTAAACGAAAAATCATTTGGGCCTACCCTCGTATTATAAGCCCCTCTCTTTTCGTTAAACCTTTTTTGGGCCTCTTGATAGAGTGTAAGACCCATCCCTTTGTACAGAAAACCTTTCTTGGGCCTCAGTCACTTGTATAAGTCCCTCTGTACAAATTCAACAGTGCGCTCACTGATAAAACCCTGGGCCTCTCCTTGAGCTGTAAGCCCCAAATCTTTCTTTTTCAAAGCACTTTCTCCTTTGATTTTGAATATACTGTTGTTTTCAATCTTTCTTTGTTGAACAACTAACCAAACAACATGGAAGCTCTACAACCGAGTAAGTGTTTACCCGCTTTCATTTACTGCTTTCATATGTATATAACTGTATTGTGGGGCTGTTTCACTGTAAGTCTCCTTTCATAAACTCGTATACATATAACTGTATTGTGGGGCTGTTTCGCTGTAAGTCTTCTTTCATAAACTCATATCAACTGTGTAATAATAGTATAGATATTTAGAGTTTCCCCGACAACTATGTCTAGAACTAGGAGACGCCGTTACGTTTATTCGTAGAAATAGACAGCTAGACCCCCAATAGGATCACCAGATACAGTCTTCTCTTCGGCTGTCCTCCTTAGGAATCGTCAAGAAGCTCTATTCCCCAAGATGAATGTATTCTCCGTGAATGGTATCTTTGAGTTTCTTCCAAATTCTCGAACTTTCCTGACTTGATCTATTCCTTGTGGATAGCTTGCCTTGAATGTCTCGGGATTTGGGTACCCACTACGGTCATAATCTTGGACCTTAACTAAGGAACCCTCTTTAAAAGCTAAAAATCGCTGGATAGTAAACCTCGCACGTTTACCAGTGGTTTTTATCTTTAAAAGAGTTATCTCTCCTAATGGAAAGGAGATGATAGACCCACAGGCTTCTTAAAAGCATCGGCCTCCTCTTGGGCTTTATTCAAGGACACTACGGCTTCTTAGAAGTATTCACAGCCTCCTCTTAGGCTTCGTATAATGATCTCTTCCTTCGGGAATGATAGCCTCCTTTTGGGCTTCGTACAAGGACCCGTAGGCTTCTTAAAAGTTTCCAGCCTCCTCTTGGGTTTCGTACAAATTGTCCCGACGACCTCCTAGAGGTATAGGAACAGAACCTAGTCATCCTCATAGAACAGTCCTTTCATAGAGTCTACTACTGTTTCTCAAAGCATAGTACAAAAGAAAAAAACTCTAGACTTGGACAGTCTAACTTCCTTGAGTCTCAAAGACATTCTCAAGTGACCCCTTCGTTAAATAGGAAGGAAACCCGCAGACTCGGACAGTCTCAATACCCTTTGGATTTTCCGTTTCCTCAAAGAGAAGGAAATATCCCTGATCCTCAAATCAAATCCCTGAGTACAGTGTTGCTCATATAAGAACTGATTTTCTCTTTTAAAATCAGTATATTGGATCTGTCACTCAACTGAAACAAACCTTTAGCCTCCATCTCGGGCTTCGTACGAGATACAAAAACACTCTCTTGTTGAGTATCAAAGACTCTCTTGTTGAGTCAAACTTTTAGCCTCTATCTCGGGCTTCGTACGAGACACAAAGACTCCCTCGTAGAGTCAAACAAACAATAGCCTCTATCTCGGGCTTCGTACGAGACACAAAGACTCTAGCGTCGGGTCAAAAACTTTTAGCCTCTCTCTCGGGCTTTGTACGAGACACAAAATAGCCTCCTCTTAGGCTTTGTGTAATGATTTTCCTAGCGGAAATTAGCCTCCTCTTAGGCTTTTATATAAGAAAACCACTGGTTGATCCAATCAACCTTTTAGCATCAAAGTTGTGCCTCGTTCACAGTACACAAACATCAACAACTCCTTTCCTTTCATCTAATCGCTGTAAGCGGTAAGCCTCTGGATCATCTATATCCATGCCACTGTCCCTCTTTTAGCATGAGAAATTCCTAAGGAAAGATGGCATTGCTCTACACTGAGTTAAAGTCTTCTCCTTCAGGTTAAAACCCTTTCTTCAGAAATTATGGCATTGCTCGGATCCTCGTATCCCAGTTAAAGTAATTCTCCTTCCCCCTCTTTAGAGATGACAAATTCTCTCTAAAGTCGAGGTCTTTCAGCTTCACGTCTTGGGCTTTGAACAAGACACAAATAGACCTTTCAGCTTCGCATCTTGGGCTTTGAACAAGATACAAACCACCTTTCGCTTCACGTCTTGGGCTTTAAACTAGACACCAAAAACACCCATTTCCTCCCATAGAATAGGAGGAACTACGAACGCTCTGATTTCCCTGTTTCGGTAAACGGGAATACGTAGGCATAAGATCGAAAGAAAAGATCTTAGCGAGTGCAATAAAAAAAAAACCCAAATCCCATATCTCCATCAATTAAAAGCAGTAATTCAAAAGCATCAATCCTAACATCCTAATCCTTGTTCCCCGCCAGAAACCTTATGCCCAGGTAGAAAGAAAGAAAACTGTATTGGCGAAAATACAAATAACCAGTACAAAGGCCCCCCCACATTGATAGCACCCGTAACCTAACAGGCCGCTGTTTAAACTCAGTATGCAAAGCAGGGTTAATTGGAGACATCTATTTCCCTTCCTTATTCATCTCACAATAGGATAAAAAATGAATCGACCTGTAGTTTTAAGCTCAACCGCAGAGAGCGACCAGCGCTTAAGAACCGCGTCCAAAATCGCTCGCTACAGAAAAATGGCGCCCACTGTGGGGCTCTTCAAAGTTAGATCTAGGCATAGTCTTCCTTTTCTTCACTTATGTGAAAACCACAGATTAGGGCTTCCGCCGGGGAACCCATTTTCTGTCAGGAACTTAAGATTCTTAGCTTTAAAGGTCTAGGATGTTTAGGACAAATATATATACTGCTTTTCCTAATTGCTATACGTGTTTATTTTTCTGCTAATGGGAATGTGTGTGATGCCGCATGTGGTGAGAATGAGTATACACTTAAGATAAGTGATGGCGACGGGGTCGACCATCAACCTCAGTGGAGGCTGACCAACGCAACCCATTCACTCTTCTAGCCAATGGGCCGGTTGTTAAGTCTGAGAAGCTGAGGAGCCAAACCTTTTCGTAGTGCAGAAGCTATCGGAAATAGCTGTTACGCGATACTACCCTCATTTGAGGCTGGTGATCTATTCTCGGTGAATAGCACTTACTCTAAGATTGCACACAACTCGCTGGCGATCCGCTTGTTGTCTGCCTTCCTGGGAGGAGCTGATGATAATGAGTACAGGTACAAAAATCACCCTAGTATAAACCTTTGGGGAGGGGTAGAGCTTTGACTTCATGACAACGACCCTCTGACCCCATGTTTTTTCTATGTTTTTGTGTGCTGCATTCATGCATCCATTTAATAAAACATTAAAACACTAAAAAAACTTTCTCTTCTAGTCTCTCTGTTTTTCAAATTAAACTAAGACTGTGATTGCAAATATCAGAGAAAAAGATTACGCTAATGGATTTCGGTAGAAGGAGAACTCACCAGTATACCTTCAAGGTTCCAAAACTAGGGGATTTGAGAAGGTTGGCAAGGATGATCGTTAGCCCTGAGGCTTTCAGAGCCAAACACGGAGGTCTGCTACCACTGTTAAGAGTCCATGTGATTGAGGGAATCATGGATGCGTTCATCCAATTCTACGATCCGGTTTATCACTGTTTCATATTCCCGGATTACCAGCTATCACCAACGCTGGAGGAGTATTCTCATATGATTGATCTACACATTACAGATCGAGCTCCATTTTTTGGACTGGAAGAAATTCCAAAGAATCAGACTATTGCAAGAGCAATTCATTTGGATGAGTCTGAGGTCAAGACTCACATGATTACTAAGGGTGGCATCCAAGGTTTGCCAGCCCAGTTCTTGACAAAAAAGGCTCTATACTTCGCTAGTATAGGGAACGGGACTGCTTTTGAAAGCATCTTTGTCTTGCTCACCTACGGATTATTTTTGTTTCCCAACATCAATAACTTCGTCGATATCAACGCTATTAAGGTTTTTCTCATTGGAAACCCTGTGCCGACTTTGCTCGCAGATGCGTATCATTCTGTACACTTGGGAAATTTGTACAGCGGAGGGGAGATCACATGCTGTGTACCTTTGCTCTACAAATGGTTTATCTCTCACTTGCCCAAGTCTGCTGCTTTTTGGGATTGCAAGAGTGTCTTACGTTGGTCGCAGAAGATCATGTCTCTCACCAATTCCGATATAGATTGGTGTAATAGGATTTATGAGGGAATCAGAATCATTGACCGTTGTGGAAATTTCCCCAGCGTACCCCTCATAGGAACTAAAGGAGGAATCAACTATCATCCGATATTGGTTCTTCGTCAATTTGGATACCCGATGAGACACATCCCACTGGGTGTTCATCTGGAAGGTCTTTTCTTCAAAGAAGGAGAAAATGACAGAGCACTAAAGATGGAAATAGTGCAAGCTTGGAAACAGGTTCATAAGAAAGGACGAGAGTCTCTGGGAAAACCGGACTGTGTCTCGGTGGAGCCTTATCTCCATTGGGTACAAACCAGAGCTCTCAAGCTAAAAATGCCTTATCCTCGTTACAGAATTCTTCCACCGAGGGAAACTGTCATGTACTTCATGACGGAAACTGAAAAGCTTCAGGTTACTCTCAACAAAGTTTAAAAGGAAAGAAGATCTTGGAAGAACAAGCACCGCACCCTCGACGTAGAGTGTATCCAAATACAGCAACTACTAAAAGAGAAAGATGCTCTGATTGAAATTTTGGAGCAGCATGCTGTAGAGAATCAAGATGACCAAAGGAATTTGCTCACTCCTTTCACTTGGCAAAGGAATGACAACCCGACAACGGCCCAAGCGCCCCGGTCAAAGAAAAGGAAGATACCAGAATCAGCACCCGGTTTCTCCTCAGAGAGGACTCGGGACCCATTAGTTTAGGTTTCTGTTTCTGCACTTTGTAATTTACTGTATTTCCATTTCTGTAATCCTTTGAATTTCAATAAAAAGGGGTTTCCCCACTATTTGATATTTGCAATCTAATTGTCGAAGTTTATTTTGATTAAACCAAAAAACAACAATTAATATAATCATTGCATTCATCATTCTCACATCGCGTATTCTTCTTCCCTACGAATCTCACGTTTGTGTCTCGATTCTAGAGTCAAACTGTCTCATTCGTATAATACTCGAGCCAATCGTCAGAAAAAGATGGATGATCTTGAGGAAGAAAATAGAGAGTTGAAAGAAGAGATCGACGCTCTGAGAGAGGATATGAGAAAGCTTCGTAACGACATGCAAGCCATGGCAGAAGCTCAGCTACAAAGAACTGTGATCTCAGAGATCACCTCAACGCCCATCATAGAAAAGTATGATCCTAGGTATCAGATGCCGAAAGATCGTCCTTGGGGCATGCCTGTTAACTATATCCTGGAAGGATATGTTCCGCCGATCACTGAAGATTAGGGAATCGCAACAGAAGCCGCTGGGCCTGAAGGTTACAAACTTCGGGAAAGCGAAGATGCTAGGGGCATACTGAAGACTCCTGAAGGTTACAAACTTTGGGAGGCGCCAAGACTCACTGCCGTAGTCACGGTACCACCCCCTGTGGTGCACACTGTCCCAGAAGGACAGATTCCACAGACACCTTCTGGTAAGAAGGAAACTATGTTTGACAGAATGGATGAATTCCAGGAGCAGTTCTTGGAAATGCAGAAAGAGCTACAAGCCATTCGCGGTCAGGATCTATTTGGAAAGGACGCCGTAGACCTCTGCTTGGTCCCAAATGTGAAAGTACCGCACAAGTTCTAAGTGCCCGACTTTGAAAAATACAAGGGTAACTCTTGCCCTCAAAGCCATCTGGTGATGTACGCTCGGCGGATGTCAGCTCAGATGGAGAATCAGGACCTGCTGATTCACTACTTCTAGGATAGTTTAATCGGTGCCGCACTCAAATGGTACATGGGTTTAAACCGTACTACGATCAGTACATTCAGAGATCTTGGTACTGCCTTCGTCCAACAATACAAGTACAATTTGGACATGGCACCCGATAGAGATCAACTCAGATCAATGTCGCAAAAGGACAAAGAAACCTTTAAGGAGTATGCTCAAAGGTGGCGTGAAATTGCCGCTCAAATTTGTCCACCTCTTGAGGAAAAAGAGATGACAAAGATCTTCTTAAAGACCTTAAGCTCATTTTACTATGACCGAATGATTGCCAGTGCAACCAGTGATTTCACCGAAATGGTCGGCATGGGTGTACGTCTTGAGGAAGCCGTCCGAGAAGGACGTTTGGTAAAAGACACTGGATCGACGAGCGGTACTAAAAAATACAGTAGTGCTCTCCCTAAGAAAAAAGAGCAAGATATTGGGAATATCTCTCTCGGAAAGCAAAGGCGACGTTATCAGCCGGTAGCAGCTGTGACTCCTGCTACCAGCCCTGCGCCTATTCCTATGTATCAACCTCAGGTTGCGCAGAGCCAACCTGACCAACAAAGGACACAACAGCCTCTTCAGCAAGCTCGTCCCCCATATAACAACAACCGTACAATACGGCCACCAGGATTTGATCCTATACCCGTAACGTACGCAGAGCTGTTTCCGTTACTGCTGGCTAAGGGGCACATTCAGACTAAGTCTCCTCTTTCAGTTCCGGAAAATCCGCCTTTTTGGTTTAAAGCGGATCAAACATGCCCTTATCATCAAGGAGGTTCAGGGCATAACATTGAGACTTGTCTTAATTTCAAGTCCGACGTGCAAAAGCTTGTTAGGAGCAGACTCTTATCTTTTAAAGATACGAATCCTAATGTTCTTACAAACCCGCTGCCTCAGCACGAGAAAGCTGCAGTCAATCTGATTGAGAAAGAGACTAACAATGTCTATCAAATTCACGATGTACTCTTATTGGGGACCAATCTGGTCAAGATGCATTGTAGACAGAGTGGATATGGCCATGTGCCACCTCATAACTATCACCAGTGTGATATCTGCTCTAAAGACAATCAGGGGTGTTCTGTAGTGCAAGCAGCTCTACAGGAACAAATGGATCTTGGATGGATCCAAGAGCACCGAGTTCGTGGAGTTAACATGGTTTACACGAATTCCAACGTCATTCAAAACCACGACATCCGTACGATGAATGTCAACTTGGTGGCGATGCACTCAAGGAAAAGCTAGTATCATAATCTGCCGCGGCACGATTATAGTTCCTGTCTGATTTGCTCGGTAAACAAACAGGGATGCTCTTTCATACAAGAGGCCCTCCAGCGTCAGATGGATCTTGGATGGATCCAAGACTACCATGATAGGAACTCCTATCAAATCAACATGGTTCAGATCTTCGACATCCGCGTAATGGATACCAACCTGGTAGAGTTACATGCTGAGCAGGTCCGACTTGGATTCTTAATATCACATGACTATCAAAATTGTAAAGCGGGTTGCGAAAACGATCGAGGTTGTACCCTTGTCCAGGAGGCACTTCAGCACTTGTTAAATCACTGGTGGATGCCAATCTATATGGACGAAGATACTCAGCAGATTAGTATCAATAACAGAAATCCTACTCGTCTTCAAAGTCAGGATGTCCGATCAATGGAAGGTAACCTAGTGAGGTTACATTGTATTCAAAGTGGGTGTGGCCAGGTGCCACCACACAACTATGACAGTTGTAGCGTCTGTGCAGAAAGTAACCAAGGGTGTTACCTTGTGATAGCAGCTCTTCAGGGTCGGGTCGATCATGGAGAAATTCGTCCATATCCCGGTTCAGGACCCATCATTTGGTCGCCGAACTACCTTGCGGAGAATGTTGAGGATGTTGTCACGATCTCTGGTCATCACATGACCATGGATGTTTTTTCCATCATCCCTCTACTTGACAAATCTAGAGTTCCCAACCAGGAATGGATCAAGGTTACTTATGATGGTCAGAAAAATCAGAAGGTTCCCATAGTCATCTATCTACCGGGGCCAATACCGTATGAATCAGCTAAGGCAATCCCTTACAAATACGGTGCAACAATAATCGAGAATGGAAAGGAAATTCCATTACCCTCCGTCGTGAATATTGCAGACATCAGTCGTGTAACACGGAGCGGTCGAATCTTCAACCGAGGGGTTGGAGAATCCAACAAAGAAAAGGAACTTCAGGCGGAAATTCCTGATCCACCAGTCAGTCAATCTGGTAATCCCGACTTTTCAAAAGACAAAGATGAGATGATAAAGCTCATCCAAAGGAGTGAATATAACATTGTTGATCAACTGTTACAGACTCCTTCAAAGATCTCGGTATTATCGCTGTTACTCAGTTCAGAAGCCCACAGGGAGGCTCTACAGAAAGTCTTGGAGTAAGCCTTTGTGGAACAGGATGTAACAATCAGACAATTCGATAGCATTGTCTCTAACATACTTCCTGCAATAATTTGGGATTTAGTGATGAGGAATTACCTGAAGAGGGTCGTCGTCATAACATGGCGCTCAACATTACAGTTAACTGCCAAGGCGATGCTTTAGCCAATGTACTGGTAGACACCGGGTCAGCCCTGAATGTTATGCCGAAGTCCACTTTGATGCAATTATCATTTAAGGGCCCTCCGATGAGAACCAGCGAGGTCGTCGTCAAAGCATTCGACGGATCCAGAAAAATAGTTATCGGCGAAGTTGATCTTCCCATAACTATTGGTCCTCACACTTTCCAAATCACTTTCCAGGTCATGGACATCCGGGAAACATACAGTTGTTTATTAGGAAGACCTTGGATACATCAGGCTGGAGCGGTTACTTCAACCCTCCACCAAAAGCTAAAGTTCGTCAAGAACGATCAACTTGTCATGGTTTGTGGGGAACAAGCCTTGCTTGTGAGTAACCTATCATCATCTGCTTGTGTAGAACCCGAGGAGGTTATTGGAACTCAGTTCCAAGCACTATCGGTGAGCAAGAACGATCAATCCGAAGAAGGAACTTCAATTTCTTCATACAAAGATGCTATCAAAGCGGTCGAGAGTACCGATACAAAAGGATGGGGACAGCTTGTCATTCCCACTGACAATAAAATAAAGAAGGGTCTTGGTTTTTCTGCGACCTGTACTCAGACAGCCGCCAACGATGAAAGTCTTCATCCTCTTCAAAACTTCTTCCACAGTGGAGGTTTTCTTCACCCAGTGTCTCAGACAGTTCATGCTATCAATGAGGAAGATCCCTCTGACACAGATGAAGAATGGAAGTCCTACCTTAACAAGGACGGCTATATGTCTCAAGAAGAGGTGCCTATGCCTTTTTGCTTTCCTACAGAAAGTCCGAGATTTATACCAAGATCAGATGTCGAAATGATCTACGGAGATTGTGATCCGGAAGGATGCCGTGCTCCGCCAAATTCATTAGAGGAAGATACTCTGATGAAAGAAAACTTTGATCACAATTACTATGGCCCGATGGATGGTCTGCCAATGTGGCAGCCTTACCCAGGAAACTTGGGGCAAGAAAGTCAGCTGAGTAATGAAACTCAGCTGAGCGTCATTGAATAGAATACCTGTGTCCCCGCCATGTCATGGGATCAACACTCAGGTCATTCGGAAACTACTCAACATGAAGATGAATTCGCAACGTTTGCAGGACTAGAATTCATCAACTATGCTTTTCCTGAGGTCAACGTCATCGAGAGGGATGACTTCTCCAGTTCCAAAGAAGTTTGGGACACTTTGGGACAACCAAGTGGAAAATACGACTTTATGGTCAAGTACACTGCTCCCGAAAGCTCTCGTATCAGGCTCGAAGATATCCAGTCAACTGGATGGGGAGATACAGCTGAGAGCACCAATGCTATGCAAAATGCAATAGAGGAATCCTCCTACGACAATTCTGCTTGGGAGACAGATTCCAATGATCCTACTCCACCAGAAATCAGCGTCATTTTTGAAGACAAATCAAGGAAGGTGCCAGACTTTGTGATTCACCGAGGAGTTCTCCGCCAATGGGTTGCTGTCGAGGTTCCGAAGGTCGTTCGTCGGTCAAAGTAATTGACATCTTTAACCTTTCACCATGCCCAGGTGAAACGAATGTTTTGATAGGGCTCGCTTTTTGTAAATTTCCCTCTTCGCTTTGCCCAGAGCGAGTGAGTTTTGTTTTATAGGGCTGTAGTTTCAAGATTCGACTTGTTCATTAATAAAATAATGTCGTTCTGTAATTTCCGCATTAATTGTTGTTTTCTCTTTTTTCTTTTTCAAAAAATGGTAATCCTAAAAAAATAATTCAAAAATAAAAACAAGCAGTAAAATAAATACACTGCACACACTTACATTTTCTCTATCTCGTCTAAACACGAATCATCACGTCATGCAGATTGCTTGTTTTATACCCCGTTGAAACATACGATCCGATGCCTTCTCCCAACTTTGAGTTCCCGATATTCGAGGCTGAAGAAGAAAATGACGACGAAATTCCAGAAGAGATCTCCCGACTACTCAGACAAGAGGAAAGGTCCATTGAACCTCAAAAAGAGCCATTGGAAACGGTAAACTTGGGTTCAGAAAAAGAGAGAAAAGAAATCAGGATCGGAGCACTGCTCAGTCCAACTGTCAAAGAAAGTTTGATAAAGCTTCTCAAAGAATTCCCCGATGTATTCGCTTGGTCCTATCAGGATATGCCAGGGTTGGATACCAGCATCGTGGAACATCACTTACCGCTAAGATTGGAATGTCCGCCAGTAAAGCAAAGGTTGAGACGGACTCACCCGGACATGGCCATCAAAATCAAAGAGGAGGTACAGAAACAGATCGACGCGGGTTTCCTTGCTACATCTGAATATCCTCAATGGTTAGCCAACATCATACCCGTTCCCAAAAAGGATGGAAAGGTCAGAATGTGTGTTGATTACAGAGATCTAAACAAGGCAAGTCCAAAGGACGACTTTCCTTTACCACACATTGACATGTTGGTTGACAACACAGCAAAGTTCAAAGTATTCTCCTTCATGGATGGATTCTCGGGCTATAATCAGATCAAAATGGCGCCGAAAGACATGGAGAAAACTTCGTTCATTACCCCATGGGGTACCTTTTGTTACAAGGTAATGCCGTTCGGTTTGAAGAATGCCGGGGCGACCTATCAAAGGGCCATGACTACTCTATTTCATGACATGATACACAAAGAAATCGAGGTATATGTCGATGATTTGATTGCAAAATCAAGAACAGAGGATGAGCACGTTGAACATCTGTCAAAATTGTTCGAACATCTAAGAAAATTCAAGCTCCGCTTGAATCCTAACAAGTGCACCTTCGGTGTCCGTTCGGGGAAATTACTAGGGTTCATCGTCAGCCAGAAAGGAATTGAAGTTGATCCTGACAAGGTCAAGGCCATTCAAGAAATGCCTTCTTCGAAAACTGAAAAACAAGTCAGAGGATTCCTGGGACGTTTGAACTACATCTCTAGATTCATATTCCTTATGACCGCGACATGTGCGCCGATTTTCAAATTACTCAAAAAGAACCAGGATTGCGTTTGGTCAGAAGATTGCCAAACCGCCTTCGACAGTATCAAGGAATATCTGTTGAATCCCCCGATCCTATCACCTCCAGTGGAAGGAAGACCACTGATCATTTACCTCACAGTCCTAGAGGACTCAATGGGATGTGTACTTGGCCAACAAGACGAAACTAAAAGGAAAGAGTCTGCCATTTACTATCTAAGCAAGAAATTCACCGACTGCGAGACTCGGTACACAATGCTTGAGAAAACTTGTTGCGCTTTGGCTTGGGCAGCCAAACGTCTTCGCCAGTACATGATTCTTCATACTACTTGGTTGGTCTCCGAAATGGATCCAATCAAGTACGTTTTCGAAAAACCTGCTCTCACGGGAAGGATTGCCCGTTGGAAGATGTTACTATCAGAATATGACATAGAGTACCATGCTCAGAAAGCCGTTAAAGGAAGTATTTTAGCCGATCATTTGGCTCATCAACCGATTGACGATCAAGAATCAATCGGGTTTGACTTCCCAGACGAAGATGTCATGTATCTAAAGATGAAAGATTGCGATGAACCGCTACCCAGTGAAGGGCCAGAACCAGGTTCCCACTGGGGACTTATCTTTGACAGAGCAGTCAATCATTATGGAAACGGAATTGGGGCAATCATTGTTACCCCTCAGGGTACCCACATTCCTTTCACTGCTAGACTTACGTTCAAATGTACGAACAACGAGGCCGAATACGAAGCATGTATCATGGGTCTCGAAGAAGCGATTGATTTAAGGATCAAAAACTTGGACGTATACGGCGATTCAGCCCTGGTTATTAACCAGATAAAAGGAGATTGTAACACATACCAATCAGGATTGATTCCTTACAAAGACTATGTAAGAAGGTTGTTACCGTTCTTCAACAGAGTCGACTTTCATCACATCCCTCGTGATGAGAATCACATGGCTGATGCATTAGCCACTCTCTCTTCCATAATTAGTGTAGGTCGATGGAATGACATACCTAAGATCGACATCATTCGCCTTGAACAGCCC
Source organism: Lathyrus tuberosus (assembly GCA_022829125.1). NCBI lineage: Eukaryota > Viridiplantae > Streptophyta > Magnoliopsida > Fabales > Fabaceae > Lathyrus > Lathyrus tuberosus. The sequence goes on along the minus strand of JALAZF010000231.1, from coordinate 5,399,951 downwards.
GCTTACATCTTCGCGATTGAAGCAGTCATAGACGACAGACCTTGGTATCACGATATCAAATGCTTCCTTCAGAAACAAGAGTACCCATCTGGGGCACTCAGAAAAGATAGGAAAACCCTCAGAAGATTGGCTGGAAACTTCTTCCTGAGCGGTGACACTCTTTATAAGAGAAATTTTGACATGGTCTTGTTCCGATGTGTCGACAGACCAGAAGCAGACATACTCATGAAAGAAATTCATGAAGGATCCTTTGGCACTCATGCCAACGGACACACAATGGCGAGAAAAATTCTCAGGGCCGGGTATTATTGGTTGACCATGGAATCCGACTGCTACAAGTACATGAGGAGGTGTCACAAGTGTCAGATATACTCCGACAAAATTCATGTACCGCCATCACATCTCAAAGTTCTTTCTTCCCCGTGGCCTTTTTCCATATGGGGAATCGACATGATTGGTATGATTGAGCCCAAGGCTTTAAATGGACATCGGTTCATCCTGGTAGCCATTGATTATTTCACCAAGTGGGTCGAAGCAGCGTCATTCACCAATGTAACCCGACAAGTGGTGGTCCGATTTATCAAAAACAATATCATCTGCCGTTATGGTGTTCCAAGCGAGATCATTACTGATAATGGATCTAACTTGAACAATAAGATGATGAAAGAGTTGTGTGCAGAGTTCAAGATCGAACACCATAACTCATCTCCCTACCGACCCAAGATGAACTGAGCGGTAGAGGCGGTTAACAAGAACATCAAGAAGATCGTTCAAAAGATGGTTGTAACCTATAAAGATTGGCACGAAATGCTACCCTTTGCTCTTCACGGTTATCGAACATCTATCCGCACTTCAACAAGGGCAACCCCTTTCTCTCTAGTATATGGCATGGAAGCAGTGCTCCCCATAGAAGTAGAGATCCCATCAATCCGGGTATTGATGGAAGCTCAGCTCACCGAAGCTGAATGGTGTCAAAGTCGACACGACGAACTGAACCTGATCGAAGAAAAGAGAATCACGGCACTATGCCACGGTCATTTATATCAACAGAGAATGAAAAGGGCGTTTGACAAAAAGGTCCGACCTCGTATTTTCAGAAAAGGAGACCTCGTGCTCAAGAAGATACAATCATTTCTCACTGACTCTCGGGGCAAATGGACCCCAAATTATGATGGCCCCTATGTGGTCATGAAAGCTTTCTCAGGCGGCGCCTTGAGACTTGCAACCATGGACGGAGAGGAATTTGCCTACCCCACGAATGTTGATGTAGTCAAGAAATACTTCGCCTAAAAATAAAAAATAAAAACGTCTTGGTGGATTGAAAACCCGAAAGGGCGGTCCAGGTAAAAGTTAGAGACATGAAAAAAAATCATCCCGATGGATTGGAAATCTCATAGTACAATCCAGGCAAAAATTAGGGATAATGGCAAGTAACTATGTTCAACAGAGGCAAGTCCCTCAGCAGCAGTTACAACATCATCTATCGGAGGAAATCTCCAGTCAAAGGTCATCTTCGACGGAAGCTCAGGATGTCCCGAACTCAAAGTTGGTAGAAGGATAGTGGTCGTTATGTTTCAACGTAGCCCTTTTCCCTGTAAATTACCATTTTCTAACTTTGTATATACTCTTTGGAATCACGCGTTTGGCTGATCTCCATCTTATCAATAAAATTTAAGCCCTTGTGCTTTTGTTTGTAATTCTTTACTTGTTTTAGCTTTACAGAACGACGTTGTTTAAATTTAATCAGCGATTCTTGAAATAAAACAAAAATAAATTTACTTGTTAAACTTTTTCTGCTTTTAAATTAAAGATGGCATTTCTTTTGACTGTTGAACATCAGAAGAACATCGATCGCTTCTCCCGAAGTAAGCGAACTTCAAAGTGCAGAATCAAAGTACTCTTTCTAAACCAGTTCGCCTGAATGAAGGGATCAACTGTGTCAGAGACCTTGTTTCGTCTGACATCCTCGGCCGAGTTCTCATCTCCTAAGCCCGATCAACATAGCTCCCAACGGGACTATCTCTCCTAAGCAAGGTGGAATTGCTATTTTGAATCAACGGTACTTCTTCGCCCCGCGATGGCCGAGTATCCAATTGTGTTCATCTCTTAGTCTGTATGTTGCGTCTGTTTTGTCAGCACATACATACATACATACATCATGCATTTTTTATTTGCATTCACATTTCATATTGCATCACTATCACTCTAGTCGGTCCTGTCCCCTAGTGGTAGAAGTCCTCTCAATCGAGTTGTCAGTTCTTGCCTCGTCAGGAAATACTGTGTCTGAACAACCTCGCTTCCAGTTTAATACTGGAAAGAAGTTGGTCCTTGACCACTTTGATAACTTGAACCTCTGAAAAGCCAGAGAAAACTTTCAATAAGCATCACTCTTCGCCATTGAAGATGATATCCTTGCTTTCCCGGATTAAGGAAAATCCACAGAGAAAGCCTCGTGATCAGAGATTCGGCAGAACGCCAGTTTTGCTCCGAAAAACCACTGATGAGAAGGTCACTGGCACCTCAAAATTGGATCCCATCATATGGCATTTCTCTGGGAAGATCCCGAGAAAAGTATGATGTAACCCCAAACAAAAACAGTCTCTCAAGAGACTCGTTTTCCCCAGTAGAATCTACAAATGGCGTCTCCAAAACAGAGAAGTTTGTGTACCTCTACAACTCAGACGAATGGGTTCCCCAGCAAGTCTGACATTAAAACTTTTTCCACTCAAATGGCATCTCCCCAGGAAAATTCGGCGAGAAGTTTGAAGGAAAGCCGCTACGAATAGCGTCCCTTGTCAGTAAAGTTTATTGACAAAAGAAACTAAGACCAGTTCCTTGGTAGGAAACCAGGATCGATGGGAAGTTTAAATCAGAAACTAAGACCAGTTCCTTGGTAGGAAACCAGGATCGAGGGGAAGTTTGTTTCCACAACTAAGACCAGTTCCTTGGTAGGAAACCAGGATCGAGGGGAAGTTTATTTCAAAAGAGACTGAGACCAGTTCTTGGTAGGAGACCAGGATCGAGGGGAAGTTTACCTTTTCTAAGCATCATTGCTTAGCTAAAGAAGATGAATGCGTAAGCTACCATTCATAACCACCATCAAAATTTCGGGTATTCCGATATTTAATCCTCTTGCACCCCGAATGCCCGAATCCCTTCGTCATTCACACCTTCGGGTCCAAGAAGATTAAATAGGGGCATCTGTAATACCCCAAATTTTGACAACTTAGATTTCCCATCATTGTGAAAATCATCATCACAATATGGATGAACCATCATGCTTCATCAGTCTCCCCAAAGATGGGTGAGCATCCAATACAATCAAAATTAGGGTTTCAAGCCCTCTCTGAGTGCTTAGACAAAGGATCAATCAAGAAATGACATGATATTCAACTTGTCTAATCTCTCAAACATCCACAATGGATCAAAAAGGACTCCCACTTCAAGGATTAAGCACAAGGCTGCTCCCTTCTAGGTGGATCAAGTCTCAAGATCGACAGTGTCACCAAATTAGGGTTTTGGTCGACCAGGGTCTCCAGATGGAAATTTTCATCTGGGCATAAGGCAATGATCCAAAACATGACCTAATATGCTTCATGGAACCTCATGAACCCATGCATCAAGTCAATTTTGCCTCAGGGGATGCATTCATCAAAAATCAGGAATTAGGGTTTCTTGACCTAATTCACCCCTAAGTTGACTTTTGGGACAAACCATGAGCCAAGACCTCAAGAGATGATTTGAGGGTCTCTAATACACCATATTCATCCATTTGGAACAATGGATTGATCCAGGAAGCTTGAGCAACAAGTCTCATTTTCATCTGCAACACAATTAGGGTTTTAAGGAAAAAGTCAACTGTAACTTTGACTTTTGACCAAGACATGCTCCCAAACCCTAATACATGATTTAATATACCCTATGACACCCATGGAACATGTCCATCAAGTTTGATTTAGGTCAAGGACAAGATTTCCTGCAGAATTGCACAGTTTGGAATTCATCTGATAAAAAATCAACTGTGCACAAAAGTCAACTTTGACTTTTTGAGATTTTTCACCAAAATGGATTTTTAACCCTAAAATGATGTTAATGTATGATTTGAATCATCATTCATCAAGAAAAATCAAGAAAAATGAGATAACTTGTAAAAGGGGTAACCATAAAACTTAGAAATTTTTCTAAGTTAAAAATAAAGTGGCAAAGGTACCAACTTTGGAGGACCATAACTCATAAACCACAAGGCCATTTCTTCTCATCCAAAGATGGATTTGTAGCCCTCATTATCACCTACAAAAACTTCAACTACAAGTCATTCCAATTCATTAAGGATTTTGAGTTATGGAGTGATCAAAGTGGCTGAAAAGTGAAAATGTCAATTTTTCCAACACTTAGTGAAATTTTCACTAAGTCAGATTCTGCCTCACTTTTTGCCAAATGTAGGGGGATTTTTCACTTGGAATCAAAAGAGATCAAAAACAAACTTGTTTAAACAGTTGTTGTATCATGTAAGAGCTTTCCAAAATGGCCAAGAACATTGCCAAATTCAACCTACACCATGAGATACAACATTGCCAAGTTGCCTTCCTGAAATCTGTCAAGGCAAGGCAGAATTTGCAACTTTGGTCGATTTTCCAAAATCAGCCAAATTCAATTGCTCCTATCCACTTAGACACCTCAGAGGATTGAATCTAAAGGGGACAATCACTGAGCCAAGCCTCCAAAGTCCATGGAAAAAGAAATAGCATGTTAAACCTAGAATGGCCAAAAAAGGGACAAGACTTCAAATTTGGAATGAGGCATTCAATGAAACCATCAAGGTGGCATGGACTGAGCCATTCCCATCTGAAATCAGTCAAGACTTATCCAAGACCAAGGGAACCAAAGCTCTGTGCCCTAACCTCTAGTCAATGGCTAGAGGAGACTTGGATTTTCATTTGCCAACATTGGCCAAACCTACTTACTAGCCGCCATGCACTATTCCTTGCAAAACAAACTTGCTCTACTATAAATAGAGCTCAATTGTGGTCAGTTTGAGTACACCAAAGCCATCTAACAGATGCTTTCCTCAAAATCTCTTCTTTCACTCCAATTTTGCCTTCTAAGGCAAGTCACTCTCGGGTTTTGAGTTTGAGAGCAATTCCAATCAAACCAATCACTCACACACCTCACATACATCACATATGAGCTGATCAAACACTTAGATTAATTCTGAAACATCAATTTCACAAAATCACCAGCTGGTTGCTCAAGGTTTTAACCAAAGTGCAGCTGAGGTACCACAAAATGATCCAGCCAATTTCAATCAAGTCCAACCATCCAAACACAATCCATTGGGTGTAGGGAAGTTGTTCAGATCATCACCACTCATCTGTAACACCTCCAAATCAAAAATCACTTTGAACTTGCTGTCACGACTTGGAGGTAAGCACATGCTTGGTCATCTCTCAATCTATGCATATTTCCTCGCACAATAATTTGGCCATATGTTCATAATCATGCATGGAATGTTTTCCCTCAATTAATTGCATTGTTTGAATCGTGTATCAAAAATCCTAGCCTTCATGCAGAAATTAGGGTTCTTGAGGTCTCTTCGTGATTTCTTGTTGTATGTTTAATTTAAATGAAATTAAAGTACATAAACATGATCGTGAGGTTGAGACGAGCATAATGATATGTGGATTGCATGATATGATTACGTATTCATGGAGATTGGATAGAAAATGCAAATCTGAGAAACCAAGAACACGCACGTGTTCTTCAGCTTGTTCTTGGCGCCATTTTTAGAAATTCAAATATTTGAATTTTGTGATTTTGTTTAATTGATTCAAAAATTAATTTCTCTCTGAGTTTTAATGATTTTGAGTTGATTCTTTTTTTAATAATTCACAAAAATGTTAAAATATTTTATTTTATCAAAAAATCCCAAAAATATTATTTATTTCATATAATTGATATTTTTGCAAAGAATTAATATTTTAATTGTTTTTGTCATTTTAAATATTTTTTCCACATTGATGTTGCAACTTTTAATGCTTTCTAATTATTTTGTAGGTCAATACTTAATTTTTGAAGCATTAATCCAAGATCACAATTTGTTTTCCATGTGTTAAACAATTTTTGATCATTTTAATTGAATTTTTATTCAATTAAATACATTTTGAAAACAAATTAGGGTTTTGGATTAATTCAACCCTCATAAATCATTTTCAAAACTTTTTGGGCGTCTTGAGAGAGTGTAAGACCCATCCCCCCTTGTACAAAAACTTTTTGGGCCTCACTCATTGTATAAGTCCCTCTGTACAAGTAAACGCGCGATCGTCGCCCGTTTAAAAATAAAAAAATCATCTGGGCCTCTCCTTGAGCTATAAGACCCATTCAAAACACTTTGGGCCTCTATTAGAGTGTAAGACCCAATCCCCCTTTTAACGAAAACATTTTGGGCCTCACTTATTGTATAAGTCCCTCTGCGTTAAAAGAAAACCTCGGCGCGATGGCCATTTTTAAACGAAAAATCATTTGGGCCTACCCTCGTGTTATAAGCCCCTCTCTTTTCTTTAAACCTTTTTTGGGCCTCTTGATAGAGTGTAAGACCCATCCCTTTGTACAGAAAACCTTTCTTGGGCCTCAGTCACTTGTATAAGTCCCTCTGTACAAATTCAACAGTGCGCTCACTGATAAAACCCTGGGCCTCTCCTTGAGCTGTAAGCCCCAAATCTTTCTTTTTCAAAGCACTTTCTCCTTTGATTTTGAATATACTGTTGTTTTCAATCTTTATTTGTTGAACAACTAACCAAACAGCATGGAAGCTCTACAACCGAGTAAGTGTTTACCCGCTTTCATTTACCGCTTTCATATGTATATAACTGTATTGTGGGGCTGTTTCACTGTAAGTCTCCTTTCATAAACTCATATACATATAACTGTATTGTGGGGCTGTTTCGCTGTAAGTCTTCTTTCATAAACTCATATCAACTGTGTAATAATAGTATAGATATTTAGAGTTTCCCCGACAACTACGTCTAGAACTAGGAGACGCCGTTTCGTTTATTCGTAGAAAAAGACAGCTAGACCCCCAATAGGATCACCAGATACAGTCTTCTCTTCGGCTGTCCTCCTTAGGAATCGTCAAGAAGCTCTACTCCCCAAGATGAATGTATTCTCCGTGAATGGCATCTTTGAGTTTCTTCCAAATTCTCGAACTTTCTTGACTTGATCTATTCCTTGTGGATAGCTTGCCTTGAATGTCTCGGGATTTGGGTACCCACTACGGCCATAATCTTGGACCTTAACTAAGGAACCCTCTTTAAAGCTAAAAATCGCTGGATAGTAAACCTCGCACGTTTACCAGTGGTTTTTATCTTTAAAAGAGTTATCTCTCCTAATGGAAAGGAGATGATAGACCCAAGGGCTTCTTAAAAGCATCGGCCTCCTCTTGGGCATTATTCAAGGACACTACGGCTTCTTAGAAGTATTCACAGCCTCCTCTTAGGCTTCGTATAATGATCTCTTCCTTCGGGAATGATAGCCTCCTCTTGGGCTTCGTACAAGGACCCGTAGGCTTCTTAAAAGTTTCCAGCCTCCTCTTGGGCTTCGTACAAATTGTCCCGACGACATCCTAGAGGTATAGGAACAGAACCTAGTCATCCTCATAGAACAGTCCTTTCATGGAGTCTACTATTGTTTCTCAAAGCATCGTACAAAAGAAAAAAAACTCTAGACCTGGACAGTCTAACTTCCTTGAGTCTCAAAGACATTCTCAAGTGACCCCTTCGTTAAATAGGAAGGAAACCCGCAGACTCGGATAGTCTCAATACCCTTTGGATTTCCCGTTTCCTCAAAGAGAAGGAAATATCCCTGATCCTCAAATCAAATCCCTGAGTACAGTGTTGCTCATATAAGAACTGATTTTCTCTTTTAAAATCAGTATATTGGATCTGTCACTCAACTAAAATAAACCTTTAGCATCCATCTCGGGCTTCGTACGAGATACAAAAACACTCTCTTGTTGAGTATCAAAGACTCTCTTGTTGATTCAAACTTTTAGCCTCTATCTCGGGCTTCGTACGAGACACAAAGACTCCCTCGTAGAGTCAAACAAACAATAGCCTCTATCTCGGGCTTCGTACGAGACATAAAGACTCTAGCGTCGGGTCAAAAACTTTTAGCCTCTCTCTCGGGCTTTGTACGAGACACAAAATAGCCTCCTCTTAGGCTTTGTGTAATGATTTTCCTAGCGGAAATTAGCCTCCTCTTAGGCTTTTGTATAAGAAAACCACTGGTTGATCCAATCAACCTTTTAGCATCAAAGCTGTGCCTCGTTCACAGTACACAAACATAAACAACTCCTTTCCTTTCATCTAATCGCTGTAAGCGGCAAGCCTCTGGATCATCTATATCCATGCCACTGTCCCCCTTTTAGCATGAGAAATTCCTAAGGAAAGATGGCATTGCTCTACACTGAGTTAAAGTCTTCTCCTTCAGGTTAAAACCCTTTCTTCGGAAATTATGGCATTGCTCGGATCCGCGTATCCCAGTTAAAGTAATTCTCCTTCCCCCTCTTTAGAGATGACAAATTCTCTCTAAAGTCGAGGTCTTTCAGCTTCACGTCTTGGGCTTTGAACAAGACACAAATAGACCTTTCAGCTTCACATCTTGGGCTTTGAACAAGATACAAACCACCTTTCGCTTCACGTCTTGGGCTTTAAACAAGACACCAAAAACACCCATTTCCTCCCATAGAATAGGAGGAACTACGAACGCTCTGATTTCCCTGTTTCGGTAAACGGGAATACGTAGGCATAAGATCGAAAGAAAAGATCTTAGCGAGCGCAATCAACAAAAAACCCAAATCCCATATCTCCATCAATTAAAAGCAGTAATTCAAAAGCATCAGTCCTAACATCCTAATCCTTGTTCCCCGCCAGAAACCTTATGCCCAGGTAGAAAGAAAGAAAACTGTATTGGCGAAAATACAAATAACCAGTACAAAGGCCCCCCCACATTGATAGCATCCGTAACCTAACAGACTGCTGTTTAAACTCAGTATGCAAAGCAGGGTTAATTGGAGACATCTATTTCTCTTCCTTATTCAGCTCACAATAGGATAAAAAATGAATCGACCTGTAGTTTTAAGCTCAACCGCAGAGAGCGACCAGCGCTTAAGAACCGCGTCCAAAATCGCTCGCTACACTTGTCATACCCCAAATTTTGACCACTAAGATTTCCCATCATTGTGCAAATCATCATCACAATATGGATGAACCATTAGTCTCCCCAAAGATGGGTGAGCATCCACTACAATCAAACTTAGGGTTTCAAGCCCTCTCAGAGCTCTTAGACAAAGGATCAATCAAGGGATGACATGATCTTCAACTTGTCTAAACCTCTCAAACATCCAAAATGGATCAAGAGGACTCCCACAGCAAGGATTAAGCACAATGCTGCTCCCTTCTAGGTGGATCAAGCCTCCAGATCGCTAGTGTCACCAAATTAGGGATTTTGGTCGACCAGGGCCTCCAGTTGGAAATTTTCCTCTGGGCATGAGCCAATACTTCAAAGCATATCCTAATATGCTCCATGGAACCTCATGGACCCAATTATCAAGTTAATTTTGCCTCAGGGGATGCATTCATCAAAAATCAGGAATTAGGGTTTCTTGACCTAATTCACCCCTAAGTTGACTTTTGGGACAAATCATGAGCCAAGACCTCAAGAGAGGATTTGAGGGTCTCCAATACACCACATTAATCCATTTGTAACAATAGATTGATCCAGGAAGCTTGAGCAACAAGTCTCAATTTCATCAGTACCACAGTTAGGGTTTCGCGGGAAAAGTCAACTGTAGCTTTTACTTTTAACCAGGGCATGCTCCCAAACCCTAAGACATGATTCAATATACCCTATAACACCCATGGAACATGTCCATCAAGTTTTATTTAGGTCAAGGACATGATTCCTTGAAGGATTGCACAGTTTGGAATTCATCGGATAAAAAGTCAACTGTGCACAAAAGTCAACTTTGACTTTTTGAGATTTTTTACAATTATGGATTTTTAACCCTAAAATGATGTTAATGTATGATTTGAATCATCATTCATCAATAAAAATAAAAGAAAGTGGGATAACTTGTAAAAGGGGTAACCATAAAAACTTAGAAAATTTTCTAAGTTATGAACAAAGTGGCAAGGGTACCAACTTTGGAGGATCATAACTCCTAAACCACAAAGCCATTTTCCCCCATCCAAAGCTTGATTTGTAGATCTCATGGCCCTCTACAAAATCTTCAACTAGACCTCATTCCAATTCTTCATGGATTTTGAGTTATGGATTGATCAAAATCACAAAAAGTGAAAATGTCACTTTTTTCCAACACTAAGTGAAATTTTCACTAAGTCAGAATCTGCCTTCACTTTTTCCAAATGTAGGGACATTTTTCGCTTGGATCCAAAAAGTATCAAAACCAAATATGATCAAACAGTTGTTGTATCATATAAGGGCTTTCCAAAATGGCCAAGAACATCACCAAATTCAATTTGAGCTAAGAGTTATGGTAGTGGCAAAGTGCCTTGCTGAAAACTGCCAAGGCAAGGCAGAATTTTGCATTTTTGGTCGATTTACCAAAATCAGCCAATTCCAAGCCTTGTCATCATCTTGGACACATCTGAGGATCAAATCTAAAGGGGACAATCACTGAGCCAAGCCTCCAAAGTCCTTGGAACAAGAAGTAGCATGCCAAACCTAGAATTGCCTAAAAGAGGGACAAGACTGCAATTTTGGATTGAAGCATTTAATAGATGCTTAGAGGTGGCATGGACTGACACATTTGCAACTGAATTCAGTCAAGATTCCCCCAACAAGTAGGGAACCAAAGCTCTGTGCTCTAACCTCTAGTCAATGGCTAGAGGAGACTTGGATTTTCATTTGCCAACATTGGCCAAACCTCTGCTGCAGTTGCCATTCACTATTCCTTGCAAAACAAACTTGCTCTACTATAAATAGAGCTCATTTGTGATCAGTTTGAGTACACTAAAGCCATTAAACAGATGCTTTCCTCAAAATCACCTTCTCACTTCCAATTTTGCCTTCTAAGGCAAGCCACTATCGGGTTTTGAGTTTGAGAGCTTTTCCAATCAAACCAATCACACACACACACACACACACACCTCATAAACATCATATAGAAGTAATCCAAACACTTAAACAACATCTGGAACACTGATTTCTCAGAATCACCAGCCAGTTGCTCAAGGTTTTAACCAAGTTGCAGCTGAGATGCCATGAAGTGATCCAGCCATTTCCAATCAAGTCCAAGCATTCAAACACACTCCATAGGGTGTAGGGAAGCTGTTCAAATCATCACAACTCATCTGTAACACCTCCAACTCAAAAATCACATTGCTCTTGCTGTCACGACCTTCAAGTAAGCCTAAACTTGGCCATCTCTTAATCTATGCATATTTCCTTGCACAATACTTTTGCCAAATGTTCATAATCATGCATGAAATATTTCCCCTCAATTAATTGCTTTGTTTGAATCGTGCATCAAAATTCTCAGCCTTCATGCAAATTTTAGGGTTCTTTAGGTTTTGTCTTGATTTCTTATTCCATGTTAAAAATAAATGAAATTAAAGACCATAGACATGATCGTGAGGTTGAAACGAGCAGATTGATATGTGGATTGCATGATATAATCAAGTATTCAGTGAGATTGGGGAGAAAATGCAAATCTGGGCAAAACTCAGAACACGCGCGTGTTCTTGGGTGTTCTTGGCGCCCTTTTTTGAAAATTCAAATATTTGAATTTTGTGATTTTATTTAATTGATTCAAAAATTAATTTCTCTCTGAGTTTTAATGATTTTGAGTTGATTCTTTTTGTAATAATTCACAAAAATGTTAAAATATTTTATTTTCCCAAAAAATCCCAAAAATATTATTTATTTCATATAATTGATATTTTTGCAAAGAATTAATATTTTAATTGTTTTTTACATTTAAAATATTTTTTCCTTCTTGATTTTGCAAATTTTAATGACTTCTAATCATTTTGTAGGTCAAAACATGATTTTTGAAACATTAATCCAAGATCACAATTTGTTTTCCACATATTAAACCATTTTGACTATTTTAATTGAATTTTTTATTCAATTAACATACATTTTGGAAACAAATTAGGGTTTTGATTAATTCAACCCCCATCAAACAATTTCAAACACTTTTGGGCCTCTAATAGAGTGTAAGACCCAATCCCCTTTTAACCAAAACAATTTTTGGGCCTCAGATATTGTATAAGTCCCTCTGCGTTAAAAGAAAATCTCGGCGCGATCGCCAGTTCAAAAATCAAAACCTTGGGCCTCTCCTCGAGCTATAAGACCCATTCAAAACTTTTGGGCCTCTAATAGAGTGTAAGACCCAATCCTTTGTAAATACAAACCTATTTTAGGCCTCACTTATTGTATAAGTCCCGTTGTATTTCAAAAAGTTCGACGCGATCATCGTCCGTTGAAAAACAAATATTGGGCCTCTCCTTGAGCTGTAATCCCCAACACCTTTTCAAAGCACTTTCTCCTTTGATTTTGAATATACTGTTGTTTTCAATCTTTCTTTGTTGAACAACTAACCAAACAGCATGGAAGCTCTACAACCGAGTAAGTGGTTATATGCTTTCTTTATCCACTTTCATATACATATAACTATATTGTGGGGCTGTTTCACTGTAAGTCTTCTTTCATAAACTCATATCGACTGTGTAATAATAGTATAGATATTTAGAGCTTCCCCGGCAACTACGTCTAGTACTAAGCCCTGTTGATCACTCTTAAATAGACTAAACTAGATCCCCATAGGATTACCAGATACAGTCTTCCCTCCTCTTGGGGTAACACAATATGGAGACGTGAAAGGCAGCATTCTCGGTGAACCCTTTCATAGACTATCACCTTTAGAAATCGTCAAAGAAACTCTATTCCCCAGAGATGATCTTTTCTCCGTGAATGGCATCTCTTGAGTTTCTTCCAAATTCTTGAACTTTCCTGGCTTAATCTATTCTCTGTGAATAGCATGTCTTGAATTTATCAGGGTTTGGGGACCCACAAGCTTCTTAAAAGCATCCTTGCCTCCTCTTGGGCGTTGTACAAGGACCCGTCGGCTTCTTAAAAGTATTCACAGCCTCCTCTTAGGCTTCGTATAAATGATTTCTTCCTCCGGGAATGATAGCCTCCTCTTGGGCTTCGTACAAATTGTCCCTCGGCTTCTTAAAAGTTTCCAGCCTCCTCTTGGGCTTCGTACAAATGGTCCCGACGACCTCCTAGAGGTATAGGAACAGAAAGTAGTCATCTTAATAGAACAGTCTTTCAAAGAGTCTAGATCCTACTACTGTTTCTTTAAGCATAGTACAAAAGATAAAACTCCAGACTTGGACAGTCTAATCTCCTTGAGTCTCGAAGGCATTCTCAAGTAGGGAAAAACACCAGTAGACTCGGACAGTCTCAATACCCTTCAGATTTCCCATTTCCTTAATGAACAGGAAATAACCCTGATCCTCGAATCAAATCCCTGAGTGCAAACAGTACTCATATAAGAACTAATTTTCTCTTTAAATCAGCATACTGGACCTGTCACTCAACTGGAACAGTAACCCTAGCCTCCACTTGGGCTTTGTACAATGATTCTCCCCCCAGCGGAATTAACCTTTTCAGACTCTCTTATGGAGTCCAAACCTTTAGCCTCTATCTCGGGCTTTGTATGAGATACAAACCACTCTCTTGTTGAGTATAAAAGACTCTCTTGTTGAGTATAAAAGACTCTCTTGTTGAGTCAAACCTTTCAGCCTCCATCTCGGCCTTTGTACGAGATACAAAACACTCTCTTGTTGAGTATAAAAGACTCTCTTGTTGAGTCAAACCTTTCAGCCTCCATCTCGGGCTTCGTACGAGATACCAAATCACTCTCTTGTTGAGTATAAAAGACTCTCTTGTTGAGTCAAACCTTTCAGCCTCCATCTCGGGCTTCGTACGAGATACCAAATCACTCTCTTGTTGAGTATAAAAGACTCTCTTGTTGAGTCAAACCTTTCAGCCTCCATCTCGGGCTTTGTACGAGATACAAATCACTCTCTTGTTGAGTATAAAAGACTCTCTTGCTGAGTCCAACCTTTAGCCTCCGTCTTGGGCTTTGTACAAGACACATATAAAGGATTCTCCTGTAGAGTCAACCCTTTTAGCCTCTCTCTCGGGCTTCGTACGAGACACACAAAAATAACTCTCTTGTTGGGTCGATAGCCTCCTCTTAGGCTTTGTATAAGGAAACCCCAGTTGAACCAATCAACCTTTTAGCATCAAAACTGTGCCTCGTTCACAGTATACAAACATTAATAACTCATTTCCCTTCATCTAATTGCTGTAAGCGACAAGCCTCTGGATCATCTACATCCATGCCACTGTCCCTCTTTTAGCATGAGAAATTCCTAAGGAAAGATGGCATTGCTCTACACTGATTTAAAGTCTTCTCCTTCAGGTAAAAAACCCCTATAAAGGAAATTATGGCATTGCTAGGATTCACATATCCTGGTTAAAGTAATCCTCCTTTATAGTCAGTCACCCAACAGTTGTGACAAACAGACCCCTTTTGAGATGACAAATTCTCTCTAAAGACGAAACATTTAGCTTCACATCTTGGGCTTTGAACAAGATATAAACCACCTCCAGCTTCACGTCTTGGGCTTTAAACAAGACACCAAAACACCATTTCCTCCCATAAAATAGGAGGAACTATGATCGCTCTGATTTCCCTGTTTCGGTAAACGGGAATACATAGGCATAAGATTGAAAGAAAAATCTTAGCGAGCACACTAATCCAAAACCCAAATCCCGTACCCTCACATGTCAAAAGCATCAGTCCTAATCTCCCACCAATCGCCCCAACACTATTTTAACAAAATAACCTAAGAGAGACCCACAATCTTTGTAGCATCTGTAAACCAACAGTTATTTGTTCAAACTCAGTTTGCAAACAGGGTTAATTGGAGACATCTATTTCCCTTCCTTCATCAGCTTCAATAGGATAAAAAATGAATTGAACTGTAATACCAAAGCGATAGTGCTTCACAACCACGTCTAAAATCGCTCTCTACAGAAGAATGGCGACTTCACTGGGGACATTAATCTTGTTATCTTCCCATCTCTTAGGTAGAAACCTTAAAAAGTGCCACAGAAAAGTGGTGTCCACCGTGGGGCCTGTTTTCTTTCCTTGGAATTTCACTGGGATTGGAATTTTTGTTGACTTCACTAGGATCTTAGGTCAAAACCTTTAAATGGGGAAGGAACCACAGAGTGGCGCCTCCGCCAGGGAGCCATTTTCTGTCAGGAACATAGGATTCATAGCTCTTAAAAGTCTAAGACATTAGGACAAATATATATACTGCTTTTCCTAATTGATATATGTGTTTATTTTTCTGCTAATGGGAATGCGTGTGATGCCGCATGTGGAAAGATTGAGTATACACCTAGGAAAAACCCCTTTAGTGGTGCGGAAGCTATTGGAAATAGTTGTCACGCGATACCACCCTCTTCTGAGGACTCTTCGAAAAAACATCACCTAGCACGGTTCCCGGCCCGCTGGTGTTTTTCTCGACAAGAGTTGATGATGTTGAGAGACAGGTACAAAAATCACTAGTATAAACCTTCGGGACGGGTAGAGCCTTGACTCCATGACACCGACCCTTTGACCCCATGTTTTTTCTATGTTTTTGTGTGCTGCATTCATACATTCATTTAAAAAAACATTACTTCAAAGAAAATCTTCTCTTCTAGTCTCTCCTTTGTTTTCAAATTTAAACTAAGACAATGATTGCAAATGTCAGAAAAAAGATTGCGCTCATGGATTTTGGTAGGAGGAGAACTCATCAGTACACTTTCAAGGTTCCAAAGTTAGAGGATTTAAGAGGTTTGGCGAGAATGGTCACTAACCCGAAAGCTTTCAGAGCCAAGTACGGAGGTATGCTACCTCTGTTAAGGGTCCAAGTAATTGAAAGAATCATGGAGGCACTCGTTCAGTTTTACGATCCGGTTTATCACTGTTTCACATTCCCAGATTATCAACTAGCACCAACGCTGAAGGAATATTCTCATCTGATTGATTTACACATCACTGATCGAGCTCCTTTTTCTGGACTGGAAGAAATTCCAAAGGATCAGACCATTGCAAGAGCAATTTATTTGGACGAATCAGAGGTCAGGACTCACATGACCACTAAGGGTGGCATACAAGGTTTGTCAGCCCAGTTCTTGATAAAGAAGGCTCTACTTCGTAGTATAGGGAACATGCATGCTTTTGAAAGCATCTTTGTCTTACTCACTTACGGGTTATTTCTGTTTCCCAACATCAATAACTTCGTCGATATCAACTCCATTAAGGTTTTTCTCATTGGAAACCCTGTACCGACTTTGCTCGCGGACACGTATCATTCTGTACACTTAGGGAATTTGTACAGCGAAGGGGAGATCACATGTTATGTACCCTTGCTATATAAATGGTTTATCTCCCATTTGCCTAAGTTAGCTGCTTTTTGGGATCATAAGAGTGCCTTGCGTTGGTCGCAGAAAATCATGTCTTTTACCAACTCTGATATAGATTGGTGCAATAGGATTTATGAGGGAATCAGGATCATTGATCGTTGTGGAAACTTCCCCAACGTACCCCTCATAGGAACTAAGGGAGGAATCAATTACCATCCAGTATTGGTTCGTCGTCAATTTGGATACCCAATGAGGCATGTCCCGCGGAATGCTCATCTGGAAGGTCTTTTCTTCAAAGAAGGGGAAAATGATAAAGCACTAAAGATGGAAATAGTGCACGCTTGGAAACATGTTCATAAGAAAGGACGAGAGTCTCTAGGAAAACCGAACTGTGTCTCGGTGGAGCCTTAGCTCCACTGGGTACAAATTAGAGCTCTCAAGCTAAAGATGCCTTATCCTCGTCACAGAGTTCTTCCGCCCAGGGAATCTGTCATGTACTTCATGACTGAAACGGAAAAACTCCAGGTTACTCTCAACCAAGTTCAGCGGGAGAGAAGGTCTTGGAAGAACAAGTACCGCATTCTCAATGTGGAGTGTATCAAAATACAGCAACTAATGAAGGATAAAGATGCTCTGATTGAAATTTTGGAGCAGCATGCTGTAGATAATCAGGATGACCAACGGAATTTGCTCGCTCCTTTCACCTGGAAAAGGAATGACAACCCGACAACGGCCCAAGAGCCCCGATCCAAGAAAAGGAAAGTATCAGGATCAGCACCCGGTTTCTCCTCAGAGAGGACTCGGGACCCCTTAGCTTAGGTTTCTGTTTCCGCACCTTGTAATCTACTGTATTTCTATTTCCACAATCCTTTGAATTTAATAAAACAGGGTTTCCCCACTGTTTGATATTTGCAATCTAATTGTCGAAGTTTATTTTGATTAAACAAAAAAACAATTAATATAATCATTGCATTCATCATTCTCACATCACGTATTCTTCTTACCTATGAATCTCATGTTTGTGTCTCAATTCTAGAGTCAAACTGTCTCATTCGTTCAATACTCGGGCCAATCGTCAGAAAAAGATGGATGATCTTGAGGAAGAGAACAGAGAGTTAAAAGAAGAGATCGACGCTCTGAGAGAGGATATGAGAAAGCTTTGTAACGACATGCAAGCCATGGCAGAAGCTCAGCTACAAAGAACTGTGATCTCAGAGATCACCTCAATGCCCATAATGGAAAAGTATGATCCTAGGTACAAAATGCCGAAAGATCGTCCCTGGGGCATGCCTGTTAACTATATCCCGGAAGGATATGTTTCGCCGATCACTAGAGATCCAAAAACTTCAGCAGAAGCCGCTGGGCCCGAAGGTTACAAACTTCAGGAAAGCGAAGATGCCAGAGGCATACTAAGGACTCCTGAAGGTTACAAACTTCGGGAAACACCAAGATTCACTGCCGTAGTAACGGTACCACCCCCTGTGGTGCACACTGTCCCGGAAGGATAGATTCCACAGATACCTTCTGGAAGAAAGGAAACTATGTTCGACAGGATGGACGAGTTCCAGGAACAGTTCCTGGAAATGCAAAAGGAACTGCAAGCCATCCGCGGTTAGGATTTATTTGGGAAGGACGCCGCAGACCTTTGTCTGGTCCCCAATGTAAAAGTACCGCACAAGTTCCAAGTGCCCGACTTTGAAAAATACAAGGGTAACTCTTGCCCTCAGAGCCACTTGGTGATGTACGCTCGGTGAATGTCAGCTCAGACAGAAAATCAGGATCTACTGATTCACTACTTTCAGGATAGTTTAACCGGTGCCGCCTTAAAATGGTACATGGGCTTAAACCATACTACGATCAACACTTTCAGAGATCTTGGCACTGCATTTGTCCAATAATACAAATATAATCTGGACATGGCACCGGACAGAGATGAACTCAGATCAATGTCACAAAAGGACAAGGAAACCTTTAAGGAGTACGCTCAGAGATGGCGTGAAATTGCCGCCCAAATTTGTCCACCTCTTGAGGAAAAAGAGATGACAAAAATCTTCTTAAAGACCTTAAGCTCATTTTACAATGACAGAATGGTTGCCAGTGCGCCCAGTGATTTCACCGAAATGGTCGGTATGGGGGTACGTCTCGAGGAAGCTGTTCAAGAAGGACGTCTAATAAAAGGCGCTGGACCATCAAGTAGTACAAAATGATACGGTAGTGCTCTCCCTAAGAAAAAAGAGCAAGATATTGGGAATATCTCTCTCGGAAAGCAAACGTTATCAACCAGTAGCAGTTGTGACTCCTGCTATCAATCCTGCGCCTATTTCTATGTATCAACCTCGAGTTGCGCAGAGCTAACCTAATCAGCAAAGGACTCAACAACCTCTTAAACAGGCTTGTCCTCTATACAATAACAACCGTACAATGCAGCCACCAGGATTTGATCCTATACCCGTATCGTACGCAGAACTATTTCCCTTACTACTGGCCAAGGGGCACATCCAGACTAAATCCCCTCTTGCAGTACCGGAAAATCCGCCTTTTTGGTTTAAGGTGGACCTGACTTGCCCTTATCATCAAGGAGGATCAGGGCATAACATAGAGAACTGTCTCAGTTTTAAATCTGACGTGCAAAAGCTTGTTAGGAGCGGGGTTTTATCTTTCAAAGATACGAATCCGAATGTTCTCACGAACGCGCTGCCTCAACATGAGAAAGCTGCAGTCAACCTGATAGAGGGAGAGTCTAACAATGTCTATTAAATTCACGATGTACTCTTGTTAAGGACCAATCTGGTTAAGATGCATTGTAGACAGAGCGGGTATGGCCATGTGCCACCTCATAATTATCACCAGTGTGATATCTGCTCTAAAAACAATCAGGGATGTTCTGTGGTGCAATCAACTCTACAGGAACAGATGGATCTCGGATGGATCCAAGAGCACCGAGTTCATGGAGTTAACATGGTTTACACGAATTCTAACGTCATTCAGAACCACGACATTCGTGCGATGAATGTCAACCTGGTGGCAATGCACTCAAGGCAAAGCCAGTATCATAATCTGCCACGGCACGATTACAGTTCTTGTCTGACTTGCTCGGTAAACAAACAGGTATGTTCTTTTGTACAAGAAGCCCTCCAGCATCAGATGGATCTTGGATGGATCCAGGACTACCATGATAGGAATCCCTATCAGATCAACATGGTTCAAATCTTCGATATTCGTTTAATGAATACCAACCTGCTAGAGTTACATGCTGAGCAGGTCCGCCTCGGATTCCTGGTATCACATGATTACCATAGCTGTAAAGCGGGTTACGAAAACAATCAAGGTTGTGCCCTTGTCCAGGAGGCACTTCAGCACTTGTTAAATCACTGGTGGATGCTAATCTATATGGATGATGATACTCAGCAATTTAGTATCAATAACAGGAACCCTACTCAGCGTCAAAGTCAAGATGTCCGATCTATGGAAGCTAACCTAGTGAGGTTACATTGTATTCAAAGCGGAAGTGGCCAGTGCCACCACACAACTATGAACATTGTAGTGTCTGTTCGGAAAGTAACCAAGGATGTTACCTTGTGTGAGCAGCTCTTCAGGATCAGGTGGATCGTAAAGAGATTCGCCCATATCCGGGTTCCGGACTAATCAACTGGACACCGGACTACCTCGCTAATCAAATTGAAGATGTTGTCGTAATCTCTGATCATCAGAGGAACAGGGATGTTTGTGCCATCATTCCACTACTTGACGAATCGAGAGTTCCTAACCAGGAACGGATTGAAATTACTTACGACAGTCAGAAAGATCAGAAGGCTCCCATAGTCATCTATCTACCAGGACCATTACCGTATGAATTAACTAAGGCTATCCCTTACAAATACGGTGCAACAACAGTCGAGAATGGAAAGGAAATTCCATTACCCTCCGTCGTGAATATTGCAGACATCAGTCGAGTAACACGGAGCGGTCGAATCTTCAACCGAGGAGTTGAAGAACTTAACAAAGAAAAGGAACCTCAGACAGAAGCTCCTAATCCACCAGTCAGTCAGTCCACTAATCCCGACCTTTCAAAAAATGATGATGAGATGCTAAAGCTCATCCAAAGGAGTGAATACAACATTGTTGATCAACTATTACAAACTCCTTCAAAGATCTCGGTATTATCACTGTTACTCAGTTCAGAAACGCACAGGGAGGCTATACATAAAGTCTTGGAGCAAGCCTTTGTGGAACAGGATATAACAATCAGACAGTTCGATAGTATTGTCTCTAACATCACTTCCTGCAATAACTTGGGATTTAACGATGAGGAATTACCTGAAGAAGGTCGCCGTCATAACATGGCGCTCAATATCACGGTCAGCTGCCAGGGCGATGCTTTATCCAGCGTACTGGTAGACACAGGGTCAGCCCTGAATGTTATGCCGAAGTCCACTTTGATGCAATTATTCTTCAAAGGACCCCCGATGAGAACCAGCGAGGTCATCGTCAAAGCATTTGACGGATCCAGAAAAATGGTTATCGGCGAAGTCGACCTTCCCATAACTATCGGTCCTCACACTTTCAAAGTCACTTTCTAGGTCATGGACATCCGGGCAACGTGCAGTTGTTTATTAGGAAGACCTTGGATACATCAGGCTGGGGCGGTCACCTCGACCCTCCACCAAAAGTTAAAGTTCATTCAAAACAACCAGCTCATCACGGTCTGTGGAGAACAAGCCTTGCCTGTGAGTAACTTATCATCATCTACTTGTGTAGAACCCGAGGAGATTGTTGGGACTCAGTTCCAAGCGCTCTCGGTGAGCAAGGACAATTAATCTGAAGAGGGAACTTCCATTTCCTCATACAAAGATGCTATCAAAGCGGTTGAGAGTACCAATACAACAGGATGGGGACAGCTAGTCATTCCTACTGACAATAAAACAAAGAAGGGTCTTGGTTTTTCTGCAACCTGCACCCAGACGACTACTACCAACGATGAAAGTCTTCATCCCATTCGGAACTTCTTTCACAGTGGAGGTTTCCTTCAACCGATGACCCAAGAAGTGCATACCATCACTAAAGATGATCCCTCTGATATGGAGGGAGAATGTGAGTCCTATCTTAATGAGGATGGTTATATGTCTCAGGACGAAACGCATACTCTATTCTGCTTCCCGCACAGAGTCCAAGATTTATACCAAGGTCAGATGTCAGAATGATATATGGAGATTGCGATCCGGAAGGATGCCGTGCTCCACCAAACTCATTAGAGGAGGACACTCTGATGAAAGACAACTTCGACCACAACTATTATGGCCCGATGGATGGCCTGCCAATGTTGCAGCCTTACCCAGGAGACTTGGGGCAAGAGAATCAGCCGAACAATGAAAATCGGCTGAGCATCATTAAAAAGAATACCTGTGTCCCCACCATGTCATGGGATCAACAATCAGGTCATTCAGAAAATACCCTGCACGATGATGAATTCACAACATTTGCAGGACTTGAATTCATCAACTATGCTTTTCCCGAGGTCAACGTCATCGAGAGAGATGACTCCTCCAGTTCCAAAGAAGTATGGGACACCTTGGGACAACCGAGTGGTAAGTTCGACTACTTCGTCAAGTACACCGCTCCCGAAAGCTCTCGTATCAGGCTCGAAGACATCCAGCCTACTGGATGGGGAGATTTACCTGAGAGCAGAAATGCTATGCAAAATACAACTGAGGAATCCTCCTACGACAACTCTGCCTGGGAGACAGATTCCAATGATCCTGCTCCACCAGAAATCAGCGTCATTTCTGAAGACAAATTAAGGAAGGTGCCAGACTTTTTGATTCACCGAGGAGTTCTCTGCCAATGGGTTGCTATCGATGTTCCGAAGATTATTCACAAGTCAAAGTAATTGCCATCTTTAACCTTTCACCCTGCCCAGGTGAAACGGATGTTTTGATAGGGCTCACATTCTGTAAATTTTCCCTCTTCGCTTTGCCCAAAGCGACAAAGTTTTATTTTATAGGGCTGTAGTTTCGAGAATCGACTTGTTCATTAATAAAATAACGTCGTTCTGTAATTTCCGCAGTTATTGCTGTTTTATCTTTTTGCTTTTCTCAGAAAATGGTAATCCTAAAAAACATCTCAAATAATAAAAACAAGCAGTAAAAGAAATACACTGCACGCACTTGCATTTTCTCTATCTCTTCTAAACACAAATCATACCGTCATGCAGATTGCTTGTTTTAAACCCCGTTGAAACGTACTATTCGATGCCTTCTCCCAACTTTGAGTTCCCGGTATTTGGGGCTGAAGAAGAAAATGACGACGAAATTCCAGAAGAGATCTCCCGACTACTCAGACAAGAGGAAAGGTCCATTGAACCTCATAAACAACCATTGGAAACGATAAAATTAGGTTCGGAAAAAGAGAGAAAAGAAATCAGGATTGGGGCACTGCTCAGTCCAACTGCCAGAGAGGGTTTGTTAAAGCTTCTCAAAGATTTTCCCGATGTATTCGCTTGGTCCTATCAGGATATGCCAGGTTTGGATGCCAGCATCGTGGAACATCATTTACCATTAAGGTCAGAATGTCCACCAGTAAAGCAAAGGTTGAGATGAACTCATCCGGACATGGCCATCAAAATCAAGGAGGAGGTACAGAAACAGATTGACGCAGGTTTCCTCGCCACATCAGAATATCCTAAATGGTTAGCCAACATCGTACCCGTTCCAAAAAAGGACGGAAAAGTCAGAATGTGTGTCGATTACAGAGATTTAAACAAGGCTAGTCCAAAGGACGACTTTCCTTTACCGCACATTGACATGCTGGTAGACAGTACAACAAAGGTCAAAGTTTTCTCCTTCATGGATGGATTCTCGGGCTATAATCAGATCAAAATGGTGCCGAAAGACATGGAGAAAACTCGTTCATTACCCCATGGGGTGCCTTTTGTTACAAGGTAATGCCGTTCGGTTTGAAGAATGTCGGGGCAACCTATAAAAGGGCCATGACTACTCTGTTTCATGACATGATACACAAGGAAATCGAGGTATATGTCGATGATATGATTGCAAAATCTAAGACAGAAGAGGAGCATGTGACCCACCTGTCAAAACTATTCGAGCGATTGAGAAAGTACAAACTCCGCTTGAATCCCAACAAGTGCACCTTTGGTGTCCGTTCATGGAAACTCTTAGGGTTCATCGTTAGCTAGAAAGGAATTGAGGTTGATCCTGACAAGGTCAAGGCCATTCGAGAAATGCCTTCTCCAAAGACTAAAAACAAGTCAGGGGATTCCTGGGACGTTTGAACTACATCTCCAGATTCATATTCCTCATGACCGCGACATGTGCGCCGATTTTCAAATTACTCAAAAAGAATCAGGACGGCGTTTGGACAGAAGATTGTCAAACTGCCTTCGACAGTATCAAGGAATATCTGTTGAACCCACCGATTTTATCCCCTCCAGTGGAAGGAAGACCACTGATCATCTACCTCACAGTCTTGGAAGACTCAATAGGGTGTGTACTTGGCCAACAAGACGAAACCAAAAGGAAGGAGTCTGCCATCTAATATTTGAGCAAGAAATTCACCGACTGTGAAACTCGGTACACGATGCTCGAGAAAACTTGTTGCGCTTTGGCTTGGGCAGCCAAACGTCTACGCCAGTACATGATTCGTCACACTACTTGGTTAATCTCCAAAATGGATCCAATCAAGTACGTCTTCGAAAAACCTGCTCTCACGGGAAGGATTGCTCGTTGGCAGATGTTGCTATCAGAATATGACATAGAGTACCACGCTCAGAAAGCCGTTAAGGGGAGTGTTTTAGCTGATCATTTGTCTCATCAACCGATTGATGATCAAGAATCAATCGGGGTTGACTTCCCAGACAAAGATGTCATGTATCTAAAAATTAAAGACTGC
This sequence comes from Lathyrus tuberosus, assembly GCA_022829125.1. Lineage (NCBI taxonomy): Eukaryota > Viridiplantae > Streptophyta > Magnoliopsida > Fabales > Fabaceae > Lathyrus > Lathyrus tuberosus. Next base: position 5,375,531 of record JALAZF010000231.1, on the reverse strand, counting down.
GATGAACTGCTACCCAGTGAAGGGCCAGAACCAGATTCCCAATGGGGACTCATTTTTGACGGAGCTGCCAATCATTACAGAAATGGAATTGGGCAATTATCATAACACCTCAGGGTACCCACATTCCTTTCACTGCCAGACTAACATTCAAGTGCACAAACAACGAGGCCGAATACGAAGCTTGTATTATGGGTCTCGAAGAAGCGATCGACTTAAGGATCAAGAATTTGGACGTATATGGTGACTCAGCTTTGGTTGTCAATCAGATCAAAGGAGATTGGAACACATACCAATTAGGATTGATTCCTTACAAAGACTACGCGAGAAGGTTGCTACCCTTCTTCAACAGAGTCGAGTTTCATCATATCCCTCGTGAAGAGAATCACATGGCTGATGCATTAGTCACTCTCTCTTCCATGATTAGCGTAGGTCAATGGAGCGACCTACCTAAGATTGACATAATGCGCCTTGAATGGCCCGCTTACATCTTCATGATTGAAGCAGTCATAGAAGACAAACCTTGGTATCACGATATCAAATGCTTCCTTCAGAAATAAGAGTACCCACCTGGGGCACTAAGGAAAGACAGAAAAACCCTCAGAAGGCTAGCAGGCAGCTTCGTCTTGAGCAGTGATACACTGTATAAGAGAAACTTTGACATGGTCTTGCTCTGATGTGTAGACAGACCAGAAGCAGACATGCTGATAAAAGAAATTCACGAAGGGTCCTTTGGCACTCATTCCAACGGATACACAATGGCGAGAAAAATTCTAAGAGCAGGGTACTATTGGTTGACCATGGAATCTGACTGCTACAAGTACTTGAGAAAGTGTCACAAGTGTCAGATATACTCCGACAAAATCCATGTACCACCAACACATCTCAAAGTTCTCTCTTCCCCATGGCCTTTTTCCATATGGGGGATCAACATGATTGGCATGATTGAGCCCAAGGCTTCAAACGGACATCGGTTCATCCTGGTAGCCATTGACTACTTCACCAAGTGGGTCGAAGCAACATCATATGCTAACGTAACCCGACAAATGGTGGTCCGATTTATCAAAAACAATATCATCTGCCGTTATGGTGTTCCAAGCCAGATCATTACTGATAATGGATCTAACTTGAATAATAAGATGATAAAAGAGTTGTGCGCAGAGTTCAAGATCGAGCATCATAAATCATCTCCCTACCGACCTAAGATGAACGAAGTGGTAGGAGCGGCTAACAAGAACATCAAGAAGATCGTTCAAAAGATGGTTGTAACCTACAAAGATTGGCACAATATGCTACCCTTTGCTCTTCAAGGTTATCGTACATCCGTCCGTACTTCAACAGGGGCAACCCCTTTCACTCTAGTATATGGCATGGAAGCAGTGCTCCCCATAGAAGTAGAGATCCCATCAATCCGGGTATTGATGGAAGCTAAGCTTACAGAAGTTAAATGGTGTCAGAGTCGACACAACGAACTCAATATGATCGAAGAAAAAAGAATAACGGCACTATGCCACGGTCAATTGTATCAACAGAGAATGAAGAGGGCGTTCGACAAAAAGGTCCGACCTCGCATCTTCAGGAAAGGAGACATCGTGCTCAAGAAGATACAACCATTTCTCACTGACTCTCGGGGCAAATGGACTCCGAATTATGACGGTCCCTACGTGGTCAAGAAAGATTTCTCAGGCGGTGCCTTGAGACTTGCAACTATGGACGGAGAGGAATTTGCCTACCCCACGAATGTTGATGTAGTCAAGAAATACTTCGCCTAAAAAAAACGTCTCGGTGGATTGAAAACCCGAAAGGGCGGTCCAGGAAAAAATTAGAGACATGATCAAAAAATCATCCCGGTGGATTGGAAATCTCAAAGTACAATCTAGGCAAAAATTAGGGATAATGGCAAGTAACTACTTTCGACAAAGGGGCAAATCCCTCAGCAACAGTTACGTCGTCCATCAGAAAAACTCTGGTCAAGGTCATCTTCGACAAAAGCTTAGGATGCCCCTGGATTCAAAGTTGGTAGAAGGATAGTGGTCATTATGTTTTAACATAGCCCTTTTCCCTATAAATTACCATTTTCTAACTTTGTAAATACTCTGTGGAATCACGCGTTTGGCTGATTTCCATCCTATCAATAAAATTTGATCCCTTGTGCTTTTGTTTGCAATTCTTATTTTTTTTAAGCTTTATAGAATGACATTTTAACATGATTAACGATTCTTGAAACGAAACAAAAATGAATTTACTTGTTAAAACTTTTTCTGCTTCAAACTAAAGATGGCAATTCTTCTGACTATTGAGCATCGAAAGAACATCGATTGCTTCTCTAGAAATAAGTGAGCTTCAAAGTGCAGAATCGAAGTACACCTTCTAAGCCAGTGCGCCTGAATGAAGGATCAGCTGTATCAGATGCGGTTTTCCCATCTGATACCCTCGGTCGAGTTCTTACCTCCTAAGCCCGACCAACGGTATTCCCCGCAGGGACTGTCTCTCCTAAGCAAGGCACAATTGCTACTTTTGAACTAACGATACGACTTCGCCCCGCGATGGCCGAGTATCCCGTCATGTTCATCTTTTAGTCTATATGTTGCGTCGGTTTTGTCAGCATATATATATATATATATATATATATATATATATATATATATATACATCATGCATTATTGATTTGCGTTCACATTCATATTGCATCACTATCACTTTAGTCGGCCTTGTCCCCTAGTGATAAAAATCTTCACAATCGAGTTGTTAGTTCTTTCCTCGTCAGGAAATGTTGCGTCTGGACAATCTCTCTCCTCCAGTTTATTTTTGGATCAGAATTGGCCCTTGACCACTTTGATAACTTGAACCTCTGAAAGACCAGAGAACCTTCAACCGATGTCACTCTTCGCCATTGAAGATGATATTTTCGTTTTCCCAGATTAAGGAAAATCCCCAGAGAAAGCCTCTTAATTAGAGATTCGACAATGCAACCGTTTTTCTCCAAAAATCCCCTGATGAAAAGGTCATCGGCACCTCAAAATTGGATCCCATCATATGGCATTTCTCTGGGAAGACCTCGAGAAAAGTATGATGTAAGACCCCAAACGGAAGCAGTCTCTCAAGAAACTCGCTTTCCCTAGGTAGAGTTAACAAATGGCATCTCCAACAGAGAAGTTTGTACACCTCTACAGCTCAGACGACTGGGTTCCCCAACAAGTCTGACATCATTCTTTTTCCCATCAAATGGCATCTCCCCAGGAAAATTCGGCGAGAAGTTTGAAGGAAAGCCGCTACGAATAGCATCCCTTGTCAAGAAAGTTTATTGACAAAAGAAACTTAGACCAGTTCCTTGGTAGGAAACCAAGATCGAGGGGAAGTTTATTTTAGAAACTGAGACCAGATCCTTGGTAGGAAACCAAGATCGAGGGGAAGTTTATATCAGAAACTGAGACCAGTCCCTTGGTAGGAAACTAAGATCGAGGGGAAGTTTATATCAGAAACTTAGACCAGTTCCTCGGTAGGAAACCAGGATCGAGGGGAAGTTCAATTCAGCAACTAAGACTAGTTCCTTGGTAGGAAACCAGGATCGAGGGGAAGTTTACCTTTTCTAAGCGTCATCGCTTAGCAAAAGAAGATGAATGCGTAAGCTACCATTCATAACCACCATCAAAATTTTGGGTATTCCGATATTTAATCCTCTTGCACCCCGAATGCCCGAACACCTTCGTCATTCGCACCTTCGGGTCCAAGAAGATTAAATAGGGGCATCTGTCATACCCCAAATTTTGACCACTAAGATTTCCCATCATTGTGCAAATCATCTTCACAATATGGATGAACCATTAGTCTCCCCAAAGATGGGTGAGCATCCACTACAATCAAACTTAGGGTTTCAAGCCCTCTCAGAGCTCTTAGACAAAGGATCAATCAAGGGATGACATGATCTTCAACTTGTCTAAACCTCTCAAACATACACAATGGATCAAAAGGACTCCCACAGCAAGGATTAAGCACAAGGTTGCTCCCTTCTAGGTGGATCAAGCCTCCAGATCGCCAGTGTCACCAAATTAGGGTTTTTGGTCGACCAGGGCCTCCAGTTGGAAATTTTCCTCTGGGCATGAGCCAATACTTCAAAGCATATCCTAATATGCTCCATGGAACCTCATGGACCCAATTATCAAGTCAATTTTGCCTCAGGGGATGCATTCATCAAAAATCAGGAATTAGGGTTTCTTGACCTAATTCACCCCTAAGTTGACTTTTGGGACAAATCATGAGCCAAGACCTCAAGAGAGGATTTGAGGGTCTCCAATACACCACATTGATCCATTTGTAACAACGGATTGATCCAGGAAGCTTGAGCAACAAGTCTCAATTTCATCAGTACCACAGTTAGGGTTTTACGGGAAAAGTCAACTGTAGCTTTGAGTTTTAACCAGGGCATGCTCCCAAACCCTAAGACATGATTCAATATACCCTATAACACCCATGGAACATGTCCATCAAGTTTGATTTAGGTCAAGGACATGATTCCCTGAAGGATTGCACAGTTAGGAATTCATCGGATAAAAAGTCAACTGTGCACAAAAGTCAACTTTAACTTTTTGAGATTTTTCACAATTATGGATTTTTAACCCTAAAATGATGTTAATGTATGATTTGAATCGTCATTCATCAAGAAAAATCAAAGAAAGTGGGATAACTTGTAAAAGGGGTAACCATAAAAACTTAGAAAATTTTCTAAGTTATGAACAAAGTGGCAAGGGTACAAACTTTGGAGGATCATAACTCCTATACCACAAAGTCATTTTTCCCCATCCAAATCTTGATATGTAGATCTCATGGCCCTCTAACAAAACTTCAACTAGACCTCATTCCAATTCTTCATGGATTTTGAGTTATGGATTGATTTCACAAAAAGTGAAAATGTCACTTTTTTCCAACACTTAGTGAAATTTTCACTAAGTCAGAATCTACCTTCACTTTTTTCCAAATGTCCTACATTTTTCACTTGGATCCAAAAAGTATCAAAACCAAATATGATCAAACAGTTGTATCATATAAGGGTTTTCCAAAATGGCCAAGAACATCACCAAATTCAATTTGAGCTAAGAGTTATGGTAGTGGCAAAATGCCTTGCTAAAAACTGCCAAGGCAAGGCAGAATTTTGCATTTTTGATCGATTTACCAAAATCAGCCAATTCCAAGCCTTGTCATCATCTTGTACACATCTGAGGATCAAATCTAAAGGGGACAATCACTGAGCCAAGCCTCCAAAGTCCTTGGAACAAGAAGTAGCATGCCAAACCTAGAATTGCCTAAAAGAGGGACAAGACTCCAATTTTGGATTGAAACATTTAATTGATGCTTAGAGGTGGCATGGAATGACACATTTGCAACTGAATTCAGTAAAGATTCCTCCAACAAGTAGGGAACCAAAGCTCTGTGCTCTAACCTCTAGTCAATGGCTAGAGGAGACTTGGATTTTCATTTGCCAACATTGGCCAAACCTCTGCTGCAGTTGCCATTCACTATTCCTTGCAAAACAAACTTACTCTACTATAAATAGAGCTCATTTGTGATCAGTTTGAGTACACCAAAGCCATCAAATAGATGCTTTCCTCAAAATCACCTTCTCACTTCCAATTTTGTCTTCTAAGGCAAGTCACTATCGGGTTTTGAGTTTGAGAGCTTTTCCAATCAAACCAATCACACACACACCTCATAAACATCATATAGAAGTGATCCAAACACTTAAACAATATCTGGATGTCGCACCCTAATTTTTGACCCTAAGATCCCTTCTCGTCTTGCATAGCATCTTTAGGTCATGCGGTCCTTGTGTGTGTTTATTGCGACTAACAAGTTGTGCAGGAACTTTGGCTTCAAGTAGAAACAGTGACCGTCCTCTCAACCTAAAGACGTGACCAGTTGGATCCCAATTTAAAGAGTTATCGTGGGTTTCAAGATTAACAAAATATTAGTTTAATAACATAATCACGACTTAGGTTGTGGCCATAAAATTCGAATTGGAGGTATCGAATTCAAGTTCAAGCCATTGTCTCAAGATTCTTGTTAAGTTGTAATCTCAAAGAAGTTTTACGAAGAGCAAGTCCTTGATTCCAGAGATTAATGTCGTAATTCATCAATAATGGGTTCAAGGCTTTACTCGGGTGGTTTTGTCGTAAGGGCATACACCAAGTTTTCAATTTTCATCCAAGTTCAAAATGTTCAAACTATCATCATTTATACAAGAGAAAATGGGGAACAAGTCTCAAGTTATATCTAAATTACAAAATATTTGCAATGTAGCATGGTATGACAGTTATGGACCGAGCTGGAAGACTCGTTATCAAGGACCGAGCTGGAAGACTCGTTATCAAGGGCCGAGCAACCACATTTATTCCATGTTCCTTTTGTTGAAATGCCTCAACGTATGGCAGTGAGCGTTCCTACTGGGGTCCACAAGCGTGATATTGAATTTACTTGGTTCTCTAATGTTTTCCACGCCAGGGCTAGTAGGCCTCAGATAAATATTTGTTTTCAGTATTGCCACTAGTGGATCTGCTAGGGAATGGCTACTGCTACACATACAATAAATGAGTGTTCATCCCAAAACATAGTTCGAAAGGAAAATTCCAAAATATTCAATAGCTTACATGGCCTAAACCATGTTTCCAATCAATACAAGAAAACATAAAGATTTTCCTATCTATCATTCTAATCAGTTCTCCCCATATTCATAGTTGACAACAATCAGATCCCAATTTCTTGATAAGAATAGATATGGTGAAGGAGGTTGTCCCGCATGCATCTTTGAATCTCGGGAAGCCTTCGTCTACCTGCCCGTGAGCTATACCTAAAGGAAATGAAGCCAAAAGTCAATACGATAACGAACTCAACAAATGTATTGCTAAGATTATGGGAGACTAAATTATTTACTGGAATTCCAAAACCTTATTTCTAACTTATTTTGTCGAGGTTCCAGTTTATAGATATTTTCAAAAAAAGCAAGACATATTACTTTGTAAATTAATCTGTAAAGCTCAGTTACCTCGTACTGATGCAGAAAGGCTAAGGAATATGAGACTACCACCTGCTGAACCGTCATTTGAGAATCCTCCAAGCTTCAATGATAAACTCTGCTACAAACATGATGACCACAGCTGAATTCTACCGGTGCTACAAACCTGTTAATGAAGCGAACTTCAGTTAGAAAAGGAATAACTTTTTGATTTGTAGAAGAAAATACAACTACAAACTCTAACTATCAAACCCTCGCAGTGTTACGAGAAGGTACCTGAACGTATGGATAGAATTTCCTCGGCTGGTCTTCTGAAGAATTAAAGCAATTCTGGAACCTCATCCTTCTGCCATCCTTAAACAGGTTAGCATACCTTCAACCAATAAGGCTTCGTCACATTTGGTTAAATTGGAAACAACAATTTGAGAACGTTTACTGAGGAAGTTACGACGACTTGGATTGATTCGCGACATACTTAGTGACAATACCGCCAGCATCTACAGTTACCAAAAGAATGAGGAAAGAATCAAGATAGGGATAGAAAGACATCACTAAATTTGGACATGATCAACCAAAATCCTTTCGTTCTGGCTTCAGCTCCTCGCTCTAAATTCTGAAGACTTGACTAGGGTTTTGGAAGTAGGATTAGCTTTACAATGATCCTCAAAATTGGAATTTTAGAACCTGCCACAACAGTAGTGAACCGAATCAAATCCAATCATTCGTTCAAAAGCAAAATTTAAAGATTGACGAAACTCTCACAGTGGTGCATGAGATTCTATGAGATGCAAAATGCTTAGTTGAAAATGGAAGACAGGTATCCAGAAATTCTCGCGATAACCAAAACCATACATGACTCCAATTCACCATGAATATGTTTGTTCTCCCATTTGCACCTGTTACAAATAAAGAGTTAACAAAAGAGGAAGTTTAAGAAATCCTCAATGAGGGAAGATCAGTTCACAAAAACACTCTCCTGCACAAGTAGAAAACGACTTTAATTTCCAAACAAGGCATTTTCGAAACTAACAAGTGAAAAAATTGTTTTACCTCATGCTGGACATACGGTTCGTCGACTCCACCACTCCTCGAGAAAATTGGAAAGGGCGAGGAAATTGTCTTCATGTACAACGCTGATTTCCAAAAGAGTGTTTTTGAAGTGAGACAAACTTTTAGATATTACTTTGAAGAATACTTACAAGCACCAGTTGAAATCGTCGGTTGCCTTCTGAGTCCATTACAAACCTGATAAGTCAAAAAGGGAAATTCACTAAGTCATTAAAATTGATTTGATTCTCACCAAGGCAACCCACATACACAATTAAAATAATTTCCATAACAATACCAAAAACGAATATATATTAAGAAAAAAAAAGATGGGCCTCAGATATCTTTTCTTAAATCAGAATTATTTCCTCTTTTTTTGAATGGATTGATGGGCAATATCCAAGGGATACCACCAACATCAATACATTCCCAATTCGGACAGAGCAACGGTTCAAATTTTTCAAAACCAAATCATATCAAGCGTATCAATCAAATTCAAAAACTTTCCCAAATTATAACCAAATAAAACATCATAATATCGTACCAATCAATCAGCATAAAGATGTTTCCAAAGAAAGATTCATCATTGGCCTTTATAAGAGGGACTATTCCATTGAAAAAAAGATCAGATATCCATACACGATCAAAAACACCACAAAACTCAAGCCAACCATAACAAAAAAAACCCTAACAAAGCATTCACGGTCCCGCACAGAGAGAGAGAGAGAGATACAAGCGTAACAACAAACCAAACACATTCCCAAACTCACAAAGAGACGGATTCAGAAACAACCATCATCATCTCAACAACAAGAAAACAACAAAAGCAGATCGACACAAACAAATCGCAAAGAGGTAAAGAGACGAAAGAAGTTCTTCCCTGAGCGAAATCCGTAGAGCCATCGTCGTCGTTTTTTTCCTTGTTTTTGCTTAATTTTGTTTATCATGTAATCTGTAATCCTCAAAACATAGTGAAAATGGGGTATTAGGGTTGTGCGGGGTGGGGTTCGTTTGATTGTTTTTTTGCAGGACGAAGAGGTTTTGAGAGAAGGTCGCCGGAGAGATGAGAGATCGAGAGAGGTTTGAAAGAGCGGCGGCGATTTTTTTTAGGGTATCTTTCCCCCCTTTGAGAGAGACAACTGAGAGGGAGAGAAGACAGTCCCGTTTTATTTTTTTTACAAATAAAACCTTTTTAATTAACTAGGTAAAAAAACCTTCTTTTATAACTAACTAGTTTTTTATTTAAATCGAAAACTTTTTATAATTAAAACCAAAACCCTTTTTTTATATAATTAAACTCTTTTTAATAATAATCAATTTCAAACTTTTTCTTTTAAAATGATAATTAATTAAAGATCTTTTCTTTCATAAAATTAAGACCTTTTTTTATATAATAATTAATCAAAATCTCTTTTATAATAATAGTCATATTTAAAACTTTTAATAATAATCTAACATCCTTTTTATCATAATAATTAAAATTTGAGTTTCTTAATTAAAAAAAAAATAAAAACCTTTTTATGATAATAATCAAAATGAAGTTTTTTTATAATAATATTTAGAATTTTTTTTAATAATAATTAATTTAAAAAACCCTTTTTTTTATATAATCAACCTAGACCTTTTCTTATAATAATTAACAATAAAATTTTAATAATTAATTTAAATCCTTTTATAATTAATCTAATTCCTTTTTGTAATGAAATTAAACCTTTTCTTTAATAAAGTTTTGAATTAATTAAATCTAGAATTTTTATAATAACTAATTCAAAACCTTTTTCATAATAACCGCTAAAACTAAAATCCTTTTATAAGTAAAACTTCCCTAGCCTCCTCAAATAAATAATAATAATAATAATTATCTCAAATAAAATAATTAAGTTTAAAACCAAACCTTTAGATCGCCCCCGTTTAGAAATCTTTCACCATGCTTAGTCATAGGTTCGTGAGTGGTCGAATGTTTTGCCTTATTTGTTTGTTTATGCCTCTACTTGATTTATGCTTGCATGTCTAAACCCTTTCAAAAATATAAAAATTTCTCGATCCGACGTTGAGCCCATTTTCTACCTATATAAGTCGATCGCCTTAGGGCATCACATTCGACCTACCGATCACTGGACACAAGTCTAGCATCACTTTGCTAGCACCCTCGCCTAAATAACAATAATTAACCGCATAAAATATCCAAGGGAAAATCCCATGCATGATAACCACGTTATTATGCATGGTGCACATCATTTGCATTCATACTCGACACCCTTAAGATAAGACTATTAGACAACTTAGGATTGATTTCCTAGGTTAGTCCCCCCATAATTTTGATTCTTTAATCAAACTTTAGCCTACCTAATTCTCCACACAAGAGAATTAGATGTTAATCATCTCAAAGAAAGGGACATACAATCCTATACCCCACAAAATACAAACATTTTCAAAAAAACTGTGGTGGTTTTTCTTAAGATGATGACTCATCTTCCTCTCTAAACCTTTAAAACATTTAGTATCCTTAATAAGGAACTACAAGTGCTCTGATTCCCTCCTGACAGGATATGTAGGCACAAGATGCGATATCTTGTCGAGCACACTTAGGAATAAAAATAATAAATCACCTACCCTTAAACCCTTAGCAAAACACTAACAGATAACATAAAATGAATCAAGAGGTTCCTGTAGAGTACTACAAATATCTAGGATGCTAACACCTTCCCTAGGTATAACCAACCCCCGAACTTAGAATCTTAGTGCATTTGCATTGCATTGTGGGAATTCGGTTTTTCTCCCTTCCCTTGGATAAAATCAAAGACCGGTGGTGACATTAAAAATGCGATCCTAGTTAACAAATAACTATGGTATCCAATTTTCACCACGACAGAAATGGCGATTTCACTGGGGACTCTCATAAGAGGGTTCCCCCTAACTTGAATCTTTTTTATCTGTTATATATATTTGTTTTGCTGTTTGGAGGGATTCTTGAGTGGTGAGAGTCCTAGACCCGGACTTGAGTGAATTATAGGAGATGATATGGTCAAGGGTACTTTGACGGAGTCGATTCCTGAAAAGTCAAATTGAGAAAATCATCGCTCAGTTTAGGTTCTTTTGAACTTAATATTGTTTGAACGAGTTCATTCGTGAAAATGGTATTAACTTCGACCAAGAACCCTTAAGACTGAGGACCGTAGCACCTTTAAACCCACTTGGCCTTTTAGGATGTAGTGCGGTGACTATGCGGGAGTCTATTTCCAAATAGTTGTCACGCGATACTATACTCAGACGAGATTCTCTTGAGAATATTATTGAATACCAAGTGATTTGGGAAGTCAATAATATCCGAAAGATGGGTCGTAGACTCTGGGAACTTTTAGAACCCGTTCGGCAGGTACATTTGAAACCATACTACCTTATGGGATGGGTAGATCTTGACTCCATTCATGCTCTTTTGAACCTAGGACCTTTTGTTTGCTTGTTTGTGTGCCCTTTTTGCTTGTGTGTTTTGTTAGAACAAGAATTGATTCTACATTCCTAATAGTTTTGATGATAACAAACACTTATTATTTTAGAACTTGATGCTCCTAATTTCATTGTTTATGATATGTAGGAAAGTTCTAATACAAAGAGTTCTGATATAGAAGTATCACAAAGAAGTTCTGATATAGAAGTATCAGAAGATTCAATCTGAGCGAAGTTTAAAGCGAAGTTCTAATCAAAGCGAAGCTCTGATTTGGAAGCATCAGCCTAAGTTCTGATGACGGATGTCTAGCGCTTCAGCACCAAAGCTGTATCAAGCCAGAAACTCTGATGATTCAACATAGACTCTGATACGCTATCCTTCTCTTTTATGAGAATCTCAAAGTAACGGATTGAATCTGTATTTTTGGAAAGAGCATTAATTAGCATTATTATCCTCTCCAAAAATAGTTCACGCGTCTCCAACGGATCAAATCTTCTCATCTATTTAAAGGAGTCCCTGCAGATGACCAAAGCACCTTTTTGTGCGCATACTGTCCACAATTCTTCAATTTCACTTGCTCTTGTATTTTGATTTATATTTTGATAAAACAGTCTGTAAAAATCACAGTTGTGATAAAGCTTACTAGAAGCACTTGTTTTTATTTTGATATTCCTTGAGAATACCAAGTTGTGGTTAAACCTCAAGAAGAGTGACGGTTGTTACTGAAATTGTGTAATCGTAACTGATTAGTGGATTAAGTCCTCAAGAGAGAGGCGAAATCACCTTGGCGGGTGGACTGGAGTAGTTTGAGTTCAAACGAACCAGGATAACCGACTTGTTTCTTTGTCTTTATTTTTTTTTGAAAACCCCAATTCAAACCCCCTTTCTTGTGTTTTTCGTTTCTTCAATTGGCATCAGAGCGCCTGGTTCTGGGTGCTAACACTTAACCGTGTCAGATAAAAGATCCCTCACGAAAAACAATATGGCTGAACCCGTTCAGAACTACAATGACAAAATCAGTGGCAAACCTCCAGTGTTTGACGGTGAAAACTTTGATTACTGGAAGGACTTAATCGAAAGTTTCTTTCTGGCTCATGACGGTGATCTCTGGGATATGGTAACTGACGGTTTCACTCACCCTGTTGGAAAAGACGGTCAGAAGATTGAAAGGAAAAATATGACGGATCAACAGAAGAAAGATTTCAGAAATCATCACAAGGCCAGAACGATTCTACTTAGCGCAATCTCCCATACAGAATATGAGAAGATCACTAACAGAGAATTAGCCAAACACATATTTGATTCGCTGAGAATGACGCATGAAGGTAACTCTCAAGTAAAGGAGACTAAAGCTCTGGCACTCATCCAGAAGTATGAAGCCTTCAAAATGGAAGATGATGAAACAATTGAGAAAATGTTCTCAAGGTTTCAAATTCTGGTTGCCGGACTGAAAGTTCTGGATAAAGGTTACTCAACATCAGATCATGTCAAGAAGATCATCAGAAGCTTACCAAAAGTGTGGAGACCCATGGTCACGGCACTAAAGCTCTCCAAGAACCTCAACGAAATATCTCTTGAAGAACTGATCAGCTCTCTGAGAAGTCACGAGATAGAACTAGAAGAAGATGAACCCCAGAAGAAAGGTAAGTCTGTTGCTCTTAAATCTAAATGTAAATATGAAACTAAAGCTTTTCAGGCAGAAGAAGAAAGATCTGGCGGTTCCTCAGAAGAAGATGAACTATCACTTCTTTCCAGAAGAATCCAACAACTATGGAAAAATAGGCAAAGAAAATTCAAAAACTCTAGAAGATCAAGCAGTCATTCTGAATCATCTTCTAGATACAAAAAGTCAAAGAACAAAGAGGTGGTGTGTTACGAATGCAAGGAACCTGGACACTACAAAAGTGATTGCCCTAAACTGCAGAAAGAAAAGCCAAATAAGAAGTTCAACAAGGAAAGAAAGAAAAGTCCGATGGCCACCTGGGATGACTCGGAATCTTCTGAAGCAGAATCTGAATCAGAAAATGAACACGCCAACATTGCCCTAATGGCCAATATATCAGATAATTCCAACCTATCAGAATCAGACTCTGACTCAGAAACAAAAGAGGTATTCTCTAAATTTTCTAGATCTCAATTAGAAAAAAGTCTGTCAGAAATTCTTGAAAATTATCAGAAACTTCGACTCAAATATAAGAATCTGAAACATGATCTGGTATCTGAGTCTGAGGAGAATAAAAAACTGGAAGCAGAAAATTCTGAGTTAAAAGAAACCCATTCAAAACATAACTCTGTTGAATCTCAAAAATCTCAGGAAAAATCTGACTCAGATGTTCTCACCAGACCTGATAACGTTTTAAAACAATACGATTATAATTTTCAAAAATTTCTAGCTAAAAACATAGACAGAAGCAAAATGGCTTCATTGATCTATGGGGTGAGCAGAAATGGGAGAAAAGGCATAGGATATGTTCATCCTAGAGGAGAAGCTCCGTATAAACCCAAACGTGTTGATGATATGATCATAAAATATGCACCCTTGAACTCTCACTTCACATATGGACACACACATGATATTAAATACACCAGTGAATCTTATTCAAATTCTATTGAGAAACCAAAACTCAATCAGAACTCTGCGAACACTAACAAACAAGGACCCAAAGAGATGTGGGTACCTAAGGATAAAATCCTATATGTTGCAGATGTCTTTGACAGCAAGATTGAAACACCGGTCATGGTACCTGGACTCTGGATGCTCGCGACACATGACGGGAAGAAAGCATATGTTCCAAAGCCTGGAACTTAAAGCTGGAGGATATGTAGGTTTCGGAGGCAATCAGAAAGGTAAAATCATTGGCTCTGGAACCATAGGTAATGGTACTTTACCCTCTATATCTAATGTCTTATTAGTAGAAGGATTAATGCATAACTTGTTATCCATAAGTCAATTAAGTGATAAAGGTTATGATATAATCTTCAATCAAAAGTCCTGCAAGGCAGTTAGTCAGAAAGATGGAACAATCCTCTTTAATGGAAAGAGAAAGAACAACATTTACAAAATAAAACTTTCTGAACTAAAAAATCAGAATGTAAAATGTCTTTTGTCTGCTGACGACGAGCAATGGGTCTGGCACAGAATATTGGGGCATGTTAGTATGAGAAGAATATCTCAGATTAACAAACTCAATCTGGTCAGAGGACTTCCTAACCTGAAGTTCAGCTCAGATGTTCTGTGTGAGGCATGTCAAAAAGGCAAGTTTTCCAAACCCTCTTTTAAACCAAAAAATGTTGTTTCTACCTCCAGACCATTAGAACTTCTACATATAGATCTGTTTGGACCAGTGAAAACTGCTTCCATCAGTGGCAAGAAGTATGGATTGGTGATCGTAGATAACTATAGCAGATGGACATGGGTAAAGTTCTTAAAACACAAGGACGAGTCACTATCTGTATTCTCTAATTTCTGTAACCAAATTCAGAATGAAAAAGAGTTTAGAATTGTAAAAGTCAGAAGTGATCATGGTGGGGAATTTGAAAACAAATACTTAGAAACTTTTTTTAATGAAAATGGCATTTCTCATGATTTCTCTTGTCCTAGAACTCCACAACAAAATGGAGTTGTAGAGCGCAAGAATAGAACTCTACAAGAAATGGCCAGAACCATGATCAATGAGACTAACATGGCTAAACACTTTTGGGCAGAAGCAGTTAATACAGTATGTTACATTCAGAATAGAATCTCTATAAGACCTATTCTGGAAAAGACTCCATATGAATTGTGGAAGAACAGAAAGCCCAACATTTCATACTTTCATCCCTTTGGATGTACTTGCTTTATCTTAAACACTAATGATCCTCTAAACAAGTTTGATTCTAAGGCACAGAAATGTTTCATGTTAGGATACTCTGAACGCTCAAAAGGATACAGAGTATATAACACAGAAACACGAAATGTAGTAGAATCCATTTGTGTCAGATTTGATGACAAGCTTGGTCTTCAAAAGCCAAAGCATGATGAATCTCTTGCAGATATAGAAGTTCAAATCACAGGCACTGAGACCAGATCATCTGAAAAACAGTCGAACACAACAGAAGGAAACTCAAACGCTGAAGAACCCACTAAGAAAAGACCAACCAGAAGTTCTCTAATACATCCCGAAGACAAAATTCTGGGGAAGAAGGATGACCCAATCAGAACTAGATCGTCCTTCAAAAAGACTGAAGAATCTCTCATGGGATTAGTCTCTCTGGTTGAACCAACCTCTGTTGACGAAGCACTCTCAGACAATGATTGGATACTCGCAATGCAGGAAGAATTAAATCAGTTCACCAAAAACGACGTGTGGGACCTTGTCCCTAAACCAAAAGGCTTCAACATTATTGGAACCAAATGGGTCTTCAGAAACAAACTAAACGAACAAGGAGAAGTCGTCAGAAATAAAGCACGACTGGTTGCACAAGGTTATAGTCAGCAAGAAGGGATAGACTATACAGAAACCTTTGCTCCAGTCGCAAGGTTAGAGTCTATCAGACTTTTAATTTCATATGCTGTAAATAATGACATCACTCTTTATCAGATGGATGTCAAAAGCGCGTTTTTAAATGGTTACATTGATGAAGAAGTTTATGTGCATCAACCCCCTGGTTTTGAAAACACTAAACATCCAGAATATGTTTATAAACTTAAGAAATCGTTATATGGTCTAAAACAAGCTCCCAGAGCTTGGTATGAGAGACTAAGTAACTTTCTCTTAGAAAATGATTTTACCAGAGGGAAGGTGGACACAACTTTATTCTGTAAGTCATTTAAAAATCACATTCTGGTATGTCAAATATACGTAGATGATATAATTTTTGGATCCACTGAAAGCTCTTTGGGCAAGGAATTTGCTGAGACTATGCAGGCAGAATTTGAAATGAGCTTAATGGGAGAACTCAAGTTTTTCTTGGGAATTCAAATCAATCAAACTCCAAAAGGAACTTACATACACCAGAGCAAGTATGTCAGAGATCTTCTGAAGAAATTTGATATGTCAGAATGTAAGCCTTCCAAAACTCCAATGCATCCCACGTGCATTCTGGAAAAGGATGAGGTAAGTAAGAAAGTAGAACAGAAGCTCTAGAGAGGTATGATCGGTTCTCTCCTTTATTTAACTGCTTCAAGACCTGATATCCTCTTTAGTGTCTGTCTTTGTGCTAGATTCTAATCAGATCCTAGAGAATCTCACTTAACAGCTGTTAAGCGAATTTTCAGATATCTGAAAGGTACTACTAATCTTGGTCTTTGCTATAGAAAATCCAGAGAATACAAATTGGTAGGTTACTGTGACGCTGACTTTGCTGGAGACATAATAGAAAGAAAAAGTACCTCTGGAAGCTGCCAGTTTCTGGGAGACAATTTAATCTCTTGGTCCAGCAAAAGACAATCCACCATTGCACTATCAATGGCTGAAGCTGAATACATTGCTGCAGCTGGATGCAGTACTCAAATGCTCTGGATGAAGAATCAGCTTGAAGATTTTCACATTTACGAGAGTAACATCCCTATCCTTTGTGACAATACCTCTGCCATCTGTCTCTCTAAGAATCCTATTTTACATTCTAGGGCTAAACATATAGAAATTAAACATCACTTCATTAGGGACTATACTCAGAAGGGAATTCTTTGTTTAAAATTCATAGACACATACCATCAATGGGCTGATGTTTTCACCAAACCCCTTGCTGAAGATAGGTTTAATTTCATTCTGAAAAATCTATGTATGGAATTATGTCCAGAATGAAAATGCAATTTCTATATTTTTAACTCTCAGAGTTTCTTGTTGTGAACATCTGACCAATTATTCTTCTGAAGTAAGAACAATTGCCTCAGAATCTATTCAGAAGATCTGAACCTTTCTCTTCAAGAATAGACCCTTCAGTTCACTATAGCAAACACGTGTCAACCTACGCTCCAGATTTTCTCTGATGATGAACGCGTGTCAAACTCTGGAAAACTGAAACGTTTGTGTTGACATATCGAGGCGCCAAGTCACATCGGTAACTGTTCCCAAATTTTCTCACGCTATCTCCCTTGTCAGATATCATTATGGCTATTAATCATTATGTTTATTGTTCTTAATTGCTTTTATGTCTTGGTCTCTCCTATAAATATCACTTCTAACACCCTCACACGCTCACTATCACTCTACTTGCATTTCTTGTTTTGATTGTTCTTGTTTTGCTTGTTTTGCTCTCTTCATTTCGTGTTCTTGCGTGTTCCCAAAACCCTAAGTCTGTGAACAATGGCCTCAGGCTCTCAACAAGAAATGTCTCAAGAATCTGGTGACCAAAGGTATGTTGAGCCCTCTAGAACTCTCCTCACCCCCTTCGCCTCTCTTGAAGTTCTCTGTGAACTCATCGTTGATTTCGAAAGCCTGAAAGATAATGGGTATGACCTTACTCATGAGGTTGAGTTTCAAGGATGGAGCAAATATTTTAATCGTTTAATGGGTCCAGTTTTTCCCCAACTTGTAAAGGAATTCTGGATTTTTGCATCGGTCTCAAAACACCAAGTAACTTCGTATGTTATGGGAAAGAAGGTTGTCATCACTGAAGATCTTATTGGTAAGCTGATTGATCATGATGGATCAGGAATTAGATGCAGTGAGATGGAAAAGGGCACTGATCTAAATACTATCTCAAAGGAAATCTTCACCACCGGACAACACTCCAACAAAATCAAAGACTTAAAGGATCGACACAGAATTTGGGCCAGAATCATTCTTGGGTGTATCTATCACAGGAAACCTTCAAGCTCATCTGACTACATCAACAACGACCAACAGTATCTTCTGTACCTCATCTCCACCTCTACCAAGGCAAATCTTTCTTACTGTTTATTTAATCATCTGAAGAACAGTGTGAAGGAAACAAGAGAAGACGAAAGAACCAAGAGAGATTGGATTCCCCTTGGAAGACTTATATCAGATATTCTTACAGAGAATAAGCTTATTGAACACCTTACTGAAGCTCAGGAAATCTATGACCTAGAAACTATTGCTGGAAGACCTCTAAATGCAAAGAATCTCAAGAAGATGAAAATCATTGAGACCATCAAGAAGGATCCAACCCAAATCTCTAAGGAAGTAATCATCACCAGGAAAATTCCTCTGAAAGATTTTCCTCTCTTCTCATCAGATACCCATCCAGAAATTGTCCTCAGATATTTGGATGCATGTAAGGCTGATGGAACTATTCCAGAAGTTTCTCTGCAACAGCTCAGACAAGCACCTCTAGAAGTTGCCCCCAGAACTTCAAGGAAAAGAAAAGCCTCTGAAGGAACTCCTCAGAAAACTCCAAAAGTTGCCAAAGCTGCTAAAAAGAAAGGTAACTCTTCCTTCATTTCTATCGTCGAATCAATATTGGTATCACCATCTGAAAACCCATCTTCTCCTAAACCTTCAGAACCTGCACCAAAAACATCTGAAATTCCACCATCTCAAATCCCATCATCTGAAATTTCATCTCCTTTACCTCAAACTCTGGACGACTTTGATATTGATATTGACCCCACTCCTTCTGTTTTTATTGAACCACAACCAGAACTTGCACAAGTCATGTCTGACATTGAGCTTGAGCCTCTCTTCACTTCTTCCCAACCAGAACATCTTGTTCAAAACTCTAACACACCTATTCCTGGTATCAACTGCCCTCTCAACTTCTTTCAACCTCCACCAAATTTCACCAGTCCCCCACAAACCTCTCCAGAATTTACATCACCTAACTCACCTATCCTCATCTCTGACTCTCCTCCAACAAATATCACAGATGATCCTCTCAGAACCATAATTGACCTAGAAGCTCTAGACAAGCTCACCTCAACCTCTCATAAAATAGCCATTCCCAAACCTAAACCAACAATATCCAAATCAGATGTTGGTAACTCTTTATTGGCTTTCGAGGTAAAAATGCAGGAATGGGTTAATTTTCTGAAGCAGGGATGTTTGGAAAATCTGAATCCAGCTGCCTCTGATTATATGTGGACCCAATTCAGAAAGTGGTTTAACCCTGAATCTCAGAAGTTGAAGGAACTCAGTTATGACATAGCCCAACAGAACTTCTGTGACCACATGAAGATCTTCAACGAACAAGTGTTAAGATTCTGGGAAAAGAAACCTATTCTTCCTCTAGACTGGAAAGCTCCTATGGTCTCAGAATCTCAAGAAGCAACCTCTCAGCATCAAACTCTGGTTATCACTGAGGTCGAAGAAAAATCACCTGCAGTCTCTCCAAAGAAAGCTTCTGCTCAAAGATCTGAGGTTCTGGTACATTCTGAAGAATCATCTTCATCTGCTCTTGTGCTGCAAACTCTGGATGAGTTGAAGAAAGAGAATGAGGTGGTAAGAAAAAGATTGGACAAACAGGATGAAACCAACGCAGAAATTAAGGGAATGCTTGGCAAGCAAGAAGAATCCGCTAATCAGATCAAAGGCCTTCTGGAAGCATTGTTCACAAGACTTCCTCCTGCTCCTCAACCTTAATTTTTTTGTTTTGTTTTGTTGCATTTTATCTTCTGTTAATTGTTCTCATGTATCTTTTCGCTTTTTGATTAATGACAAAGGGGGAGAACGTAGAATATTTTGAACCATAACAGTGCACCAGGACTTTGTCTCGAACATTTTGAACATTTTAACCTATGTTTCTACTGTGTTAAGCAAGCAGGTAACTGGCAATCAGAACCTCTTGGAAATCTTAAATTAATTTGTTTTTCAAGGAAATGTTCAACCCAGGGGGAGTCTTCTAACCTCAATACCCTTTAAAATTATTTATTAAAATATGAGTTTTTGTCATCATCAAAAAGGGGGAGATTGTTAGAACAAGAATTGATTCTACATTCCTAATTGTTTTGATGATAACAAACACTTATTATTTTAGAACTTGATGCTCCTAATTTCATTGTTTATGATATGTAGGAAAGTTCTAATACAAAGAGTTCTGATATAGAAGTATCACAAAGAAGTTCTGATATAGAAGTATCAGAAGATTCAATCTGAGCGAAGTTTAAAGCGAAGTTCTAATCAAAGCGAAGCTCTGATTTGGAAGCATCAGCCTAAGTTCTGATGACGGATGTCTAGCGCTTCAGCACCAAAGCTGTATCAAGCCAGAAACTCTGATGATTCAACATAGACTCTGATACGCTATCCTTCTCTTTTATGAGAATCTCAAAGTAACGGATTGAATCTGTATTTTTGGAAAGAGCATTAATTAGCATTATTATCCTCTCCAAAAATAGTTCACGCGTCTCCAACGGATCAAATCTTCTCATCTATTTAAAGGAGTCCCTGCAGATGACCAAAGCACCTTTTTGTGCGCATACTGTCCACAATTCTTCAATTTCACTTGCTCTTGTATTTTGATTTATATTTTGATAAAACAGTGTGTAAAAATCACGGTTGTGATAAAGCTTACTAGAAGCACTTGTTTTTATTTTGATATTCCTTGAGAATACCAAGTTGTGGTTAAACCTCAAGAAGAGTGACGGTTGTTACTGAAATTGTGTAATCGTAACTGATTAGTGGATTAAGTCCTCAAGAGAGAGGCGAAATCACCTTGGCGGGTGGACTGGAGTAGTTTGAGTTCAAACGAACCGGGATAACCGACTTGTTTCTTTGTCTTTATTTTTTTTTTGAAAACCCCAATTTAAACCCCCTTTCTTGTGTTTTTCGTTTCTTCATGTTTGTGCATACATACATACATAATCATCATTTTCATTCAAGTTCGTGGAATCTGAGTCTTTTGTTTACATCATAGGGTACCATGGACAATGAAAGAAGGAATGCCGTGAAGTATACTTACAAGAGCTTTGATACAAATAATCTATGGAGGTTGGAGACTCTGTTGGTTGATCCAGAAGGATTCCAGGGTAGATATGGAACGCTTTTGCTTTTATTGAAGGTGAAGGTTGATCAAGGACTTCTCTCCATCCTACTTCAGTTTTATGATCCGCTCTATCATTGCTTTACCTTTCCTGACTACCAACTAGTACCTACCCTTGAGGAATATTCTAGTTTGACTGGTTTATCTATTCTGGGTAAGTCTCCTTTCCCCATTTTTGATAAGGATCCTAAGGAACAAGAGATTGCTAAGGCAACGCATTTGGAGTTAGTGGACATCCGAAAGAATATGACTACTAAAGGAGGGATTTTTGTTTTGCCTATGAAGTTTCTGATGGAGAAAGCTTAACATTATGCCAAACGTTCAAACATGGCTGCTTTTGAGGCTATCTTTGCTTAGATGATTTATGGTACCTTTCTGTTTCCTAACCTCAAAGACTTTGTGGATCTCAATGCTATTAAGATATTCATAAAGAGGAACCCAGTCCCTACTTTATTAGCAGATGCTTATCATTCTATCCATCTGAAGCATATTAAAGGAAGACAAATCACATGTTGTGTGCCCCTATTGTACAAGTGGTTTACTCAACACTTGCCCAAAGCCAACGCTCTCTGGGATCCTAGTAAGGGCTGGTGGTCTAAGAAAATCATGGCCCTCACTCATTCTGCCGTCGTTTGGTATAATCATAGGTATGATGAAGTCGTAATCATCGATAGCTGCGGGGATTTTGGGAATGTGCCTCTTCTTGGCATACAAGGAGGAATTAGTTATAATCCGGTCTTAGTCCGCCGACAGCTGGGGTACCCTTTGAAGGACAAACCCCTCGGTATTCGTACAGAAGGGGTTTTTTTCAAAGAACATGAAAAGCAGGAAGGGTTGAAGAATGAAATTTTAAAGGCTTGGAAGGACAATAGCAAGAAGGATAGGAATGCCATGGGGAAGCATAATTGTATCACTTTGGACCCTTATCTACAATGGGTTAGAAGGAGAGCCATCGAGCTTAGGATGCCCTACGACCGCCAAGAACCTATGGTCCTGAACGAAGAGTCTGTCTTCATCTTTGCATCTGAAACAGAGGAATTAGAGATTATCTTAAGGAAAGCTCAGCAAATAGGGAATGCTTGGAAGGATAAGTATGAAGTGGTTGTGGAAGAGAATGAAGCGCTTCAACGACGACTGAAAGCAAAGAGTGAGGAAGTTCTCTCCTACAAAAAAAGGAAGTTACAGGAAGACCCAATTCCTCAAATTCTGAGTCTACTTCATGGGAGTCGATAGTAGATGAGCTGATTCTCGAGAAGTCCCGAATGGAAGAGGAAATTAAGAAGTACAAGCTGAGATTATTGGGGGAATCTCCTTAGGCCTTTTATTAGCTTTTATTTAGTTATCGTTAAAAGCTCCTGTGAGAATACCAACGGTTGTAACGTTTTCATTATGAGTTTTCAATTCCCGTTTCTTTTATTTGTAACAGTTTTTTATGATTAATAAAATTTGTGTCCTTTGGTATTCTATGACGACTATAAGTACTCGAATTCCATGAACGTTTGCATCTCATCTGCATTTGTATTCTCATTTTTGTTTTTTCCTTCAAAGAACTCAAAAGTTTGTTTTTTTTTAGATATCGTAAAATGGACTATGGAAGGAAAGGGACTTTTCCATACACCTTCAGGGTCCTTAATGTGGAACAATTAAGGGAACTAGGAGGTCAGATAAAGGATCCAGAGGCCTTCGCTGCAAAGCATGGACAGATCCTCTCTTTATTGCAGGTCCGAATAGCTGCTGGTTTATTGGAGACGTTGGTTCAACTCTATCATGTAATCTACCATTGCTTTATCTTTCAAGATTTCCAGTTGATGCCCACATTGGAAGAATATTCCGCTCTATTGGGAATCCCTGTCAAAGACTCACCTCCGTTCCATGGTGGAGAAGGAAGACCCAGTCAGGAAGACATTGCAAGAGTGACCCGCATCAAGTTGTTGGATATCCAGACTCACATGACGGTCAGAGGAGGAATCGACGGCTTGCCTGCTCAGTTCTTATTCGAGAAAGCTCGACAATTCGCCAACAAGGGGAGTATTGAGGCCTTTGAGAACCTGTTCGCGTTACTAGCTTATGGTTTATTCCTATTTCCTAATGTCGAAGATCTTGTTGATGTCCACGCAATCAGAATTTGCATGCTCAAGAATCATGTTCCAACACTTTTGGCCGATGCCTACCACTCGATTCATTCAAAGATTCTAAAAGGAGAAGGTCAGATTGTCTGCTGCACTGCTATCCTCTATAGGTGGTTTATTTCGTACCTACCGAGGCCCGCGACCTTTTGGGATGTGAAAGATGGTTCTGAATGGCCCCTTAAACTTATGGCTCTTACTCACTCGGACATTGTTTGGCATGATCCAATGTACGGAGGAATTCCCATGATTCACAGCTGTGGAGATTTTTTCAATGTGCCTCTCCTTAGCACAAAAGGTTGCACTAGCTATAATCCTATTCTCACCCGTCGCCAGCTTAGACATCCGATGAATGAAATACCTGACCCAGAGAACCTAAAAAGAATCTTCCTCTATGATGGAGAAGGCCTTCAGCTGAAGAGTCAGATTATGTTTGCTTGGCGTCGTATCAACAGACAAGGGATGACTGCGACAACGAACCCTAACTGCACGGTTACGGAATCTTGCCTGGAGTGGTCACGCAAACGAGCTCTCATCCTGACAATGTCGTATCCTCGACCCAAGCCTCTCGTGGTGGAATCAAATGAAGTTTCAAGGTTGAAGGCAGAAGTAGAGAAGCTAACCCTGGACACGTTTATATTGCAGGAACGGATTGACAAGTTGATGGAAGAACTCAGTGAAAGAAAGGGAGCATCATCCAGTGGATCGAAGCCCTAGTTCCCTTTTGTATTCTGTTTTGTTTGTTATAATAAAGCCCTGAAGGTGTATCGTTGTTATGAACGTTTAAATTTAAAAAAAAAATCCAATTACGATATTTAAAATACGTTTTTGAGTTCCTTGAAGTGCATGCTGCATCATACGCATCTTTCGCATTTGCATTTGCATTCCCTTGCATTCCAGGTTCTTATCTGTGTCTCCTTTCAGAAGACAAGTTGAGTCATCGATACAATACTCGAGCCGGTCGCAAGAAAAGAATGGATCAACTCGAGCAAGAAAACAGAGCACTTCGGGAAAAGGTTTCAACACTGAAAGAAAGTCTAGAGAAGATCAATGAGATGATGGAAGCTTTGATGGCTACTCAGAATCAGCCATCACATGGTACGACATCACACAACACTGTTATCTCTGAGATAATATCAGCACCGATCCCAGTGGTGCCTACTACAAATAAAGTGCAGTATTCTATGCCTCCTGGTTATCCGTGGGGTATGCCTCCTAACTTTACTCCAGCTGGATACCGCCCACCTGTTTCTCAAGTTATTGCCACAACTGCGGTAATGACTGTGCCACCATCCATGGTAAATGCTACTCCTTTTCATCTGGAAGAACCCGTGTTTCATGCTGACCCTAGTGAGAGTGTCAGAATGGAAGAACGAGTGGATGATTTCCAGGACCAGTTTCTAGAAATGAAGAAAGAAATCAAGGCCCTTCGTGGGAAAGAGCTGTTCGGAAAGAGTGCCTCTGAGCTATGCTTGGTTCCTAATGTTAAGATCCCTCCAAAGTTCAAACTCCCTGATTTGGAAAAGTATAAAGGAAATTCTTGCCCACATAGTCACATAGTTATGTATGCCCGGAAAATGTCTGCTCATAAGGATAATGATCCCCTATTGATACATTACTTCTAGGATAGTTTGACTGGGGCAGCCCTCAAGTGGTACATGGGGCTAGATAGCTCAAAGGTCCACAGTTTTAATGACCTCTGTGAGCTTTTTATCAAGCAATATAAATATAATGTGACATGGCACCAGATAGGGACCAGTTAAGAGCCATGGCCTAGAAGGAAAGAGAAATTTTTAAGGAGTACGCTCAGCGCTGGCGTGAACTTGCTGCTCAAGTTACTCCACCTCTGGAGGAGAAGGAGATGACTAGAATTTTCCTGAAAACACTGAACCCATTTTTCTATGAGAGAATGGTAGCAATCGCCCCTAGTGATTTTACTGAAATGGTAAACATGGGAATGCGTTTGGAAGAAGGTGTCCGTGAAGGAAGATTGGTAAGAGAAGAAAGTGCTTCCAGCAATGCCAAGAAGTATGGAAGTAATTTTGGGAAAAAGAAAGAACAAGAAGTAAGTGTTGTGCACCAAGGACGATCGAAAGGAAGATATCAGCAACACCCGCAGGTCGCTGCTGTGACCCCAGTTATCAATGCTCCAGCTTACCAACCACAGTTTGCACAACCTTATCAACCACCACCCCAAACTCCACCTGCTTCGCCACAACAACAATATCGTCAGCAAAACCAGCCATCTCCTCAACAAGCCCGGCAGCCGTTCAACAGCCCAGGTCATGTGGTCAGGAAACCAAATTTTGATCCGATTCCTATGCTATATGCAGAGCTCTTTCCAGCATTGTTGCAAAAAGGCCATATCTAGACTAAGTCCCCACCAGTAGTGCCTAAGGACCTTCCTTATTGGTACAGAGCCGATCAGTTTTGTCCATATCATCAGGGTATGACTGGCCATAATATTGAGAATTGTTATGGATTGAAAGCCGATGTTCAGAGATTAGTCAAGAGTGGAATCCTGACTTTCAAAGATTTGAATCCAAATGTGCAGAATAATCCTTTACCGCAGCATGGAGCGGCCAATGTGAACATAATCCAAGAGTGTCTTACAGATGAGGATGAAGAAGTATTTGTGATAGTTCCCCACATCAAAGATCTGGAACGAATTGAGTTTACTTATGATAGCCGGAAGACTGTTGCTAATCCTCTGGTTATTAATGTACCTGGTCCAGTTCCATATACTTCCAGCAAGGCTATTCCCTACAGATATAACGCTACTATGTTTGAAAATGGTAAGGAGGTGCCTTTGCCTAATTTGTCATCTGTATTCAACATTGTTGATGTTAGCCGAGTTACAAGGTGTGGTCGAGTTTTCTCGGCACCAAAAGATAAAGAGGTCCCTTCTGAGCAGCCGGTTGTAAAGAATATGACTCTGGGGTAGCCCGGTGGGAATGATTCTGTAGACAAATGTGATGAGGTTCTAAAAATGATCAAGAGAAGTGAATACAAGGTAGTAGATCAGCTGCTGCAGACACCATCTAAAATATCCGTGTTACAATTGCTGATGAGCTCCGAGGCCCATAGGTAGGCATTACAGGGAGTACTGGAGCAGACATACATTGACCATGATGCAACTATAGAGTAGTTTAGTGGAATAGTGGGTAACATTACTGCATGCAACAATCTAGGATTCTGCGAAGAGGAGTTACCTGAAGAAGGGAAGAAGCATAATTTGGCTCTGCACATTTCAATAAACTGCATTAATGACATGTTATCTGGAGTTTTGGTTGATACTGGTTATTTATTGAATGTGATACCAAGGACGACTCTCGCAAGGCTGACTTATCAGGGACCACCAATGAGGCCGAGCGGTGTTATTGTCAAAGCTTTTGATGGTTCGAGGAAGACCGTGATTGGAGAAGTGGATTTACCCATGACTATTGGGCTCAGTGTTTTTCAGATCACATTTCAGGTCATGGACATTCATGCCGCCTACAGCTATTTACTAGGTAGGCCATGGATACATGAGGCTGGAGCGGTTACATCTACCCTACACCAGAAGTTGAAGTATATTTGTGATGGACAGTTAGTCACAGTTTGCGGAGAAAGAGCTTTAGTGGTGAGCCAACTCTCTTCCTTTTCTTATGTCGAGGCGAAAGAAGAGGTGGGGACTCAATTTCAAGCTCTCTCGATCGCTGACAACAACACCAAGAGTAACGGAGTTACTATGACATCTTTTAAGGACGCGCTAAAGGTTGTAGAAAGTGGTCCCCCAAGGGAAGTGGGGGCAGGTACTGGAGTTGCCCGAAAATAAGAACAAGAAGGGTCTGGGTTTCAAAGGTAACAATCTCGAGAAAAATCCAACAGGAAATATGATTATTCTCCCTATCAAGAATGTGTTTCATAGCGGATGGACTATCCATTCGCCAGAGGTAAATATTGTGGAAGAAGATTCTGAAGATGCTTTCATTCCTCTCTTTCCTCCTCAACCAGAAGTCCAAGGACTTGAATATGAAGCCAGTGCCATCCTTGAAGATGAGTCTGTCGAAGATCAGTCTAATTTTGTGACGCATGGGGCAATGGCTCAGAATTGGAGTGCTGTTAATGTTCCTGTTGTGATCCCTTTATCAAAGTAATTGTTTCGTTGTTTCATTTGTCTTAGTTTATTCGCTCTGCCCAAGGCGATGACATTTGTGTGTGGGCTTTACTTTTCATAATTCCCTTTGCTCTGCCCAAGGCAAAGGTGATTTTGTGTTGGGGCTTTTGTTTGAAATTTGCTATCATCAATAAATTATCATTTCGCTTTCCTATCTTTTGTTTCCGTTTATTATTACTTTAAGGAAAATGGTAATCACAATTTTTAATCACTTTGCACGTCGATGCACACACTTCCACTTACTAAAACCTAAAATAAAATCACATCACATATGCAGATTATTGTACGAACTGAACATCAAAAACAACGACCCAATGCCTTCTCCGAACTTTGAGTTTCCTGTGTTCGAAGCCGAAGAAGAGGAATAAGAGACCCCTGAGGAAATATCCTGGTTACTTGAGAATGAAGATAAAGCCATTCAGCCTCACAAAGAGCTAGTAGAGGTTATTAATTTGGGTACAGAAGAACTTCGTAAAGAGGTGAAGATTGGAGCTTTGCTTGCATCTAATGTGAAAGAAAGGTTGATTGAATTACTCAAGGAATATGTTGATGTGTTCGCTTGGTCGTACCAAGATATGCCAGGTCTTGACACTGCTATAGTGGAGCATGGTCTACCTTTGAAGCCAGAATGTCTGCCGGTCAAGCAGAAGCTCAGAAGGACTCGCCCTGATATGGCCTTGAAGATTAAAGAAGAGGTACAGAAGCAGATTGATGCAGGTTTTCTCGTTACATCTGAGTATCCGCAGTGGTTAGCCAATATCGTGCCTGTGCCGAAGAAGGATGGTAAAGTTCGAATGTGTGTTGACTATAGAGATTTAAACAAAGCTAGTCCGAAGGATGATTTTCCTTTGCCTCATATTGACATGTTGGTGGATAGTACTGCAAGGTATAAGATTTTCTCTTTCATGGATGGATTTTTAGGTTACAATCAAATCAGGATGGCTCCCGAAGACATGGAGAAGACGTCATTCATCACACCCTGGGGCATGTTTTGTTACAGAGTTATGTTGTTCGGTCTAAAGAATGCTGGTGCAACATATCAAAGGGCTATGACTACTCTTTTCCATGATATGATGCACAAAGAGATTGAAGTTTACGTAGACGACATGATAGCCAAGTCCAAGACTGAAGAAGACCATGTCGAACATCTGTTGTAGTTGTTTCAGCGTTTGAGGAAGTATCAGCTACGTTTGAATCCTAACAAGTGCACATTTGGTGTCCGCTCAGGAAAGCTACTGGGTTTCATTGTTAGCCAAAAGGGAATTGAAGTGGATCCAGATAAAGTTAAAGCTATACGAGAAATGCCAGCTCCGACTACGGAAAAATAGGTCAGAGGTTTCCTGGGGCGTTTGAACTACATCTCTCGGTTTATTTCTAATATGACTGCCACCTGTGGACCCATCTTCAAGCTTCTCAGAAAAGAACAAGGTTATGTTTGGACTGAACAATGTCAGAAAGCATTTGATAGTATTAAAGAGTATCTCTTGGAGCCTCCTATTTTGATTCCTCCGGTTAGGGGCAGACCTTTGATCATGTATCTGACGGTTTTAGAAGATTCTATAGGATGTATGCTCGGTCAACAAGACGAATCCGGGAAGCAGGAACATGCCATTTATTACCTTAGTAAGAAGTTCACCGACTGTGAATCCAGATATTCAATGCTAGAAAAGACTTGTTGTGCCTTGGCATGGGCAGCTCGACGTTTGCGCCAATACATGCTGAATTATACCACTTGGCTGATCTCTAATATGGATCCCATTAAGTACATCTTTGAGAAACCAGCCCTAACGGGAAGGATTGCCAGATGGCAGATGCTGTTATCCGAATATGATATCGAATACCACACTCAGAAGGCAATTAAAGGAAGTGTTTTAGCGGATCACCTAGCTCGCCAGCCCATTGAAGACCATCAGTCTGTGGAGGATGATTTCCCTAATGAGAACGTGATGTATTTGAAAATGAAGGATTGTGAAGAACCATTACCAGATGAAGGGCATGAACCGGATTCTCAGTGGGGTTTGATTTTTGACGGTGCTGTCAATAACTACGGTAAAGGGATTGGGGCAATTATTGTGACTCCTCATGGATCTCATATCCCTTTCACTTCAAGATTGACTTTTCCATGTATGAATAATGAGGCCGAGTATAAAGCATGTATCATGGGCCTTGAAGAGGCAATGGATTTAAGAATCAAGAATTTGGACGTGTTTGGTGATTCTGCTATAGTGATATACCAAATTAAAGGAGAATGGATGACCCAACAAGACAATTTGATTCCGTACAGAGATTATGCAAGAAGACTACTTCCTTTCTTCAACAAAATCGAGTTCCACCACATTCCTCGTATCGAGAATAGGATGGCAGATGCATTGGCAACTCTGGCTTCTATGATTGTGGTGAACCGCTGGAACGACTGTCCTAAGATTAATGTTATGCGCCTTGATAGGCCTGCTTATGTGTTCTCAGTAGAAGAAGTTATTGATGAAAAACCCTGGAACCATGATATTGAGTTATTTCTCCGAAAGCAAGAGTACCCACCTGGGGCATCTAACAAAGATAAGAAGACTTTAAGAAGACTGGCTGGTAACTTTTTCTTGAACAATGATGTGCTTTACAAGAGGAATTTCGACATGGTCTTGCTGAGATGTGTTGATAAGCGAGAAGCGGACATGTTAATGACTGAAATTCACGAAGGATCTTTTGGTACCCATACTAACGGGCATGCTATGACAAAGAAACTCTTGAGAGCAGGCTATTATTGGATAACAATGGAAGCTGATTGTTACAAATTTGCTAAAAAGTGCCACAAGTGTCAGATCTATGCTGACAAAATTCATGTTCCACCGAATCTCCTGAATGTTATCTCGTCTCCGTGGCCTTTCTCCATGTGGGGTATCGATATGATCGGTATGATAGAACCGAAAGCGTCTAATGGACACCGCTTTATCTTGGTTGCGATTGATTACATCACCAAATGGGTCGAAGCCGCTTCAAATACAAATGTTACCAGACAGGTGGTCGTCAGATTTATCAGGAATCAGCTTATCTGCAGATATGGTGTGCCGAGTAAAATCATCACTGATAATGGTTCAAACTTAAATAACAAGATGATGAAGGAATTATGTGAGGAATTCAAGATTGAGCATCACAACTCTTCTCCGTATCGACCAAAGATGAATGAAGCGGTCGAAGCAGCAAACAAGAATATAAAGAAGATTATTCAGAAAATGGTGGTCACTTATAAGGACTGGCATGAGATGCTCCCGTTTGCTCTACACGGGTATCGTACTTCAGTGCGCACGTCAACAGGGGCAACACCCTTTTCACTTGTTTATGGTATGGAAGTTGTACTCCCGGTAGAAGTAGAGATCCCTTCTATGAGAGTCCTAATGGAAGCAAAGCTCTCAGAGGCTGAATGGTGTCAAAGCCGATATGACCAGTTGAATCTGATTGAAGAAAAGAGGTTGACAGCTTTATGTCGCGGACAACTATACCAGCAAAAGATGAAGAAGGCTTTTGATAAGAAGGTTCGACTTCGCGAGATCAAAGAGGGAGACCTTGTGCTTAAGAAGATTCAGTCTTTCCTTACTAGTTCTAGGGGAAAATGGGCTCCTAACTATGATGGTCCATATGTCGTCAAGAAGGTCTTTTCGGGGGGGGGGGGGGGGGGGTGTTGTGATGTTAGCAACCATGGATGGAGAAGAGATCACGCATCCCATAAATGTGGATGCGATCAAGAAGTATTATACTTAGAGGTGAAGAGAAGCAGACTCAGTTTGGTTCGCCGAAGCTTACTGCAACAGTTAAAGTCAAGGTCTTCAAGAGGCTTAGAACAGGGGAAACTCAAGTTCGTTTAAGAAATAACATTGGTTTGTTTTTTATGTAATTTCTTTTATTACCATTTTCCGACATTGTAATATCATATGGAATCACGCAATTTGCTGATCACCATTTTATGAAATAAATTTGCAATTATCATTTATCGGCAAATTGTTTTATCTTGCAAAATTATTTTTTGTCTTTTGATAATAAATTTCAAATTGTCTTGTGTGCGGATTACTTTGATTTACGAACACTAAAAGGGATGTTGACAGTCTCCATAAGCCATGGCTCGAAGAGCTTCTATCCCAGGTAATGTGGCAACTCCCCAGTAAGTTTCACTTCAGGTGGTCACGACTATTCCCCGGTAAACCTCTACTTCAAGAATTTATGACACCTTTGATGCAAGACCCCTCCGGCTGGCAGCCTAAGAATCCCCGGTGAACTTCTTCGGTTTCGACCTTCCCCAGTGAAGTGAGTGTTTATTTCACTCCTCATTAGGCCATATCAATCTTCTCCAGTGAAGGCAGATGTTTATTTCATCCTCTCAAAGTTTTATTTCCGACATTCCCAACTACTATTGATCAAAGTTTCCCCAACGAAGCGGATATTTATTTTATCCAAGTACAACTTTCATTCAGACCATGTCAGTTCGCAGTGGATATTTATTTTATCCCCATGAAGTCTTTTCGACCATGAGTTCGATTCGTTCCCAGTGAATCTTTCTCATCCCCAACAGAATCACAAGGTTCATCTCGACAATCCTAAGTGAAGTCACGATGTTCATCTCCAAGTGGAGTGCTCTACTTTCCCCAGAGATTTGAAGCTTTGAAGTGGGATTTGGTTCCATATATGGTTTTCCACTCATCCCCAGTGTTGCTTCTTATTGCAAAGATTGGCCGAGTACCCATATCGAGATGCTTGTCTTCGTCTCCAGTTTGCTTCTTGTCGTTGTTTTGTCAGCATAAGCATAAGCATAGCATGTCATTCTTTCATGTAGATTCATGGCGTGTGCGCATTCTTTTTTGCATCTTGCGTTTTGTGTTGTTTGTTTTGTTCTGTCACTTTGGTCGTGTTTATCCCCAAGTGATTTGGGTTTGTCTGCTCCCTCCAAGTAGAGTCATCAGCCCTAGGCAGAAAAAAACACATACTTTCTAATTCCCCACTGAGCTCGATGCTCGTGGAAGATGGTTGCTTTAGTTTTCTTTTCCATTTTTGGATAAAGATAAACCCATTGAGTTCAGTCCTCAATGGATGGAGTCCTTGTTTGACCGTTTCTCTCCAGTTACTTCCTGGATTGAATTTTGGTCCCTGACAATCACAAATTGTGGATATCTCTGAGATATTGAATCCGGATTAAGCGTGCATTTATTTTGCACTTTGTCTCCCCAAGAAGAGTTTACTTGAAGATCTCTATGGAAGACATAAATTATTTCTCCAACAATGATTATTACATTTTCAAGGGATTTACACCCAGACAACAAGTAACTGCTCTTTATTTGAGCAGTTCGGTTGTCAAAGATTTCTACGACAAATGGCAGTCTCTTCAGAACAGTTTGTCTACCCCCAGCAAAGTTATCAAGGTTATCAATTCATTTTCCATCAAATGTTATCTCCTCGGAAATTCGTCAGAGAAACTTACTGAAGACTTTGCAGGCATTCTCTTTATTTGAGAACTCCCGTTGCAAGAATTCTATTTACTTCACTGAAATTTCAACTACATCAATATTACTCTACAATGGTTATCTCCAGTGAATCCACTATTCAAGTTACTCCCACCAGATGATATCTCTTCAAAGAGCGTGGGAAATTCAAGACATTGGTCGAGGCAGACAACCTCGCAGCATTTATTTTCAAGACTTGCCCATGGCATACAACCTTGGGGCGTGGGAAGGTATTCACTCTTCCTGAGTGGAAGATTTATGGAAGCTGAATCATCATCTTGATCGTTGAAGCTTACTCCAGTCAGATGCCTCGCTTAGGCTACCGTGGTGGTAGTAGGTTATCTTTCCTTTTTGTGTTTACCTGGCTTAGGCTATCATATGCTTGATAGTAGGTAACACCTCCAGTCAGATACCTCACTTAGGCTACCGTGGTGGTAGTAGGTCATATTTCCTTTTTGTGTTTACCTGGCTTAGGCTATCATATGCTTGATAGTAGGTAACACACCCTTTTGGTCAGATGCCTCGCTTAGGCTACCGTGGTGGTAGTAGGTCACCTTTCCTTTTGTGTTTACCTGGCTTAGGCTATCATATGCTTGATAGTAGGTAACACACCCTTTTTGGTCAGATGCCTCGCTTAGGCTACTGTGGTGGTAGTAGGTCATCTTTCCTTTTGTGTTTACCTCGCTTAGGCTATCATATGCTTGATAGTAGGTAACACACCTTTTGGTCGGACGCCTTTGCTCAGGCTGCCACAAGTTGCAGTAGGTGATTCTTCTTCTTCAGTCTATTACCTCTGCTTAGGCTATCGTGGGATAGTAGATAATAGGTCTGTTTTTTTATCAGATGCCTCGCTTAGGCTACCGTGGTGGTAGTAGGTCATCTTTTCCCATTGCGTTTACCTCGCTTAGGCTATCATGTGCTTGATAGTAGGTAACACACCTTTCTTTTGGGCCAGACACCTATGCTTAGGCTACCGTGTTTGGTAGTAGGTGATCTTTCCTCCCCAGTTCATTACCTCTACTTAGGCTATCGTGTGTGATAGTAGGTAATATACGCCCTTTTATTGCAACCGAATACCTTGGCTTAGGCTACCAGCTGTTGGTAGTAAGTTATCCTGTTCCTTTCAAGTTTCTTGCCATGTGCTTAAGCTGCCTTGTGATTGTCAGTTGGTAGTCTCTTCCCCCAGTGGAGCTAGATATTTCCCCGTGGAGTCTTGTTTTGCTGAGTCGTCCTCGTCGGGTCTTTTTTTCTTTATGTTTCAATATCGGCTATCCCCTGTGACGTTATTCCTCACAGGATCCTTGTCTTGCATTTCATATCATTCCATACCATATCATGTGCATTCGGCGGCATCTTAGGGCCAAAAATTTGCGCATGTTTGTATTTAAGTCCCTCCTAGCTCGTCGATACGAAGAGTTCGATCTCCATATCTCCGAATAGGAGAAACTTAAATAGGGGTATCTGTCGCACCCTAATTTTTTACCCTAAGATCCCTTCTCTTCTTGCATAGCATCTTTAGGTCATGCGGTCCTTGTGTGTGTTTATTGCGACTAACAAGTTGTGCAGGAACTTTGGCTTTAAGTAGAAACAGTGATCGTCCTCTCAACCTAAAGACGTGACCAGTTGGATCCCAATTTAAAGTGTTATCGTGGGTTTCAAGATTAACAAAATATTAGTTTAATAACATAATCACGACTTAGGTTGTGGCCATAAAATTCGAATTTGAGGTATCGAATTCAAGTTCAAGCCATTGTCTCAAGATTCTTGTTAAGTTGTAATCTCAAAGAAGTTTTATGAAGAGCAAGTCCTTGATTCGAGAGATTAATGTCGTAATTCATCAATAATGGATTCAAGGCTTTACTCGGGTGGTTTTGTCGTAAGGGCATACACCAAGTTTTCAATTTTCATCCAAGTTCAAAATTTTCAAACTATCATCATTTATACAAGAGAAAATGGGGAACAAGTCTCAAGTTATATCTAAATTACAAAATATTTGCAATGTAGCATGGTATGACAGTTATGGACCGAGCTGGAAGACTCGTTATCAAGGACCGAGCTGGAAGACTCGTTATCAAGGGCCGAGCAACCACATTTATTCCATGTTCCTTTTGTTGAAAGGCCTCAACGTATGGCAGCGAGCGTTCCTGCTGGGGTCCACAAGCGTGATATTGAATTTACTTGGTTCTCTAACGTTTTCCACGCCAGGGCTAGTAGGCCTCAGATAAATATTTGTTTTCAATATTGCCACTAGTGGATCTGCTAGGGAATGGCTACTACTACACATACAATAAATGAGCGTTCATCCCAAAACATAGTCCGAAAGGAAAATTCCAAAAGATTCAACATCTTACATGGCCTAAATCATGTTTCCAATCAATACAAGAAAACATAAAGATTTTCCTATCATCATTCTAATCAGTTCCCCCCATATTCATAGTTGACAATAATCAGATCCCAATTTCTTGATAAGAATAGATATGGTGAAGGAGGTTGTCCCGCATGCGTCTTTGAATCTCGGGAAGCCTTCGCCTACCTGCCCATGAGCTGTACCTAAGGAAATGAAGCCAAAAATCAATACGATAACGAACTCAACAAATGTATTGCTAAGATTATGGGAGACTAAAATATTTACTGGAATTCCAAAACCTTATTTCCAACTTATTTTGTAGAGGTTCCAGTTTATAGATATTTTCAAAAAAAGCAAGACATATTACTTTGTAAATTAATCTGTAAAGCTCAGTTACCTCGTACTGATGCGGAAAGGCTAAGGAATATGAGACTACCACCTGCTGAACCATCATTTTGGAATCCTCCAAGCTTCAATGATAAACTCTGCTACAAACGTGATGATCACAGCTGAATTCTACCGGTGCTACAAACCTGTTAATGAAGCGAACTTCAGTTAGAGATGGAATAACCTTTTGATTTGTAGAAGAAAATACAACTACAAGCTCTAACTATCAAACCCTCGCAGTGTTATGAGAAGGTACCTGAACGTATGGATAGAATTTCCTTGGCTGGTCTTCTGAAGAATTAAAGCAATTCTGGAACCTCATCCTTCTGCCATCCTTAAACAGGTTAGCATACCTTCAACCAATAAGGCTTTGTCACATTTGGTTAAATTGGAAACAACAATTTGAGAACGTTTACTGAGGAAGTTACGACGACTTGGATTGATTCGCGACATACTTAGTGACAATACCGCCAGCATCTACAGTTACCAAAAGAATGAGGAAAGAATCAAGATAGGGATAGAAAGACATCACTAAATTTGGACATGATCAACCAAAATCCTTTCGTTCTGGCTTCAGCTCCTCGCTCCAAATTCTGAAGACTTGACTAGGGTTTTGGAAGTAGGATTAGCTTTACAATGATCCTCAAAATCGGAATTTTAGAACCTGCCACAACAGTAGTGAACCGAATCAAATCCAATCATTCGCTCAAAAGCAAAATTTAAAGATTGACGAAACTCTCACAGTGGTGCATAAGATTCTATGAGATGCAAAACGCTTAGTTAAAAATGGAAGACAGGTATCCAGAAATTCTCGTGATAACCAAAACCATACATGACTCCAATTCGCCATGAATCCGTTTGTTCTCCCATTTGCACCTGTTACAAATAAAGAGTTAACAAAAGAGGAAGTTTAAGAAATCCTCCATGAGGGAAGACCAGTTCACAAAAACACTCTCCTGCACAAGTGGAAAACGAATTTAATTTCCAAATAAGGAATTTTTGAAACTAACAAACATAATCAAAGTGAAAAAATTGTTTTACCTCATGCTGGACATACGGTTCGTCGACTCCACCACTCCTCAAGAAAATTGGAAAGGGCGAGGAAATTGTCTTCATGTACAACGCTGATTTCCAAAAGAGTGTTTTTGAAGTGAGACAAGCTTTTAGATATTACTTTGAAGAATACTTACAAGCACCAGTTGAAATCGTCGGTTGCCTTCTGAGTCCATTACAAACCTGATAAGTCAAAAAGGGAAATTCACTAAGTCATTAAAATTGATTTGATTCTCACCAAGGCAACCCACATACACAATTAAAATAATTTCCATAACAATACCAAAAACGATACTATTTCAAGAAAAAAAAAGATGGGCCTCAGATATCTTTTCTTAAATAAGAATTATTTCATCGTTTTTTGAATGGATTGATGGGCAATATCCAAGGGATACCACCAACATCAAT
Source organism: Lathyrus tuberosus (assembly GCA_022829125.1). Classification (NCBI taxonomy): domain Eukaryota; kingdom Viridiplantae; phylum Streptophyta; class Magnoliopsida; order Fabales; family Fabaceae; genus Lathyrus; species Lathyrus tuberosus. The sequence goes on along the minus strand of JALAZF010000231.1, from coordinate 5,338,149 downwards.
ACATTCCCAATTCGGACAGAGCAACGGTTCAAATTTTTCAAAACCAAATCATATCAAGCGTATCAATCAGATTCAAAAAAATTCCCAAATTATAACCAAATAAACCATCATAATATCGTACCAATCGATCAGCATAAAGATGTTTCCAAAAAAAGATTCATCATTGGCCTTTATAAGAGGGACTATTCCATCGAAAAAAAGATCAAATATCCATACACGATCAAAAACACCACAAAACTCAAGCCAACCATAACAAAAAAACCCTAACAAAGCATTCACGGTCCCGCACAGAGAGAGAGATACAAGCGTAACAACAAACCAAACACATCCCCAAACTCACAAAGAGACGGATTCAGAAACAACCATCATCATCTCAACAACAAGAAAACAACAAAAGCAGATCAACACAAACAAATCGCAAAGAGGTAAAGAGACGAAAGAAGTTCTTCCCTGAGCGAAATCCGTGGAGCCATCGCCGTCATTTTTTTCCTTGCTTTTGCTTAATTTCGTTTATCATGTAATCTGTAATCCTCAAAACATAGTAAAAATGGGGTATTAGGGTTGTGCGGGGTGGGGTTCGTTTGATTGTTTTTTTGCAGGACGGAGAGGTTTCGAGAGAAGGTCGCCAGAGATATAAGAGATCGAGAGAGGTTTGAAAGAGCGGCGGCGGTTTTTTTTAGGGTATCTTTCCCCCCTTTGAGAGAGACGACTGAGAGGGAGAGAAAACACTCCCGTTTTCTTTTTTTTACAAATAAAACCTTTTTAATTAACTAGGTAAAAAAAAAACTTCTTTTATTACTAACTAGTTTTTTATTTAAATCGAAAACTTTTTATAATTAAAACCAAAACCCTTTTTTTATATAATTAAACTCTTTTTAATAATAATCAATTTCAAACTTTTTCTTTTAAAATTATAATTAATTAAAGATCGTTTCTTTCATAAAATTAAGACCTTTTTTTATATTATAATAATTAATCTAAATCTCTTTTATAATAATAGTCATATTTAAAACTTTTAATAATAATCTAACATCCTTTTTATCATAATAATTAAAATTTGAGTTTCTTAATTTAAAAAAAAAAAGAAAAACCTTTTTATGATAATAATCAAAATCAAGTTTTTTTATAATAATATTTAGAATTTTTTTAATAATAATTAATTTAAAAAACCCCTTTTTTTTATATAATCAACCTAGACCTTTTCTTATAATAATTAACACTAACATTTTAATAATTAATTTAAATCCTTTTATAATTAATCTAATTCCTTTTTGTAATGAAATTAAACCTTTTCTTTCATAAAGTTTAGAATTAATTAAATCTAGAGTTTTTATAATAACTAATTCAAAACTTTTTTCATAATAACCGCTAAAACTAAAATCCTTTTATAAGTAAAACTTCCCTAGCCTCCTCAAATAAATAAAATAATAATAATAATTATCTCAAATAAAATAATTAAGTTTAAAACCAAACCTTTAGATCGCCCCCGTTTAGAAATCTTTCACCATGCTTAGTCATAGGTTCGTGAGTGGTCGAATGTTTTCCTTATTTGTTTGTTTATGCCTCTACTTGATTTATGCTTGCATGTCTAAACCCTTTCAAAAATATAAAAATTTCTCGATCCAACGTCGAGCCCATTTTCTACCTATATAAGTTGATCGCCTTAGGGCATCGCATTCGACCTTCCGATCACTGGACACAAGTCTAGCATCACTTTGCTAGCACCCTCGCCTAAATAACAATAATTAACCGCATAAAATATCCAAGGGAAAATCCCATGCATGATAACCACGTTATTGTGCATGGTGCACATCATTTGCATTCATACTCGACACCCTTAAGATAAGACTATTAGACAACTTAGGATAGATTTCCTAGGTTAGTCCCCCCACAATTTTGATTCTTTAATCAAACTTTAGCCTACCTAATTCTCCACACAAGAGAATTAGATGTTAATCATCTCAAAGAAAGGGACATACAATCCCATACCCCACAAAATACAAACATTTTCAAAAAAACAGTGGTAGTCTTTCTTAAGATGATGACTCATCTTCCTCTCCTAAACCTTTAAAACATTTAGTATCCTTAATAAGGAATTACAAGTGCTCTAATTCCCTCCTGACAGGATATGTAGGCACAAGATGCGATATCTTGTCGAGCACACTTAGGAATAAAAATAATAAATCACCTACCCTTAAACCCTTAGCAAAACAATAACAGATAACATAAAATGAATCAAGAGGTTCCTGTAGAGTACTACAGATATCTAGGATGCTAACACCTTCCCTAGGTATAACCAACCCCCGAACTTAGAATCTTAGTGCATTTGCATTGCATTGTGGGAATTCGGTTTTTCTCCCTTCCCTTGGATAAAATCAAAGACCGGTGGTGACATTAAAAATGCGATCCGAGTTAACAAATAACTATGGTATCCAATTTTCACCGCGACACTAGAACACTGATTTCTCATAATCACCAGCCAGTTGCTCAAGGTTTTAACCAAGTTGCAGCTGAGATGCCATGAAGTGATCCAGCCATTTCCATTTAAGTCCAAGCATTCAAACACACTCCATAGGGTGTAGGGAAGCTGTTCAGATCATCACAACTCATCTGTAACACCTCCAACTCAAAAATCACATTGCTCTTGCTGTCACGACCTTCAAGTAAGCCTAAACTTGGTCATCTCTTAATCTATACATATTTCCTCGCACAATACTTTTGCCAAATGTTCATAATCATGCATGAAATGTTTCCCCTCAATTAATTGCTTTGTTTGAATCGTGCATCAAAATTCTCAGCCTTCATGCAAATTTTAGGGTTCTTGAGGTTTTGTCTTGATTTCTTATACCATGTTAAAAATAAATAAAATTAAAGACCATAAACATGATCGTGAGGTTGAAACGAGCAGATTGATATGTGGATTGCATGATATAATCAAGTATTCAGTGAGATTGGGGAGAAAATGCAAATTCGGGCAAAACTCAGAACACGCACGTGTTCTTGGGTGTTCTTGGCGCCCTTTTTTGAAAATTCAAATATTTGAATTTTGTGATTTTATTTAATTGATTCAAAAATTAATTTCTCTCTGAGTTTTAATGATTTTGAGTTGATTCTTTTTTTAATAATTCACAAAAATGTTAAAATATTTTATTTTTCCAAAAAATCCCAAAAATATTATTTATTTCATATAATTGATATTTTTGCAAAGAATTAATATTTTAATTTTTTTTTTACATTTAAAATATTTTTTCCTTCTTGATTTTACAAATTTTAATGACTTTTAATCATTTTCTAGGTCAAAACATGATTTTTGAAACATTAATCCAAGATCACAATTTGTTTTCCACATATTAAACCATTTTGACTATTTTAATTGAATTTTTTATTCAATTAAAATACATTTTGGAAACAAATTAGGGTTTTGATTAATTCAACCCTCATCAAACAATTTCAAACACTTTTGGGTCTCTAATAGAGTGTAAGACCCAATCCCCTTTTAACCAAAACAATTTTTGGGCCTCAGATATTGTATAAGTCCCTCTGCGTTAAAAGAAAATCTCGGCGTGATCGCCAGTTCAAAAATCAAAACCTTGGGCCTCTCCTCGAGCTATAAGACCCATTCAAAACTTTTGGGCCTCAAATAGAGTGTAAGACTCAATCCTTTGTAAATACAAACCTATTTTGGGTCTCACTTATTGTATAAGTCCCGCTCTATTTCAAAAAGTTCGACGCGATCATCGTCCGTTGAAAAACAAATATTGGGTCTCTCCTTGAGCTGTAAGCCCCAACACCTTTTCAAAGCACTTTCTCCTTTGATTTTGAATATACTATTGTTTTCAATCTTTCTTTGTTGAACAACTAACCAAACAGCATGGAAGCTCTACAACCGAGTAAGTGGTTATATACTTTTTTTATCCGCTTTCATATACATATAACTGTATTGTGGGGTTGTTTCACTGTAAGTCTTCTTTCATAAACTCATATCGACTGTGTAATAATAGTATAGATATTTAGAGTTTCCCAGGCAACTATGTCTAGTACTAAGCCCTGTTTATCACTCTTAAATAGACTAAACTAGATCCCCATAGGATTACCAGATACAGTCTTCCCTCCTCTTGGGGTTAAACAATATGGAGACGTGAAAGGAAGCATTCTCGGTGAACCCTTTCACAGACTGTCACCTTTAGAAATCATCAAAGAAACTCTATTCCCCAGAGATGATCTTTTCTCCGTGAATGGCATCTCTTGAGTTTCTTCCAAATTCTCGAACTTTCCTGGCTTGATCTATTCTCTGCGAATAGCCTGTCTTGAATTTATCGGGGTTTGGGGACCCATAGGCTTCTTAAAAGTATCCTTGCCTCCTCTTGGGCGTTGTACAAGGACTCGTCGACTTCTTAGAAGTATTCACAGCCTCCTCTTAGGCTTCATATAAATGATTTCTTCCTCCGGGAATGATAGCCTCCTCTTGGGCTTCGTACAAATTGTCCCTCGGCTTCTTAAAAGTTTCCAGCCTCCTCTTGGGCTTCGTACAAATTGTCCCGACGACCTCCTAGAGGTATAGGAACAGAAAGTAGTCATCTTAATAGAACAGTCTTTCAAAGAATCTAGATCCTACTACTGTTTCTTTAAGCATAGTACAAAAGATAAAACTCCAGACTTGGACAGTCTAATCTCCTTGAGTCTCGAAGGCATTCTCAAGTAGGGAAAAACACCAGTAGACTCGGACAGTCTCAATACCCTTCGGATTTCCCATTTCCTTAAAGAACAGGAAATAACCCTGATCCTCGAATCAAATCCCTGAGTGCAAAAAGTACTCATATAAGAACTGATTTTCTCTTTAAATCAGCATACTGGACCTATCACTCAACTGGAACAGTAACCCTAGCCTCCTCTTGAGCTTTGTACAATGATTCTCCCTTCAGCGGAGTTAACCTTTTCAGACTCTCATATGGAGTCCAAACCTTTAGCCTCTATCTCGGGCTTTGTACGAGATACAAACCACTCTCTTGTTGAGTATAAAAGACTCTCTTGTTGAGTCAAACCTTTCAGCCTCCATCTCGGGCTTTGTACGAGATACAAAACACTCTCTTGTTGAGTCAAACCTTTCAGCCTCCATTTTGGGCTTCGTACGAGATACCAAATCACTCTCTTGTTGAGTATAAAAGACTCTCTTGTTGAGTCAAACCTTTCAGCCTCCATCTCGGGCTTCGTACGAGATACCAAATCACTCTCTTGTTGAGTATAAAAGACTCTCTTGTTGAGTCAAACCTTTCAGCCTCCATCTCGGGCTTTGTATGAGATACAAAACACTCTCTTGTTGAGTATAAAAGACTCTCTTGCTGAGTCCAGCCTTTAGCCTTCGTCTTAGGCTTTGTACAAGACACATATAAAGGATTCTCCTATAGGGTCAACCCTTTTAGCCTCTCTCTCTCGGGCTTCGTACGAGACACACAAAAACCACTCTCTTGTTGGGTCGATAGCCTCCTCTTAGGCTTTGTATAAGGAAACCCCGGTTGAACTAATCAACCTTTTAGCATCAAAATTGTGCCTCGTTCACAGTATACAAACATCAATAACTCCTTTCCCTTCATCTAATTGCTGTAAGCGATAAGCCTCTGGATCATCTACATCCATGCCACTGTCCCTCTTTTGGCATGAGAAACTCCTAAGGAAAGAGGGCATTGCTCTACACTGAGTTAAAGTCTTCTCCTTCAGGTCAAAAACCCCTATAAAGGAAATTATGGCATTGCTAGGATTCACATATCCTGGTTAAAGTAATCCTCCTTTATAGTCAGTCACCCAATAGTTGTGACAAACAGACCCTTTAGAGATGACAAATTTTCTCTAAAGACGAAACCTTTAGCTTCACATCTTGGGCTTTGAACAAGATACAAACCACCTTCAGCTTCACGTCTTGGGCTTTGAACAAGACACCAAAACACCATTTCCTCCCATAGAATAGGAGGAACTACGATCGCTTTGATTTCCCTGTTTTGGTAAACGGGAATACGTAGGCATAAGATTGAAAGAAAAATCTTAGCGAGAACACTAATCCAAAACCCAAATCCCGTACTCTCACATGTCAAAAGCATCAGTCCTAGTCTCCCACCAATCGCCCCAGCACTATTTTAATAAAATAACCTAAGAGAGACCCACAATCTTTGTAGCATATGTAAACCAACTATTATCTGTTCAAACTCAGTTTGCAAGCAGGGTTAATTAGAGACATCTATTTCCCTTCCTTCATCAGCTTCAATAGGATAAAAAATGAATCGAACTGTAGTACCAAAGCGATAGTGCTTCGCAACCACGTCCAAAATCGCTCGCTACACCCCTCATAGGAATTAAAGGGGGAATTGATTATCATCCAGTTTTAGTTCGTCGTCAATTTGGATACCCGATGAGGCATGTCCCACGTAATGCTCATCTGGAAGGTCTTTTCTTCAAGGAAGAAGAAAATGATAGGGCACTAAAGACAAAAATAGTGCATGCCTGGAAACACGTTCATAGAAAAGGACGAGAGTCTCTAGGAAAATCGGACTGTGTCTCAGTGGAGCCTTATCTCCACTGGGTACAAACTAGAGCTCTCAAGCTGAGGATGCCTTACCCTCGTCAAAAATTTCTTCCATTACGGGACCTGTCCTTTATTTTATGTCTGATACCGAAAAACTTCAGGTTACTCTCAACAAAGTTCAACAAGAGAGGAGGTCTTGGAGAAACAAGTACCGCATTCTCAATGTGGAGTGCAAGAAGATACAACAACTACTGAAGGATAAAGATGCTCTGATTGAGATTTTGGAGCAACATGCTGTAGAGAATCAGGTTAACCAAAGGAATTTGCTCGCTCCTTTCACTTGGCAAAGGAATGACAACCTGACAACGGCTCAAGAGCCCCGGTCAAAGAAAAGGAAAGTACCAGAACCAGCACCTGAGCCCTCCTCAGAGAGGACTCAGGACCCAGTAGCTTAGGCATTTCCTTTTTCAGAACTTTGTAATCTATTGTATTTCCATTTCCGCAATCTTTGAATTCAATAAAACGGGGTTTCCCCACTGTTTGATATTTGCAATCTAATTGTCGAAGTTTACTTTGAATAAACAAAAAAAAACATATTAATATAATCATTGCATATCATTCATCATTCTCATGTAACGCATTCTTCTTCCCTACGAATCTCACGTTTGTGTCTCGATTCTAGAATTAAACTGTCTCATTCGTACAATACTCGGGCCAATCGTCAGAAAAAGATGGATAATCTCGAGGAAGAGAACAGAGAATTGAGAGAAGAAATCGACGCTCTGAAAGAAGATCTGAGAAAGCTTCTTAACGACATGCAAGTTCTGGCAGAAGCTCAGATGCAACAACAAAGGAATGTGATCTTAGAGATCACATCAACCCCCATAGCAGAGAAGTATGATCCCAGGTATAAAATTCCGAAAGATCGTCCCTGGGGCATGCCTATTAACTATATCCCGGAAGGATATGTTCTGCCGATCACTGAGGATCCAGGAACTGCAGCAGGAACCGCTGGGCCTGAAGGTCAAAAACTTCAGGAAAGCGAAGACGCCAAGGGCATAACGGCAACTCCCAAAGGTTACAAACTTCGGGAGGCACCAAGAGTCACTGCTATAATGACAGTACCACCACCCGTGGTACACGCTGTCCCAGAAGGACAGATTCCACAGATACCGTCTGGTGAAAGCGAAAGTATGCTCAACCGAATGAATGAGTTCCAAGAACAGTTCTTGGAAATGCAGAAGAAGCTGCAAGCCCTTCGCGGTCAGGATCTATTTGGAATGGATGCCGTAGATCTTTGTCTGGTCCCTAATGTAAAAGTTCTGCACAAATTCAAGGTGCCCGAATTTGAAAAGTACAAGGGTAACTCTTGCCCTCAGAGTCATTTAGTGATGTACACTCGGAGAATGTCAACTCAAACAGAGAACAACGAGTTGCTGATCCACTACTTCCAAGATAGTTTAACCGGTGCCGCGCTCAAATGGTACATGGGTTTAAACCGCACTAAGATCGACACTTTCATAGATCTTGGCGCTGCCTTCGTTCAACAATATAAGTATAATCTAGACATGGCACCAGACAGAGATCAACTTAGAGCCATGTCACAGAAGGATAAGGAAACCTTCAAGGAGTACGCTCAGAGATGGCGTGAAATTTCCACTCAGATTTGTCCACCTCTTGAGGAAAAAGTGGTGACAAAGATCTTTTTGAAAACCTTAAGCTCATTTTACTACGACCGACTGGTCGCCAGTGCGCCCAGTGATTTCACTGAGATGGTAGGCATGGGAGTCCGTCTTGAAGAAGCAGTTCAAGAGGGACGTCTGGTCAAAGATGTCGGATCATCGAGTAGTACAAAAAGATACGGTAGTGCTTTCCCTAAGAAAAAAGAGCAGGATATTGGGAATATCTCTCTCGGAAAGCAAAGACGAAGGTATCAACCAGTAGCAGTTGTATCTCTTGCTATCAACCCTGCGCCTGTTCCTACGTATCAACCTCAGGTTGCTCAAAGCCAACCTAATTCACAACAGTATCAACAAAGAACACAACAGCCTCTTCAGCAGGCTCGTCCTCCGTACAACAACAATCGTACAACGCGACCACCAGGGTTTGAACCTATACCAGTGTTGTACGCAGAACTATTCCCATTACTACTGGCCAAGGGGCATGTCCAAACCAAGGCTCCTCTCGCAATTTCGGAAAATCTGCCTTTTTAGTTCAAATCGGATCAGACTTGCCCTTACCATCAAAGAGGACCAGGGCATAACATAGAAAACTGTCTCAGCTTCAAATCTGATGTGCAAAAGCTTGTTAGGAGCGGGGTCTTATCCTTCAAGGATACAAATCCTAATGTTCTCACGAACCCGCTGCCTCAACACGAGAAGGCTGCAGTCAATTTGATAGAGGGAGAGTCTAACAACAGCTATCAAATTCATGATGTACTCTTATTAAGGACCAACTTGGTCAAGATGCATTGTAGAAAGAGCGGATACGGCCATGTATCGCCTCATAATTATCACCAGTGTGATGTCTGCTCTAAAGACAATCAAGGATGTTCTGTGGTGCAATCTGCTCTACAGGAACAGTTGGATCTCGGATGGATCCAAGAGCACCGAATTCGTGAGGTCAATATGACTTATTCGAATTCCAATATTATTCAGAACCACGACATCCGTGCGATGAATGTCAACTTGGTGGTAATGCACTCAAGGCAAAGCCAACATCATAATCTGCCACGGCACGATTACGATTCATGTCTGGTCTGCTCGGTAAACAAACAAGGATACTCTTTTGTATAAGAGGCCCTCCAGCGTCAGATGGATCTTGGATGGATTCAGGATTACCGCGATAAAAATCAGTATCAAGTGAATATGATTCAAATCTATGATATTCACTTGATGAATACCAGCTTGGTGGAGTTACATGTTACACAAGTCTAGCTCGGTTTTCTGACTTCGCATGATTATCAGAACTGCAAAGTATGTCATGGGAGTAACCAAGGATGCGCCCTCGTTCAAAGAACTTTGCAACACTTGTTAAACCACTGGTGGCTTCCGATCTATATGGATGAAGACACGCAACAAGTCAGCATGACTAACGGGAACCCTACTAGGCATCAAAGTCAGGATGTTCGATCAATGGAAGCAGACCTAGTGAGGTTACACTGCATACAGAGCGGGCGTGGCTAAGTGCCACCACATAACTATAAACGTTGTAGAGTTTGCTCAAAAGATAACCAAGGATGTTATCTCGTGCGAGCAGCCCTTCAAAATCAGTTGGACCGCAAAGAAATTCAACCGGGTCTGAGTTCTGGGTCAATCAACTGGACGCCAGACTATTCCGCTGATCAAATCAAAGACGTTGTTGTAATCTCTGATCATAAGAGGACTAAGGATGTTTGTGCCATCATCCCTCTGCTGGACGAATCAAAAGTTCCTAACCGGGAACTGATTGAGCTTACTTATGATGATCAGAAAAATCAGAAGGCTCCTGTAGTTATCTATCTGCCGGGACCACTGCCGTATGAATCAACTAAGGCTATCCCTTACAAATACGGTGCAACAACCATTGAGAATGGAAAGGAAATTCCATTACCCTCTGTCGTGAATATTGCAGAAATCAGTCGAGTAACACGGAACAATCAGATCTTCAACCGAGGATTGGAGAACCCAGTAAATAAAAGGAACCTTAAACGGAAGTCCCTGATCAACCGGTCGGTCAATCCGATGATCCCGACCTTTCAAAAAATAATGATGAGATGCTGAAGCTCATCCAGAAGAGTGAATACAACATTGTTGATCAACTGTTGCAAACTCCTTTAAAAATGTCAGTACTATCGCTTTTACTCAGTTCAGAAGCTCACAAGGAAGCTCTACAGAAAGTATTAGAGCAGGCCTTTGTGGAACAAGATGTGTCGATAAGGCAATTCGACAACATCGTCTCTAACATCACTTCCTGCAATAACTTGGGATTTAGTGATGAGGAACTACCAGAAGAGGGCCCAAATCATAACATGGCATTCAATATTACAGTCAACTACCAGGACGATGCGTTAGCCAGCATACTGGTAGATACCAGATCGGCTCTAAATGTTATGCCAAAGTCTACATTGATGCGATTATCATACCGAGGATCTCCGATGAGATCCAGTGAGGTCACCGTTAAAGCATTTGACGGATCCCAAAAAATAGTTAGCGGCGAAGTCGACCTTCCCATAACTATCGGTCCTCACACTTTCCAAGTCACGTTCCAGGTCATAGACATCCGGGAAACATACAGTTGCTTATTAGGAAGACCTTGGATACATCAGGCTGGGGCAGTCACTTCGACACTTCACCAGAAGCTGAAGTTTGTCAAGAATGACCAACTTGTCACAGTCTGCGGAGAGCAAGCCTTGATCGTGAGTAACTTATCATCATCCACTTATGTAGAACCAGAGGAGGTTGTTGGAACTCAGTTCCAAGCCCTTTCAGTGGGCAATAACGATCAATCAGAAAAAGGAACCTCGATTTCCTCGTACAAAGATGCTCTCGAAGTGATCAAAAATAACAATGCAAAAGGATGGGGACAACTTGTCATTCCCACTGATAACAAAATAAAGAAGGGTCTTGGCTTTTCCTCAACCTGTACCCAGGCTGCTACCAACAACGAAAGTCTTCATCCCATTCAGGACTTCTTCCATAGTGGAGGTTTCCTTCACCCAGTGCCTCAAGGAGTGCATACCATCAATGAAGGTGATTCCTCTGATACAGAGGAAGAATGGAAATCCTATCTCAACGAGGATGGTTACATGCCTCAGGGAGAGGGGCATACACCATTTTGCTATCCTGCATAGAGTCCGAGATTTATACCAAGGTCGAACGTCAAAATGATATATGGAGATTGTGATCCGGAAGGGTGTCGTGCTCCACTGAACTCATTAGAGGAGGACACTCTGATGAAAGATAACTTTGACTACTATGGCCCAATGGATGGCATGCCAATATGGCATCCGTACTTAGGAGACTCGGGGCAGGAAAACCAGCCGAACAATGAAAATCCGTTAAGCATCATTGAAAAGAATACATGCATCCCCACCATTTCATGGGATACACACTCAGGATATTCCGAAAATGCCCAGCATGACGATGAATTTGCAAAGCTTGCAGGACAACAGTTCATCAGCTACGCTTTTCCCTAGGTCAACGTCATCGAGATGGATGACTCCTCCAGTTCCAAAGAAGTATGGGACACTCTGGGACAACCAAGTGGAAAATACGACTTCTTGGTCAAATACACCGCTCCTGAAAGCTCTCGTATCAGGCTCAAAGACATCCATCCAACTGGATGGGGAGATATGACTGAGAGTATGAATACTGTGTAAGATACAGCTGAAGAATCCTCCTACGACAACTCTACCTGGGAGACAGATTTCAATGATCCTGCTCCACCAGAAATCAGCGTCAGTTCTGAAGATAAGCCAAGAAAAAAGGTGCCAGACTTTGTGACTCACCGAGGAGTTCGCCGCCAATGGGTCGCTGTCGATGATCCGAAGATCGTTCATAAGTCTAAGTAATTGTCGTCTTTATCTTAACCTTTCACCCTGCCCAGGTGAAACGGATGTTTTGATAGGGCTCACCTTCTGTAAATATCCCTCTTCGCTTTGCCCAAAGCGACTGAGTTTTGTTTTATAGGGCTGTAATTTCAAGAATCGACAAAATCATAAATAAAATAACGTCGTTCTGTAATTTCCGCATTTATTGCTATTTTCTTTTTTTGCTTTTTCAGAAAATGGTAATCCTAAAAACAACAAAAAAATAAAAACAAGCAGTTTTTCAGAAAAAAACACTGCACACACTCTTGTATTTCTCTTTCCCTTCTAAACACAAATCATCACGTCATGCAGATTGCTTGTTTTAAACCCTATTGAAACATACGATCCGATGCCTTTTTCCAACTTTGGATTCCCGGTATTTGAGGCTAAAGAAGAATATGATAAAGAAATTCCAGAGGAGATCTCCCGATTACTCAGACAAGAGGAAAGGTCCATTGAACCTCACAAAGAACCGTTGGAAACGGTCAACTTGGGTTCAGGAAAAGAGAGCAAAGAAATCAAGATTGGGGCACTGCTCAGTCCGACTGTCAAAGAAAGTTTGAAAAAGCTTCTCAAAGAATTTCCCGATGTATTCGCTTGGTCCTATCAGGATATGCCAGGGTTGGATACCAGCATCGTGGAGCATCATCTACAGTTAAGGTCAGAGTGTCCGCCAGTAAAACAAAGGTTGAGACGGGCTCATCTAGACATGGCCATCAAAATCAAAGAGGAAGTACAGAAACAGATCGACGCGGGTTTTCTCACCACATCAGAATATCCTCAATGGTTAGCCAACATAGTACCAGTTCCGAAAAAGGACAGAAAGGTCAGAATGTGCATAGACTACAGGGATCTGAACAAAGCCAGTCCAAAGGATGACTTTCCCTTACCACACATTGACATGCTGGTAAATAGTACAACAAAGTTCAAAGTATTCTCCTTCATGGATGGATTCTCGGGCTATAATCAAATCAAAATGGCGCCGAAAGATATGGAGAAAACTTCCTTCATCACCCCATGGGGCACCTTTTGTTACAAGGTAATGCCGTTTGGCTTAAAGAACGCCGGGACGACCTATCAACGGGCCATGACTACTCTGTTTCATGACATGATACACAAAGAAATCGAAGTGTATATCGATGATATGATTGCAAAATCTAAGACAGAGGAAGAGCATGTGACCCACCTGTCAAAATTATTCGAGCGGTTGAGAAAGTACAAACTCTGCTTAAATCCCAACAAATGCACATTCGATGTCCGGTCGGGGAAACTGCTAGGGTTCATCGTCAGCCAGAAAATAATTGAGGTTGATCCTGACAAGGTCAAGGCCATTCAAGAAATGCCTTCTCCAAAGACTGAAAAACAAGTCAGAGGATTCCTGGGATGTTTGAATTACATTTCCAAATTTATATTCCTCGTGACCGCGACGTGTGCGCCGATTTTCAAACTACTCAAAAAGAATCAGGACTGCGTTTAGACAGAAGAATGTCAAGCCGCCTTTGACAGTATCAAGGAATACCCGTTGAACCCACCTATTCTATCACCTCCAGTGGAAGGAAGACCATTGATCATATACCTAACAGTCTTGGAAGACTCAATGGGTTGCGTACTTGGCCAACAAGATGTAACAAAAAGGAAAGAGTTTGCCATTTACTATTTGAGCAAGAAGTTCACGGACTGTGAAACTCGATACACTATGCTCGAGAAAACTTGTTGTGCTTTGGCTTGGGCAGCCAAACGTCTTCACCAGTATATGATTCGCCACACTACTTGGTTAATCTCAGAAATGGATCCAATCAAGTACGTCTTTGAAAAGCCTGCTCTCACCGGAAGAATCGCCCGTTGGTAAATGTTGTTATCAGAATACGACATAGAGTACCATGCTCAGAAAGCCGTCAAGGGAAGTGTTTTAGCTTATCATTTGGCTCATCAACCGATTTACGATCAGGAATTGGTCGGATTTGACTTTCCAGACGAAGATGTCATGTATTTGAAAATGAAAGATTGCGATGAACCGCTACCCAGTGAAGGGCCAGAACCAGGTTCCCAATGGGGACTAATCTTTGACGGAGCTGTCAATCATTACGGAAATGGAATTGGGATAATCATCATAACACCTCAGGGTACCCACATTCCTTTCACTGCCAGACTAACATTCAAGTGTACAAACAACGAGGCCGAATACGAAGCTTGTATCACGGGTCTCGAAGAAGCGATCGAATTAAGGATCAAGCACTTGGATGTATACGGCGACTCAGCCCTGGTTATCAATCAGATCAAAGGATATTGGAACACATACCAATCAGGACTGATTCATTACAAATACTATGCGAGAAGGTCGTTACCATTCTTCAACATAATCAAATTTCATCACATTCCTCGTGAGGAGAATCACATGGCTGACGCACTAGCCACTCTCTCTTCCATGATTAGTGTAGGTCAATGGAACGACTTACCTAAGATCGACATAATGTGCCTTGAAAGGCCCGGTTACATCTTCGCGATCGAAGCAGTCATAGACGACAAACCTTGGTATCACGATATCAAATGCTTCCTTCAGAAACAGGAGTACCCACCTGGGGCATCCAGAAAAGATAGAAAGACCCTCAGAAGGCTAGCAGGCAACTTCTTCCTGAGCGGTGATACACTCTATAAGAGAAATTTCGACATGGTCCTGCTCTGATGTGTAGACAAGCCAGAAGCAAACATGCTGATAAAAGAAATTCATGAAGGATCCTTTGGCACTCATGCCAACAGACACACAATGGCGAGAAAAATTCTGAGAGCAGGGTACTATTGGTTGACAATGGAATCTGATTGCTACAAGTACATGAGGAGGTATCACAAGTGTTAAATATACTCTGATAAAATTCATGTACCGCCAACGTATCTCAAAGTTCTTTCTTCTCCATGGCCTTTTTCCATATGGGGAATCGACATGATTGGCATGATTTAACCCAAGGCTTCAAATGGACATCAGTTCATCCTGGTAGCCATTGACTACTTCACCAAGTGGGTCAAAGCAGCATTATACACCAATGTAACCCGACAAGTGGTGGTCCGATTCATCAAAAACGATCTCATTTGCCGTTATGGTGTGCCAAGCCAGATCATTACGGATAATGGATCCAACTTGAACAATAAGATGATGAAAGAGTTGTGCGCTGAGTTCAAGATCGAACACCATAACTCATCTCCATACCGACCCAAGATGAACGGAGAGGTATAAGCGGCTAATAAGAACATCAAGAAGATTGTTCAAAAGATGGTTGTAACCTACAAAGACTGGCACGAGATGCTACCCTTTGCTCTTCATGGTTATCGCACATTTGTCCGCACTTCAACAGGGGCAACCCCCTTCTCTCTAGTATATGGCATGGAAGCAGTGCTCCCCATAGAAGTAGAGATCATATCAATCCAGGTATTGATGGAAGCTAAGCTAACAGAGGCTGAATGGTGTCAAAGTCGACACGACGAACTGAATCTGATCGAAGAAAAGTGAATAAAGGCTCTATGCCACGGTCAGTTGTATCAACAGAGAATGAAGAAGGCGTTTGACAAAAAGGTTCAACCTCACGTCTTCAGGAAAGGAGACCCCGTGCTCAAGAAGATACAATCATTTCTCACTGATTCCCGGGGCAAGTGGACCCCAAATTATGACGGCCCCTATGTGGTCAAGAAAGCTTTCTCAGGCGGTGCCTTGAGACTCAGAACCATGGATGGAGAGGAATTTGCCTACCTCACAAACGTTGACGTAGTCAAGAAATACTTTGCCTAAATAAAAAAAAATGTCTCGGTGGATTTAAAACCCGAAAAGGCGGTCCAGGAAAAAATTAGAGACATAATAAAAAATCATCCTGGTGGATTGGAAACCTCAAAAGTACAGTCCAGGCAAAAATTTGGGATAATGGCAAGTAACTACATCCAACGAAGGGGCAAATCCCTCAGCAGCAGTTACACCATCCATCAGAAATCTCGATCAAGGTCATCTTCGACAGAAGCTCAGGATGCCCAGAATTCAAAGTTGGTAGAAGGATAGTGGTCGTTATGTTTCAATGTAGCCCTTTTCCCTTAAATTACCATTTTCTAACTTTGTAAATACTCTATGGAATCACGCACTTGGCTGATTTCCATCCTATCAATAAAATTAGAGCCCTTGTGCTTTTGTTCATAATTCTTATTTGTTTTAGCTGTACAGAACGACATTTTAACATGATTAATGATTCTTGAAATAAAAAAAAAATGAATTTACTTGTAAAACTTTTTCTGCGTTTAAAATAAAGATGGCAATTTCTTTTAACTGTTAAACATCGAAAGAACATCGATCGCTTCTCCAGAAGTAATTGAACCTCAAAGTGCAAAATCAAAGTACTCCTTCTAAGCCAGTACGCCTGAATGAAGGATCAACCGTGTCAGAGATCGTGTTTCATCTGACATCCCTGACAGAGTTCTTATCTCTTAAGCCCGACCAACGTTGTTCCTCACTGGGACAATCTCTCCTAAGCAAGGCAGAATTGCTATCTTGAACCCGTGATACTTTTCATTCCCCGTAGTGGCCAAGTATCCAGCCATGTTCATTTATTAGTCTGTATGTCGCGTCAGTTTTGTCAGCATAAACATACATACATTATGCATTATTGATTTACATTCATATTCATATTGCATCACTATCACTCTAGTCAGTTTTGTTCCCTAATAATGAAAGTCCTCTCAATCGAGTTGTCAGTTCTTCCCCTGTCAGGGGATGTCACGTCTGAACAATCGATCCTCTAGTTTATTTCTAGATTGAAGTTGGTCCCTTGGCCACTTTGATAACTTGAACCTCTGAAAAGCCAGAGAACCTTCGACCAACGTCACTCTTCGCCGTTAAAGATGATGTCTTTGCTTTCCCGGGTTAAGGAAAATCCCCAAGGAAAGCCTCTTAAACAAAACTCCGCGGATGAAAAGGTCATCGGCACCTAAAAATTGGATTACATCAAATGGCATTTCTCCAGGAAAATTCGGCGAGAAGTTTGAGGAAAACCGCTACGAATAGCGTCCCTTGTCAAAAAAGTTTATTGACAAAAGAAACTGAGACCAGTTCCTTGGTAGGAAACCCGAATGCACCCCGAATGCATCAAAATTTTGGGTATTCCGATATTTAATCCTTATGTACCCCGAATGCCCGAATACCTTCGCCATTCACACCTTCGGGTCCAAGAAGATTAAATAGGGGCATCTGTCATATCCCAAATTTTGACCACTGAGATTTCCCATCATTGTGCAAATCATCATCACAATATGGATGTACCTTCATGCCTCATCAATCTCCTCAAGGATTGTTGAGCATTCACTACAATCAGAGCTTAGGGTTTCAAGCCCTCTCAGAGCCTTAGACAAAGGATCAATCAAGAAATGACATGATCTTCAACTTGTCTAACCTCTCAAACACCCACAAAGGATCAGGAGGACTCCCACATCAAGAATCAAGCACAAGGTTGCAGCATTCCCAGTGGATTAAGCCTCAAGATCCCTAGTGTCACCAAATTAGGGTTTTTGGTCGACCAAGGCCTCTAGATGGAAATTTTCCTCTAGGCATGATCCAATGCTTCAAAGCATAACTTAAGATACTCCAAAGGACTCATGGACCCAATCATCAAGTCAATTTAGCCTCAGGGGATGCATTCACCAAAAATCAGGAATTAGGGTTTCGTGGCCTAATTCACCCCTAAGTTTACTTTTGGGACAAAACATGAGTCAAGACCTCAAGATATGATTTGAGTGTCTCTAACACACTACATTGATCCATTTGTAACAATGAATTGATCCAAGAAAATTGATCAACAAGTTTCAATTTCATCAGGATCACAATTAGGGTTTTGAGGGAAAAGTCAACTGAACCTTTGACTTTTGACTCAGGCATGCTCCCAAATCTTGGGACATGATTCAATACACCCTATAACACCCATGGAACATGTCCATCAAGTTTGATTTAGGTCAAGGACTTGATTTCATGGAGGATCGCACAGTTTGGAATTCATCTAGTAAAAAGTCAACTGTGCACAAAAATCAAAGTTTGACTTTTTGAGATTTTTCATATTTATGGTTCTTTAACCCTAAAATGATGTTAATGTGTGATTTGAATTATCATTCATCAAGAAAAATCAAAGAAAATGCAATAACTTGTAAAAGGGGTAACCATAAAAAACTTAGAATTTTTCTAAGTTATTGAACAAAGTGGCTAGGGTACCAACTTCCAAGGATCATAACTTGAGATCCAAGCAACCATTTGGGCTGATCCAAAGATGGATTCGTAGCTCTCATGGCATACTTTAAAAGTGTCAACTACACCTCATTCCAATTCATCATGGATTTTAAGTTATGGTTGGATCAAAATGGCTGAAAACATGAAATGTCACTTTTTCCAACACTTGGTGAAATTTTCACTAAGTCAGAATCTGTTTCACTTTTTCCAAAAAGTAAGGGAAGTTTTCACTTGGA
The DNA here is from genome assembly GCA_022829125.1 of Lathyrus tuberosus. Lineage (NCBI taxonomy): Eukaryota > Viridiplantae > Streptophyta > Magnoliopsida > Fabales > Fabaceae > Lathyrus > Lathyrus tuberosus. The sequence continues at coordinate 5,319,586 of JALAZF010000231.1, read as the reverse complement.
TCCAAAAAGTGTCAAGACAAACTATGATCACACATATGTTGTATCATATGAGAGATTTCCAAAATGGCCAAGAACCCCATCAAACTCAACCTGAGCTAAGAGTTGTGACAATGGCAACATGCCTTGCTGCAATTGTCATAACAAGGCAGATTTGTGCATTTTGCTCGATTTGGGCAATTTGTTCAAATGACAAACAAGTTTATCCATCTGAACACCTCAGGGGGAGACCAAGGAGGGACAAACACTGATCCATCATCCTCTCAAGTCCTTGGAACTAAAAATAGCATGTCAAACCTAGAAAACCCTAAAGAGGGAACAAGACTCCAATTTTGTTTTGGAGCATTCAATGGATGCACCAAGGTGGCATCGACTGAGCCTTTTCCAACTGAATTCAGTCAAGGATGATCTCTAAACTAGGGAACCAAAGGCCTGTGCTCTAACCTCTAGTCAATGGCTAGAAGAGACTTGGATTCCTATTGATCAACATTTGCCAAACCTCTGCAGCAGTTGCCATTCAGTATTGCTTGCAAAACAAACTTGCTCTACTATAAATAGAGCTCATTTGTGCTCAGATTAAGTACATCAAAGCCATCAAACATATGTTTTCCTCAAAATCTCTTTCTCTAGGCAAAAATGCCTTCTTTAGCAAGGTAACTCTGAGTTTTTGAGTTAGAGAGCAGTTCCATCACAGCTCATGATCCAAACACATCCCATATGTCATATCTAAGCTGTCCAACCTCTCACAAGTGACCTGTAACACCAAAATCACAAAGTCCCCTCTCAAAACCTCAAAATTGGACTTTTTTGCATTTTTCAAGCCATGTCTTGATTTAGTCACTTTCCAAACCAGATAAAACCTCAAACACACTCCAAATAACATCCTTGAATTGTCCCAAATGGTTCCCCACATCTGGAACACCATTTAAGAGAGTTGCTATTTTGGTCACTTTTGCCCCTTTTGCAAGAAAGGGCCAGTTTCCATTCCTGAGATTTCCAGCTGATTCCAATCATCCTAAAAACTTCAAAGGAGCCATTTTAGGGTGTTCAAAGCATCAAAACATTTCTGGAACAAAGCCCTTGACAGATTGCCCAAAAAGCTCCTAAAGAGGTAAGCATCTCAACTTGAACTCTTTAAAATATGCATTGCTTTGAGGTCCACTGATCATGCACATCTCATACATGTTATATATGTTGTGTTTGAACCAATTCATCATGTAATTCATGCCTGTAATAAGAGATAGCACAGAAAATGAAAATCATGGCCTATTTCAAAACCACTATCGGGTTTTGAGGAGGATTTAGTTTCTGAAAAAACTACCACCACCATTGGATTCCTTGTGAAATTCTGGGCCAGATACATATAAATTTTGTCTCAATCCATGGAGAAATAAGAACGTTACAAGCTTCACGTTTTTGGCAAAAACCTTGCCTTGCCTTGCCTTGGCCAGGACAAAAACAAGGCAAGCCTTGTATATTTGTGGCTGGGGTTTGATACACGGATGTACCACCACCCCAGTGGTAGGACGCGCGCACTACACACAAGAGGTATGGGGTTCGAATCCCCCTCGCCCCAGATCCTCTTTTTTACCACTTTTTCCTATTTTTATCATTTTTCATATTATTTTTAAATGATTTGGAAAATTAATAACTCTCTCAATTTTAATTATTTTTGGTTGGTTCTTTTAGCAAAAAATCACAAAACTGTTAAAATATTTTATTCCACAAAAAATCAGATTTATATTAATTATTTAATATGGTTGATATTTTTGTAAATAAATTCATTTTTTATTGTTTTCAAACCTTTTAAAAAATGAATATTCACCTTGAAAAATCAAAACCAAATGAGTTTTAATTCATCTTGTGATTAAAACCTCATTTTTCAAGCCTTAACCAAAAATCACAAGTTGTTTATTCAAACTTATTTGGTATTTTTATCATTTTTATTAATTTTCTTTGAATAATTACTTCAAAAAATGATGAAATTAGGGTTTTGTTGATTATCATCCTAAACCAATCTTTTGCAAACTTTTTGGGCCTCTAATAGAGTGTAAGACCCAACCACCTTTTAACCAAAACCTTTTTGGGCCTCAGATATTGTATAAGTCCCTCTGTGTTAAAAGAAAAATCTCGGCGCGATCGCCAGTTCAAAATCAAATCATTTGGGCCTACCCTCGTGTTATAAGCCCCATTTCTTTTCTTTAAATTCCTTTGGGCCTCTAATAGAGTGTAAGACCCACCCCTTCGTACATAAGACCTTTCTTTGGACCTCAGTGTATTGTATAAGTCTCGATACCGTCAGAAATTCCGGCACGATCGCCATTTTCAAACAAACCAATTGGGCCTCTCCTCGAGCTATAAGTCTCATTCTTTTTTCTTAAAATCTTTTGGGCCTCTTGAGAGAGTGTAAGACCCATCCCTTTGTACAGAAAACCTTTTTGGGCCTCAGTCACTTGTATAAGTCCCTGTAAAAATTCATAACGACGATGTGATCACTGTTAAAATTTGGGCCTCTCCTTGAGCTGTAAGCCCCAACAATCTCTTCAAAGCACTTTCTCCTTTGATTTTGAATCCAAATATATAGTTTTTATCAAAACTTTCTTTAATTTCTTTGTTGAACAACTAACAAAACAGCATGGAAGCTCTACAACGGGTAAGTGTTTATCCGCTTTCATTTACCGCTTTCATATATATAACTGTATTGTGGGGTTGTTTCACTGTAAGTCTTCTTTCACATACTTTTATATACTTGTCACATATCCATAGTGTAATACTAGTATATTTATATAGAGTTTTCCCCGACAACTACGTCTAGCACTAGGTAAAGCCCCGTTGGTCACTCTTAAATACAAACAAAACTAGATCCCCCGTAGGATTCCAGATACAGTCTTCCCTCCTCTTGGGGTTAAACAATATGGAACAAAGAGAAAGGAAGTATTCTCGATGAACCTTTTCTCAGACTGTTACCCTTAGAAATTGTCAAAGAAACTCTAACTCCCCAGAGATGATCTTTTCTCTGTGAATGGCATCTCTTGAGTTTCTTCCAAATTCTCGAACTTTCCTGGAATGATCTCTTCTCTGTGAATTGCATTTCTTGAACTTCTCTTGGTTTGGGGGCCCACAGGCTTCCTAAAAGCATCCCCGCCTCCTCTTGGGCGTTGTACAAGGACCCTTCAGCTTCTTAGAAGTTCTCATGCCTTCTCTTGGGCTTAATACAAGGATCCTGACGACCTCTTAAAGGTATATGACAAAACTTAGTCATCCTTTGCTAGAGCAGTCTTTCCAGTGTTGAAACTCCAACCATTTTAGGGTTAACACTCATCCCTTAATGCCCGTGCCTCTTCTTGGGCAACATACAAAAGATAAAACTCTAGACTTGGACAGTCTAAGCCCCTTGAGTCTCAAAGACATTCTCAAGTTTCTTTTAAACATAGGAAGAAACCCCGGTCTCTCTCATGAGAGTTCCCCACACTTGGACCTGCTTCGGGATCTCAATAATCCTCAACAGTAAGACAACCTCCTCTTGGGCTTTGTACAATGATTCTACCCGGAGGAGCTAACCTTTTCAGACTCTCTTGTTGAGTCCCTCACCTTCTCATACTCTCTTATTGAGTCGACCCTTTTAGCCTCTGTCTTGGGCTTTGTACAAGACACATATAAAACACTCTCTTGTTGAGTATAAACGACTCTCTTGTTGAGTCAATCTCCTTTTAGCCTCAATCTCGGGCTTCGTACGAGACAGCAAATCACTCTCTTGTTGAGTATAAAAGACTCTCTTGTTGAGTCAATCACCCCTTTTAGCCTCTGTCTTAGGCTTTGTACAAGACATATATAAAACACTCTCTTGTTGAGTATAAAGAACTCTCTTGTTGAGTCAATCGGCCTTTTTTAGCCTCCGTCTTGGGCTTCGTACATGACAGATAAAACTCTCTTGTTGAGTCAAACCTTTTTTTAGCCTCCGTCTTGGGCTTTGTACAAGACACACAAAAACATTCTCTTGTTGAGTGTACCTTTTCAGCCTCAGTATTAGGCCTCGTACAAGACAGAAAGAACATTTTCCCCAGAAAAGTCAAACTTTCAGCCTCCTCTTAGGCTTTGTATAAAGAAATCCCCGATTGAGTCAATTAACCTTTTAGCGTCAACCTTGTGCTTCGATCAAGGCACACAAAAATCAACAATCCCTCTTTAGAGATGACAAATTCTCTTTCAGACAAAACCTTTTAGCTTCACATCTTGGGCTTTAAACAAGATATAAATCACCTTTAGCTTCAATCTTGGGCTTTGAACAAGACACCAAAACATTTCTTTCCTCCCATAGAATAGGAGGAACTACGATCGCTCTGATTTCCTTGTTTCGTTAAACGGGAATACGTAGGCATAAGATTGCAAAATCTTAGTGAGTACACTAAGCAAACACTCTAGGTCCAGTACCATTATACTAACCAAAAACATCCAGCACCTTACCAAAAGCCTCATAAATAATCCAGACCCGTGTATTCTTAAGCAAATAACCCTAAAGAAGAACCCCCCCCTTTTGATAGCATTTGTAAACCAACAGTTTTGACTGTTTAACCTCAGTTTGCAAGCAGGGTTAATTGGAGACATCTATTTCCCTTCCTTAATCAGCTTAACAGGATAAAAAATGAATCGAACTGTAGTACCAAAGAAATAGTGATTCGAAACCACAAAAACCGCGCTACAATTAGTAGCTGATTAATTGTGGATTAATTTTAGTTAGGACTTTGATTAATTAGGAGTAGATTTAATCTTAGTTCTAATCTCGTTGAAGTTTTGATTAATCTTATTTGGACTAATGAGTTGTCTTGGTGCAGATGGTGCTTAGTCCCTGGTATCATTTGGACCATTTCTGGATATTAATTATGGTTATCTTGGTTGTTTACCCTGGATGATAGTTGCTTACACTTGATGCTTGTTAAATTCTGACATTGTTTGAACTTGACGTTAGATGCTTGACTACTGGACTTAATTACTTGTTGAAATTACCTGGTAGCTTCGAGGCTTGAGCTTGTTGCGCGCTTTGAAGAGGCAACGGACCTTCTCCGTTAGGTACCACTTGCAACCTTGTATGAAGCATGCTTAGGGTTTAGAAATTCTGCTTGAAACTTGTTGTTGATTGAGGAGTTTTCACTCCTGGTTGTATACTTGGCTTGGTGCTAATTCATTGATATTGTGTTGTTGTTTATCTTACTTTGTGATGGACGAAGAGTCACTCAACTTCCTTATAGTTGAGATCACGACATCGTTTCATCTTGTGGTTGACGAAGAGTCACTCAACTTCCTCATAGCTGAGATCACGATATCGTCCATTTCTGTTACATTTTTCTATTGGAGGATGAGGAGTCACTCAGTTTTGTTTCTTGGATGAGATCACGACATCGTTCATTTTGTGATTGAGTTGCTTCATGTTTACTTACTGATTGCTTTGTATTCACTTGATCCCTTAGGATTCCTAGCTCCACTTAATTTCTGATTAAGTTAGAGGTAGGAGAGACATTAGGCTTTCAATCCGTACATGACAACATTAGGTAGGTTCCCCTCTTGATCCTGACCATAAGACCATTTTGCATGATAACGTGTAGGACCGAGTTTCCCGTAGACCTTCTATGAGTCTTTTCTCTCGCACCCGTGCGATCGAGATCCCATTTTCCCGTAATTGCGTGAACTATGGAAGCTCTAATTCCTCTCTCCTGTACGATTCAGGATACGTAGGCACGAGATGCGATATCTTGGCGAGCACACTAACAACTAACTTCCCCTTTTCTCTCGCACCCGTGCGATCGAGACGTCAACCAACCTGTTAATCGAACCTTTTCTCTCGCCCTAGTGCGATCGAGACTCTTTCACCAAACAAAAAAAACCGACCCGTAAGTCGAACTACGACTGCTCTGACTTCCTCTCTCCCCTTCGATTGAGGATACATAGGCACAAGACGGCGATGTCTTGGCGAGCAAACTTCCTCCATAACCCCGTAGTTTTCCGAACTATGCTGACTCTGACTTTCCCACTCCCGAGGGAATACGTAGGCCTAGGACGGCGATGTCCTATCAAGTCACCTTTTCTTTTCTTTCCTTGTTCCCCATTCCTTTGTTGTTCCCGCTAGCAGTTAAGCTTCAGATACTTACACCATTTAATCAGAACAACAAGCGTGGATCCCATCGAGTACGATGGACGTGAGGGGGTGCTAATACCTTCCTCTCACGTAGCCGACTCTCGAACCCAGACTATGGTTGCGATGACCACATATTTCCCTTTGTTGAGGTTTTCTTCGATCGTTTCCTTTCCTTGCGTCAGGATAAATAACGTTCACTGGCGACTCTTCTGTCCTTCCTGCCGGTTGATTTTCGGATTGCGATAGCTGAAGACTCTGCTGGGGACTCTGGTTACCTAAGCAAGTCAATCCTAGTGCCTGTTTGTTTTTTATTGTTTGGTGTTTATCTGTATGCTTTACCTGTTTTATTTATGGCTTTTATTGCATGTTTACCACTTTTATCGCATTAGTTGCTTTACATTCATTATTGCTATATATACTAGACTATGTTGGACTGTTGTTTTCTTTGGTGGGATGAGTGTTTTGAGAGATAAGCCCACTACTCAGGCTTGATTATACACACAGGATCTAGAGTGGATAGTCGTGTCGCTCGCGTGGTGGTGACCACGCGTAGTTTTCACGAGACCCACAGCTAGATGAGGTTCCTGTATGAGATATCTGATATTGCATCTTGATGTAGGTCATTGGATGTTCCCATGGTGGGCTGTCGACTCTGGTGACAATTCCCGAGGACTCAGTTGAGGCACTCCTCCCAAGGGGCGATAACGGAAGACCAGAAATGGCAAACCCATTACACTTCTTGATCTGAGGACCCGAAGCTGAAAACTTGTCATTGGATGACCTTTTTTTGAGGGGAATCAGTTGAGGCCTCCTCGGTTGATGATGATGCCTAACTAGAAATGGTAAACGTATCATCATTTCTCGACCTGAGAGTCTGTGACGCTGAGGATCCTTGGTTTTAGAACCCACATGTGAGAAGGGATTGGTGTTTACAGGTTTCCAGGAAACCTTGACCTCCAACCTACCCGGTATTCTGGTTTCTTATCAGTGTGGACTTATCATCCTGGTATTCTGGTATTCCAATTATTCCGGCACTCCCATTATTCTTGTATTCTGATTAATCTGGTATTCTGATTATTTTGGTATTCTGGTATTTCGATATTCTGATTATTCTGGCATTCTAATTATGCCGGTATTCTAGTATTCTGGCATTCTGGTATTCTGATTATTCGATATTTTGGTATTCCAGTATTCTCTTTAGAGCAGACTTATGAACTTATACAGTCATCAGCACAACAATTATTCATAATATATGGAAGCTTTGATCCCATGTCTATTGCATTCATAACATTGCATTGCATCTTGCATCATTTTGCATATCTTCCTCCAGGCCAGAACAGTGAGCTCATCCATCCTTTGCCCACTACATGCAGTTGATTTCCCTACTTTCGTATTGGACTTGAATCAGTATATCCTGGAAGAATCATAAACTTGGGAGAACATAATCATTTTGGGACTAGGGCCGATGATGAATTGATGAAAAATCAGTTGGATCAACTTATGGAGGCTATGGCAGCCACAAGGAGAGATGCCAATATTCAGAGAACTGAGAATGTCATTCCCCCTCCGGTGAACAATGTTGCTCAAGCTCAGTCGGTGCAGATCCCTGCTAAGAATTAAGTTATACAAGAACGTCCCATTGTCCGAGGTGGACATTCATCTTCTCTTGATGCTGCAGACTATCAGAGTTTTGCATTTTTTGTGCCAGATTTCCAAGGGGTAGTTCCAAAGATGAATCCTAAGAATTGACGATCTGTTGAGTTTATGGAGAGATATTGTGTGTTAGACGAGAGGCTTATAGCCCTGGAGAGGCGTGATACTCTTGATTTGAATGCTTCGATCATGTGTTTGGTGTCTGGCCTTGTAATGCCTCCAAAGTTCAAGACACCGAAGTTTGAGAAGTATAAAGGGATAGTTGTCCAAGGCAACACTTGGTGATGTTTTGTAGAAGAATGACCTCTTATGTCCATAATGACAAGCTCATGATTCACTATTTCCAGGACAGTCTGAGTGGGGCAGCATTGAGTTGGTACATGCAGTTAGAAGGTTGTTGCATCCAATCATGGTAAGATCTAGCCAATGCCTTTGTGAAGCCATACAGTTATAATCTTGACATGGCTCCCAGTCGCATGCGGTTGCAAGGTTTATCTTAAGCAGATAATGAATCTTTCAGAGGGTATGCTCAGAGATGGAGAGAGTTAGTTGTTCGTGTTCAAACACCACTTATAGACAGAGAATTGGTTGATCTATTTATGGACACTCTGCAAGGCCCGTATTGCGATAAGAAGATTGGCAATGGGGCATCAAACTTCTCTGACTTAGTAATAGTTGGAGAAAGCATCGGGAGCCTGCTCAAGATTGGAAAGATCCAAGATGCCTCGAGTATCCAAGCTAGTGAAAGTGCATCCGTTGTTAGTTCTCAAGAAGAATGGGTGGAAGAAAATAGTTTCATCCAGGAATATCCACTACCACATTCTCAGCGTTCAGGCATATCAACTGTTCAGAGTTCGAAATCTTCTGGGTTTTTGTATCAGATGCCATTTTCTCCACAGGGACAATATCTTTCTCCAATCAGGGACCTCCTCAGAATCAACGGTCATATCACTGTCAGCCGCGTCAGCACGCCCGACAAAGACCAAGGAAGCCAGAGAGGCATTTCACTCAATTGCCAACGTCGTACAGTCAGATGTTGCCAAATTTGATTAGAGGTGGACTTATAGTGCTAAAGAGGATAGATTCAGTAATTTCTCCGTACCCACCGAGTTTTGATGCCAACGCCCGTTGTGACTATCATGTTGGGGCACAGGGGCATTCAACTGAAGACTGTAAGGTACTCAAGAGAAAGACTCTGACACTTCTTGACTCTAATATGTTCTCATTCACGCCTCTGGGTATTCAAATCAACAATTCTCCTTCATCCTATCAGGTGGCTTCATCAGCCATGTCATGGAAGAAGTCACTGAGAGCAGTTGTGCAGATGATTATCAGACTGACTTGGACGAGCAATTCTGAAGATGGCTAGTCCAGTAGCAAATCAAGCTTGGAAAGCCCAGTTTCCCGAAGCTGGCAATCATTATATCATGTCATTTCTTTGCATTTGTAGTTTCTTTTCTGTTAAAGTGTAAACTCATTTATAAAACTCATATGTTTTTAATTGATAATGATAATGAAAAGAATATGCATGTTTTGATTAAATTCATTCGTGTTCACTCATAATTTTTTATCGATATCATATGCTTGTTTAAGCAAGATCCGAGGGAGGATGACGAAATTGAAAGACGCAAAACTTCTTATTGTATGCTTTTGAACAAAACCATGCTGATGATGTACATGCATTGTTTCAACTCCCTAAACACCGGAGACATAAGGAAGTTAATCACTTGTAAACCCTGTTGAGCCTAGTAGTAGGAGTTTCTTTCTGAAAATGAAAAACCCTCAATCTTAACCCGGGGCAGGGTAGTCGTCAGTTAATTTGACCGAGCGTTAAAATTTCAAAAGGAGTGTCCCATTCAAGGATCAATTGCATCTATGGTTATCCCTCACCAACCGGAGAGTGAGACAGTCACAACCCTTTCAAACAAGTCAGACAAGCCAGTGTCACGCGATTTGTTCAAAAGAAAAAGAAACAAAAAAAGATTCAAAAGAAAGCCCGCTAAGTTGAAACTTGAAAACATGTGACTTAGGCAAAAGTTAGGGCATCCCGCTGGACATCAAAATCGAAAAGGATTCAAAAGAATCAGTCCAGGAAAAAATCAGGGAAATCAAAAACAAAAGAACGAAAAGCAAAAAGGGTTACAAAATAAAAATCCTAGAGTAAAGAACAAAGTCGTGTGACCACAGACACCAAAGACGAAAGGGGTGGCTGTCACTCTGAAAACCGGGTGGGTTCCTTTTATCCTCCTACCATCCATTCACCTTTTTGAAAGGTGAGCGCATGTGTCGAGTTAGCTGAACGTAGGACTGGAGAACATCAAGGAGAATGGGTGGGTTAAAACAAAACTTTGAGCCTTATATATTTTTTTTCTTAAACCGTGAACCAGTCCACGTTACAACCTTTAAAAGACCTAATTGAAGCAGGGTTGTTTTGAAAGCATACTTCAGTAAGATCGCGTCAAATCTGACTCCTAAAAGGTTTTTCTTACCATTCATGTTGGTATCGATGTGACATTCTGATCAGTGATTCATTCACTATATGTCACAATAATTTTCCAGTGAACAGACTTGGATTTTAAAACTGTCATATGCATTAAATTAAAATGATCTTTTCAAAAGAAATTGTTTTACTTGCGAGTAAGTAATTGATATCAGGAAAGTTTCTGCAATGGAAAGATTGACCAAGATAAGATGCAAAGTGCCCGAGTACTCCGTTGAGCAGGGGCAAGTCATCAAATGACCACATAGAAGGGCAATCTGTTCTAAGATTCAGCTAATCTGGGGCAATCAGGTTGAGATTCGACAAATCTCTCGAAGGTCAATTAGTCAGAAGCACTCTTTCACAGATCAGTCAGTCAGGGGCAAAATCATTTCAAGACTCCGTTGAGTAAAAGATTCAGCCAAACCAGGGCAGGCCATCCCGAGAGTAAGAGGTTATCCTTTCCAGAAGGCGATTAATCTGAATCACCTCTCTGAGGTTCAGAATATTGGGGCAGTCCATCTCAAACCATCAGGGTACAGAAGTTTCAGTTTCCTTTCGATATATATTCTTACAGAGATCCCACGAGCTGGGACAAGACAGGTAACAATGGAACGTCTCCATTCTTTTAGAGTTATTCAGGCAAGTTCTATCAACCGTCAAGTTCAAGACTAATTTCGAGAAGTCATGCTAACCATTCCCAAACCTTTCAACTAGAAACCTTATAGCCAGACAAGACACTTTCCAACGCCAGTCTTACTTTACCTACCTCGAAATCACCGGTTGAGCCGTCATATCATTGCATAATCATTGTCATCGCATATCATTTGCATAGAATATCATATCATGAAGCCGTGTACAACCGAACAGAAATTCAAAGCCCAACCTTGCTTGGCATCCTTCCAAAGCCCAACCTTGCTTGGCATCCATCCCAAAGCCCACCTTGCTAGCATTATCCTAAATCCAAAGCCCAACCTTGCTTGGCATCCATCCCAAAGCCCATTTTGCTGGCATCATCCTAAATCTAAAGCCCACCTTGTTGGCATCTTCCTAAATCCTGAAGCCATATCCCTGTTGGCACCCCCTTTAAAGCAAAGCCTAATCCATGTTGGCAACCATCAGAAGCCCAACCTTGCTTGGTACCTCATCCTGAGGCCCATTCCCTATTGGCAATCACCAAAAGTCCAATCCATATTGGCACCTCACTCAAATCCAATCCACATTGGTACCCAGAAAAAAATCTCACCTTTAAAAAAATCAATCACCATCAGGTTTCACTTGTCCTTACCAGCAAAGTCCAATAATACTTGGCACATCCTTCTTTCTCCGGTAGCCCGAGCATACATCGGCATTCAGCAAATAGTAATCATTGCATCCTCAAATTGAATAGAATTTCCATTCCAAATAGAGCATTACGCCATAGAAAAATTCAAACATATGCATTTGAAGCATAAGCCAGGTTTGGATATTCTCGTTGCTAGACGTCCCCCAACAGAAAGTGGTTTAACTTAGGATGTTCAATCTTACTTTATCCCCGGTGAAGTTGCCAATGAACTCGTTCATCTCACTGGTATTCCCCTACAGAGTTGTCTGTTCAGGCTTCTCTTTTCCCCAGCAGAAAACAAGGTAACTGTAGCCCTAAGCAGGTGCTTCAATCAACTCCCAAGGTAGTAAATTTGTCAATCATACTCTTATTGACCTTCATTCCCTAGCAGAGAAGTCTGGCTAGGATTCCATTATCCTCTCAGAGTCGTCCCTCACACCCATCGTCCAAAGTTTGGATGTGTTAATCTTGATAGATTTGTAGACACTCGTCCATGGTCTTTCAACACTCGTCTGTGTTTGTTTTAGTTTCGCCAATACTCGTTCGTATTGACCCTAGATTCTTAGACACTCGTCTGTGTTCTTTCGACACTCGTCCGTGTTCGATTTCATTTCTTTAATACCTCGTCCGTGTTGAACTTAGACACTCGCCGTGATCTTTCAACACTCGTCTGTGTTTGTTTCAGTTCCTTTAATACTCGTTCGTATTGATCCTTATTTCTCCCGACACTCGTCTGTGATCTTCCAACACCCATCTGTGTTTGTTCTGATTTCGACAATACTCGTTCATATTGATCTTGTATTCTTAGACACTCGTCTGTGGTCTTTCGACACCCGTTCGTGTTCGATTTCATTTCTTCAGTACCTCGTCCGTATTGATTTTAGACACTCATCTGTGGTCTTTCGATACCCATCTGTGTTTGATTTTATTTCTTCAATACCTCGTCTGTAATGATCTTATACACTTGTCTGTGGTCTTTCAACACTCGTCCGTGTTTATTTTAGTTTCATCAATACTCGTTCGTATTGATTCTGGATTTTTAAGCACTCATCCGTGTTCGACTTCATTTCTTTGACACTTCGTCTGTATTGATATTAGGCACTCGTCTGTGTTTATCCCTAGCGCAGTCAAGCACCCGTCCATGTTTGTTTCGCTCTCTTTCAATACTTTGTCCGTATTGATTGTTGACACCCATTTGTGTTCATGATTTTATACCTCTTATTACTTGCTCCCCAGCGGAGTCGTCCCTCCCCTTGCAGGTCGCAAATTTTGTGTGGTTATTTTGGTATTCAATCTCCTTTCACCTTGAATGGCTGAAAGTCATGCTTGTTCTTGATCTTAGACACTCGTCCGTGTCTGTATCATCTTTCGATACCTATAAGTATCGTCAACTCAATACACTCATCTGTGTTTGTATTTCTTTGATATCTGTAAGTATCATTTTTTGATACCTGTAAGTATCGTCAACTCAATACACTCATTTGTGTCTGTATTTCTTTGATACCCGTAAGTATCATTTTTCGATACCTGTAAGTATCGTCAACTCAATACACTCGTCCGTGTCTATATTTCTTTGATACCCGTAAGTATCATTTTTCGATACCGGTAAGTATCGTCAATTTAGTCTCCTTCGATACTAGTAAGTATCGTCCAGTCAATCTTTCTTCGATACCGGTAAGTATCGTCAACTCAATTTCCTTTGATACCTTGATACCTGTAAGTATCATCTTGCGATACCCGTCAGTGTTTTCATCTCATCTTTCCTTGATACTTGTAAGTATCATCCTTCGATACTCGTCTGTATCGTTAGCCTAAACTCTCGTCTGTGTTTACCTTTTTTGATACCTGTAAGTATCATCTCTCGATACCGGTAAGTATCGTCAATTCTTCCTTTGATACCTGTAAGTATCATATTTTGATACCCGTCCGTATCGTTGATTCAGTACACTTACTCGTGTCTATATTTTCCTTGATACCTGTAAGTATCATCTGTCGATACCCATCCGTATCATTACCCTAAACACTCATTCGCGTGTGCTCTCATTTTGATACCCGTAAGTATCATCCTTCGATACTCATCCGTATCGTCGATCCAAACCTATGTCTATGTTTGAATCTCGTAATTTTAGACACCCGTCTGTGTCGTTTCTCCTCCATAGCGGATTTATCAATATCCCTTACCACTTTATCCCCAGTAGATTCATTCACGCTCGTCAAGCTTTTTACCGTCGTTATACCCACAGAGTGCAAATTTTCTGTTTCTTTTTGTATTCAATCACCTTCTACCTTGAATGTCTAAAAGCCGTTGTTTATCATCCTTTCAGGTTCAAGTCGATTGAATAGGGGCAGCTGTAACACCCCAAAATTTGCCATCCTATTTATACCCTCATAATTTGGGATCAAAGGAATTTTCTTGTTATCAGTGTTTGCCCTATGCTGAGGTGATTCAGTCAGTTCCTATTTTAAGTCAAGTTGAAGCAAGGGTTGAATTCATATCATCATGAATATCTTCCTATTCAGAGGATTATCAGGCTCCAAGAGTTTCCTATTCAGAGAATTCATCAAAAGGTCATTGGTTAGGGTTTCTTGTCAAAGATCTCTGGCTGGTCATGTTCTTTTTACTTCATGCCTTATCTCCATTTTCAAGGTTTCTCTAGGAATTTGTTTATGTGTTGAGATCATTGGTCATGAAGGCAAGGCATTTGTGGACTGAGTTGCAAAACACTGGGTTGTGAATTCATATTGCGCTCCAAGCATTACTATTCTTCCAAGCGTTCGTTGCTTATGATACAAGTCACTTGCAGTTGGATGGCTAAAGCATGTTTTTTGAGAATGTAAGATGGTTTTCATTAGGAATTGAGAAGTTTGGTGAAGGGTGCATTTAAGTGAGTATTTGGGGTTCTTGAGTTTGATTTATTCAAAAGGATTGGTTCAAAATTCTTAGGTACTTGGTTCGTCAAGAATTGATTCAAGGTGGGTCAGTTGTGTGGACTACTTAGAATTCGTGATACAAAGCCATTTTAAACCATGTCATTCCAAATCCATAAACCATTATCCATTCTTGTTAATCAAATTAACCATTTCATCTATTTCAGTATCCATTTGTACAATCCAGTTTTCAACCATTTTTAGGTTCAATATACACATTTAGATCCATTATTGGTCCATATCCATATTTCCGATTTTTCATGTTCATTCTTTTCAAAATCAATTATCCATTTTCTAAAATACTTTTTTGTATCCATTTGCTTCTAAATTCCTTTCCATTTAAAAATCCGATTACCCATTTTCAATATCCAAATTTCACATCTAAATTCAACTTCATATCAAAACCACAAATCCATTTTATTTTTATTATTCATTAAAGTTATTCAAGATTTGACTTACACCCAAGCCTCACTCAATCAAGAGATAGAGAATGTGAAGAATCCATATGATCAGTTGAGGAGTTTTAATTTGAAAATGGAACTGAGGAAGCGAGTGCTTCTATGTGGTGCTAGTACTACTAGTGACCTCAGCAGTAAACTAAAAAGCTCCTATTTGGACAACTGGATGTGCCCTGAATGTGATAACCCACTTAATAATATTGATAAGATATAAGATTGTGATATGCGCCCTATTGTAGCTGGCAAAAGTGATGCCTCGATTAAAGACCAAAGTCAACAACTTTCATTGTCAAAAGGAACAAGTCAGACAAGTGGATGAAGATTTGTTGCCATTCGACCTGAATAGACTGTTGTTGACCGAACACTTGCTTACAGGGGAAATGATAATGAGAAGGAATATCTTGTAAAGTGGAAAGAGCTTCTTTATGATGAATGCCATTGGGAGCTTGAGTCAGATATCTCTTTGTTCCAAGAAGAAATCGAGAGATTCAACATATTTTAGTCTAGGACTAGGAAAATTTCTTATAGTAAGCAAAAAAAGCGGGGTTAATGACGATGCTGAATTGATATCAGCAGAAAAAAATTTCAACAGAAAAGTAATAAAAACAAAATACAAGCCATAACACAAAAAGAAAATTTCATAGCAGTAGAAAATACATAGGGCAGAAAAACTAATGTGCAGTGAATAAAGGTACATAACAGAAAATTCTGCAAAAGGACCCGAGATGCCTCGCGCATATGTTTGCTGCTGAGATATTTATGCACCGGTTTCTCTTATCGAGTGTTGTCCGGACCTTTAATCCTGGAGAGGCAGATTGGTTTTATACTCATGTCTACACAACCTATGACTTGACTCCAAATGGCCTTCCTTTACCGTTTAAATCATCGCGAATGATGAGGAGTGTTATACAGCTCATTGTTGAGACAAAATATTTTATTGTGTCAAAATCATTTTATTTTATTTAAACATATTTTTGTTTTAATGCTTTAACATTTTTTTACCTTAGAAGTACTTGAAAGTCTATTTATAGCACACAAGAGGATCAGAGAATAAACATGAGTATCAAAAATAATATACAAATGGCATCATGGTAATTATTTCCTCAACATGAGTATCAAAGAAATAGTTAATGGCAATATGGTAGTTTTTATTCCATGCGTGACCTCCAAGAAATCATAAATGGCAGTAAAGTAATTTAATAAAGATTCCAAGGATCAAGAATAATGTGATGAGGATCAGAATTATGAAGGAACAATCTCGTTATTTTAAGATCTTTCCATCTTTCACTACAAATGGCAAAATTGTAAATACAAATGGCAAAGTGGTAAATCAAGCTTCATACTCTGGACAAACTTGGTACTCCACATCTAAAAGGATCAAGGTTTCTATAAATACCCTTTGAGCTCGCTTGAAAGACCATCACCAATTACGCAAACTCTTGAAGCAAATTTCATATTATTCACATCAAATCTTTCAATATAATCTTTGAAGTTTTTCTAAGATTATTATTTCATTCTCCATATAGTTACACTAAGAAATATCTAAGTTCATCATTGTATTAAATTCATAGAAAAGGTATTGGGAGTATTTCTTAAAGAAATACCACTAGTGAAGGATTGTATAAGGCTGGAAACATTCTTTGAGATAAAGTTGGTTATGTAAGCCTGATGAGGCTAGGATAATACATGCTCTTGTAAAAAGGATCTAAGAAAGCTGATAAACATTTATTGGAAAATCTCACAAGAAATTGTGGGGACTGGAGTAGCCAAGTTTGGTGAACCAGGATACATATGTGTGTTATTTTATTGCTATCATTTATTCATTCTAATCAACCTCACACTTACGCACTAACTTTGTTAGATAGTTTTCTGATTTATATCTGTCGCGGTGAAAATTGGATACCATAGTTATTTGTTAACTAGGATCGCATTTTTAATGTCACCACCGGTCTTTGATTTTATCCAAGGGAAGGGAGAAAAAACCGAATTCCCACAATGCAATGCAAATGCACTAAGATTCTAAGTTCGGGGGTTGGTTATACCTAGGGAAGGTTTTAGCATCCTAGATATCTGTAGTACTCTACAGGAACCTCTTGATTCATTTTATGTTATTTGTTATCTGTTTTGCTAAGGGTTTAAGGGTAGGTGATTTATTATTTTTATTTCCTAAGTGTGCTCGACAAGATATCGCATCTTGTGCCTACATATCCTATCAGGAGGGAATCAGAGCACTTGTAGTTCCTTATTAAGGATACTAAATGTTTAAAGGTTTAGGAGAGGAAAATGAGTCATCATCTTAAGAAAACCGCCACAGTTCTTTGAAAATGTTTGTATTTGTGGGGTATGGGATTGTATGTCCCTTTCTTTGAGATGATTAACATCTAATTCTCTTGTGTGGAGAATTAGGTAGGCTAAAGGTTGATTTAAGAAATCAAAATTGAGGGGGGACTAACCTAGGAAATCTATCCTAAGTTGTCTAATTGTCTTATCTTAAGTTTGTCGATTATGATGCAAATGATATGCACCATGCACAATAACGTGGTTATCATGCATGGGATTTTCCCTTGGATATTAATGCGGCTAATTAACGTTATTTAGGCGAAGGTGCTAGCAAAGTGATGCTAGACTTGTGTCTTGTGATCGGTAGGTCGAATGCGATGCCCGAAGGCGATCGACTTATATAGGTGGAAAATTGGCTCGACGTTGGATCGAGGATTTTTAGTTTTTGAAAGGGTTTGAACAGTATATCAAATAAGCATACATCAAGCAAGAAAATAAGATCAGATAAGTAAACATACAAGCGATGCACACTCGAGCGTGAGGGGGATTCTAACGATGAGCGATTTATTTGGAAAAGAGTTTTGTTTTATTTTTAAGATTAATGATAAGAGGTTTATTTTTTTTAATTAGAATTTATTACCTAGAGATTATTGACTAATTAAAAAGAAAGGTTTCTACTAGGTTTTAATTATTGAAAAAAAGTTAAGATATTATGTTTAATTTTCAGAAAAAGGTTTAAATTATCTAAAAAGAAAAATCTAAATTAAAGTTATATTAATAAAGGATAAAGATTTTTAATTATAAATGATTTCAATATTAAAAAAGGTTATTAAGAGTTTTTAATTTTGGTATTTTAATAAAATAGTTTTATTATTATTTAGAGATTTACTCGTTATTTTCTACAAAAATTAAAGGTTTTTTACTTATTAATTAAAAAAGATTTTAAAGTTAATATTTTTTATAAAAGTTTTTATTATTATTAAAAGGTTTATCTTTTACAAAAGGGGCTTATCTTCTTATTATAAAAATAAAATCTATTAAAAAAAGGTTATAAAATAGAATTTTATTTTGTTATAAAATCTATATTATACTAAACTTATTTTAAAAGGTTTATTATATTAAAAAAAGGTTTTATCATTTTAAAGAAAAGGTTATATTATATTTTTAATTTTATTATTAAAAGTAAGTTTATGTTTATTTATTAAAAAAAAAGTTATTTGATTTTATTAAAAGAAAAAAAACAAGGACGGAGGGGTTACGTGCACGTTGAGGGAGAGAGGGTCCACGATAACGTTATGTGTGCGTGTGTATGCGATCAAATTAAATAAACAAAAGAAAGAGAAGAACGGATCCTCTCATCTCTCGATCTCTTCTCTCTCCGTCTTCTCCCTCGCCTCTCACTCTCTCGATTCCTTCATCTTTCAAGGCTTCCGCCCCCCAAAATCCCAAACAAAAACCCTAATTCCGCCGTGAATCTCTCCTGAACTATCGTTTTTCTTCTCAATCTCTCTCGATCAAACAAAAAACAAGCGAAATAAACCCCACCCCCAGCAAACCCTAACCCCAATTCATTAATTTGATGGGTTACATATTACAAAGATCAGCAAGAAAAGCAATGGAAAGGGACGCCGGCGAGGAACGACGGAGAAGTACGACTGCCACCTCAAGATCTTCTGTTCCAAGATAAGTCTTTCCTTCCTTTGTGTGCTTTGATCCCGATCTCTTTTTCTCTGCGTATGTCGTTGCTGTTGACGCTCTGACTTTGATGAATTCGCCTCTGACTTGTGTGTGTTTGTTGTGAAAGCTTCCCCTTTCTTCTGGTGTGTATGAGTATGCCTTATATAGGTTGAAACAATTGAATGGAAAATGAATGCTGAGATTATGATAATTGTTATTTCCGTTTTAGTCGAGACAGGTTTAGAACTATTTTGGAAGTTATTTGAATCGTGTCTGATTCTTGCTGAAATTGTATGGGAAAGTCTGAATATTGCCTGATACTTGTTTTGGAAAGAAGTTAAGCATTGTTTTGATCATGTCTGATATTGTCATAACTGTCATGATAAAACTTGCTAAACAAGTATCAGGCAATATCATGATAAACTTTCTTTAGTCGAAGTAGAGGAGAAAAGGCTTGTGTTTTTCCACTGAGGTTGGAGATGAATCTTCTTAGAAAATTAATCTTCCCTAGTAGAGACTGCAATCCCTTTTTCGTTGATGGCGCTTTCGCTTCCATTATAGCTTTGGCTTTGTTTTCATTTATTTCGATCCCTTTCTTGTGGACCACAAAACCTAAAAAATCACCCGCCTGGTAGTGCGGATGAAGTTGCATTTTAGAAGTCTTTCGACCTCTTCTTTTATCTTCGACAGAACTTCTGGTGCAAAGCGCCTTGGAGTTTGCTTGACTGGCTTCTTCCCTTCTATGATTGGCAGCTTCAATTCGACCAAACTTCTGTCTAAACCAGGCATTTCGTCATAATCCCATGCAAAGCAATCTTTGAACTCCTTCAACAACTGGATTATTTCGACTCTGAACTGAGGATCCATCCTTGCACTTATGTAAGTTGGTCTTTTTTCTGCCCCCAGTCCCAAGTTGATTTCTTCTAAAGGATCCTGCACCACCATCTTCAAATTGTTAGACACTGGATCTTTTTCGAACCCCAAAGGTTCGTCGTCATAAATGGCGTCAAGTTTCTGGTGTTGCCATTCGTCTATTTGGTTGTTATCATCATTTTCCTCAACGTCTTTTTGAAGACATTTTTCATTTGAATCTTCATGATTGGCTTCGACAGCCATGTATTTTACTTCGGCCTCCAGAGCCGCTTTGAATTTGTTTTCGGCTATGTAAGCCGTAATTTTGTCGAGCACTGCTTGTTCACTCATCATCATTGTCGAACTCACTCCCCCATCCTGTTGGTGCTATGTTGGTAGTCCCCCACATGTAGTTGGAGTCACCAATGACTTCCTTATCCCACTGAAAACCATGTGTAGGATGGAGATACATGGAACAGTATGCGTTGTCCGTTGCCTTCAAGTCGAATTTCGCCGGACTGCAAGGAGGTATGTGGGCTAAGTTTTTGTCGAAACTTCGATCACTTACATTGTTTACTTCAGACATGAAGTAACTTTGGTCTGCTTCTATGTTCTCGACGATTCCATCTGGCCTCCAAATAACTATTCTCTGATGCATCGACGAAGGCACAACACCTATACCATGGATCCATTCTCTTCCCAACAGCAAGTTGTAGTTTGCCCTAGAAGCAATAACTATAAACATTGTTGGCCTTGTTATAGTGCCAACTGTCAGATCCACTTGAATAACTCCCATGGTTGTTCCTACCTTTCCTTCGTAATTCGACAGAACCATGTTGTGGGGCTTTGCATCCGAGTCATCTTTGCCAATCTTTTTCAGCATGAAGTGGGGCATTAAATTCACAGCAGCACCACCATCCACTAGGATCTTGTTCACACCAACACTCTCAATTTTTCCTTTGATAAACAAAGGCTTCAAGTGCGCCTTCATGGAATCGTCTGGTCTTTCGAAGAAAGCATTTTGCTCTTCGACACAACCATTATTCATTACGTAGTAACACACGGGCTTGTGCACCATCGTTTCCTCTTCCATCCCATCCTCTTCGTCTTCGACTTCCATGATCCTATCATAGTCTCTGGGAAGGACCGAGACCACGTTACAGACAACGTCGAAGGATGCCTCCGAATCTGACTTGAAATCATCTGTCATTTCGTCATCCTCCAACTTCTTCTCTTTGGACACACTTTGCGCTGCTACGTTGTTTGGTTTGATTTGCTGGAGAGGCTTCTTCTTGTTTGCCATTTGAGCGTTGCTGCTACATTCTGCTTCGTCCTTGTTTCCAGCCACTTTTCTCATCATACCTTTTTCAGCAACTTCTTTCTCAACCCTCTTTTGCCTTTGGAACCTCCTCCACTGGGATCTCGACATGGGATTCTTTCCTTTATAATTCTCTGAAGGATATGGCCTAGGTTTATATTTCTCTAACTCCTTCTTGTTTTCCATTGAAGCGCCTCTCTGCACTTCGAAATTCTTCCACTTCTTCTGGCCTTGGGCATCTCTGATGGGTTGAACCCATTTGTCATCTATCACTTTGTTTGATGGCTTGTAAGTGCCATAGTGTCTGTCTCCGCGCCTCCATTGGTGGTGCTCACTCCTTCTTGGATCATATCTTGTTGCTCCCCCATTTTCCTTCCTTCTTGCTTGATCTATTGCCTCCAAGTTGGTGGCAGCCTTTCTGTCGAAAATGGAACTGCAACGAGGGCATAGCATCACGTCACTCTTCCTTCTCTGGAACCTTTTGATGAATTCGACCAAACTCTCATCTTCTTTGGGGTACGCCAGCTTTTGGTACTCCTCTCGATGTTGATCTTCATCTACTGCTGCCTGAGTTTTCTGAGACACTTCTACCATATTCACTCCCGCATTTTGTTTGTCAGCAATGGTTAGTTTGTTCATCTTTTCAATGAGCTTTTCCTCTTCGACTCTGTCCTTCTTTTTTGTCAGGTCGAACTTCCCTTCTGGGCAGCAACACCAGGATATGTTCCTAGGAGCATGCTTGCAGCAACACTTGTTTGACTCTTCTTTAGGATCCTCCTTTATTCTTCGTAAGATCCCATAAGTCCCAGGTTTCCCACGACCAGGCACAGCTTTTTCTTTCATCCCTGTGACCTCCTTGTCGAAAGGTCCCATGATGTTGATGCAGTAATTTGCAATATCAGTTTCCTTCGTGTTGTCAAGATCAAGGCCTTCAATAGCCTTGTTTTCAGCAACGAAGTCCTCAGTAACTTCCTCCTTGGCGATAGGGGAATCACCATCGTCATCAAAATCACTTCCCCAACCAGTTGGTTGGATTTCGCTGATGTCGGTGTGATAGGTTGCAGGAATAGTGTACTTCACCAGGTAGTCGAATTTTCCACTTGGCTGTCCCAAGCAATCCCAGATTTCTCCTGGTCGAACCACCACATCTTCAGCAACACTGTCATCGTTCTTTTCGTCAAAACCCTCTGTAGTTTCCTTCAATTTCTGATTGTCAAAGCTTTCAGTAACTTCGACCTTACCTTCATCGTCGAAGTCCTCAGTGACTTCAACTGTGTTTTTGTTGTCAAGATCTTCAGTGACTTTTACTTCATTATCGTTGTCGAACGCTTCAGTGCCTTCGACTTCGTTCTGGCCTGCAAGATCTTCAGTAATCTCGACCATGTTGACACTGGTGTCGAAACCTCCCATAGCCTCCACCATCTCGAAACTGCCATCAGAATCAACTTCAATCTCCACCATATTCACAGTGGATGGTTCAGCATAGTGTGCTTCGACAACCTGCATAGGATTCGAATCAATCCCCATTTGTTGTTTTGGCTTCTCGCCAAACTTCAGCCTTCCATCACGGATAGCATTTTGAACTAGATCCCTGAAAAGAAAACATTGAGATATTTTATGACCCAAAAAGTTATGGTACTTACAAAAACCCCTCTTTTTCTGTTGTTCGGCAGGCGGTTCTTTAGCGCCTGGTGGTTTTATTAACTGACCATCTTTGACCAATAAATCAAAAATTTCGTCACACTTGGTGACGTCGAACGTATAAGTTCGTTTAGGAAACTTATCATTCTTTTCAGGTTCGACTGGATTTTTTCCATTCAACGGAGCTAGTACTTTACAGGCGTATGGTGGGCCTGACTTTAGTTCTGCCAGATCAATTTCTTGTTCGTCGAACAAAATTACTTCATTTTCGCCACCATCATCATCCTGGCATACTCCTACATAGGCCACTCTTTCCTTTTTATTTTTATTTGATCTAAATTTCTCAGCTTTTAGCCTTTCAATCTGTCTTACCCTATCTGCTAATTGTGCCATATCTCTTAAATATTGAGTGTCTAATTTCTTCCTTATAGAATAATCTAGACCCCCTGCAGCCATTTCGACTAACTCTCGTTCTGGCACTTGTGTGAAACATCTTGCCTTAAGCAACCTGAACCTATTTAGGTAATCATGTATAGGCTCTGAAAATTTCCTTTTAACACTGGCTAATTCCTTCAAACTTATCTTAGTCTGACCCATATAGAATTGTTCATGGAACAATCTTTCTAATTGGGTCCATGTGAATATAGAGTTCGCAGGTAAGGATGTAAACCAGGTGAATGCATTTTTTGTCAAAGAACTTGGGAAGTACTTCATTTTCAAATTTTCATTATTGGCTATTTCTCCTGCTTCGATCAAATAACGCGCTATATGTTCTATGGTGGACTCGCTAGTGTCCCCTGAAAATTTGGTAAACTTGGGGACTTTCCACCTTGGGGGTAATTCTTGTTGTAGAATATATTCAGATAGTGGGGAAGCATAACTAGACCTTTGTAATCCTACATTTACCCCATTTTGCGCCATTATCCTTTCGACCATGGCTGCTAGATTGTTTTCAGCAGGCAGATGGTTATATTGTATTCGTTGTCGTAAGACATCATCAGCATCTTCGCCTCTCTGGACGATTACCCTCCTAGGCTCTTGTTGAACGGGGATTTCGACACGAGGCTGTTCGACCACTGCCTCTTGGTTTCTAGGGTTTGCCTGAGGATTCTCTAAAGGCCTTTGATTTATCGTGGGTTCCTCTTCGACATTTACTACTTGGTTTTGAATCACTTGTTCTCTTTGTCGTGTTTGAGGAACACCAAAAAAGTCAGCAATGCGCGTCATTTGCGCAGCCAACAATTGGTTGGTTTGGGTAGTGTTTTGTATTAAAGGGTTAAACACTGCTCCCATTTGTTGAGTCAACATTTGGACCATATCATGATTACTTTCGTCCATTTGTTGTCAAATTACTTGCGCAGAATTATTGGTAATCGCTGGTATTTGGAAATTTGGTAGGGATTGGTTCAATCTACTCATATTTCCACCATATCCTGACCCTTGCAGTGGCGAAGACATGTGGACCATGGCGTCAGAATACAAGGGTGGTGCACTTTGCAAGTTTGCCATTACTGACGTTGGCATTCCATATGGTTGTTCTCTTCCGAACATAGGCATGGAAAAATTTGTCTGGAATGGCCTAAAATTTTGTCCTCCCGGAGGAGGCGTCCCCATAGGCCTTGAATGTCCCATTGTGGAAGAACTAGGCATACTTTGGGAGAGGGAAACCGCTGGTATAGATCCTGTTGACGAAGGCATAACCTCCTCCAAAATAGGGTTTGAATCCACATTTCCCCCTGTCGAAGGTATAGGGTTGGAAACTGGAATGTTTTCATTTGGATTTGGATTGGGATTAGGATTATTTGACTGATTCGCCATTTTCCTTACTCTAGTTCTTTTGGGTCTCTCTACGTCAGATACGGCTAATTTACCGCTTCTTAGTATCATACAACGAAGAAAAAGCCTTAATTTAAAATTATTTAAATTTTATATTGCACTAGTCTCACTGGGCGTGCCAATTTGTTCGCTGTTGATCTTGGCGAACAATCTCTGGTTTACCAGAATGGTGAAGTCTGGGTTACTTGTAGGATTAACCAAACAAATCCTAGGACGTCGGGCGAAAACTTAAATCAACGTGATAATTTTAAGTCAAGGGTGATATCTTGGTGTTTGGTTTTATGTATTAAGTCTTTTAGAATGAAAGATTTCGACTAACTCGAGATAAAAGTCTGAGATAAAAGAAAATGACTTTGAAAAGAACTTTAGAGTAAAATGGCGAAGGAAACATAAAGATGCTGGTAATGTAAAGAAATTGGTAAAAAGACTTTGATTGATAAAGAAATTGAAAGATGGTGTTTACACGTACATTTTTCCGGATAACTCTTTTCTCTCACACGGGTACTTGGAGTAATTGCAGGAAGTTTTTGTACAAGTTTTTCACCCTGAATTCTAATAATAACTATCCTATTTATAGATAAACAAAATAACTGCTATTAACGACTAAATCCTAAAACTTCGACATCTGGCCTTCTGCATGTCTCCCTTTCGCCAGGTGCTTCCACGCGTCTTCTGCCAAACGTTATAATTCTCTTGAATTTGAATCTTTAAGTTA
Organism: Lathyrus tuberosus; assembly: GCA_022829125.1. Taxonomy (NCBI): domain Eukaryota; kingdom Viridiplantae; phylum Streptophyta; class Magnoliopsida; order Fabales; family Fabaceae; genus Lathyrus; species Lathyrus tuberosus. The sequence goes on along the minus strand of JALAZF010000231.1, from coordinate 5,294,298 downwards.
TGTCGAACCAACGCGTCCTTTCAGACTTGTCGAATTGTCGAACTATCACAACGTTCTTCATACTTGTCAAAACCTTTTTCATTTGCAGAAATCTTTACTTGACGAAATGTCGAAATGTTGCCCCGTCGAAATGTCGAAGAATGTTGAAGAATATCTCCCAAGTAGATATACTCTTTCAGTTGTGCTTCTTTTGGCATGTACCTCCACTTGTCGAAAACAACTCTTTATGTGTTGAACTCATGGCGTCGAAAATACGCATATACAAATTGCCCCCCAGCAAAGGTATTTCGACTACCCTGGAGAAATAATCCTTTGGTGTTCAACCAATATTTTGACGCCATGTCATCCTAATTTTAAATCACACAATTTCAAGTCCCAACATATTTCATCATTTTACTTTTCTCAAAACGTCAACTCCAGCCCACGTTCTAGCTTCTAGCCCATTATTACTTAACCTAACATCATGGCTATTTCTTTTTAACTTCCACTTTTCGTCATCACCATCAAGATGATGCCACGTGCCCTCCATGATCACCACTAAACCCAAAGGGTTTTTTTTTTTTTTTTTAATCATCTCCTCTTATAAATACATGAACCCTTATTTCTCTTTCTTTTTTACGCTTTTGAACTTTTCTTCTTCACAACCGCTCCAAATCTTCATCTTCTTTCTCTAAAAAACTTTCTGATTCAACAATGGCTTTTCAAAAACCATCAAGCAGCAAACTTTCCAAGAGTCAGCAACCTTCCATCATCCCTCCTGCACATAGGTTGGATTAACCAACACTGATTGGGGATCAACAATACATCCCTGAGCCTCCAAACGCGAGGGAAAAAGACTGCATTTTTAAATCCCAGGTACTCATCCCTGTTATTATTTCTGGTAATCATTATGCCATGTTAGGACCACTCCCTAACCCAGAAATTAAACCTGAGCGTTTACAAGAGTTTTTTCCCACTTATTCTCACACAAAACCCATAGGTGCTGGGGTGAAACCCCCAACTCTTGAGAAACCAGTAGAACAAACTGAACCTCAAGGTTCAAATGAAAAAGATGAGGAAGTAATAAATTTAACCTATCTAAATCATACTAGGATTTTTAGAACTTGCCCTTGGTCGAAAGACCTTTCAGATTACCTGTCTTGGTTGAACAGAGTTGAAAATGTTAAAGAAAAATTTTGGAAAGAAATAGGAATTTTTGACTTGATACAATTATCAAGAGTAGGACCCAATGTTTGCCCTAACATGCTGCTAGCCTCCCTTTATTTTTGGGATAGTACGTATAACACCCTCCACCTCCCTTGTGGGATGGTCACCCCTACGCTGTTCGACATAGCTTCCATAGTTGGCCTTAGTCCAGTTGACATTGACTTCGACCCCACTCACCTGAACGAGGACTCCATAGATTTCGACACTAGTTTCGCCCCATACTCCCTTTTTATGTCTCACTACCATGGCGAAGATGACAAAGAAGTTGCTGACAAAGAGCACATAGCTTTTCTAACCTTGTGGCTGACCAAATTTGTCTTTTGCTCCCGCTCACTTCAAGTGGCTAAGAGGTTCATCACTATGGCGAACCAACTCCATGCTGGGATCAAATTATGCTTGAGTGAGGTAATCCTGGCGAACTTGTATGAGTCCTTGAGCGAAAGCGTGCGTTCTTTCAAAACTTTGAAGGACAAAGGGAAGCTTAATTTAGCAGGCCCCTTTTGGCTCTTGCAACTATGGCTGAATGCCACCTTCGAAGCCTTTATTCCTGCGAAGCATGACATAAATGAAGAGGAAGTCGAAAACAGGAGTGTCGAATGGCCTAGGTTGGTGCAACTGACACCAACTGATGAAGCAATTAGCCTTCGACGGGCCTTCATTAGCTATGTAATGATGTTTGCTGAGAGACATCATTTTACTTCGACTATGGCTCCATTTGCTGACAGAACAATTGGACCTGAATGGTTTACACGAAAATTCCCCTTGCAAACCAAAAAAGATGAAAACATCTTCCTAAATGTCTGGGAATCCTTTTTGACCCCTAGGCTCCTGTTCTCCCACCGCAACACTACGAAACCCCAGATTGCCTTAATAGTTTATCAACCTAACTTGGTTGCCAGGCAATTTGGCCTAATTCAAATCATGCCTCGACCTCTTTTCCCTAAAAAAGGGGCCATCATTTTCTACAACTCCTTCCACGACGAAGGCACCAGCAGAGAATTGTCGAACAGGCTGACTGACGAATCTTTGGATATTCGACCGGTGGTTTTTCAACCATCATTCCTTTGCACTCCTGAGTTCGACACATGGTGGAGGGAATACTATGCTACCAAATTTTTCGACGTAAAAGCTTTCAACACTCATCTGACGAATGCTTTTGCTCTTGTGCAGGAACGGACTAAAAAAGGTACGCAAAGACACATCCAAGAAATACAAAAATTTCAAAAATATTTTGAAACCGTTTACAGACCTGATGATCTTAGTCGAACCATACGCGAAGCAGCGGTTACTTTAAAAGAAAAATTCACGGAGAAGTTGGAGAAGTTGAAACTGCCTTCACACATTCGACCAGAAGTGCGTTATGACTTGGCTTTCAGCTATTATCCTCCTAAGTTTCCACCTTTACCATCTGCTGAATTTGGTGTGGCTTTAAGTCCTCCATTTCCAGATTGGTTCACATGTGGGAACCATATGAAAGTTCTTCGTGAAAGTTATAAAAAACCTGCTGAACGCGTGGTTGCGACTAAGTATCATCTGGATAACTACCCAGGGCACCTTCATATTGGAATAGAACACGTTCGCGTGGAAGATCCCATTCTTGAAGGTGTTAACAACAAAACGAATTTTGTCATTTTATTATCACATATTTCTCACTGTCTAACTTTCCCCTTTTTTTTTTCAGCTGTGAAAGCTCCTGCAAAGAAAGCTTCCGTCGAAACTCCACAAAGTGCCGCCCAGACACCTTCGACTAAGGTATAAATCTCTTCCTCTTTTGATCTATTCTTTTGTTTCTTTAAGACACTCACTATTTTTGATTTATATGATTAGGTAAGTCAAAAAACCTCTACACTCCAAAAAAGAAAGAAAATACCAGAGATAATCCCTGTCGAAGAGTCCAGTTATGAGTCTCCATCTCCAAATCCCCCTCCTCAAAAGAAGAAAAGACTGCAGAAAATTGCCTCACAAAAATCCATTGTCAAATCATCTAAAAGGGAATCTTCTAGCAGTCCTGCTACAAAACATCAGCCGAAGGACACGGGGAGTGGAAAGTCTAGCTCCAAAACTGAGACCTCTAAGGTAAACTTCAATTTCGACCCCTCTCGTTTATTTTATTTCATTTCTAACTTAGAAATTTTTCTTTTGATAAAAGCAAAAGGTCATCGAAAAATAGCCTGAGACAATCCAGGAGGAGGTAGCTCGAGAGGAGGACACTCCCAGCAAAGAACTTGAGAGACAAACGGTCGAAGCATTCGACACTACTGTGGGAGCTGATTCTGATAACAACTCTCCTTCTCATCCTAGATTACACGCTGAGCAACAAGGAGATGATGATGTTGAAGTAGAGACTACTGTCAAAGGAGATCCTGAAGAGAAGACCGTTGAAGAAGAAGATCTGTCGAAGCAACAGGAAGCTAGGCGAACTTCAGAGCATAGCAACCAGCCTACTCCTGACCAAACTAAAAGGAGTTCCCAAACAACTGGTTCGACTAGTCTTTCTCATGAAGAGCTTGAAAATCTCAAGGTATAGAAACCCCTGGACTACCTGAAAGCCATACTTAGCACCAGATTCAACTTTAAAGACTCTTCCTACAGCAGTTCGACTACTTCTGGAGCCACTTCTGAAGTGCAGTCTCTACCCAATATCATGACTCAGATCAAGGCGAAGATCCTTGATGTTGACTTGTTCCAAGTTCTAGAGGAAAATGCCACTGCTCCAATGGAGTTGAAGAAACTGTTGAAGCAAGTTAACGTCTTGGATGCTTCTGTCGAAGTCTGCAATTTTGTGATAGAGCTGACAACTGTGATTGACTTATCCAGCGCAGATCTTCACTGTCGAAGGGACTTGTGTCAACAAATCTCTGAAAAAATGGACCGACAAGCTGCTGAATGGAACTCTGTTTCTGCTTCGACAAATAAGGTTTCGAAGCTACAAGAGCTTTCTGAAGCCTCTATCAAGAAGATTGCTACTTGCCATGACCACATTCAAACATGGAAGAAACAAATAGCAGTTCTCCAAGAGAAAATTTCCAAAGAGGAGGAACTCATAGCTTCTATCCAGCAGCCTAGGCAAAGCGAGGTTGATGAAGAGTTGAAGGTTGGCATTCAACACGCAGAGACAATCCAAAAGATCAACCAAGAGATTGAAGTTTCCCATATTCACAGGAACCTCTGTGATCGTCGACTTCAATTTCAGAAAGACAAATTTACAGCTTTGAAGGCAAAATTTGCAAACCTTCAGTTTTAGTCGAATTTGCCTGACAATTTCCAGCCCTTTGAGGCTTTATTTGTAATGATTTAACGCCATCTGTTTGGCAGCACAATATTTCCTTTTCAATTTCAATTTTATTCGACTGCTATCTTTATTTCCTGTAATATTGGTTTATACTTTTTCAAATACTTGCCATTTATTTTTAATATCCTTTCGTCTTTCCCTATCTCTTCGACCTCATATGCGCCATTAGAAAATATTTTCAAAACTTTGAAAGGTCCTTCCCATTTAGGAGACCATTTTCCCATAACTCTGTCTTTTCGATCCATAGGAAGAATTACCTTCCACACAAAATCACCAATTGAAAAAGTCTTAAATTTTACTTTTTTATTGTAAAACTTTTTGACTCTCTCTTTTTGTCTCTTTATGAGATCTAAGGCACGTAGCCTTTCTTCGTCTAAATCAACCAATTCATCCATCATCATACTCCAGTATGTCTCTGATGGGATCTCATGATGCCTTTGAACCCTAACTGATTGCAAATACAATTCGACTGGCAAAACTGCATCATGCCCATAAGTTAATTTAAATGGAGTCGAATTGGTTGCTTCTTTAGGAGATGTTCGACAAGCCCATAAAATTTGATCTAAGGTATTATGCCAATTTTTTGGCTTTCCACCTACATGCTTTTTGATCAAATTTATCACTACCTTGTTAGCTGCTTCGACTTGTCCATTAGCCTGAGCATAATAAGGTGTCGAAGTAAGGAGCTTAAAACCTGTTTCCTGTGCAAACTTCTGCATCTTTCGACCAGTAAACACAGATCCTTGATCTGTTGTTATTGTTTCTGGTATCCCAAAACTGTAGATTATGTGCTTTTGGGTAAAATCCATAACTGCTTCTTGATCTACATTCACCAATGGTATGGCTTCAATCCACTTAGTAAAATAATCTACTCCAACTAAAATGTACCTTTGCCCTTTTGAAGAAGCTGGTCGAATTTCACCAATTAAATCTAAAGCCCAACCTCTGAATGGCCAAGGTTTTACAATCGAATGTAACTCACTTGCAGGAACATGTGGTATGCCTGCATGTACTTGGCACTCTTGACACCCTTTTGCAAATTCGACACAATCCTTCAGCATTGTTGGCCAATACATTCCTTGTCGAAACAATAACCACTTCATTTTGTGGCCTGCTTGGTGTGCGCCACACGCTCCACTATGCACATTCGACAACGCTATGTATGCTTCATTTTCGCCTAAGCATTTCAACAAGACTCCTTCTGCAGTCTTCTTGAACAATTCATTGCCAAAAAGTACATAACTCAAAGCTCTATATCTTACCTTTCATTCGACTTTTTGATTTGGATCTTGCAAATATTCTTTGATGGGTTTTCTCCAGTCTTCGACTCCTGCATCATCTACGTTGCAAATCTCATAATTCTCTTCGTCACCATATCCCAATTTTATTGTCTCTAAATCTGATGGGGACAAACCTACAGATATGATTCTTCCTCTGACTTCAATGGCTTTTTCTAACTTCTCCTCCGACACTTTGTATCCTGATGCCAGTTGAGCAAGATCATTCGCCTCTTGATTCTCCATCCTGGGAATGTGCCTAAAAGCCACATTGTCGAACTTCTTGAGAAGTCTATTTGCTATCACGAAGTACATTATTAGATTCTCTTTCACACATTTGTACTCCTTAGTCAACTGCTTTATTACCAACTCAGAGTCACCCATTATTTCGACTCTTGTTGCCCCCAATTCCAACAAGATTTCAAGTCCAGCAATCAAAGCTTCATATTCGACTTCATTGTTTGAACATAGCCCTTCGACTTTGTACTTGAACTTTGTTGGAATTTTGTCAGGAGAAATAATCACCATCCCAATACCAATTCCATTCTTATGCCTGGAACTGTCGAAATACAGTTTCCATGGTGCTAATTCGACATACTCTATAGTTTCGACTATAGAGTGGTCGGCTATAAAATCAGCCACCACTTGTCCTTTCATAGCCTTTAAAGGCAAATATTTTAAGGAGTATTCTGTTAGAGCCAAAGCCCACTTTCCAATTCGACTATGCAAAATAGACTTAGACAACATATGTTTTATTACGTCGAAATGAGAAGATACATATACATCAACAGGCTTTATATAATGCTTCAATTTCATACAAGAGAAATATACACATGAACATAGTTTTTCTATGACACTATATCTAGTTTCAGCATCATTTAAGACTCTGCTGAGATAATAGATGGCCCTTTCGACGCCATTCTCATCCTCTTGACACAACATACTTCCTAATGTCTTGTCTGATGCAGAGATATACAATCTCATGCTTCTTTTCCTACAAGGGGACATCAAGATTGGAGGACTAACCAAGTAATCTTTGATCTTGTCGAAAGCCACTTGTTGCTCTTGCCCCCATGTGAATTCTTCTTTCTTTAGTCGAAGTAGAGGAGAAAAGGCTTGTGTTTTTCCACTGAGGTTGGAGATGAATCTTCTTAGAAAATTGATCTTCCCTAGTAGAGACTGCAATCCCTTTTTCGTTGATGGCGCTTTTGCTTCCATTATAGCTTTGGCTTTGTTTTCATTTATTTCGATCCCTTTCTTGTGGACCAAAAAACCTAAAAAATCACCCGCCTGGTAGTGCGGATGAAGTTGCATTTTAGAAGTCTTTCGACCTCTTCTTTTATCTTCGACAGAACTTCTGGTGCAAAGCGCCTTGGAGTTTGCTTGACTGGCTTCTTCCCTTCTATGATTGGCAGCTTCAATTCGACCAAACTTCTGTCCAAACCAGGCATTTCGTCATAATCTCATGCAAAGCAATCTTTGAACTCCTTCAACAACTGGATTATTTCGACTCTGAACTGAGGATTCATCCTTGCACTTATGTAAGTTGGTCTTTTTTCTGCCCCCAGTCCCAAGTTGATTTCTTCTAAAGGATCCTGCGCCACCATCTTCAAATTGTTCGACACTGGATCTTTTTCGAACCCCAAAGGTTCGTCGTCATAAATGGCGTCAAGTTTCTGGTGTTGCCATTCGTCTATTTGGTTGTTATCATCATTTTCCTCAACGTCTTTTTGAAGACATTGTTCATTTGAATCTTCATGATTGGCTTCGACAACCATGTATTTTACTTCGGCCTCCAGAGCCGCTTTGAATTTGTTTTCGGCTATGTAAGCCGTAATTTTGTCGAGCACTGCTTGTTCACTCATCATCATTGTCGAACTCACTCCCCCATCCTGTTGGTGCTATGTTGGTAGTCCCCCACATGTAGTTGGAGTCACCAATGACTTCCTTATCCCACTGAAAACCATGTGTAGGATGGAGATACATGGAACAGTACGCGTTGTCCGTTGCCTTCAAGTCGAATTTCGCCGGACTGCAAGGAGGTATGTGGGCTAAGTTTTTGTCGAAACTTCGATCACTTACATTGTTTACTTCGGACATGAAGTAACTTTGGTCTGCTTCTATGTTCTCGACGATTCCATCTGGCCTCCAAATAACTATTCTCTGATGCATCGACGAAGGCACAGCACCTATACCATGGATCCATTCTCTTCCCAACAGCAAGTTGTAGTTTGCCCTAGAAGCAATAACTATAAACATTGTTGGCCTTGTTATAGTGCCAACTGTCAGATCCACTTGAATAACTCCCATGGTTGTTCCTACCTTTCCTTCATAATTCGACAGAACCATGTTGTGGGGCTTTGCATCCGAGTCATCTTTGCCAATCTTTTTCAGCATGAAGTGGGGCATTAAATTCACAGCAGCACCACCATCCACTAGGATCTTGTTCACACCAACACTCTCAATTTTTCCTTTGATAAACAAAGGCTTCAAGTGCGCCTTCATGGAATCGTCTGGTCTTTCGAAGAAAGCATTTTGCTCTTCAACACAACCATTATTCATTACGTAGTAACACACGGGCTTGTGCACCATCGTTTCCTCTTCCATCCCATCCTCTTCGTCTTCGACTTCCATGATCCTATCATAGTCTCTGGGAAGGACCGAGACCACGTTACAGACAACGTCGAAGGATGCCTCCGAATCTGACTTGAAATCATCTGTCATTTCGTCATCCTCCAACTTCTTCTCTTTGGACACACTTTGCGCTGCTACGCTGTTTGGTTTAATTTGCTGGAGAGGCTTCTTCTTGTTTGCCATTTGAGCGTTGCTGCTACATTCTGCTTCGTCCTTGTTTCCAGCCACTTTTCTCATCATACCTTTTTCAGCAACTTCTTTCTCAACCCTCTTTTGCCTTTGGAACCTCCTCCACTGGGATCTCGACATGGGATTCTTTCCTTTATAATTCTCTGAAGGATATGGCCTAGGTTTATATTTCTTCAACTCCTTCTTGTTTTCCATTGAAGCGCCTCTCTGCACTTCGAAATTCTTCCACTTCTTCTGGCCTTGGGCATCTCTGATGGGTTGAACCTATTTGTCATCTATCACTTTGTTTGATGGCTTGTAAGTGCCATAGTGTCTGTCTCTGCGCCTCCATTGGTGGTGCTCACTCCTTCTTGGATCATATCTTGTTGCTCCCCCATTTGCCTTCCTTCTTGCTTGATCTATTGCCTCCAAGTTGGTGGCAGCCTTTCTGTCGAAAATGGAACTGCAACGAGGGCATAGCATCACGTCACTCTTCCTTCTCTGGAACCTTTTGATGAATTCGACCAAACTCTCATCTTCTTTGGGGTACGCCAGCTTTTGGTACTCTTCTCGATGTTGATCTTCATCTACTGCTGCCTGAGTTTTCTGAGACACTTCTACCATATTCACTCCCGCATTTTGTTTGTCAGCAATGGTTAGTTTGTTCATCTTTTCAATGAGCTTTTCCTCTTCGACTCTGTCCTTCTTTTTTGTCAGGTCGAACTTCCCTTCTGGGCAGCAACACCAGGATATGTTCCTAGGAGCATGCTTGCAGCAACACTTGTTTGACTCTTCTTTAGGATTCTCCTTTATTCTTCGTAGGATCCCATAAGTCCCAGGTTTCCCACGGCCATGCACAGCTTTTTCTTTCATCCCTGTGACCTCCTTGTCGAAAGGTCCCATGATGTTGATGCAGTAATTTGCAACATCAGCTTTCTTCGTGTTGTCAAGATCAAGGCCTTCAGTAGCCTTGTTTTCAGCAACGAAGTCCTCAGTAACTTCCTCCTTGGCGATAGGGGAATCACCATCGTCATCAAAATCACTTCCCCAACCAGTTGGTTGGATTTCGCTGATGTCGGTGTGATAGGTTGCAGGAATAGTGTACTTCACCAGGTAGTCAAATTTTCCACTTGGCTGTCCCAAGCAATCCCAGATTTCTCCTGGTCGAACCACCACATCTTCAGCAACACTGTCATCGTTCTTTTCGTCGAAACCCTCTGTAGTTTCCTTCAATTTCTGATTGTCAAAGCTTTCAGTAACTTCGACCTTACCTTCATCGTCGAAGTCCTTAGTGACTTCAACTGTGTTTTTGTTGTCAAGATCTTAGTGTGACTTTGACTTCATTATCGTTGTCGAACGCTTCAGTGCCTTCGACTTCGTTCTGGCCTGCAAGATCTTCAGTAATCTCGACCATGTTGACACTGGTGTCGAAACCTCCCATAGCCTCCACCATCTCGAAACTGCCATCAGAAGCAACTTCAATCTCCACCATATTCACAGTGGATGGTAAAGCATAGTGTGCTTCGACAACCTGCATAGGATTCGAATCAATCCCCATTTGTTGTTTTGGCTTCTCGCCAAACTTCAGCCTTCCATCACGGATAGCATTTTGAACTAGATCCCTGAAAAGAAAACATTGAGATGTTTTATGACCCAAAAAGTTATGGTACTTACAAAAACCCCTCTTTTTCTGTTGTTCGGCAGGCGGTTCTTTAGCGCCTGGTGGTTTTATTAACTGACCATCTTTGACCAATAAATCAAAAATTTCGTCACACTTGGTGACGTCGAACGTATAAGTTCGTTTAGGAAACTTATCATTCTTTTCAGGTTCGACTGGATTTTTTCCATTCGACGGAGCTAGTACTTTACAGGCGTATGGTGGGCCTGACTTTAGTTCTGCCAGATCAATTTCTTGTTCGTCGAACAAAATTACTTCATTTTCGCCACCATCATCATCCTGGCATACTCCTACATAGGCCACTCTTTGCTTTTTATTTTTATTTGATCTAAATTTCTCAGCTTTTAGCCTTTCAATCTGTCTTACCCTATCTGCTAATTGTGCCATATCTCTTAAATATTGAGTGTCTAATTTCTTCCTTATAGAATAATCTAGACCCCCTGCAGCCATTTCGACTAACTCTCGTTCTGGCACTTGTGTGAAACATCTTGCCTTAAGCAACCTGAACTTATTTAGGTAATCATCTATAGGCTCTGAAAATTTCCTTTTAACACTGGCTAATTCCTTCAAACTTATCTTAGTCTGACCCATATAAAATTGTTCATGGAACAATCTTTCTAATTGGGTCCATGTGAATATAGAGTTCGCAGGTAAGGATGTAAACCAGGTGAATGCATTTTTTGTCAAAGAACTTGGGAAGTACTTCATTTTCAAATTTTCATTATTGGCTATTTCTCCTGCTTCGATCAAATAACGCGCTATATGTTCTATGGTGGACTCGCTAGTGTCCCCTTAAAATTTGGTAAACTTGGGGACTTTCCACCTTGGGGGTAATTCTTGTTGTAGAATATATTCAGATAGTGGGGAAGCATAACTAGGCCTTTGTAATCCTACATTTACCCCATTTTGCGCCATTATCCTTTCGACCATGGCTGCTAGATTGTTTCCAGCAGGCAGATGGTTATATTGTATTCGCTGTCGTAAGACATCATCAGCATCTTCGCCTCTCTGGACGATTACCCTCCTAGGCTCTTGTTGAACAGGGATTTCGACACGAGGCTGTTCGACCACTGCCTCTTGGTTTCTAGGGTTTGCCTGAGGATTCTCTAAAGGCCTTTGATTTATCGTGGGTTCCTCTTCGACATTTACTACTTGGTTTTGAATCACTTGTTCTCTTTGTCGTGTTTGAGGAACACCAAAAAAGTCAGCAATACGCGTCATTTGCGCAGCCAACAATTGGTTGGTTTGGGTAGTGTTTTGTATTAAAGGGTTAAACACTGCTCCCATTTGTTGAGTCAACATTTGGACCATATCATGATTACTTTCGTCCATTTATTGTCGAATTACTTGCGCAGAATTATTGGTAATCGCTGGTATTTGGAAATTTGGTAGGGATTGGTTCAATCTACTCATATTTCCACCATATCCTGACCCTTGCAGTGGCGAAGACATGTGGACCATGGCGTCAGAATACAAGGGTGGTGCACTTTGCAAGTTTGCCATTACTGACGTTGGCATTCCATATGGTTGTTCTCTTCCGAACATAGGCATGGAAAAATTTGTCTGGAATGGCCTAAAATTTTGTCCTCCCGGAGGAGGCGTCCCCATAGGCCTTGAATGTCCCATTGTGGAAGAACTAGGCATACTTTGGGAGAGCAAAACCGCTGGTATAGATCCTGTTGACGAAGGCATAACCTCCTCCGAAACAGGGTTTGAATCCACATTTCCCCCTGTAGAAGGTATAGGGTTGAAAACTGGAATGTTTTCATTTGGATTTGGATTGGGATTAGGATTATTTGACTGATTCGCCATTTTCCTTACTCTAGTTCTTTTGGGTCTCTCTACGTCAGATACGGCTAATTTACCGCTTCTTAGTATCATACAACGAAGAAAAAGCCTTAATTTAAAATTATTTAAATTTTATATTGCACTAGTCCCACTGGGCGTGCCAATTTGTTCGCTGTTGATCTTGGCGAACAATCTCTGGTTTACCAGAATGGTGAAGTCTGGGTTACTTGCAGGATTAACCAAACAAATCCTAGGACGTCGGGCGAAAACTTAAATCAACTTGATAATTTTAAGTCAAGGGTGATATCTTGGTGTTTGGTTTTATGTATTAAGTCTTTTAGAATAAAAGATTTCGACTAACTCTAGATAAAAGTCTGAGATAAAAGAAAATGACTTTGAAAAGAACTTTAAAGTAAAATGGCGAAGGAAACATAAAGATGCTGGAAATTTAAAGAAATTGGTAAAAAGACTTTGATTGATAAAGAAATTGAAAGATGGTGTTTACACGTACATTTTTCCGGATAACTCTTTTCTCTCACACGGGTACTTTGAGTAATTGCAGGAAGTTTTTGTACAAGTTTTTCACCCTGAATTCTAATAACAACTATCCTATTTATAGATAAACAAAATAACTGCTATTAACGACTAAATCCTAAAACTTCGACATCTGGCCTTCTGCATGTCTCCCTTTCGCCAGGTGCTTCCACGCGTCTTCTGCCAAACGTTATAATTCTCTTGAATTTGAATCTTTAAGTTATGTCGAACCAACGCGTCCTTTCAGACTTGTCGAATTATCGAACTATCACAACGTTCTTCATACTTGTCAAAACCTTTTTCATTTGCAGAAATCTTTACTTGACGAAATGTCGAAACGTTGCCCCGTCGAAATGTCGAAGAATGTTGAAGAATATCTCCCAAGTAGATATACTCTTTCAGTTGTGCTTCTTTTGGCATGTACCTCCACTTGTCGAAAACAACTCTTTATGTGTTGAACTCATGGCGTCAAAAATACGCATATACAGAATGCAAGTTGCAGCACTGCTTAGAATCGACTGCTGGACTTCGACCTTTTGAGACGCCATATCATTATTAGCTTGTTTGTACTTTGAAATCAAAATTTATTTGTATGGATGATGCACTTGTTGGTAATTCTCCGGTTTTCTTGTTTTGAATTTTGCAAATAGAATTTCGTACCAAACAGTAGTCCAAATTGACGATACTTGTCTTGAATTTTACCTTAACAGGTTATGCGAGTTGCGGCACCTTGGCGGGGTGTTGACTTTGGAAACCCTATTAAACATGTCAGATTCTTGATTTGGGAATTTTGAAATTGTCTGATATTCTGGCTGTTATCTTAGAATGTTAGCGTTCTCCTCTCTCAGCCCGTTTCTTGCGCAGGTAGTCGATGAACATGCTTCCTTGTTTGCGGAAACTTCCAGTTTCCAGCTCTATCCTGATGGGGATGACATAGAACTCTCATTCTTTGATTGTAGGAACTGGTAGTGCAAGCACTAAGAGCGGCACGAGGTAAACTCAGACCTCCGTTGGATGCAAAATTGGTCGTAAAAAAAAGAAACCCACAAGTCCAGAGGTGAAATTGATTCTCCCACAAACCCTTCAGCAATAACTAACAGGTTATTTTATAGTCTCCTTTTGACATTAACTGAACTAAAAAACAAACTCTAAAACTCCACGAAAATTTGTTTTAATATTTATGTACTGGTGAGCTAACAAGTTGGTCGCCTCATGTTGTCGCAGCTGCAACAGGGTGAACCTTAGAAGTTACAGTCTGGTATACTGTGGTATATGTTTGGTTCAAGACTTAGACGGCATCCACGAGATTTCCTAGGAGCATGCTGAAAAAAAGCGAACCAGGGAGAGCATATACGAGGAAAATTTGATACGAATTTCACTATTATGTAACTTAGTGTAACAGTGTGTTAGGACAACCATAATTCGTTGGTTTTGGCTTTGTAAATTTAGAATTAGGAGCTTGGCAGCATGCAAAATCTTCGCAACTGCTGCTTGACGTCTTTGTAGGATTTATGGTGCAATTTGATTTTGTAACTAGATTCTCATTTCCAAAAGACACTGCAGGGATGTATTTTGTAGAATTCGGAACCTTATGTACTTCTTGTATATTAACCAAAGGCCACACTTAGTGATAATTTATCAGGCGTGGACTCTAATTTGTAACAAGTTTGATAATGTCTTGACTTGTACTTTATGATTACCAACACCTTCATGAAGTTTATGTACGCAGTACTCTTGATATATCTTTGAATTCAAGAATCACATGGCACATTTGTGGTGGCGGGATGCCCTTTGCTATTTATGTGAAGTAACAGCTTTTCTCAGTAGCTCGTAAGGTGGCTTGAAATGGTAGTACTTGATCCTGATTGTAATAGTTGTGTAAATCCCATGAGTTGGTTTCCTTTTATTTGTAATCTTAGTGGGCCTTGAATTATGAATGCATGATTCAAAGTTTGAAACAACTTAATCAATCCAACGATGATTTTGAATCGACTTGAGGAATTTAAATTTGGTTCTCCGACAACATTTGTGACATACTCCTTATCCCTTAATCATCAATCCACCGTAAATTGGACAAATTCATAGCTCACAAGTTGATGGTGCCATGAGTTCCCTAACTCAATTCCTCTGTTAATTCTTGCGACCAGTTCAAACTTGGATCAAAACAAGTGTGAAAGAGACCTTCGAATTTGCAACAAATTCAATCAACATTTAGCTCAAATATCACGTTGGAAGCGGATCCAAACATATAGCTCAGGAAAACGATCCCATCATAACTGTTAGTCATGAGAATGAGGGTACACTTCTCTTTTACTTCCTCTTGAAAACGCCAAACCTACACAAATTGGGTAGTGATAAAAAAAAACACACAAAGACCTACAGATGCTATCCAAAGCACAAGGGATCTTAGGGTCAAAAATTAGGGTGCGACAGTATCTAAATTTTTAAAAGAAAAAAAGGTCACTATTCAACCCCCTCTTCTAGTGACATTTATATTTACTTCACTCATTTCTTCAAACTGACCGTATTGGAATCGGAAAGAGGGGCGGATCATTTCTTTGTGGTTCCTCGTGATTTTGGGGCGTGTTTTCATTACCAAGAAGAGAAGGCAATTGAAAGAGGGATTCTTTCAATGCTACGGCGTGCTACGTTGGTTCAAATATTTGGTCAGATAAATCATGTGTGCTTGAAAGAGGGCCCAATTATTGTTCCTCCATATGGAACATAACAGAAAAATACAACCCCGCAACAACAATTCAGTAGCAGAATTACAAAGGGAAAATACAACACAGAGAAATTCAAAAATAAATAGCAGAAGGAAAAGGTCTATTACATAACAGAATCATGACAGAGCCTCATTTTGGGAAAAAAGTGATAACAGATACAATTAAAGTCCATAAAAGCAAGAACTTACTGAAAAAAAGGAAATCTCTAACAGAAGTTACACATCAGCTCCAAAAACCAATAACAGAAAAACTCCAACAGAAACTAGCTTCGTGATATTGCTCACTGATGTTCCACATGCCCACACAATCATCACCACCTCACCCTCTTTTTTCCGTATCTATCAACGTCACATCTAAAGAAATCTAAAATTTTCGTCGTTCTTTAATTCTCGAACGATCTGGGATTTAATATGAAGCGGACGAGAAAATCTAACAGGGTTTCGTGGACTCCTGCTGGTAATCTATGTCAGGTAAAATTTCTCTTGTCTGAAGATTTCCCGTCAAAAGTTAGTCTGTATCACACGATAATCTTGAAGCAAAGGCGTCGTGATTATTGAGCTTCAGTACTAATGATTCTATTGATTTACCTCCTGGGTTTGAAAGTGGTCATTTCCTGAATCAATCCAAGGCATTTAAGTGAAAGAAGACGGAAGAAAGGGGATAATGTTGGGGTTTGAATTTGCGCCGACGAAGAAGATGTAGGAGAGAAGGAAAGGCGCGATGAAAGGAGGGTGGAACGTGAGTTGAACGATGCAGAGAGAAGAGAGTTGGTGACTGAAGAACCATTAGGGTTCTCTTTGGCATAAAAATCGGTTCCCGTCCAAGCTAAACCTGGCCTACGCCCATTCTTTTTTCTGTTTGCACACTAATGTCTACTCCGCACCTCCCTAGTTCGTGAATTGAAAGACATTGGGCCTGAATCAAGAGCTTGGACGCTTGAAGGCTGTTACCACCAACAATAAAGCTATTTGCACCCCTTTGTAATTTTAGTTTTTCTTTTAATTAGAAATAACTTCTTTTTATAATTAGATATTTTAGAATTAGATTTTTTAATTAGAAATCATTAGGATATTATATAGATTTTAATCTTGTTGAATTAGATTTTCTTTCAATTAATTAACATTGACTTCTCACATTGATTAGTTGCAGATTAATTGTGGATTAATTTTAGTTAGGACTTTGATTAATTAGGAGTATATTTAATCTTAGCTCTAATCTCGTTGAAGTATTGATTAATCTTGTTTTAACTAATGAGTTCTCTTAGTGCAGATGGTGCTTAGTCCCTGGTATTGTTTGGACCATTTATGGATATTAATTCTTGTTATCTTGGTTGTTTACCTTGGATGATAGTTGCTTACACTTGATGTTTGTTAAATTCTAACGTTGTTTGAACTTGATGTTAGATGCTTGACTACTGGACTTGCTTACTTGTTGAAAGTACCTGATAGCTTAGAGGCTTGAGCTTGTTGCTCGCTTTGAAGAGGCAACGAACCTTCTCCGTTAGGTACCACTTGAACCCTTGTATGAAACATGCCTAGGGTTTAGCAATTCTGCTTGAAACTTGTTGTTGATTGAGGAGTTTTCACTCCTGGTTGTATACTTGGCTTGGTGCCAATTCATGGATATTGTGCTATTGTTTATCTTACTTTGTGATGGACGAAGAGTCACTCAACTTTCTTATAGTTGAGATCACGACATCGTTTTCATCTTATAGTTGACGAAGAGTCACTCAACTTCCTCATAGTTGAGATTACGACATCGTCCATTTCTACTGCATTTTTCTGTTGGAGGACGAGGAGCCACTCAGTTTTGTTTCTTGGCTGAGATCACGACATCGTTCATTTTGTGATTGATTTGCTTCGTGTTTACTTGTTGATTGCTTTGTATTCACATGATCTCTTAGGATTCCTAGCTCCACTTAATTTCTGATTAAGTTGGAGGTATGAGAGACATTAGGCTTTCAATCCGTGCATGACAACATTAGGTAGATTCCCCTCCTAATCCTGACCTTAGGACCATTTTGCATGATAACGTGTAGGACCGAGTTTCCCGTTGACCTTCCGTGGGTCTTTTCTCTCGCACCCGTGCGATCGAGATCCCATTTTCCCATAGTTGCATGAACTATGGATGCTGTGATTCCTCTCTCCTGTACGATTGAGGATACGTAGGCACGAGATGCGATATCTGTGCGAGCACACTAACAACTAACTTCCCCTTTTCTCTCGCACCCATGCGATCGAGACGTCAACCAACCTGTTAATCGAACCTTTTCTCTCGCCCTAGTGCGATCTAGACTCTTTCACCAAATAAACAAAACCGACCCGTGAGTCGAACTACGACTGCTATGACTTCCTCTCTCGCGTCCGATTGAGGATACGTAGGCATAAAACGACGATGTCTTGGCGAGCAAACTTCCCCCATAACCTCGTAGTCCTCCGAACTACGCTGACTCTGACTTTCCCACTCCCTAGGGAATACGTAGGTCTAGGACAGAGATGTCATACCGAGTCACCTTTTCTTTTCTTTCCCTGTTCCCCGTTCCTTTCCCGTTCCCGTTAGCAGTTAAGCTTCAAATACCTACACCCTTTAATCAGAAGAACAAGCGTGGATTCCATCGAGTACGGTGGACGCGAAGGGGTGCTAATACCTTTCTCTCGCGTAACCGACTCCCGAACCCAGACTATGGTTGTGATGACCACGTATTTCCCTTTGTTGAGGTTTTCTTCGATCGTTTCCTTTCCCTGCGTTGGGATAAATAACGTTCGGTGGCGACTCTTCTGTCCTTCCCGCCGGTTGATTTTCGCATTGCGACATCTGGACCCGGACTTTTAGAATTGTCGTAACTCCAAACTGCTTCTTTAATTTCGATGTCGGTAAAAGGCGCCTCAAGAAATTCAGATTCTTCCAATAAAAGAGACTTGAAATCACATCCTGTCAAAATCGGTATGCACTGCTCTGATTCAGCAAACTTTTTCATGAAAAAACTCCTCACCTCTTCCTTTACCTCATCCACTGAATCCACCCTTCCATGTTTTGTGTCCACTGAGCCGATGAAATTCCTTCTAAGCCTTCCTTTTACTACATTGTGAAAGAATTTAGAATTTCCATCTCCATCAATAATCCACCTCTTCCTAATCTTTTGCAAGACCATGTTTTCCTTAATCCGCCAATTACTCCACATCTGTCTGCAGGTAGCGGTCCTTTGCTCTACCAGCTCCAGCACTTATGAATTCTCACACGTAACTAACCTTTTATCACAATCATTCATGGCATCTGCTCCCTGTTCAGGCTTAAGATCAAACCAGCGAAACACACTCTTACTCCAATCTTTGAGCTTTTCCTTCAAAAGCTTAAATTTTTCCTTAATAACGAAGTCACTCCTACCGGCCATTCGCATCTCCTTCCACTCCTTTTCCACAAAATCTATGAACACAGGATTATCGAACCAACTGTTGTTAGTTTTGAAAGGCTTGAAACCCCAGTTCACAGACTTAATTTGCACCCATATCGGATAGTAATACGATATATCCCACTTTCCTACCTTCTGACATGTTAAACCCCATTTGTTGACAATTATTTTATCCACCAAAAACATGTCAATTCTGCTCATTGAGGTTATGTCACCGCTGAACCACGTAAACTAACTGCCTGAGATAGTTAAATCCACCAATTCTGACTCAGAAATAAACTCCATAAAATCCTTCCGCTCAATACTCCTGTTACCTGAATTCTTCCCCTTCCTTTCAGAACTATTGGATACCACATTAAAATCACCCTCAATAATCCAAAGCCCATCATTCATTCTTATTTTATGACCTAGTAATTCTCTCCATAATAACATCTTGGATCTGATATCACAGGTAGAATACACACTCACCAGATAAAAGGCATCATTATTCCACACTACTTTGGTACCCAAATATCCTTTTCCATAAAAAGATAGAATTGCTTTGACCGACAACTCTTTTCAAACAGTAATTTACCTCCAGACCTGCCTAACGAACTGCTAAATGACCAGCCTACCTCACTGTCATTTCACAAACTTTGTATAGTAACAAAGTCCACCTCCTTTAATTTTGATTCTTGGATAAAAAAAACGTCAGCATTACCTGTAGAGATTAATTTGTGAATTTTATTCCTCTTGGATAGATTTCCTCCTCCTCTAATATTCAAGGAGCCGATAATCATTGCTCACCTTTGTTAAACTCCCTCTTGCTATTGAATCTATCTTTATCTTGCAACTACAACTCTGATAACAACTTCAGAAAGTTTTAAGAACCAACCTTCTCACCACCCCAAGTTTTGAAACATCCCACCAAAATTTTCCACCAACGTTTGAATCCATCTGATTCTGGAACTTGGAATTATACAACCTCACATCAGAGTTAGATGTTGGGTCATAACATAGAGTAGCTCCAGCCAAAAATCCATCTGAGTCCCTAGAGTTTGATAAAGAGGCATCCTTATGTTGGGCAGGAAGAGAACACGGGCCTCTCTTTAAAGGTCCAAAAAAAGAAGATTGAGAGAATTGTTCAATTGTGTCCTCCGAATAAGTTGGGCCATCTATGCTAGCTAGGCCCAAAAGTCTCTTAACCTTTTTCTTTCTTTGTTTAGTTTTACCCACTGGACCAATAACCTCCAACACTCTTCTCATTTTAACTTTTATGACAACCTCTTTTTTTCCCTTTATCCAACAATAACTTCTCGCTTTCCTTAAACCGTTGATCTGCATTGCCTGAAGAAACAGCTGCTACTGACACAGAGATGTCTCTATCAGCCCTACATGTTGACTCTATTCCTTCTAGCCTAGCTGCCTTAGCCTCTACTATTTCAGCATAAAAAATAGACAGATCCTCCTACATTTAACATCAAAAGCTGCTACAATATCTTCACCCCTTTTGCTAACGAGTCATTAGACTCTTCCTTCCTCCTCGGTGCATCTAAACTGGATTCCTCCACTTCTTCCTCGTTAGCTTGCATATGGACCACACAATTTCCTTCTTCTTCATCATCATTTTCGTAAGAACTCCAATTATCATCTGACTCCAAAGATGAAAGAACAACATCCATCTTCTTATCAACAACATTCAATGAAATACGCAAAAGGCAATACACATCTTCAGACATCTTGATGATGAATACCTCATCATTGATATGGACTTTGAATATTTCATTCAACACCACAACACAATTAGTTCTCACCATGATACGAGTCACATCCATACACTCACCTTTTAAAGTATTTTCGACAACACAAATATGTTTTCCTACAGTTTTAGCCAAAATTTTAAAAAACAATCCACAAAGGACCTTCCATTTGCCCTCCCTCCATCAGCTTCAAATCTCCTCCTTCCCTCAGCAGGAGTACCTTCTTTCCTTGAAAAATTAACCCCATTTTCTTTAGCTCCCCCTTTAGAATCAAAATGAGCTCTTGAAACCCTTGGAATGTTTGCATGTATCTTGACATTGTCGATAAAGATGTTGTCCAATTTGACCGCCAACACCCTATTGTCCTCCACACCAGCAAATCTAGCGAAGCCAAAACGTTTGCCGAACTTATTCCTCTTGGGAGGAATAACCACTTCGATCACCCTGCCAAACTCTCCAAAAAGCTTAAAGATTTCATTCGCTTTCACTCTATCTGAAATCTCCGAAAATAGAAGGATTGGATTCCTCTTACCCCATCTGAACTTCCTCCTCCTACTGAATGTGTGTCCCACCTGTTATTCCTGACAAACCTAAAACTCCGTCTTCTTGCCTTTTGCCATTCCATAAGCTTTGTCTTCTACACTAACCACTTGTAGAAGTTTCATGGATTATTTATCGTTTTTTTCTAGTCTATTGTGCTGCTATGTCTGTCTTACTGGATTTCAGTCAGAATAAAGTTGAAGTGAGTTCCCGTACTTTGAATACTGATATTTTGAATTGTTAACTATATGAAGAGCTTTAAATTCCAATAGTTAGAATTTATTAGAGATTAATTAATAATTTATTATATTTTATTAAGTTTGGATATCTCTAATATACAATTAGTTTTTAATGAATAATGATATTCTCACAGTACTATAATAATATTTATGTTTTTATAATTGAAAAATATTTTATATTTAAAAAAAAATTCTACAATATCATTATCACACTTATACGAACATAATTGATAATGATAGAAAAAAATTAATAATAATGATTTATTATTCTTTTATTTTTTTTATATTCATTTAAGTATTTCTAAGCTATTATTAAAATAATTTAATAATTTAATATTTATAAAAAATATATTAAATTCTTATGCCGAAGATTTAGGGTTAAATTTTTTCGACATTCTTTTTATTTTTTCAAATATCAGCATCTTTTAAATTAAATTTATTTAAAATGATGATTTATTACCTATTTATAAATGGTCAATTATTTGACAATTTTAATATACTATTCATTTAATATGATCATTACAAAATTAATATTATCAGTTAAGATTAGTGCATATAAATAAATTAAAATTTCAGTTAAAATTAATGGACCCGTATAGATATGATCGGCCATTTTGAATTTGATGTACATGTTGCATTGTAATGATAGCCTAGGATTATTCTACTTATATTTTTCATTCTTAACATTCTTTAGTTTATCATTGTAAACTTTTCAATCACATAATTTATTTGTTTATTTAGAGGTAGAGATGTAGGAATGTCATACCGACTACTATGCTGATGTAATGAAATGTAAGAATTTAACACTCGTAAATATATATATATTTTTTTTATAGAGTGGTATCCTTCCATCCGTATCGATTAATCCACCCGAGAGCGCGCCCTTGAACAATGCCCCATGTAGCCTTCGAAAGTTGTCCTAGACTCCTTCGAACTCAGGACCTCAAGGGGAACAAACCCTTGAGACCCAAGTACCCTCCCACTAGGCTAACCCTCTCGAGTTCACTCGTAAATGATTTTGATTTTATCAAATAGATTGAATATTATTTTATTTCTTAGTATAATACCTCTTATAAAATGTTGTCTAATACAACTATTTTTTTGTTTTACAGGCAAATCATTAAGTTCACTTTGAAGAGTGATATTTAAAATTTCAACTTTAAACATCAATCATCTTATTTTATTTATTTATTTCTTCTTATTTTAAATCATTAATATCATTTGTCAAAATTTAAATATATTTTGTATAATTATATTGCAAACTTATCTTTTTTTTTAAATAGATTCTAAAAAACGTTTTTTAAAATATTACAAACTTTTATAAATTTGTTTTTAATAAATTAAAAGATAAATTTTGATATATTATAACATAAACACACATTATTGAAGATCAAAACATAGTCAAAATTATAATTTTTTTCAAAAAGTTGTATCTTAAAATGATTTTTATGAAAAACTATTTGAAATAGCTTCAAAATTAGGTGATTTTTTAAAATTTTGACATTTAAAAATAACATTTTTATCAAATTATTTAAATCAAATTTTCATTTAAAACTTTTATGAAAAGTTTCTTTGTAAATTTTTTTCCAC
The DNA here is from genome assembly GCA_022829125.1 of Lathyrus tuberosus. NCBI lineage: Eukaryota > Viridiplantae > Streptophyta > Magnoliopsida > Fabales > Fabaceae > Lathyrus > Lathyrus tuberosus. The sequence goes on along the minus strand of JALAZF010000231.1, from coordinate 5,271,478 downwards.
TAAAATATATTACACTATAAAAATCATTTGAAAAAAAGTCAAAACAAACAGACCTTTAGATAAGTGGTAGAAAACAAATCTCTTGTTATAAAAAGAAATTTGTGTATTTAAGAGTTATTTTCAAACTCCCTCCAAATCATTTAAGGAGGAGAATACCCAAAACTTAAAATGCTTTGTTCTTTCTTTTCAACCACCTTTCACCTTTTCTTCTCTGTTAGAAAAAAATAAAGTATAGAGAAAAAAGAGGAACACAATCACAACACAAGAACATAACGTGGAAACTCTAAAACCGGATAAAAAACCACGATCGTTGTCAATAAATAACCAGAAAATAACACTATGTGAAAATTGTTACAATACATAATATACCCTCACAAACCCAGACTTCCAGTACACTCACATTCTCTAAAACAAATATTTAACTACATCTCACAATACTATAGTACAAGAGCATAAGAGAACAAAGAAAGTCAAATACAAGCTTAAAGTGCTTTTGACTGGTGCATGTTGAAATGAAAAACTTTGAATTCTATATATAACATTGGACTCCCACTTCCTTCACAAAACTAAGCGATGTGGGACTTCAAATAACTTGTATATTATATATAGCCTTGAACTCTCTCTTCATTCACAAAACTAAGCGATGTAGGGCTTCTTCAACATGTATATTTTTAACCAACCCCAACAATCTCCACCTTGATTGAAAATAATACATAAGCTTTCATTGTTTTCATCGACAATCATACTCTACCATAAGGAGTATCAACATGTATATTTTCAACTAACTCCAACAATTTCCACCTTGGTTGAAAATAATACATAAACTTTCATTGTCTTCACCGACAATCATACTCCATCATAAAGAGTATAGTCACTTGAAGCTACACCACTCCAAGAATTTTCACATTGTCATCACCGATAGTCATAATTTTAAAAACTATCATACTCAATCATGAAAAATATATTTCACTTGAAGATATATAACTTCAAGAATTTTACATTGTCATCACCGACAATTATATACTTTATCATGAAGAATAAGTTTCACTTGAAGCTAAACCACTCCAAGATTTTTCTTTACATGTCGAAAACTAGGTTGAAAGATTATGGTGAAACTTCCTTGTTGGTGGGAAGCTCTTCAACCACCAACATAATCTTTCACCTTGTGTAATCTTGATTGTATCAACACATCTTTGATTTGAACTTTCCGTAAGTAAAAAAATTCTTCCATTAATTTTCTCTAGCCCAAACTGCACAGCGGAATTTGTGACTGCAGCTCAACAACTTGTTCACAACATTATCCTTCTTTTCTGATGTGGAAGATTAGACAAAACTTCAACCACAGAGCATACTAAGAGCACGTATCCCCGAATCGAACCAAAAACTATTAGACCAGATGTTAGAAAAAAAAACATAGAGAAAAAAGAGGAACACAATTACAACACAAGAACATAACGTGGAAACTCCAAAACCGAAGAAAAAACCACGAACGTTGTCAATAAACAACCAGAGAATAACACTATGTCAAAATTGTTACAACACATAATATACCCTCACAAACCCATGCCCCAAGTACACACACACGCTCCAAACAAATTTTTAACTACATCTCACAACACTGTAGTATAAGAGCATAAAAGAACAACGAAAGTCAAATACAAGCTTAAAGTGCTTTTGACTGATGCATGTTGGAATGAAAAACTTGAATCCTATATATAGCATTAGACTCCCACTTTCTTCACAAAGCTAAGCGATGTGGGGCTTCAAATAACTTGTATATTATATATAACCTTGAACTCTCTATTCATTCACAAAACTAAGCGATGTGAGACTTTTTCAACATGGATATTTTCAACCAACCCCATGTTGGCACTAGATTTCGACTAGCAGGTGTTGTCCAGAGACGTCCAAAACAAGCCGACGCAGGAGAGAGGTGCAAGGAAGTGTCGAGTCGACACTAGCGGAAAGACGTGTCGAAGGACCGTCGATAAGTCCTGGCGTCGGAAATAAGCTGATGTCGGTTTCAAGGAACGATTGTTTAGGCGGGAAAAAAGTTTGAAAATTCCAAAACCATGGGAAGTTGAAGAGAGAGTGGGGTGCCACGTGTCAGCTTCAGAAAACGTTTGGACAGACAAACAGTTATTTTTTAGGCCTATATAAGGCATTGTTTTTTCTATTTTTATGGTCGTATTTCTTCAGATTGTAAAGGGAAAATACTCAAAGTACCAAGCTTAGAGAGAAACGAGTTCACTCCCGCAAACAAATGTATACTTGCGTCCAAATCTCATTTAATGCAATTTATTTTCCTTTTCCGCATATAATTTAAAGTCTTTACTTCTTTTGTTCTTTTTCCGCTCTGCTTTCCTTTGCCTTTCTTTGCTTCTATTGCAAACCAACTCGCAACCGTTAAGATACTCTTTGTGTCACCCAAGTCACTTAAACAAATATAAACGCAATAAAAACATACGCTTCCAATTCCAAGTTCTGGGATTTGTCTGGCCGGTCCCGCAAGCGAACCTACGACGGAAGGCCAGCGTTTGTTCACGCGGGCGAACAAATTGGCACGCCCGATGGGACCCGTGTGAATTGAGTATATGTTTTTGCGTAGTGGTAAGATGGTAACACCACGACCAAACGTAGAACCGTCTCTGACGAAAACGGCGGTAGGGACACACATAACTGATGTTGGCTCTGGTACCATATCAGCGGTGTCAACCTCTCCTGGCGGACCAATTACAACATCGCGTCGAAACGACCCTAGGTCGACAACGGCTGGGACTACGGGGCAATATATGCCTAGTATCACCATGCCCATACCTAGATCGTATGGAATGCCACTAGAGTTCATGTCAAGTGTGCATTCTAGCGGGCATTTGTTTGGAGAGAATTCGTCCCCAGTATTTTTGACTTATCAGGGGATAGGACCCTTGTCGAACCCGATGGTTCGACCTCCGGGATTCAACATGTCCTCTCAATCCATACCTACCTTTACCTCTAGTTCCGTCGCGGTCATGATGCAACAAATGGACAAGAGTAATCATGAGATGGTTCACATGTTGACTCAGCAGATAAGTACGATATTAAGGCCATTGATACAAGAATCAACCCAGCGTTGCCAACAACTGGCGACTCAGATGACACGAATCGGTGATTTCTTAGGCGCACCTAGGGCTCAGGGTCGACAGACCCCACCACCGCGACCGGTGACGCCACCTCGTCAAGATGAAGTCTTCGACGAAACCATAGAACAACCCCGCGAGTTCGAGGAAACTCCTAGGAGGGTTCAAAGACCACCTGTAATCGTCCATAGGCACCAAGATCTGGATTTTGTTGTCCAACAGGTTTGACAGGACGCTCTGGCTGGAGAACATAACTTGGAAGCTGTGGTCGAACGTATCATGGTCCGTAATGGGGTGAACCCTGGCCTTCGACGGCCAACCTATACATCTCCTTTGCCAGATTTTGTCCTAAAAACAGAATTACCTAGGGGATGGAAAGTGCCAAAGTTTACCAAGTTCGCAGGGGAAACAGAAGAGTCCATCGTCGAACACATCGCTAGGTATCAAACCGAAGTGGGTGATATAGCGAACAATGAGGATTTGAAATTGAAATATTTCCCAAGCTCCCTCACAAAGAATGCGTTCACGTGGTTCACCACGTTGTCCCCACAGTCCATTCATACATGGGCGCAATTGGAGAGGCTTTTTCACGAACAATTTTATATGGGACAGTAAAAAATAAGCTTAAAAGAATTGGCAAGCATCAAACGCAAGGCCGCGGAGTCGGTAGACTAGTACTTAAATAGGTTTAGGCTTTTGAAAGCACGTTGCTTTACTCAAGTCCCTGAACATGAGTTAGTCGAAATGGCCGCTGGCGGCCTAGACTATTCGATCAGGAAAAAGTTGGACACGCAATATCTTAGAGATATGGCGCAATTAGCTGACCGGGTTCGCCAGGTCGAAAGATTGAAAGCTGAAAAAGCTCAGTCTAACAGATACCGAAAAAAGGAAAAAGTGGCTTATGTGGCTGCAGACGAATACTCGTCCGACGAAGAAGAATCGGTCGATGAGAGCGAGATCCACGTGGCTGAACTTAAGCCAGGACCGCCCTATACATGCAAATTGTTGAAACCGTCGAATGGGAAAAATCCCATAGAAACTAACAAGACGGATAAATACGTTGATAAAACTTATACTTTTGACGTCTCGAAATGTGATGAAATATTTGATTTACTAGTTAAAGATGGTTAAATTATTATTCCGTCTGGTTTGAAAGACCCCCCTCTAGAACAAAAGATAAAGAGGGGATTTTGTAAGTTTCATAATTTCCTTGGTCATAAAATAACTCAATGTGTTCTTTTCAGGGATTTGGTGCAAAAGGCGCTGAAGGAGGGTCGACTCCAATTTGGCGAGAATCCGAAGATGCAGGTGGACACTGACCCACTGAAGGTCGAAGAGGCTTTGTATTCAGAAGTGTACGAGTGTTTGATGGTCGAAGCTACTGAAGGCCTCGACAAACCACCAAGGGTTGAAATGGTGGAATGCATGATGGTCGAAACTACTGAGGGTTCCGACAAGAAAGCAAAGGGTAGACTCGAAGAAGTGTACCCCCAGGCTGGTCAAATTTTGGAAGATTTTCAGGAAAAGTGCAGGATAAGCGACTCCAAAGCCGTACTATGCCCTAGGTGTAATGCCGTGTTCGATGAGAAGGCTGCTGAGAGGTACGAGGAAAGCAAGAAAGAAGTGCTATCAGATAACAAGCCACCTGTCCCAAGGTTTGTGTTCGACAAGAGCGGGGTCCCTCGTTGAAACGAAGAGTACAGAAAGTTGTTCCAAGAGGCAAGGCCCAAAACTTTCGTGCCACCATCAGACTCCCCACAGGAAAGGTGGATGGCCCCGGTGAATCAAAAAGGAAGCAAAAGGCCAAAGTGGAAAGCTCTTGATTTGGAGAAGGAAGGGAATGTCGCTGATGAAAGGGTCGAGCAAGCAGGATATAGGGTGTCCCCCAACTACAAAGGAAAGAACCCTATGACCAGGACCCAGTGGAGGCGCTATCAGCGAAATAAAAAGGCTGAAAGAGAGGATGCAACTTCAAAGGCAAAGGCTGTCGGAGCATCTGCGCAGAAACATTAGTACCCGAAAGGAAGGTGGGTAGAGAAGAGCAAGGTGGAGGTAAACCAGACCATGGCAGTAACTTTGAACGCTTCAGGAGGGAAGGAAGTAGTGTCGACTCAAAGCTCAAAGTGCACTTCGTTGGCAGATACTCCTCAGTCAGACGAAGAGGAACCAAAATACTCTCCTCAGTCCGATGAAGAGTATGACCCCTCACCTGAAGGTGATTTTGATGAAGACATGTATGACGACACCTATGGCGAAGATTTTGTGGTAAACTGCGGTATTGTGTCGGTCCTACCAGCTGAGTATGACGTGGTGTCAGAGATCTCCGAGACTGAAGACGACTTCATCACAGGGGAAAATGCGGAAGACAAGCCACTCTGTTATTATGTGATGAACAGTGGCGTGGTCGAGGAACAAACGGCTATGTTCGAACGTCCTACCCCTGCGATGATGTATCATTTGAAGCCGTTGTTCATAAAGGCAAAGATTGACGGGGTGTCGGTTAACAAAGTATTTGTGGATGGTGGAGCGACTGTGAACCTGATGCCTCACAGTTTGTTCAAAAGAATTGGAAAGACGCAGGCTGACCTCCAACAGCACAATATGGTCTTGTCCAACTACGAAGGCAAGACCAGTAACATCCTGGGGGTTGTCCAAGTGGATCTGGCAGTAGGGACGACCAACAGGCTGACGCTCTTCATGGTTATTAAGTTGAAAGAGAACTTCAATCTGTTGGTAGGATGTGAGTGGATCCATGGAATTGGGGCAGTACCATCAACTATGCACCAAAGGTTGAGCATTTGGAGGAAGGATGGCATCGTCGAAAATATTGAAGCAGACCAAAGCTATTACAAAGTCGACGAAGCCAAAGGTACTAAGAAATCTTTTGACCAGCACTTAGCCAATGTGGCTCCTTGTGATGACGGATCAGGATCTTACACCTCCGTCGACATGGGTCGTGTCCTGAACCTAGACCCCGATTATGGGTTCATCTGGGATACTGCCGACGCTGGTATGGAGCCAATGGAGATGCCACCAACAGGGTGGTCTACTACTGGTGAAGATGACTGCTGAGTCAGAAGGTATGACTCGGATTTCGGCCTATTTGGCTGAAAACAGGAAAATGTCGGCACTCGAAAAAGAAAAAATTCTCCAAGCAACCAAGGGAGCCGACCATGACAAAGAAAATCAGAGGCTTGATGGCATTTACGACGATGAGCCTCTAGGGTTTGAAAATGGGATAGATCATGAACTACAAAGAATGCAAGCCCAAGACCCACTTGAGGAAGTCGACTTAGGGGATGGAACGACAAAAATGCCCACCTACGTAAGTACCAACGTAGGACCAACCATGAAAGCTAAACTGGTTAAAGTGTTGAAGGAATACAAGGACTGTTTTGCTTGGGATTATGGCGAAATGCCTGGTTTGAGTCGGAGCGTAGTTGAGCATCGCCTCCCAATCCAACCAGGCAAGAGGCCAGTAAAGCAACCTCCTCGACGCTTCGCCCCTGAGGTGACGTTGAAGATCAAGCAAGAAATCGAAAGGTTGCTCAAAAGTCGGTTCGTCAGAACTGCGAGGTATGTAGAGTGGATAGCAAACATAGTTCTGGTTATTAAGAAAAATGGGACCCTTCGAGTATGCATTGACTTTAGGGATTTGAACAACGCTACTCCTAAAGACGAATACCCAATGCCCGTGGCAGAAATGCTAGTCGACTCAGCCGCGGGATTTGAGTATTTGAGCATGCTCGACGGGTATTCCGGTTATAATCAAATTCTTATAGCCGAAGAAGATGTTCCCAAAATCGCATTTCGATGTCCTGGAGCTTTGGGAACATATGAATGGGTGGTGATGCCTTTCGGTTTGAAAAACGCGGGGGCAACCTACCAAAGGGCTATGAATGCCATATTTCATGATTTTATTGAGAATTTCATACAGGTATACATTGATGACATAGTCATAAAATCGTCATCAGAGGATGGTCATCTCGATCACCTTCGACGCTCATTTGAGCGAATGAGAAAATATGGATTAAAGATGAATCCACTAAAATGTGCTTTTGGTGTTCGTGCAGGAGATTTCCTGGGTTTCGTAGTCCACAAGCGAGGCATCGAGATCAACCAGAACAAAACAAAGGCAATCCTAGATCTCAAGCCTCCGACAACAAAGAAGAAGCTCTAATCTTTGTTGGGGAAGATAAATTTCTTGAGGAGGTTAATCTCAAACCTAAGTGGCAAGACGAAAGTGTTTTCACCACTGCTCAAGACCAAGAAAGAAAGTGAATTCCGCTGGGGGCAAGAACAACAAGAGGCTTTCGACGCGATCAAAGAATATCTTACAAAGCCTCCAATCCTACTACCACCTAGTATCAATAAAAACATGAAGTTGTACATTGCAGCGTCGGACACGACCATAGGCAGTATGTTAGCACAAGAGGATGATGGTGGTGTCGAAAGACCCATCTATTACCTTAGTAGGATATTGATAGATGCTGAGACTAGATACACTATGATTGAAAAGTTGTGTCTATGTTTGTACTTCTCATGTATGAAATTGAAGCAATATATCAAACCAGTTAATGTTTATGTTTCGTCGCACTTTGATGTTATTAAGCATATGTTGTCCAAACTTATTTTGCATAGTCGAATTGGGAAATGGGCACTAGCGTTAACTGAATTCTCCCTAACATACGTCCCTTTAAGGGCGACGAAGGGTCAAATAGTGGCTGACTTCATTGTCGACCACGCGGTGATCGATACGTCAATACATAGCATCGACGTCGCCCCATGGAAATTGTACTTTGATGGGTCGAGCCATAAAAATGGAGCAGGTGTCGGATTCCTAATAATCTCCCCGCAGGGGATTCCAACTACCTTTAAATGCAAAGTCGATGGCAAATGTTCAAATAACGAGGCAGAATACGAAGCCTTAATTACTGGTCTCAAGATACTCAAAGACTTGGGAGCCAGAGAGGTGGAAATAAAAGGGGATTCCGAATTGGTGATTAAATAAATTACCAGAGAGTATAAATGCGTGAGTGAACATCTTCTGAGTTACTTTTCGCTGGCGAAGCGTTGGTTGGAACATTTCAAAGTTGTCAGCATCTCGCATGTGCCAAGGATAGAAAACCAGAAAGCAAATGAACTGGCGCAAATTGCATCGGGGTATAAAGTGTCTGAAGGTAAGTTAAAAGGTTTCGTCGAAACCAAAAAGAAGATGGTGTCGAATGTACGCGCGCCACCAAGCTGGTCGATACCCAAAGATTCGATGAGTTTGGTCGAAGGTTTGGAAAGTTGCGAGGTTTTTATTAACGATATGCCACCAACGGACTGGCGAAGAGCAATTATAAAGTATCTGGAGAACCCACAGGGCAGCACCGATCGAAGGATCAAGTATAGGGCCATGAGCTATGTCCTGATGGGAAACGAGTTACTGAAGAAAACTCCAGAAGGGGTGTTACTAAAGTGTCTGGGAGACACTGATGCATATTTGGCAATCTCGGGGGTACACAGTGGGGCTTGTGGGGCTCACCAGGTCAGCCAGAAAATGAAATGGCTTTTGTGTCGACAAGGCTTCTATTGGCCCAGCATGCTTAAGGATTGTATAGATTTCGCGAAAGGTTGCCAGGACTGTCAAAAGCACGCCAACATCCAGCATGTCCCAGCTCTAGCGAGCGATTTTGGATGCGGTTCTTAAGCGCGGTCACTCTCTGTGGTTGAGCTTACTACAGGTCGATTCATTTTTTATCCTATTAAAGCTGATGAAGGAAGGGAAATAGATGTCTCTAATTAACCCTGCTTTGCATACTGAGTTTAAACAGCAGTCTGTTAGGTTACAAATGCTATCAATGTGGGGGGGCCCTTGTATTGGTTATTTGTATTTTCGCCAATACTGATTTCTTCCTCTCTGAGATTTTGTTAGGATACTGCTTCAGATTATGATATACGGGAGTATGGGACTTTGGATTTTTTGGTTTAGTGTGCTCGCTAAGATTTTTCTTTCAATCTTATGCCTACATATTCCCGTTTACCGAAACAGGGAAATCAGAGCGTTCGTAGTTCCTCCTATTCTATGGGAGGAAATAGGTGTTTTTGGTGTCTTGTTCAAAGCCCAAGACGTGAAGCGAAAGGTGATTTGTATCTTGTTCAAAGCCCAAGATGTGAAGCTGAAGGGTCTATTTGTATCTTGTTCAAAGCCCAAGATATGAAGCTAAAGGTTTCACTTTAGAGAGAATTGGTCATCTCTAAAGAGAGGTTTGTATGTCACAACTGTTTTATAAAGGAGAATTACTTTAACCAGGATTTGTGAATCCGGCAATGCCATAATTTCCTTTATAGGGGATTTCCAACCTGAAGGAGAAGACTTTAACTCAGTGTAGAGCAATGCTATCTTTCCTTAGGCATTTCTCATGCTAAAAGAGGGACAGTGGCATGGATGTAAATAATCCAGAGGCTTGCCGCTTATAGCGATTAGATGAAGGGGAAAGAGTTGTTGATGTTTGTGTACTGTGAACGAGGCACAACTTTGATGCTAAAAGGTCAATTGGATCAACCAGTGGTTTTCTTATACAAAGCCTAAGAGGAGGCTGATATGTGTCTCATACAAAGCCTGAGAGAGAGGCTAAAAGGTTTTGACCCGACGATGGAGTCTTTTGGTATCTTGTATAAAGCCCGAGATGAAGGCTAATTGACTCAACAAGAGAGTTTTTTGTATCTCGTACGAAGCCCGAGATGGAGGTTGTTGTTTGTTTGGCTCAATAAGAACCTTTTTATATCTCGTATAAAGCCCGAGATGGAGGCTGTGGTGACTATTTCAGTTAAGTGACAGGTCCAGTATACTGATTTTGAAAGAGAAAATCAGTTCTTATATGAGCAACACTGTACTCAAGGATTTGATTCAAGGATCCGGGTTATTCCTGTTCTTCAAGGAAGCGGGAAATCCAAAGGGTATTGAGACTGTCCGAGTCTACGGGGTTCCTTCCTATTCTTGAAGGGGTGCTTGAGAATGTCTTTGAGACTCAAGGAGATTAGACTGTCCAAGTCTAGAGTTTCATCTTTTGTACTATGCTTTGAGAAACAGTTGTAGACTCTTGAAAAGACTGTTCTATGGAGATGATTAAGTTTTGTTCCTATACCTTTAGGAGGTCGTCGGGACAATTTGTACGAAGCCCAAGAGGAGGCTGGAAACTTTTAAGAAGCCAAGAGGTCCTTGTACGAAGCCCAAGAGGAGTCTATCATTCCAGGAGGAAGAGATCATTATACGAAGCCTAAGAGGAGGCTGTGAATACTTCTAAGAAGCCGTAGGGTCCTTGTACTAAGCCCAAGAGGAGGCGAGGGTTGCTTTTAGGAAGCCTGTGGGTCCTTGTACGATGCCCAAGAGGAGACCGATGCTTTTAAGAAGCCCGTGGGTCCCCAAACCCCAAAAAATTCAAGGCAAGCTATTCATAAGGAATAGATCAAGTCAGGAAAGTTCGAGAATTTGGAAGAAACTCAAAGATGCCATTCACGTAGAATACATTTATCTCGGGGAGTAGAGTTTCTTGACAATTCCTAATGAGGACAGCCGAAGAGAAGACTGTATCTGGTGATCCTATTGGGGATCTAGTTGTCTATTTCTACGAATAAACGAAACGGCGTCACCTAGTTCTAGACATAGTTGCCGGGGAAACTCTAGATATCTATACTATTATTACACAGTTGATATGAGTTTATGAAAGAAGACTTACAGTGAAACAGCCCCACAATACAATTATATGTATATGAAAGCGGTAAATGAAAGCAATAACCACTTACTCGGTTGTAGAGCTTCCATGCTGTTTGGTTAGTTGTTTCAACAAATAAAGATTGAAAACAACAATATATTCAAAATCAAAGGAGAAAGTACTTTGAAAAAGAAAGATTTTGGGGCTTACAACTCAAGGAGAGGCCCAGGGTTTTATCAGTGAGCGCATTGTTTGAATTTGTACAGAGGGACTTATACAAGTGACTGTAGCCCAAAAAAGGTTTTCTGTACAAAGGGATGGGTCTTACACTCTCTCAAGAGGCCCAAAGAGTTTTAAGAAAGGAAATGGGTCTTACTACTCGAGGGTAGGCCCAGTTGACTTTTCGTTAAAAATGGCGATCGCGCCGAGGTTTTCTTTTAACGCAGAGGGACTTATACAATAAGTGAGGCCCAAAAAGTTTTTATGTACAATGAGGTTGGGTCTTACACTCTATTAGAAGCCCAAAAGTTTTAAGAAAAGAAATGGGTCTTACTACTCGAGGGTAGGCCCAAGGTTTTTTTGTTTTGAAAAGGCGGCGATTGCGCCGTTTGTTTTTTACGGTATCGGGACTTATACAATATACTGAGGCCCAAAAATGATTTGGTCAAAAAAAGATTAGGTCTTACACTCTATTAGAGGCCCATGAGTGTTTGACAATGATTTGTTTGAGTGAAAATCAAAGAAACCCTAATTTTATTCTTTAAAAGTAAATATTTAAAGAAAATCAATGGAAAATACCAAATAGGTTTGAACAAACCACTTGTGATTTTTGTTTAAGGTTTGAAAAATGAGGTATAAATCACAAGAGATATTAAAACTCATTCGGTCTTGATTTTTCAAGATGAATATTCATTTTAAAATGTTTAAAAACAAATAAAAAATAAGTTTATTCACAAAAATACTAATTATATTAAATAAATAATATAAATTTAATTTTTTTGTGGAATAAAATATTTCAACATTTTTATGATTTTTTGCAAAAAGAATCAGTGAAAAATAATTAAAATTGAGTGAGTTATTAATTTTTCAAATCATTAACAAAATAATATGAAAAATAGGAAAAAGTGATAAAAAAAAGGGTCTGGGGCGAGGGGGATTCGAACCCCAGACCTTTCACTCGCTAGTACACATAAACCAGTTGATCAACCACTGGGGCGCAATGCCAATTCATTAATAACATGGCAAGTGAAAAATATATATCAAACTAGTTGGATTTTCTGAAAATGGCGCCATGGCCATCTTCTTCCTCAAGCTCTGATGCGTGAAGCCCTCTATCTCACTCATCTCTCAATCATTTGACATGATTCAAACACCAAACTCATGCGTTTTTTCACAAGGAAAAAGATGGCAATACCCAATTTCATTCATTTTCAGTGTATAACAAATTATATCATTGTGGACGTATGAACCCTAATTTTGCAAAAGCAATCGTGCAGACATGATTATGAGTCCTATGATCAAATTTTCTAAGGGAAACAATCAACATATGATGGTAAGTAATTGGCAAAAATATCATGCGAGGAAATATGCATGGATCATGGAGTTGGAGTTTTGAGGCTTACCTTGATGCAAGCTGAAATGGAACTCTGCACAAACCTTGTTCCAGTTGTGAATTAATGATCTCTACAGCTTCAATGGATGTTATGGAGTGTGTTACAAGCTTTGGAACACTTTGAAACTCTTTGTTTCAAGCTGGAGACCTCCACCTGCATAATTGAGGCATAATGGCTTGGTTGAAGGGTGATTTTGAGCCTGAGGTGTTACAGTCAGTGTTTAAGTGTTTGGACACCTCAAATACATCATATGTGACGTGTTTGAGCAATTGTAATTGATTGCTTAAGGCTGCAACTCAAAACCCGATAGTGGTTACTCAAAAACCAAGAAACTTGAGGTTTAAGGAAGAATGGGAGAAAGCAGTGCTATAACTGGCTTTGGTGTGAGTTGAATGATCCATTGGAACCTCTATTTATAGGTGATCAACTTTTGTCTTGGAGGAATAGTGAATGGCTGCTGGATCAGATCACATTTGCATGGATTGGCTTGGAGGATTTCTTCTCAAGCAAGGCAAACTAGCCATTCCCAAGAGCAGGGCTATGACTTGACCAAAATCACATTCTTCAGATGTTTTTATTGTTGTTTAATCAGAGAACTTGACTGAGTAGAGTGACTTTGTTGAAAATGCACTATTCCACATTAATGCCCTTTGAATTCAAGGCAAAATGTGCCAAAGTGGATGAATTTCAAACTGGAAGATTCCTTGGCTTTTTGACTCAGCCCTATCAGTTGGATCAGTTGGTTCATGATCAGATTAAAGGCATGTGGCATAGTGATCACTCCTTTTGACTCAGAAATCGTGGATGGCACAAAACTCCCAAACTGATTTTTCATGGTAGCCTTGACATGGTGTGTTGTGGCAGCCATGATTCTTGGCACAAGTGGATTGGTTTCATGCTATTAAGTTGCTTGGATTCTTGGCAACATTTGCAACAACATTGATGTTTATCTTTGGAACTGATTCAGATTGTAACTGTGTGAAAAAACCTCACAAGTTTTGGTGTTTCCAACAAAATCTGTCTTTGGGCAGAATTTTTTCTAAGTGTTGGAAAAGTGGTACTTTCATGTTTTCAACCATTTTGGCTCACCCATAGCTCAAAATCCACAATGAATTGGAGTTAGGTCTAGTTGAAGTTTTTGTAGAGGGCAATGAGATCTACAAATCAAGCCTTGGATGGGAAAAAATGGCTTTGTGGTTTAGGAGTTATGACCCTCCAAAGTTGGTACCCTAGCCACTTTATTTTTAATTTAGAAAATTTTCTAAGTTTTTATGGCTACCCCTTTTACAAGTTATCCAACTTTTCTTGATTTTTCTTGATGAATGATGATTCAAATCATACATTAACATCATTTTAGGGTTAAAAATCCATTTTGGTGAAAAATCTCAAAAAGTCAAAGTTGACTTTTGTGCATAGCTGACTTTTTATCAGATGAATTCCAAACTGTGCAATTCTTCAGGAAATCATGTCCTTGACCTAAATCAAACTTGATGGACATGTTCCATGGGTGTCATAGGGTATATTTAGTCATGTCCTAGGGCTTGGGAGCATGTCCTGGTCAAAAGTCAAAGTTACAGTTGACTTTTTCCTTAAAACCCTAACTGTGGTGCAGATGAAATTGAGACTTGTTGCTCAAACTTCTTAGATTAATCCATTGTTCCAAATGGATCAATATAGTTCATTAGAGACCCTCAAACCCTCTCTTGAGGTCTTGGCCCATGATTTGCCCCAAAAGTCAACTTAGGGGTGAATTAGGTCAAGAAACCCTAATTCCTGATTTTTGATGTATGCATCCCCTGAGGCAAAATTGACTTGATGGTTAGGTCCATGAGGTTCCATGGAGTATATTAGGTTGTGTTTTGGATCCTTGGCTCATGCCCAGAGGAAAATTTCCCTTTGGAGGCCTTGATCGACCAAAACCCTAATTTGGTGATACTGGCGATCTTGAGGCTTGATCCACCTAGAAGGGAGCAACCTTGTGCTTAATCCTTGGAGTAGGAGTCCTTTTGATTCATTATGGATGTTTGAGAGGTTTAGACAAGTTGAAGATCAAGTTATTCCTTGATTGATCCTTTGTTTAAGGCTCTGAGAGGGCTTAAAACCCTAATTTTGATTGTAGTGAATGCTCACCCCTCTTTAGGGAGACTAATGAGGCAAGATGGTTCCTCCATATTGTGATGATGATTTGCCCAATGATGGGAAATCTTAGTGGTCAAAATTTGGGGTATGACACCAGCCAGCGAATTACATGTGATTGTCAAACCATGGCCTTTTCGGGGATGGGCTTTGGACGTAATAGGAGAGATTCGGGCAGCTTCGTCAAAGCAGCAAAAGTTTATCCTCATAGGAATAGACTATTTCACAAAATGGATAGAGGCCGTGCCTTTGGTGAAAGTGGATCAAGAGGCTGTGATAAACTTCATCCAAAATCATATCTTGTATAGATTTGGGATACCCGAGACAGTCACAACAGATCAGGGTTATGTGTTTGTGGGGAAGAAGATGCAAGAGTTTGCGGCAGAAATGGGTTTCAAGTTGGTTACTTCGACGCCTTACTATGCCCAGGCAAATGGTCAGGTTGAGGCAGCCAACAAAGTAATAATTGGCTTAATCAAAAAGCACGTTGCGAACAAGCCAAAGAACTGGCATAAAATGCTGAGTCAAGTGCTGTGGGCATGTCGGACATCACCCAAAGCGTCAACAAACTCGACTCCATTCCGTCTAACCTACAGACACGACGCTGTGTTACCTGCGGAAGTACACTTGCAATCCGTCAGAGTGCAGCAACAATATGAGATTCCGTCGGATCAATACTGGGAGATGATGTTAGACGAGCTTGTAGACTTAGACGAGGAAAGAATGGTAGCGTTAAACGTGTTGCTACGCCAGAAGGCTCGAGTCGCCAGGGCCTATAATAAAAAAGTTCAGGAAAAAACCTTTGCCGCAAACGACTATGTTTGGAAAGTCGTGTTGCCCGTGGATCGACGAGATCAAACGACGGGAAAATGGTCCCGTAACTGGGAAGGACCATTTAAGGTGACGCGAGTGTTCAGTAACAACGCATATGAAGTGCAGGAGTTGGGGCAGACCAACGAGTCTTAAGAGTAAATGGGAAATATTTAAAAAGATACAGACCCATGCTACAAGAGGTTCGCGTCAAAACATAAATTTCATTAAGTATAAGGCCAAGAATGGCTTACAAAATGGTGCATTACATTGTATCAATATAAAACCTAAGGGAATTTAGGGAATCTAGCCTTAAAGTAATCAAAGAGGACCTTCTCATGGGTTATTTTGCTCTCAATAATAATCTTGCGTCGTTGCATACGGCTGATAGCATCCTTAATCTTCATCGCCGCTTCGACATGTACAAGGCCCTGAGCAACTTCGTGGTCGATGGTTTCTTAAGAGGGCAAAGGCTCAGCCGAGTCCAAAGAGGCTTTCTGACGTTCGACCTCGGCTATCCTTTTCGTCAGCTCCGTGATTTGGGCTTGATATTCAGATATCTGCTGGTCGAAGACTTGGCGTTTGTTGGAATGCTCTTGTTTTTTGGCTTCGTAGTCTCCAAGTTTCTGTTCACAGACGGAACTAAGATGCCATTCGCGCTTCATGTCTTTGTGACGAAACCGAATTTGGGCGTCAGCCTGATGATGCGTCGAGAGATCCTTGGCCATTTGAATAAAGAAAGCTTCAAACTCAATTAGATAGGTGGCCATGGAGGCAGGAAGCTAGAACTCAAAGAGTTCACTCAGGAGGTTGAAGACGTCATTGGCTATGTCAGATTCCTCAACAACGGCCGCCAGAAACTATTCCTCAAAAAGGTAAGACCTCAGCTGCTGAAGTTTGAGGTTGAAAGAAGCATCCACTTCTGGAGTAGGAATCGAGGTCGAACTGGTGGGTTGAATCTCTTCAGCTGTCTGTCAAAGCTTGTGTAGCTCTTTTAGAGTTGCAGCTGGGTTTGTGGCTTTGTCCGCTAGTAGTGCCTCTGGAGTAGGAGATTCCTCAGCAGCAGGTGGGGCCTTCTCTGGTTGGTGTTCAGGAATTTGGGGTTTCTCTCCGGCGACGGTGCTCACGGAAGGCGGAGGAATGATAGTGACCTCAGGGAGTGTATCATCAGGCTCGGCATTTTCAGTTGCAGCAGGAGGTGTCTTCGCTAAGTTTTCCTCATGCACAAGGGAATGAAATTCGTCAGTCTTTTGGGGACTTGGCGTAATGGTTACACTAGCGTTGGGAGCGTCTGCGGCCGACCCGATATCACCCTCATCAACAATGGTCGAAATGATCACATGCTCCTACCAAAAAATAAAATACCAATGAGTTTAGTCGCCCCCAAGGTCAACTGGGAAGTAAATAAAGTCAAATTACCTGCACAAGAGTCGTTGTCTTGGGGAGGGCGACAGAAGGAATTGGGTCGAAAGCGTCCTCAAGGTTACGCAAAACAACAGGGGCCATTGTCGAGATGTTGGGTTTTGAGGGTGTCCGTCGCGTCAGAGCCTTTTTCTTCCTCACCAAAGGGGTAGCAGGAAGGGATACTGGAGCTGTTGCACTAAAAACTCGGGAGTGAGTACTCTCGTTCGATTCAGTCCTTTCGGGGGATGTTGCCTTCTCAGAAACCTACGCAGAGATAATATGATAACCAGGGGATGATAAAGCCATAGAACAAGGAAATAAACACACCTGTACAAGGTTGGCCCTAGATTTTTTGACAGGTCTAGTAGAAGTTGACCCAGTAGTTGATTCCCGTTTGCACCCCTGAAAGCAACATTGCCGCTCTTTAGTCCAGACTTACAAAAAATATATGTATATAAAATCAAGAGTCTGGGACCTACCTTTGTTGAAGTTTCGTCTATAGGATCGACATCCACGGTGGTCGACGGTTTAGGGATACCAGTTGTAGAAGCAAAGGCGTCGACCACGTTTGCCAGAAAGAGGTTGGGGGTGAAAACTTGGGTTTGATACTCCAACCACCAAGCATCAAATTCCTGAGTAGTGAAAAAGGAAGGACGGAAGGAGAAAACCGGTAGCTCCAAATGTTGAGAGGCTCTGACAAACCTCATGCAAGCTTTGTGACCAACGTGAGTGAGGCGTCGACCAGACCGGACTATATCATCAGAATGCCTCACTAAAGGTTTTGGCAACATTTGTCTCAGGCCAAATTGTCGAGCAACCAAATTTGGACAGTAGTTCATAAAACCATACCCATTGTTCCCTGTTTCGATACGGAAAGAAATCATGGTAAGAGTAAGAAACGCCCTCCATACAGCATTCGACAATACAGCAGCCTGAGGTGAGACTCCAGGGAATGGGTTTCTGAACCATTCGGGCCCAAACTTACGCTCCACAAATGGCGCCATGTCAGGAACAAAAGAGGAAGTTTCCACAAACATACTCAGATACCTCATGAAGAGGGCGTGTCTTGGAGCTTCTTGAGTAGTCATCAAGGCTAGTCGCAACACCTCGACAGAACGCGTTTTATTGAGGATCTCCATCCTTGCTGAGGCTGGATATCCCAGTTTGTGCTCAAAGGTGGCGTTGACCCAATGCTGCAACAACCACATAGGCCCTGAGATGTTTAAGGCCTTAGTGGTTTGATGTAGGAGTTTTAGTCTCATGGCCGACAGGCCAAAAGAATGATAAAGGGAGGCCAACAGGAGTTTGGCCAGAGATATTTGTCGGCCTTCATGAATCTGAATGGCCAAGTTAATAAAGCTTTTGGCTATCTGCAGGGAGCCAGGGCAAAACATGTAGTATGATAACCAGAGGGTTAAGAAGGCGATGTGTTCTTCGTCGGAGACTTCTTAGGAGTTTTTGTCATGGTGATCGTCTATGTAGTTTTGGAAACTAGCACGCTCGAAGTCGAAAGCGTTCTCCGTCTCCCAAGTCGGGTCGAAAACCTCACCCAGTGGCGAAAGGCCAGTAATGGCCGCCACATCAAAAAGTGTCGGCATGAGCATACCACAAGGGAGGTGGAATGTGTTTGTCGATCCTTCCCAAAAGTACATCGACGACAGGAGCAAACAAGGGTTAACCCTGTGGGCAGTTCTGGAGAGCTGGATGGCGTCGAAGATGCCATAATTCTTCCATTGTTGTTGATGTTTCCCTTCGATTTTGTCGAGCCAAGCGAGATAATCCTTGTTACCGGGAGTTGGCATAGACCTAAAAACTCTTGACTTTGGTGCCATGTATTTAAGATCCAAGGAACCCCCTTTCTCAAAAGTGGGTGGAATCGTTTAATCAAAACAAGGGAAGAACTTCTGAAGTTCTTGAGGAATGGGTTTGTTGTCTGGGAACAGACCATGGAAACCATACAACGTATTTTCCACTGCGAATGGAATAACCATTTGACGGCACCAGTTGGATACCACCGTTTCGTCAGCTGAAAATGGTTGAGGAAGAGATTGATGTGTTTCCGCTTCTGAAAGGACGTACGCAACAGGGTTGTTGCCAGTGGTTTGAGGGATGCCAGTGATAGTTGTTCTTGATGAAGCCATTGGAGAAGAGAAGCGTAAAAGGACACAAAGAGTCAGGGAAGAAAAATGTCACAAAGCTGTTTAGAGCAAATGAGGGTTTTGTGAAAGAGGAGTTGCGAAAGTGAAAAGGGTTTCTAAAGAGGATTATTTATAGGGCGCATGCAGAAAATGAAAAGTCAAGACTTTCCAACTTCTGAAAGTAAGTGGTGTTTAGTGTCAAAGCCCATAACTTGGATGAGACTAGCCATCATGGCGTTTTTCTTGGAAATCGTGGGAGGAGATTGCCATCATCATGTCAGGCGGCGCTTGCCACGTGTTAAGAAAGAAGACAAAAACGGTTTGCAAAAAAGGGAAGCCGTCTAAATCGTGTGAGAAACCAAAAAGCCAGATTTCTCCGTCGACACAATGCTCAGTTGAAACTGGCCTTTTGAGGGGGCAATTTGTTGGCACTAGATTTCGACTGGCAGGTGTTGTCCAGAGACGTCCAAAACAAGCCGGCGCAGGAGAGAGGTGCAAGGAAGTGTCGAGTTGACACTAGCGGAAAGACGTGTCGAAGGACCGTCGATAAGTTCTGGCGTCGGAAATAAGCTGATGTCGGTTTCAAGGAACGATTGTTTAGGCGGGAAAAAAGTTTGAAAATTCCAAAACCATGGGAAGTTGAAGAGAGAGTGGGGTGCCACGTGTCAGCTTCAGAAAACGTTTGGGCAGACAAACAGTTATTTTTTAGGCCTATATATGGCATTGTTTTTCCTATTTTTGTGGTCGCATTTCTTCAGATTGTAAAGGGAAAATACTCAAAGTACCAAGCTTAGAGAGAAACGAGTTCACTCCCACAAACAAATGTATACTTGCGTCCAAATCTCATTTAATGCAATTTATTTTCCTTTTCCGCATATAATTTAAAGTCTTTACTTCTTTTGTTCTTTTTTCGCTCTGCTTTCCTTTGCCTTTCTTTGCTTCTATTGCAAACCAACTCGCAACCGTTAAGATACTCTTTGCGTCACCCAAGTCACTTAAACGTGACACTTAAACAAATATAAACGCAGTAAAAACATACGCTTCCAATTCCAAGTTCTGGGATTCGTCTGGCCGGTCCCGCAAGCGAACCTACGACGGAAGGCCAGCGTTTGTTCGCGCGGGCGAACACCCCAACAATCTCCACCTTGATTGAAAATAATACATAAGATTTCATTGTCTTCACCGACAATCATACTCCACCATAAGGAGTATGAATATGTATATTTTCAACCAAACTCAAAACTCTCCTCATCCAAATTCCACAAATTCATACCACACTCCTCCTTCATATAATATCACACATCACGTTGTTAGTGAGCTTGTTCCAAGCGGTTTCACCATCCTTTAACCTCTTTTGGGTAGTTGAATGTTTGTCGGTTGGTGTCGCGGTGAGAATCGGATATCAAGCTATTAATTAATTTGAATCACAAATCATAATTCACCACCGATCTTAATTTATCCAAGGGAAGGGAAAAAGAACGAATAGCCCATAAACATGCAAGCAATGTAAAGCAAAAGAGAATCTAAGGTTCGGGGGTTGGTTATACCTAGGGAAGGTGCTAGCATCCTAAGTATCTGTAGTACTTTATAGGAACCTCTTGTTTTATTGTGTTATTTGTTATTTTGTCTTCTAAAGGGTGAAAAGGTAAAGGGATACCTAAGGTGTTAGTCCTAAGAATGCTCGCCAAGACATCGCATCTCATGCCTACGTATCCTGACGGGAATAGAATCAGAGCATTCGTAGTTTCCCTCAATAAGGGTAAACAAAGTAAAAGGAAAAGGTTGCTCGCCAAGGATTGACCTTGTGCCTACGTATTCTCAAAAGGAACTTTGAGAAATCAGAGCGTCCATAGTTCGGGCGCTACGGGTTGCCAAGTTCTAAGAACCAAGAACAACAAAGACAGACAGAATAAACAAGGGACATGCACAATGACAATGAAATTAATATACACCCTCTTTCCTTGGATTAGGTCAACAAGGAATAGAAAGCAGCAGAAACATGGAAAAGCAACATGTAATCGACAGACAAAAATACGCGGCAAAGCATCACGAATAACAAATAACAGGTACGCGGAAGAGCATCACATAGGAAATGAACAGAGACACGCGACAAAGCATCGCGGATAAACAGAGAGAAAATACACGGCAAAACATCGTGTAAAAGGTAAAGACACGCGGCAAAGCATCGCGAAAGAAATAGAGGCACACAGCGAAGCATCGC
Source organism: Lathyrus tuberosus (assembly GCA_022829125.1). Lineage (NCBI taxonomy): Eukaryota > Viridiplantae > Streptophyta > Magnoliopsida > Fabales > Fabaceae > Lathyrus > Lathyrus tuberosus. The sequence goes on along the minus strand of JALAZF010000231.1, from coordinate 5,250,337 downwards.
GTATAAAAAGCAGACAATCATGAAATAGAATCAGGCAACAAGAAATTGTTAATTAATTTAAATATTAATATTATTATTAACTAATAATTACAACATATTTTTATATTTTTTTATAATATCGAAAAACTTGATAAGAATATTAAAAACAAAAGATTAAAATATTTTTGATCTGTTTCTAGAATATGCAAATAAATAAATAAATGATATTAACACACAATATATATATATATATATATATATATATATATATATATATATATATATATATATATATATATATATATATATATAAAAGTTGAAACTCAAATCACAATTTTATATACAAATCTACAAAGTTAATAAAAAAACCAAAAATACGTATATATATTAAGTCTTAAACCGAAAAACTTAAAAACTGAAACTAAAAAGAAGGTACATGTAAAACAAGAAAAAAATGGAAGCTACCCATGTATAACTGAAAACCAGATGTATAAATATATTATTATAACCTTTTAAAAAAAGTAGACATAAGTATATCACTATAACTTCTAAAAGATTACCAATATGTATAACTTTAAAAAAGAGTAGTAACTATAACTTAAAAAAACAGACAATAACTATAACTAGCAGTGACTATAACTTAAAAAACTAGCATTAATTTTAACTTTAAAAACTAGCAGTAAGTATAGCTAAAAAAACTTAGAAGTAAGTATAACATATAACTATATCTTAAAAACAAATAGAAGTATATGTGTAACTGTAACTAAAAAAAGTATATAATTCAAACTGATAGAAATATACATTTAAAATGGAGCCAAGGTATGGCAGCTGAACAACAGGCCAATGAATCAAGCAAAAATCATAAATTAATAGCAGCAACAGATCAATAATGATAAGATCGCATTCAAACCGAACCAAAACTCAACACACACCAATCGGTAAATACGCTACGTAGTCAAATCAAAACCAACACAAAATATCAAAACATCATACAACATAATACAAGAGAAAACTCGTTTCCAAATGTTATCACGATGTCGAACCGTTATTGTCGGAAGTTAGAGGAGCAAGATGTTGTGGTCGCTGTTGCGGAGTGAGTTGGTACACTATTATGGAGAGGCCTTATGACTGAGTTGTTGTGGTGCGTTGAAGGTTGGGTGAAGCTTAAAGGTATAATGTTGCAAGGTGTATTAGGAGAGGTGTGTTGTAAGGATATGGAGTTACTGTGAAAAATGAAGATGATATGCAACAGATGGAGTTGTATGTGAGGGAGGGATGGAGCATGAGTGTTTTTTGAAGAAGTGAAGGTAGGTCCCCTTTATATAGGTGCTTCTAAAATCTTTGAATTAAATGTCAACTTTGAATGCTTTCCCATTTTAGACATACATGTTTGCAAGAATTAAAAAAAAACTTTCCTTTTCATAGTATTTATGTTTGAGACATGTTGGAACCGTGTCGGGCTTTATTTGGAAAGAATATGATCCTTGTTCTCTTTCACCAAAACGAAAAAAAAAACAAAATAAATCCTAAACTTAATTACTGAGTATTACTCAAAATAATTAAAAAAACAAAAATAATAAGCATATAAAAAGTAAAATAAAATAAAATATTAAAATAAACTAGATACAAAAACGGATTAATTTAAAGAATTACTAACTAAAAATAGGAATAAAAACGGTAAAAACAAGTAATTGGTCCGATATCGAAGTACTCGAAAAAATAACATAAATACACCAAAATAATCAGCAAAAAATATATTTTTCGGAAAAATACAGCGTTTTGTCAAATTTTGAAATAAATTTTACCCGTTAAAATGACTTAAACTGTCTGAAAATGCGACCGAAAAACGATCGAAAAATTAAAACGAACACGCCAGGTTAAACTACACGAAACCTAGATTAATATGACTGACGTTTGCAGGCTCGATTTTAAAATATTTTGTCCACTGATTTTACGCACAATTGACTTTTATTTGACCAGTTCGGCTGTAATTCCAACTAGTTTATTCCAGCTCATAAATTGGGTATTATGCATGATAAAATGTGTGATATGCTATGCAGATGATGCGAAACGAAAAATAGAATCTCAGGGTAAAAAATTAGGGTATGACAGATGCCCCTATTTAAGTTTCTTCTATCCGGAGATATGGAGATTGAAATCTTTGTCTCGACGAGATAGGAAAGACTTAAATACAAACATGCACAATTTTTGGCCCTAAGATGCCACAAGATGCACATGATATGAAATGATATGAATGTAAGATAGAAGTCCTGTGAGGAATGATGTCACATGGGATAACTGTATTCAGAAATGTTGCTGAAAGCACAACTAAAGAATGAAAGACACAACGAGGAACAACTTAGAAAACAAAGCAAGATTCCACGAGGAAAAGTATCAAGAAGACACAATTGAGGAATACAAGATATTATGGACATCTGCCAAGGTGACAAAGAGTATCCAATAATACTTGGAAAGAAGAGGGACAAAACCTGAATGGAGATACAGACATCTGGGAAAGCATCAGATGTAGGGAAATGGTTACATTCATCAGAGGTTTTGTCAGAAATTCATTGAACAAAACTCTGGGAAAGTACAACAACAACCATCAAAGTCATTCAGAAGAACGTTGAATAAACTTTGGAACATAAACAGTTATTTGAGATAAACAGGCAACCATCAGAGTTATTCAGAATAGCATTGAATAAGCTCCACTAGGGATCAACAGTCATCATCCGAGAATGGAACTTGATGGAAAAGAGTCACAACGTTCAGAAGATAATTGAACGACGTGAGGAGAATTTTGAGAAATCTATGAGAGACAATCCAACAGACATCAGAGGCATTCCGAAAAGCATTGAATAGACTCCGGAAAACATCAGAGATATTCAGAAGAGCGTTGAATAAACTCCGGAAAACATCAGAGATATTCGGAAAAACATCGAATAAACTCTGGAACACCTCAGAGATATTCAGAAAAACATCGAATAAACACCGGAACACATCAAAAATATTCAGAAAAACATCGAATAAACTCCGGACACATCCAGAAAAGCATTGGATGGAAAATGGAAACAGACTTGAAAACAATCAACAACTGTTAACCACAGTCAGAAATAAATTGAAGACATCTAGAAGAGCATTAGATGAAGACAATGATTCGGAAGATACATCCAAAATATTTAGAAAAACATTAAATATACGGGAAAAGGTTTTGAAGACATATCTGGAAGAACGTCAGATATGAAACATCATATCTGGAAGAACATCAGATAAACAATGTCGTATCTGGAAGAACGTCAGATAGACACATAAGGAGTTCTAAAAAAATATCAGAAACAAAGTTGTATCTGGAAGAACGCCAGATAGACACAAAGGAGGTTCTGAAAAAAACATCAGAACAAAAGACACATCTGGAAAATCATCAGACGGTAAAAGCAACAACATTTTGGAAAAGCATCAGAATTGCAAAGGTATATATCTGGAAACTCACTGGGAGTAAAAAAAATTCTGGAAGAGTATCAGAATCACAATGGAAATATCTGGAAAAACATCAGATAAGTTCTGGGAAAACATCATAACAAAAGACTCAATCTGGTAAAACATCAGAGAGATAAATAAATTCAGTAAAACTTCGGATAGATTCTAGAAAAGCATTAGAATCAAAAGGGTATATCGGGAAAAACATCAGATAAGTTCTGGAAAAACATCAGAACAAAAGACTCAATCTGGTAAAGCATCAGAGAGATAGACATATGTGACATCTAAGAATGGCCTTGGATGAAAGGTATAATCACAACTTGAAGGATATCTTCGACACTTGCATGCTGTGTGCGAAGGAAAACTTGTGAATGCAACCTTTATATGAAAGATGTATTGTATGAACACACAACCAAGTTAACTAAGAACTACCCATCCCAAGGTTTAGATTGTGTTTTTTTTGTAAAGAAAGAAACTCCAATTTCTAGGCTCGAAGGGTTTGACAAGGGAATAACTTCCTTATTTCTCTAGTGTTTTGCGGGGATTGAAACAATGTCTTACATCGTCAGCAAAGTTTATTTGAAAGCATACCAGCAATTATGAGTATAATGTTTTTGTCATCCTCCCTCCAATCTTTGCACAATCAATAAGAAAGTGGAAAAGAGGTAAAATATTTTTTGAAAAGGAAAGCATAAAGATGCAAATAATGGACAAAATGAATTGAATCAAAAGTTACAATGCTCATTTCATTAATTAGGAAAGTACAAACATAATTTGAATGCATATAGCTAGTACAACATAAAAGGAAAATGCAAACAATAAGAAACAAGGCCTAGTGACTAATTGTAATACCCCAAATTTTGACCACTTAGATTTCCCATCATTGTGAAAATCATCATCACAATATGGATGAACCATCATGCTTCATCAGTCTCCCCAAAGATGGGTGAGCATCCAATACAATCAAAATTAGGGTTTCAAGCCCTCTCTGAGTGCTTAGACAAAGGATCAATCAAGAAATGACATGATCTTCAACTTGTCTAATCTCTTAAATATCCACAATGGATCAAAAAGGACTCCCACTTCAAGGATTAAGCACAAGGCTGCTCCCTTCTAGGTGGATCAAGTCTCAAGATCGACAATGTCACCAAATTAGGGTTTTGGTCGACCAGGGCCTCCAGATGGAAATTTTCATCTGGGCACAAGGCAATGATCCAAAACATGACCTAATATACTTCATGGAACCTCATGAACCCATGCATCAAGTCAATTTTGCCTTAGGGGATGCATTCATCAAAAATCAGGAATTAGGGTTTCTTGACCTAATTCACCCCTAAGTTGACTTTTGGGACAAACCATGAGCCAAGACCTCAAGACATGATTTGAGGGTCTCTAATATACCATATTGATCCATTTGGAACAATGGATTGATCCAAGAAGCTTGAGCAACAAGTCTCAATTTCATCTGCACCACAATTAGGGTTTTAAGAGAAAAGTCAACTGTAACTTTGACTTTTGACCAAGACATGCTACCAAACCCTAATACATGATTGAATATACCCTATGACACCCATGGAACATGTCCATCAAGTTTGATTTAGGTCAAGGACATGATTTCCTGAAGAATTGCACAGTTTGGAATTCATCTGATAAAAAGTCAACTGTGCACAAAAGTCAACTTTGACTTTTTGAGATTTTTCACCAAAATGGATTTTTTAACCCTAAAATGATGTTAATGTATGATTTGAATCATCATTCATCAAGAAAAATCAAGAAAAGTGAGATAACTTGAAAAAGGGGTAACCATAAAACTTAGAAATTTTTCTAAGTTAAAAATAAAGTGGCAAAGGTACCAACTTTGGAGGACCATAACTCCTAAACCACAAGGCCATTTTCTCTCATCCAAAGATGGATTTGTAGCCCTCATTATCACCTACAAAAACTTCAACTACAAGTCATTCCAATTCATTAAGGATTTTGAGTTATGGAGTGATCAAAGTGGCTGAAAAGTGAAAATGTCACTTTTTCCAACACTTGGTGAAATTTTCACTAAGTCAGATTCTGCCTCACTTTTTGCCAAATGTAGGGGGATTTTTCACTTGGAATCAAAAGAGATCAAAACCAAACTTGTTCAAACAGTTGTTGTATCATGTAAGAGCTTTCCAAAATAGCCAAGAACATTGCCAAATTCAACTTACACCATGAGATACAACATTGCCAAGTTGCCTTGCTGAAATCTGTCAAGGCAAGGCAGAATTTGCAACTTTGGTCGATTTGCCAAAATCAGCCAAATTCAATTGCTCCTATCCACTTAGACACCTCAGAGGATTGAATCTAAAGGGGACAATCACTGAGCCAAGCCTCCAAAGTCCATGGAACAAGAAATTGCATATTGAACCTAGAATGGCCAAAATAGGGACAAGACTTCAAATTTGGAATGAGGCATTCAATGAAACCATCAAGGTGGCATGGACTGAGCCATTCTCATCTGAAATCAGTCAAGACTTATCCAAGACCAAGGGAACCAAAGCTCTGTGCCCTAACCTCTAGTCAATGGCTAGAGGAGACTTGGATTTTCATTTGCCAACATTGGCCAAACCTACTTACCAGCTGCCATGCACTATTCCTTGCAAAACAAACTTACTCTACTATAAATAGAGCTCAATTGTGGTCAGTTTGAGTACACCAAAGCCATCTAACAGATGCTTTCCTCAAAATCTCTTCTTTCACTCCAATTTTGCCTTCTAAGGCAAGTCACTATCGGGTTTTGAGTTTGAGAGCAATTCCAATCAAACCAATCACTCACACACCTCACATACATCACATATGAGCTGATCAAACACTTAGATTACTTCTGAAACATCAATTTCACAAAATCACCAGCTGGTTGCTCAAGGTTTTAACCAAAGTGCAGCTGAGGTACCACAAAATGATCCAGCCAATTTCAATCAAGTCCAACCATCCAAACACAATCCATAGGGTGTAGGGAAGCTGTTCAGATCATCACCACTCATCTGTAACACCTCCAAATCAAAAATCACTTTGAACTTGCTGTCACGACTTGGAGGTAAGCACATACTTGGTCATCTCTCAATCTATGCATATTTCCTCGCACAATAATTTGGCCATATGTTCATAATCATGCATGGAATGTTTTCCCTCAATTAATTGCATTGTTTGAATCGTGTATCAAAAATCCTAGCCTTCATGCAGAAATTAGGGTTCTTGAGGTCTCTTCGTGATTTCTTGTTGTATGTTTAATTTAAATGAAATTAAAGTACATAGACATGATCGTGAGGTTGAGGCGAGCATAATGATATGTGGATTGCATGATATGATTACGTATTCATGGAGATTGGATAGAAAATGCAAATCTGAGAAACCAAGAACACGTACGTGTTCTTCAGCTTGTTCTTGGCGCCATTTTTAGAAATTCAAATATTTGAATTTTGTGATTTTGTTTAATTGATTCAAAAATTAATTTCTCTCTGAGTTTTAATGATTTTGAGTTGATTCTTTTTTTAATAATTCACAAAAATGTTAAAATATTTTATTTTCACAAAAAATAACAAAAATATTATTTATTTCATATAATTGATATTTTTGCAAAGAATTAATATTTTAATTGTTTTTGACATTTTAAATATTTTTTCTACATTGATTTTGCAACTTTTAATGCTTTCTAATTATTTTGTAGGTCAATACTTAATTTTTGAAGCATTAATCCAAGATCACAATTTGTTTTCCATGTGTTAAACAATTTTTGATCATTTTAATTGAATTTTTATTTAATTAAATACATTTTGAAAACAAATTAGGGTTTTGGATTAATTCAACCCTCATAAATCATTTTCAAAACTTTTTTGGGCCTCTTGAGAGAGTGTAAGACCCATCCCCCCTTGTACAAAATCTTTTTGGGCCTCACTCATTGTATAAGTCCCTCTGTACAAGTAAACGGCGCGATCGTCGCCCATTTAAAAATAAAAAATTCATCTGGGCCTCTCCTTGAGCTATAAGACCCATTCAAAACACTTTGGGCCTCTATTAGAGTGTAAGACCCAATCCCCCTTTTAACCAAAACATTTTGGGCCTCACTTATTGTATAAGTCCCTCTGCGTTAAAAGAAAACCTCGGCGCGATCGCCATTTTTAAACGAAAAATCATTTGGGCCTACCCTCGTGTTATAAGCCCCTCTCTTTTCTTTAAACCTTTTTTGGGCCTCTTGAGAGAGTGTAAGACCCATCCCTTTGTACAGAAAACCTTTTTGGGCCCCAGTCACTTGTATAAGTCCCGCTGTACAAAGTCAAACAGTGTGCTCACTGATAAAACCCTGGGCCTCTCCTTGAGCTGTAAGCCCCAAATCTTTCTTTTTCAAAGCACTTTCTCCTTTGATTTTGAATATACTGTTGTTTTCAATCTTTCTTTGTTGAACAACTAACCAAACAGCATGGAAGCACTACAACCGAGTAAGTGGTTATCGCTTTCATTTACTGCTTTCATATTATAAACTGTATTGTGGGGCTGCTCACTGTAAGTCTCCTTTCATAAACTCATATCTACTGTGTAATAATAGTATAGATATTTCAAGTTTCCCCGGCAACTACGTCTAGAACTAGGTGACGCCGTTTCATTTATTCGTAGAAATAGACGCCTAGATCCCCAATAGGAGCACCAGATACAGTCTTCTCTTCGGCTGTCCTCCTTAGGAATCGTCAAGAAGCTCTACTCCCCAAGATGAATGTATTCTCCGTGAATGGCATCTTTGAGTTTCTTCCAAATTCTCGAACTTTCCTGACTTGATCTATTCCTTGTGGATAGCTTGCCTTGAATGTCTCGGGGTTTGGGTACCCACTACGGTCATAATCTTGGACCTTAACTAAGGAACCCTCTTTAAAAGCTAAAAATCGCTGGATAGTAAACCTCGCACGTTTACCAGTGGTTTTTATCTTTAAAATAGTTATCTCTCCTAATGGAAAGGAGATGATAGACCCACGGGCTTCTTAAAAACATCGGCCTCCTCTTGGGCATTATTCAAGGACCCTACGGCTTCTTAGAAGTATTCACAGCCTCCTCTTAGGCTTCGTATAATGATCTCTTCCTTCGGGAATGATAGCCTCCTCTTGGGCCTCGTACAAGGACCCGTCGGCTTCTTAAAAGTTTCCAACCTCCTCTTGGGCTTCGTACAAATTGTCCCGACGACCTCCTAGAGGTATAGGAACAGAACCTAGTCATCCTCATAGAACAGTCCTTTCATAGAGTCTACTACTGTTTCTCAAAGCATAGTACAAAAGAAAAAAACTCTAGACTCGGACATTCTAACTTCCTTGAGTCTCAAAGACATTCTCAAGTGACCCCTTCGTTAAATAGGAAGGAAACTCCCAGACTCGGACAGTCTCAATACCCTTTGGATTTCCCGTTTCCTCAAAGAGAAGGAAATATCCCTGATCCTCAAATCAAATCCCTGAGTACAGTGTTGCTCATATAAGAACTGATTTTCTCTTTTAAAATTAGTATATTGGATCTGTCACTCAACTGAAACAAACCTTTAGCCTCCATCTCGGGCTTCGTACGAGATACAAAAACACTCTCTTGTTGAGTATCAAAGACTCTCTTGTTGAGTCAAACTTTTAGCCTCTATCTCGGGCTTCGTACGAGACACAAAGACTCTATCGTCGGGTCAAAAACTTTTAGCCTCTCTCTCGGGCTTTGTACGAGACACAAAATAGCCTCCTCTTAGGCTTTGTATAATGATTTTCCTAGCGGAAATTATCCTCCTCTTAGGCTTTGTATAATGATTTTCCTAGCGGAAATTAGCCTCCTCTTAGGCTTTTGTATAAGAAAACCACTGGTTGATCCAATCAACCTTTTAGCATCAAAGTTGTGCCTCGTTCACAGTACACAAACATCAACAACTCATTTCCTTTCATCTAATCGCTGTAAGCGGCAAGCCTCTGGATCATCTATATCCATGCCACTGTCCCTCTTTTAGCATGAGAAATTCCTAAGGAAAGATGGCATTGCTCTACACTGAGTTAAAGTCTTCTCCTTCAGGTTAAAACCCTTTCTTCGGAAATTATGGCATTGCTCGGATCCGCGTATCCCAGTTAAAGTAATTCTCCTTCCCCCTCTTTAGAGATGACAAATTCTCTCTAAAGTCGAGGTCTTTCAGCTTCACGTCTTGGGCTTTGAACAAGACACAAATAGACCTTTCAGCTTCACATCTTGGGCTTTGAACAAGATACAAACCACCTTTCGCTTCACGTCTTGGGCTTTGAACAAGACACCAAAACACCAAAAACACCCATTTCCTCCCTTAGAATAGGAGGAACTACGAACGCTCTGATTTCCCTATTTCGGTAAACGGGAATACGTAGGCATAAGATCGAAAGAAAAGATCTTAGCGAGCGCAATCAACAAAAAACCCAAATCCCATATCTCCATCAATCAAAAGCAGTAATTCAAAAGCATCAGTCCTAACATCCTAATCCTTGTTCCCCGCCAGAAACCTTCTGCCCAGGTAAAAAAGAAAGAAAACAGTATTGGCGAAAATACAAATAACCAGTACAAAGGCCCCCCCACATTGATAGCATCCGTAACCTAACAGACCGCTGTTTAAACTCAGTATGCAAAGCAGGGTTAATTGGAGACATCTATTTCCCTTCCTTATTCAGCTCACAATAGGATAAAAAATGAATCGACCTGTAGTTTAAGCTCAACCGCAGAGAGTGACCAGCGCTTAAGAACCGCGTCCAAAATCGCTCGCTACAGAAAAATGGCACCCACCGTGGGGCCGGTCTTTGTCAAACTCGGTCTTCCTTCTCTTCACTTGTGTGAATACCACAGATTGGGGCTTCCGCCGGGGAACCCATTTTCTGTCAGGAACTTAGGATTCTTAGGATTCTGCTACTGGGAATGCGTGTGATGCCGCATGTGGTGAGTTTGAGTATACACTTAAGAAAAGCCAACCCTTTCGTAGTGCGGAAGCTATCGGAAATAGCTGTTACGCGATACTACCCTCATTTGAGGCTGGTGATCTATCCTCGGTGAATGGCACTTACTCTAAGATTACTTTACAACTCGCTGGCGATCCGCTTGTTGTCTTGCTTTCCTGGGAGGAGCTGATGATAATGAGTACAGGTACAAAAATCACCCTAGTATAAACCTTTGGGGATGGGTAGAGCCTTGACTTCATGACAACGACCCTTTGACCCCATGTTTTTTCTATGTTTTTGTGTGCTGCATTCATGCATTCATTTAATAAAACATTAAAACATTCAAAAAACTTTCTCTTCTAGTCTCTCTGTTTTTCAAATTAAACTAAGACTGTGATTGCAAATATCAGAGAAAAAGATTACGCTAATGGATTTCGGTAGAAGGAGAACTCGCCAGTATACCTTCAAGGTTCCAAAACTAGGGGATTTGAGAAGGTTAGCAAGGATGATCGTTAACCCAGAGGCTTTTAGAGCCAAGCACGGTGGTTTGCTACCACTGTTAAGAGTCCATGTGATTGAGGGGATCATGGACGCGCTCATTCAGTTCTACGATCCGGTTTATCACTGTTTCACGTTCCCGGATTACCAGCTATCACCAACGCTGGAGGAGTATTCTCATCTGATTGATCTACACATTACAGATCGAGCTCCATTTTCTGGACTGGAAGAAATTCCAAAGAATCAGACTATTGCAAGAGCAATTCATTTGGACGAGTCTGAGGTCAAGACTCACATGATTACTAAGGGTGGCATCCAAGGTTTGCCAGCCCAGTTCTTGACAAAAAAGGCTCTATACTTCGCTAGTATAGGGAACGGGACTGCTTTTGAAAGCATCTTTGTCTTACTCACCTACGGGTTATTTTTGTTTCCCAACATCAATAACTTCGTCGATATCAACGCTATTAAGGTTTTTCTCATTGGAAACCCTGTGCCGACTTTGCTCGCAGATGCGTATCATTCTGTACACTTGGGAAATTTGTACAGCGGAGGGGAGATCACATGCTGTGTACCTTTGCTCTACAAATGGTTTATCTCTCACTTGCCCAAGTCTGCTGCTTTTTGGGATTGCAAGAGTGTCTTACGTTGGTCGCAGAAGATCATGTCTCTCACCAATTCCGATATAGATTGGTGTAATAGGATTTATGAGGGAATCAGAATCATTGACCGTTGTGGAAACTTCCCCAGCGTACCCCTCATAGGAACTAAAGGAGGAATCAACTATCATCCGGTATTGGTTCTTCGTCAATTTGGATACCCGATGAGACACATCCCACAGGGTGTTCATCTGGAAGGTCTTTTCTTCAAAGAAGGAGAAAATGACAGAGCACTAAAGATGGAAATAGTGCAAGCTTGGAAACAGGTTCATAAGAAAGGACGAGAGTCTCTGGGAAAACCGGACTGTGTCTCGGGGGAGCCTTATCTCCATTGGGTACAAACCAGAGCTCTCAAGCTAAAAATGCCTTATCCTCGTTACGGAATTCTTCCACCGAGGGAAACTGTCATGTACTTCATGACGGAAACTGAAAAGCTTCAGGTTACTCTCAACAAAGTTCAAAAGGAAAGAAGATCTTGGAAGAACAAGTACCGCACCCTCGACGTAGAGTGTATCCCAAATACAGCAACTACTAAAAGAGAAAGATGCTCTGATTGAAATTTTGGAGCAGCATGCTGTAGAGAATCAAGATGACCAAAGGAATTTGTTCACTCCTTTCACTTGGCAAAGGAATGACAACCCGACAACGGCCCAAGCGCCCCGGTCAAAGAAAAGGAAGATACCAGAATCAGCACCCGATTTCTCCTCAGAGAGGACTCGGGACCCATTAGTTTAGGTTTCTGTTTCTGCACTTTGTAATCTACTGTATTTCCATTTCTGTAATCCTTTGAATTTCAATAAAAAGGGGTTTCCCCACTGTTTGATATTTGAAATCTAATTGTCGGAGTTTATTTTGATTAAACCAAAAAACAACAATTAATATAATCATTGCATTCATCATTCTCACATCGCGTATTCTTCTTCCCTACGAATCTCACATTTGTGTCTCGATTCTAGAGTCAAACTGTCTCATTCGTATAATACTCGGGCCAATCGTCAGAAAAAAGATGGATGATCTTGAGGAAGAAAACAGAGAGTTGAAAGAAGAGATCGACGCTATGAGAGAGGATATGAGAAAGCTTCGTAACGACATGCAAGCCATGGCAGAAGCTCAGCTACAAAGAACTGTGATCTCAGAGATCACCTCAACGCCCATCATAGAAAAGTATGATCCTAGGTATCAGATGCCGAAAGATCGTCCTTGGGGCATGCCTGTTAACTATATCCCGGAAGGATATGTTCCGCCGATCATTGAAGATCAGGGAATCGCAACAGAAGCCGTTGGGCCTGAAGGTTACAAACTTTGGGAAAGCGAAGATGCTAGGGGCATACTGAAGACTCCTGAAGGTTACAAACTTCGGGAGGCGCCAAGACTTACTGCCGTAGTCACGGTACCACCCCCTGTGGTGCACACTGTCCCGGAAGGACAGATTCCACAGACACCTTCTGGTAAGAAGGAAACTATGTTTGACAGAATGGATGAATTCCAGGAGCAGTTCTTGGAAATTCAGAAAGAGCTGCAAGCCATTCGTGGTCAGGATCTATTTGGAAAGGACGCCGCAGACCTCTGCTTGGTCCCAAATGTGAAAGTCCCGCACAAGTTCCAAGTGCCCGACTTTGAAAAGTACAAGGGTAACTCTTGCCCTCAGAGCCATCTGGTGATGTACACTCGGCGGATGTCAGCTCAGACGGAGAATCAGGACCTGCTGATTCACTACTTTCAGGATAGTTTAACCGGTGCCGCACTCAAATGGTACATGGGTTTAAACTGTACTACGATCAGTACATTCAGAGATCTTGGTACCGCCTTCGTCCAACAATACAAATACAATTTGGACATGGCACCCGACAGAGATCAACTTAGATCGATGTCGCAAAAGGAAAAGGAAACCTTTAAGGAGTATGCTCAAAGGTGGCGTAAAATTGCCGCTCAAATTTGTCCACCTCTTGAGGAGAAAGAGATGACAAAAATCTTCTTAAAGACCTTAAGCTCATTTTACTATGACCGAATGATTGCCAGTGCAACCAGTGATTTCACCGAAATGGTCGGCATGGGTGTACGTCTTGAGGAAGCCGTCCGAGAAGGACATTTGGTAAAAGACACTGGATCAACGAGCGGTACTAAAAAATACGGTAGTGCTCTCCCTAAGAAAAAAGAGCAAGATATTAGGAATATCTCTCTCGGAAAGCAAAGGCGACGTTATCAGCCAGTAGCAGCTGTTACTCCTGCTATCGGCCCCGCGCCTGTTCCTATGTATCAACCTCAGGTTGCGCAGAGCCAACCTGACCAACAAAGGACACAACAGCCTCTTCAGCAGGCTCGTCCTCCATATAACAACAACCGTACAATACGGCCACCAGGATTTGATCCTATACCCGTAACGTACGCAGAGCTGTTTCCGTTACTGCTGGCTAAGGGGCACATTCAGACTAAGTCTCCCCTTTCAGTTCCGGAAAATCTGCCTTTTTGGTTTAAAGCGGATCAAACATGCCCTTATCATCAAGGAGGTTCAGGGCATAACATTGAGACTTGTCTCAATTTCAAATCCGACGTGCAAAAGCTTGTTAGGAGCGGGCTCTTATCTTTCAAAGATACGAATCCTAATGTTCTCACGAACCCGCTGCCTCAACATGAGAAAGCTGCAGTCAATCTGATTGAGAAAGAGACTAACAATGTCTATCAAATTCACGATGTACTCTTGTTAAAGACCAATCTGGTCAAGATGCATTGTAGACAGAGTGGATAGCCATGTGCCACCTCATAATTATCACCAGTGTGATATCTGCTCTAAAGACAACCAGGGGTGTTCTGTAGTGCAAGCAGCTCTACAGGAACAAATGGATCTTGGATGGATCCAAGAGCACCGAGTTCGTGGAGTTAACATGGTTTACACAAATTCCAACGTCATTCAAAACCACGACATCCGTGCGATGAATGTCAACTTGGTGGCGATGCACTCAAGGCAAAGCCAGTATCATAATCTGCCGCGGCACGATTACAGTTCCTGTCTGATTTGCTCGGTAAACAAACAGGGATGCTCTTTCATACAAGAGGCCCTCCAGCGTCAGATGGATCTTGGATGGATCCAAGACTACCATGATAGGAACTCCTATCAAATCAACATGGTTCAGATCTTCGACATCCGCGTAATGGATACCAACCTGGTAGAGTTACATGTTGAGCAGGTCCGACTTGGATTCTTAATATCACATGACTATCAAAATTGTAAAGCGGGTTGCGAAAACGATCGAGGTTGTACCCTTGTCCAGGAGGTACTTCAGCACTTGTTAAATCACTGGTGGATGCCAATCTATATGGACGAAGATACTCAGCAGATTAGTATCAATAGCAGGAATCCTACTCGTCGTCAAAGTCAGGATGTCCGATCAATGGAAGGTAACCTAGTGAGGTTACATTGTATTCAAAGCGGGCGTGGCCAGGTGCCACCACACAACTATGACAGTTGTAGCGTCTGTGCAGAAAGTAACCAAGGGTGTTACCTTGTGAAAGCAGCTCTTCAGGGTCAGGTCGATCATGGAGAAATTCGTCCATATCCAGGTTCAGGACCCATCATCTGGTCGCCGAACTACCTTGCCGGGCAAGTTGAGGATGTTGTCACGATCTCTGGTCATCACAGGACCAGGGATGTTTTTGCCATCATCCCTCTACTTGACGAATCTAGAGTTCCCAACCGGGAACGGATCAAGGTTACTTATGATGGTCAGAAAAATCAGAAGGTTCCCATAGTCATCTATCTACCGGGGCCACTACCGTATGAATCAGCTAAGGCAATCCCTTACAAATACGGTGCAACAATAATCGAGAATGGAAAGGAAATTCCATTACCCTCCGTCGTGAATATTGCAGACATCAGTCGTGTAACACGGAGCAGTCGAATCTTCAACCGAGGGGTTGGAGAATCCGACAAAGAAAAGGAACTTCAGGCGGAAATTCCTGATCCACCAGTCAGTCAATTTGGTAATCCCGACTTTTCAAAAGACAAAGATGAGATGCTAAAGCTCATCCAAAGGAGTGAATATAACATTGTTGATCAACTGTTACAGACTCCTTCAAAGATCTCAGTATTATCACTGTTACTCAGTTCAGAAGCACACAGAGAGGCTCTACAGAAAGTCTTGGAGCAAGCCTTTGTGGAACAGGATGTAACAATCAGACAATTCGATAGCATTGTCTCTAACATCACTTCCTGCAATAATTTGGGATTTAGTGATGAGGAATTACCTAAAGAGGGTCGTCGTCATAACATGGCGCTCAACATTACAGTTAACTGCCAGGGCGATGCTTTAGCCAATGTACTGGTAGACACAGGGTCAGCCCTGAATGTTATGCCGAAGTCCACTTTGACGCAATTATCATTTAAGGGCCCTCCGATGAGAGTCAGCGAGGTTGTCGTCAAAGCATTCGACGGATCCAGAAAAACAGTTATCGGCGAAGTTGATCTTCCCATAACTATTGGTCCTCACACTTTCCAAATCACTTTCCAGGTCATGGACATCCGGGCAACATACAGTTGTTTATTAGGAAGACCTTGGATACATCAGGCTGGAGCGGTTACTTCAACCCTCCACCAAAAGCTAAAGTTCGTCAAGAACGATCAACTTGTCACGGTTTGTGGGGAACAAGCCTTGCTTGTGAGTAACCTATCATCATCTGCTTGTGTAGAACCCGATGAGGTTATTGGAACTCAGTTCCAAGCACTATCGGTGAGCAAGAACGATCAATCCGAAGAAGGAACTTCAATTTCTTCATACAAAGATGCTATCAAAGCGGTCGAGAGTACCGATACAAAAGGATGGAGACAGCTTGTCATTCCCACTGACAATAAAATAAAGAAGGGTCTTGGTTTTTCTGCGACCTGTACTCAGACAGCCGCCAACAATGAAAGTCTTCATCCCCTTCAAAACTTCTTCCACAGTGGAGGTTCTCTTCACCCAGTGTCTCAGACAGTTCATGCTATCAATGAGGAAGATCCCTCTGACACAGATGAAGAATGGAAGTCCTACCTTAACAAGGACGGCTATATGTCTCAGGAAGAGGTGCCTATGCCTTTTTGCTTTCCTATAGAAAGTCTGAGATTTATACCAAGATCAGATGTCGAAATTATCTACGGAGATTGTGATCCGGAAAGATGTCGTGTTCCGCCAAATTCATTATAGGAAGACACTCTGATGAAAGAAAACTTTGATCACAATTACTATGGCCCGATGGATGGTCTGCCAATGTGGCAGCCTTACCCAGGAAACTTGGGGCAAGAAAGTCAGCCGAGTAATGAAACTCAGCTGAGCGTCATTGAACAGAATACTTGTGTCCTCGCCATGTCATGGGATCGACACTCAGGTCATTCGGAAACTACTCAACATGAAGATGAATTCGCAACGTTTGCAGGACTAGAATTCATCAACTATGCTTTTCCTGAGGTCAACGTCATCGAGAGGGATGACTTCTCCAGTTCCAAAGAAGTTTGGGACACTTTGGGACAACCAAGTGGAAAATACGACTTTATGGTCAAGTACACTGCTCCCGAAAGCTCTCGTATCAGGCTCGAAGATATCCAGTCAACTGGATGGGGAGATACAGCTGAGAGCACCAATGCTATGCAAAATGCAACAGAGGAATCCTCCTACGACAATTCTGCTTGGGAGACAGATTCCAATGATCCTGCTCCACCAGAAATCAGCGTCATTTCTGAAGACAAATCAAGGAAGGTGCCAGACTTTGTGATTCACCGAGGAGTTCGCCGCCAATGGGTTGCTGTCGAGGTTCCGAAGGTCGTTCGTCGGTCAAAGTAATTGCCATCTTTAACCTTTCACCCTGCCCAGGTGAAACGGATGTTTTGATAGGGCTCGCTTTTTGTAAATTTCCCTCTTTGCTTTGCCCAGAGCGAGTGAGTTTTGTTTTATAGGGCTGTAGTTTCAAGATTCGACTTCTTCATTAATAAAATAACGTCGTTCTGTAATTTCCGCATTAATTGCTGTTTTCTCTTTTTGCTTTTTCAGAAAATGGTAATCCTAAAAAAAACAATTCAAAAATAAAAACAAGCAGTAAAATAAATACACTGCACACACTTACATTTTCTCTATCTCTTCTAAACACGAATCATCACGTCATGCAGATTGCTTGTTTTATACCCCGTTGAAACATACGATCCGATGCCTTCTCCCAACTTTGAGTTCCCGGTATTCGAGGCTGAAGAAGAAAATGACGACGAAATTCCAGAAGAGATCTCCCGACTACTCAGACAAGAGGAAAGGTCCATTGAACCTCACAAAGAGCCGTTGGAAATGGTAAACTTGGGTTTAGAAAAAGAGAGAAAAGAAATCAGGATCGGAGCACTGCTCAGTCCAACTGTCAAAGAAAGTTTGATAAAGCTTCTCAAAGAATTCCCCGATGTATTCGCTTGGTCCTATCAGGATATGCCAGGGTTGGATACCAGCATCGTGGAACATCACTTACCGCTAAGATCGGAATGTCCGCCAGTAAAGCAAAGGTTGAGACGGACTCACCCGGACATGGCCATCAAAATCAAAGAGGAGGTACAGAAACAGATCGACGCGGGTTTCCTCGCTACATCTGAATATCCTCAATGGTTAGCCAACATCGTACCCGTTCCCAAAAAGGATGGAAAGGTCAGAATGTGTGTTGATTACGGAGATCTAAACAAGGCAAGTCCAAAGGACGACTTTCCTTTACCACACATTGACATGCTGGTTGACAGCACAGCAAAGTTCAAAGTATTCTCGTTCATGGATGGATTCTCGGGCTATAATCAAATCAAAATGGAGCCAAAAGACATGGAGAAAACTTCGTTCATTACCCCATGGGGTACCTTTTGTTACAAGGTAATGCCGTTCGGTTTGAAGAACGCCGGGACAACCTATCAAAGGGCCATGACTACTCTGTTTCATGACATGATACACAAAGAAATCGAAGTGTATGTCGATGATATGGTTGCAAAATCAAGAACAGAGGATGAGCACGTTGAACATCTGTCAAAATTGTTCGAACGTCTAAGAAAATTCAAGCTCCGCTTGAATCCTAACAAGTGCACCTTCGGTGTCTGTTCGGGGAAATTACTAGGGTTCATCGTCAGCCAGAAAGGAATTGAAGTTGATCCTAACAAGGTCAAGGCCATTCAAGAAATGCCTTCTCCGAAAACTGAAAAACAAGTCAGAGGATTCCTGGGACGTTTGAACTACATCTCCAGATTCATATTCCTTATGACCGCGACATGTGCGCCGATTTTCAAATTACTCAAAAAGAACCAGGATTGCGTTTGGTCAGAAGATTTCCAAACCGCCTTCGACAGTATCAAGGAATATCTGTTGAATCCTCCGATCCTATCACCTCCAGTGGAAGGAAGACCACTGATCATTTACCTCACAGTCCTAGAGGACTCAATGGGATGTGTACTTGGCCAACAAGACGAAACTAAAAGGAAAGAGTCTGCCATTTACTATCTAAGCAAGAAATTCACCGACTGCGAGACTCGGTACACAATGCTTGAGAAAACTTGTCGCGCTTTGGCTTGGGCAGCCAAACGTCTTCGCCAGTACATGATTCGTCATACTACTTGGTTGGTCTCCGAAATGGATCCAATCAAGTACGTTTTCGAAAAACCTGCTCTCACGGGAAGGATTGCCCGTTGGCAGATGTTACTATCAGAATATGACATAGAGTACCATGCTCAGAAAGCCGTTAAAGGAAGTATTTTAGCCGATCATTTGGCTCATCAACCGATTGAAGATCAAGAATCAATCGGGTTTGACTTCCCAGATGAAGATGTCATGTATCTAAAGATGAAAGATTGCGATGAACCACTACCCAGTGAAGGGCCAGAACCAGGTTCCCAGTGGGGACTTATCTTTGACGGAGCAGTCAATCATTATGGAAACGGAATTAGGGCAATCATTGTTACCCCTCAGGGTACCCACATTCCTTTCACTGCTAGACTTACGTTCAAATGTACGAACAACGAGGCCGAATACGAAGCATGTATCATGGGTCTCGAAGAAGCGATTGATTTAAGGATCAAAAACTTGGACGTATACGGCGATTCAGCCCTGGTTATTAACCAGATAAAAGGAGATTGGAACACATACCAATCAGGATTGATTCCTTACAAAGACTATGCAAGAAGGTTGTTATCCTTCTTCAACAGAGTCGACTTTCATCACATCCCTCGTGATGAGAATCACATGGCTGATGCATTAGCCACTCTCTCTTCCATGATTAGTGTAGGTCGATGGAATGACATACCTAAGATCGACATCATGCGCCTTGAACAACCCGCTTACATCTTCGCGATTGAAGCAGTCATAGACGACAGACCTTGGTATCACGATATCAAATGCTTCCTTCAGAAACAAGAGTACCCATCTGGGGCACTCAGAAAAGACAGGAAAACCCTCAGAAGATTGGCTGGAAACTTCTTCCTGAGCGGTGACACTCTTTATAAGAGAAATTTTGACATGGACTTGCTCCGATGTGTCGACAGACCAGAAGCAGACATGCTCATGAAAGAAATTCATGAAGGATCCTTTGGCACTCATGCCAACGGACACACAATGGCGAGAAAAATTCTCAGGGCCGGGTATTATTGGTTGACCATGGAATCCGACTGCTACAAGTACATGAGGAGGTGTCACAAGTGTCAGATATACTCCGACAAAATTCATGTACCGCCATCACATCTCAAAGTTCTTTCTTCCCCGTGGCCTTTTTCCATATGGGGAATCGACATGATTGGTATGATTGAGCCCAAGGCTTCAAACGGACATCGGTTCATCCTGGTAGCCATTGATTATTTCACCAAGTGGGTCGAAGCAGCGTCATTCGCCAATGTAACCCGACAAGTGGTGGTCCGATTTATCAAAAACAATATCATCTGCCGTTATGGTGTTCCAAGCGAGATCATTACTGATAATAGATCTAACTTGAACAATAAGATGATGAAAGAGTTGTGTGCAGAGTTCAAGATCGAACACCATAACTCATCTCCCTACCGACCCAAGATGAACAGAGTGGTAGAGGCGGTTAACAAGAACATCAAGAAGATCGTTCAAAAGATGGTTGTAACCTATAAAGATTGGCACAAAATGCTACCCTTTGCTCTTCACGGTTATCGAACATCTATCCACACTTCAACAGGGGCAACCCCTTTCTCTCTAGTATATGGCATGGAAGCAGTGCTCCCCATAGAAGTAGAGATCCCATCAATCCGGGTATTGATGGAAGCTCAGCTCACCGAAGCTGAATGGTGTCAAAGTCGACACGACGAACTGAACCTGATCAAAGAAAAGAGAATCACGGCACTATGCCACGGTCAGTTATATCAACAGAGAATGAAAAGGGCGTTCGACAAAAAGGTCCGACCTCGTATTTTCAGAAAAGGAGACCTCGTGCTCAAGAAGATACAATCATTTCTCACTGACTCTCGGGGCAAATGGACCCCAAATTATGATGGCCCCTATGTGGTCATGAAAGCTTTCTCAGGCTGCGCCTTGAGACTTGCAACCATGGACGGAGAGGAATTTGCCTACCCCACGAATGTTGATGTAGTCAAGAAATACTTCGCCTAAAAAAAAATAAAAAAAACGTCTTGGTGGATTGAAAACCCGAAAGGGCGGTCCAGGTAAAAGTTAGAGACATGAAAAAAAATCATCCCGATGGATTGGAAATCTCATAGTACAATCCAGGCAAAAATTAGGGATAATGGCAAGTAACTATGTTCAACAGAGGCAAGTCCCTCAGCAGCAGTTACAGCATCATCTATCGGAGGAAATCTTCAGTCAAAGGTCATCTTCGACGGAAGCTCAGGATGTCCCGAACTCAAAGTTGGTAGAAGGATAGTGGTCGTTATGTTTCAACGTAGCCCTTTTCCCTGTAAATTACCATTTTCTAACTTTGTATATACTCTTTGGAATCACGCGTTTGGCTGATCTCCATCTTATCAATAAAATTTGAGCCCTTGTGCTTTTGTTTGTAATTCTTTACTTGTTTTAGCTTTACAGAACGACGTTGTTTAAACTTAATCAGCTATTCTTGAAATAAAACAAAAATAAATTTACTTGTTAAACTTTTTCTGCTTTTAAATTAAAGATGGCATTTCTTTTGACTGTTGAACATCAGAAGAACATCGATCGCTTCTCCCGAAGTAAGCGAACTTCAAAGTGCAGAATCAAAGTACTCCTTCTAAACCAGTTCGCCTGAATGAAGGGATCAACTGTGTCAGAGACCTTGTTTCGTCTGACATCCTCGGCCGAGTTCTCATCTCCTAAGCCCGATCAACATAGCTCCCAACGGGACTATCTCTCCTAAGCAAGGAAGAATTGCTATTTTGAATCAACGGTACTTCTTCGCCCCGCGATGGCCGAGTATCCAGTTGTGTTCATCTCTTAGTCTGTATGTTGCGTCTGTTTTATCAGCACATACATACATACATCATGCATTTTTTATTTGCATTCACATTTCATATTGCGTCACTATCACTCTAGTCGGTCCTGTCCCTAGTGGTAGAAGTCCTCTCAATCGAGTTGTCAGTTCTTGCCTCGTCAGGAAATACTGTGTCTGAACAACCTCGCTTCCAGTTTAATTCTAGAAAGAAGTTGGTCCTTGACCACTTTGATAACTTGAACCTCTGAAAATCCAGAGAAAACTTTCAATAAGCATCACTCTTCGCCATTGAAGATGATATCCTTGCTTTCCCGGATTAAGGAAAATCCACAGAGAAAGCCTCGTGATCAGAGATTCGGCAGCACACCAGTTTTGCTCCGAAAAACCACTGATGAGAAGGTCATTGGCACCTCAAAATTGGATCCCATCATATGGCATTTCTCCGGGAAGATCCCGAGAAAAGTATGATGTAACCCCAAACGAAAACAGTCTCTCAAGAGACTCGCTTTCCCCAGTAGAATCGACAAATGGCGTCTCCAAAACAGAGAAGTTTGTGTACCTCTACAATTCAGACGAATGGGTTCCCCAGCAAGTCTGACATCAAAACTTTTTCCACTCAAATGGCATCTCCCCAGGAAAATTCGGCGAGAAGTTTGAAGGAAAGCCGCTACGAATAGCGTCCCTTGTCAATAAAGTTTATTGACAAAAGAAACTAAGACCAGTTCCTTGGTAGGAAACCAGGATCGAGGGGAAGTTTATTTCAAAAGAAACTAAGACCAGTTCCTTGGTAGGAAACCAGGATCGAGGGGAAGTTTATTTCTGAAACTTAGACCAGTTCCTTGGTAGGAAACCAGGATCGAGGGGAAGTTTATTTCAAAAGAGACTGAGACCAGTTCTTGGTAGGAGACCAGGATCGAGGGGAAGTTTACCTTTTCTAAGCATCATTGCTTAGCTAAAGAAGATGAATGCGTAAGCTACCATTCATAACCACCATCAAAATTTCGGGTATTCCGATATTTAATCCTCTTGCACCCCGAATGCCCGAATCCCTTCGTCATTCACACCTTCGGGTCCAAGAAGACTAAATAGGGGCATCTGTAATACCCCAAATTTTGACCACTTAGATTTCCCATCATTGTGAAAATCATCATCACAATATGGATGAACCATCATGCTTCATCAGTCTCCCCAAAGATGGGTGAGCATCCAATACAATCAAAATTAGGGTTTCAAGCCCTCTCTGAGTGCTTAGACAAAGGATCAATCAAGAAATGACATGATCTTTAACTTGTCTAATCTCTTAAATATCCACAATGGATCAAAAAGGACTCCCACTTCAAGGATTAAGCACAAGGCTGCTCCCTTCTAGGTGGATCAAGTCTCAAGATCGACAGTGTCACCAAATTAGGGTTTTGGTCGACCAGGGCCTCCAGATGGAAATTTTCATCTGGGAACAAGGAAATGATCCAAAACATGACCTAATATACTTCATGGAACCTCATGAACCCATGCATCAAGTCAATTTTGCCTCAAGGGATGCATTCATCAAAAATCAGGAATTAGGGTTTCTTGACCTAATTCACCCCTAAGTTGACTTTTGGGACAAACCATGAGCCAAGATCTCAAGACATGATTTGAGGGTCTCTAATATACCATATTGATCCATTTGGAACAATGGATTGATCCAAGAAGCTTGAGCAACAAGTCTCAATTTCATCTGCACCACAATTAGGCTTTTAAGAGAAAAGTCAACTGTAACTTTGACTTTTGACCAAGACATGCTCCCAAACCCTAATACATGATTGAATATACCCTATGACACCCATGGAACATGTCCATCAAGTTTGATTTAGGTCAAGGACATGATTTCCTGAAGAATTGCACAGTTTGGAATTCATCTGATAAAAAGTCAACTGTGCACAAAAGTCAACTTTGACTTTTTGAGATTTTTCACCAAAATGGATTTTTAACCCTAAAATGATGTTAATGTATGATTTGAATCATCATTCAACAAGAAAAATCAAGAAAAGTGAGATAACTTGAAAAAGGGGTAACCATAAAACTTAGAAATTTTTCTAAGTTAAAAATAAAGTGGCAAAGGTACCAACTTTGGAGGACCATAACTCCTAAACCACAAGGCCATTTTTTCTCATCCAAAGATGGATTTGTAGCCCTCATTATCACCTACAAAAACTTCAACTACAAGTAATTCCAATTCATTAAGGATTTTGAGTTATGGAGTGATCAAAGTGGCTGAAAAGTGAAAATGTCACTTTTTCCAACACTTAGTGAAATTTTCACTAAGTCAGATTCTGCCTCACTTTTTGCCAAATGTAGGGGGATTTTTCACTTGGAATCAAAAGAGATCAAAACCAAACATGTTCAAACAGTTGTTGTATCATGTAAGAGCTTTCCAAAATAGCCAAGAACATTGCCAAATTCAACCTACACCATGAGATACAACATTGCCAAGTTGCCTTGCTGAAATCTGTCAAGGCAAGGCAGAATTTGTAACTTTGGTCGATTTGCCAAAATCAGCCAAATTCAATTGCTCCTATCCACTTGGACACCTCAGAGGATTGAATCCAAAGGGGACAATCACTGAGCCAAGCCTCCAAAGTCCATGGAACAAGAAATAGCATGTTGAACCTAGAATGGCCAAAATAGGGACAAGACTTCAAATTTGGAATGAGGCATTCAATGAAACCATCAAGGTGGCATGGACTGAGCCATTCTCATCTGAAATCAGTCAAGACTTATCCAAGACCAAGGGAATCAAAGCTCTGTGCCCTAACCTCTAGTCAATGGCTAGAGGAGACTTGGATTTTCATTTGCCAACATTGGCCAAACCTACTTACCAGCTTCCATGCACTATTCCTTGCAAAACAAACTTACTCTACTATAAATAGAGCTCAATTGTGGTCAGTTTGAGTACACCAAAGCCATCTAACAGATGCTTTCCTCAAAATCTCTTCTTTCACTCCAATTTTGCCTTCTAAGGCAAGTCACTATCGGGTTTTGAGTTTGAGAGCAATTCCAATCAAACCAATCACTCACACACCTCACATACATCACATATGAGCTGATCAAACACTTAGATTACTTCTGAAACATCAAATTTCACAAAATCACCAGCTGGTTGCTCAAGGTTTTAACCAAAGTGCAGCTGAGGTACCACAAAATGATCCAGCCAATTTCAATCAAGTCCAACCATCCAAACACAATCCATAGGGTGTAGGGAAGCTGTTCAGATCATCACCACTCATCTGTAACACCTCTAAATCAAAAATCACTTTGAACTTGCTGTCACGACTTGGATGTAAGCATATACTTGGTCATCTCTCAATCTATGCATATTTCCTCGCACAATAATTTGGCCATATGCTCATAATCATGCATGGAATGTTTTCCCTCAATTAATTGCATTGTTTGAATCGTGTATCAAAAATCCTAGCCTTCATGCAGAAATTAGGGTTCTTGAGGTCTCTTCGTGATTTCTTGTTGTATGTTTAATTTAAATGAAATTAAAGTACATAGACATGATCGTGAGGTTGAGGCGAACATAATGATATGTGGATTGCATGATATGATTACGTATTCATGGAGATTGGATAGAAAATGCAAATCTGAGAAACCAAGAACACGTGCGTGTTCTTCAGCTTGTTCTTGGCGCCATTTTTAGAAATTCAAATATTTGAATTTTGTGATTTTGTTTAATTGATTCAAAAATTAATTTCTCTCTGAGTTTTAATGATTTTGAGTTGATTCTTTTTTTAATAATTCACAAAAATGTTAAAATATTTTATTTTCACAAAAAATCCCAAAAATATTATTTATTTCATATAATTGATATTTTTGCAAAGAATTAATATTTTAATTGTTTTTTACATTTTAAATATTTTTTCTACATTGATTTTGCAACTTTTAATGCTTTCTAATTATTTTGTAGGTCAATACTTAATTTTTGAAGCATTAATCCAAGATCACAATTTATTTTCCATGTGTTAAACAATTTTTGATCATTTTAATTGAATTTTTATTCAATTAAATACATTTTGAAAACAAATTAGGGTTTTGGATTAATTCAACCCTCATAAATCATTTTCAAAACTTTTTTGGGCCTCTTGAGAGAGTGTAAGACCCATCCCCCCTTGTACAAAAACTTTTTGGGCCTCACTCATTGTATAAGTCCCTCTGTACAAGTAAACGGCGCGATCGTCGCCCGTTTAAAAATAAAAAAATCATCTGGGCCTCTCCTTGAGCTATAAGACCCATTCAAAACACTTTGGGCCTCTATTAGAGTGTAAGACCCAATCCCCCTTTTAACCAAAACATTTTGGGCCTCACTTATTGTTTAAGTCCCTTTGCGTTAAAAGAAAACCTCGGCGCGATCGCCATTATTAAACGAAAAATCATTTTGGCCTACCCTCGTGTTATAAGCCCCTCTCTTTTCTTTAAACCTTTTTTGGGCCTCTTGAGAGAGTGTAAGACCCATCCCTTTGTACAGAAAACCTTTTTGGGCCCCAGTCACTTGTATAAGTCCCGCTGTACAAAGTCAAACAGTGTGCTCACTGATAAAACCCTGGGCCTCTCCTTGAGCTGTAAGCCCCAAATCTTTCTTTTTCAAAGCACTTTCTCCTTTGATTTTGAATATACTGTTGTTTTCAATCTTTCTTTGTTGAACAATTAACCAAACAGCATGGAAGTACTACAATCGAGTAAGTGGTTATTGCTTTCATTTACTGCTTTCATATTATAAACTGTATTGTGGGGCTGCTCACTGTAAGTCTCCTTTCATAAACTCATATCTACTGTGTAATAATAGTATAGATATTTCGAGTTTCCCCGGCAACTACGTCTAGAACTAGGTGACGCCGTTTCATTTATTCGTAGAAATAGACACCTAGATCCCCAATAGGAGCACCAGATACAGTCTTCTCTTCGGCTGTCCTCCTTAGGAATCGTCAAGAAGCTCTACTCCCCAAGATGAATGTATTCTCCGTGAATGGCATCTTTGAGTTTCTTCCAAATTCTCGAACTTTCCTGACTTGATCTATTCCTTGTGGATAGCTTGCCTTGAATGTCTCAGGGTTTGGGTACCCACTACGGTCATAATCTTGGACCTTAAATAAGGAACCCTCTTTAAAAGCTAAAAATCGCTGGATAGTAAACCTCGCATGTTTACCAGTGGTTTTTATCTTTAAAAGAGTTATCTCTCCTAATGGAAAGGAGATGATAGACCCACGGGCTTCTTAAAAGCATCGGCCTCCTCTTGGGCATTATTCAAGGACCCTACGGCTTCTTAGAAGTATTCACAGCCTCCTCTTAGGTTTCGTATAATGATCTCTTCCTTCGGGAATGATAGCCTCCTCTTGGGCTTCGTACAAGGACCCGTCGGCTTCTTAAAAGTTTCCAGCCTCCTCTTGGGCTTCGTACAAATTGTCCCGACGACCTCCTAGAGGTATAGGAACAGAACCTAGTCATCCTCATAGAACAGTCCTTTCATAGAGTCTACTACTGTTTCTCAAAGCATAGTACAAAAGAAAAAAAACTCTAGACTTGGACAGTCTAACTTCCTTGAGTCTCAAAGACATTCTCAAGTGACCCCTTCGTTAAATAGGAAGGAAACCCGCAGACTCGGACAGTCTCAATACCCTTTGGATTTCCCGTTTCCTCAAAGAGAAGGAAATATCCCTGATCCTCAAATCAAATCCCTGAGTACAATGTTGCTCATATAAGAACTGATTTTCTCTTTTAAAATCAGTATATTGGATTTGTCACTCAACTGAAACAAACCTTTAGCCTCCATCTCGGGCTTCGTACGAGATACAAAAACACTCTCTTGTTGAGTATCAAAGACTCTCTTGTTGAGTCAAACTTTTAGCCTCTATCTCGGGCTTTGTACGAGACACAAAGACTCCCTCGTAGAGTCAAACAAACAATAGCCTCTATCTCGGGCTTCGTACGAGACACAAAGACTCTATCGTCGGGTCAAAAACTTTTAGCCTCTCTCTCGGGCTTTGTACGAGACACAAAATAGCCTCCTCTTAGGCTTTGTATAATGATTTTCCTAGCGGAAATTAGCCTCCTCTTAGGCTTTGTATAATGATTTTCCTAGCGGAAATTAGCCTCCTCTTAGGCTTTTGTATAAGAAAACCACTGGTTGATCCAATCAACCTTTTAGCATCAAAGTTGTGCCTCGTTCACAGTACACAAACATCAACAACTCCTTTCCTTTCATCTAATCGCTGTAAGCGGCAAGCCTCTGGATCATCTATATCCATGCCACTGTCCCTCTTTTAGCATGAGAAATTCCTAAGGAAAGATGGCATTGCTCTACACTGAGTTAAAGTCTTCTCCTTCAGGTTAAAACCATTTCTTCGGAAATTATGGCATTGCTCGGATCCGCGTATCCCAGTTAAAGTAATTCTCCTTCCCCCTCTTTAGAGATGACAAATTCTCTCTAAAGTCGAGGTCTTTCAGCTTCACGTCTTGGGCTTTGAACAAGACACGAATAGACTTTTCAGCTTCACATCTTGGGCTTTGAACAAGATACAAACCACCTTTCGCTTCACGTCTTGGGCTTTGAACAAGACACCAAAACACCAAAAACACCCATTTCCTCCCTTAGAATAGGAGGAACTACGAACGCTCTGATTTCCCTGTTTCGGTAAACGGGAATACGTAGGCATAAGATCGAAAGAAAAGATCTTAGCGAGTGCAATCAACAAAAAACCCAAATCCCATATCTCCATCAATCAAAAGCAGTAATTCAAAAGCATCAGTCCTAACATCCTAATCCTTGTTCCCCGCCAGAAACCTTCTGCCCAGGTAAAAAAGAAAGAAAAGAGTATTGGCGAAAATACAAATAACCAGTATAAAGGCCCCCCACATTGATAGCATCCGTAACCTAACAGACCGCTGTTTAAACTCAGTATGCAAAGCAGGGTTAATTGGAGACATCTATTTCCCTTCCTTATTCAGCTCATAATAGGATAAAAAATGAATCGACCTGTAGTTTAAGCTCAACCACAGAGAGCGACCAGCGCTTAAGAACCGCGTCCAAAATCGCTCGCTACACTAATCAGCAACAGGGGTGAGTTGTCCTATCTTTGGGGAAGTAGTTAGGCTAAAGTCGACCGAAGCTTCACTTGGCGTGCTCTGGCAGAGGATTATTCTGAACATTAGGATTGCTATCATGAAAGCTAAGGATTCCGACCTTAATCAAATCACGCACTTTGTCCCCTTCAGTGCATAGAAATTTTCCAAGTCGTGGCCTACGACGCCTTCATGGAATGCACAGTGGAGATCAGATCTGAATCTAGCTGTAAGAGGATTTGGAGGAGGAGGCAAAGTCCTTGTGGTAATCAAACCTTTCTAAACCATACCAGGATAAAGTTCAGTGTACGTCATGGGAATAGGATCAAATAGATTTCTATTACGGTACTGGTTCTGCCCTACAGCCGGTCGTTGGGGAGCTTGAGCTGGTCGTGGATCAGCAACCACGGGAGTAACAGCAACAATGGTAGGGTGATTAACATGTTGAGGTCTAGGACGAGGCCTTCTTACTTCAGTCATGACAGCATTAGTATGGAATTTTCTCTTCTTCTGGAAGTTCCTATAGGATTTCTTTGCACCATTAGAAGATTTAGCAGCCTTGGACACTTTACCATTCTTGAGTCCTTCCTCGAGTCTTTGGCCAATAGTTACCAAATCAGTGAAATTAGAAGAAACACTGCCAATCATCTTCTCCCAATAGAATGAAGACAAGGTGTCCATGAACATTCCAGTCAGCTCTTTTTCTGCTAGAGGGGGTTCAACTTGAGAAGCGAGTTCTCTCCAACGCTGAGCATATTGCTTGAAAGACTCTTTCTCATTCTGAGACATATTTTGAAGTTGACGGCGGTTAGGAGCAATGTCGAGGTTGTACTTGTACTGCTTCATAAAAGCATTAGCAAGATCCTGGAAGCAGTGGATACTGTTCTGTTTAAGATTCATATACCATTTGAGAGAAGCTCCACTCAAGCTGTCGTGAAAATAGTGGATGAGCAACTTCTAGTTGTTGGTATAAGCAGCCATCTTTCGAAAGTACATGACCAAATGAGCCCATGGATAAGAGTGACCCTTATATTTCACAAACTCCGGAGTTCTGAATTTGGCAGACATAACAATGTCAGAAACCAGGCACATGTTGTCTGCATCCACACTAAAGAAGTTAGTACCCTCAACGACTCTGAGTCTCTTGTCTATGGTTTGAAACTATTCACGGACAACCTCAGGTTCAACAAAGTCTTCACGGTCTTCACCCTGAGCACTGGCAGCATTGTACTCGTAGAGAGGATTCTCAAAAGGAGCTCGAGTAGTCTGGGCAAAAACATGAACCATAGCTCGGGGCTCATAAAAAACATGAGCTTGAAACACTGATTTAACAGTTTGACCAATCATAGAAGTAGATGCAAGAGGTGGAGAATAATTATGGGGTCTGGCCAAGTTGAAGGTGGCACCTGAACAGGATGAGGATCAGCATTTGAAACCTCCTAGATAATAGTCCTTTGGGGTTGCTCTCCTCTAGCAATCAAGACCTGGACCATTTCAGTGATCTTTGTCATGCTTGACTTAAGATCATCGATCTCTATTCGAATCTCTGCATTGTGTACTTCTTGTTCTGACATCTTGCGTTTGTAGTTAGCCCTAGTCTTGTATTTGTGTCGAGGAATCAGCTTGATGACTGAAAGATGACACTGGAAGATAGAGACAACTGGAGATGAATTATTGGACAAACGGACACATGCAATGAATCATGCAAATATGCAAATGATATGACACGCGATGCAATACAGGATGCAAATCACACATGCAACATGATCAAAGGTTCGTGATCACAGCATGGAGTCTAGGTAAAGAACCAACCACAGGGTGTATACTAGGGGTAAAGTACCCACACAACGGGTTCTAACAAGGTTACCAGAGTCATCGATAAATCTTTTGGGTATTATCGGCTTGTACGACTACTCATGCGACTAATAATATTCTCAAGATAAACTCGTCTGATTGTAGTATCGTATGATAATCACCACAAATCTACACTTGGATAATCACTGCACTACACCCTAAAAAGGCTAGGATAGGTGAAGGGATACTAAGGTCCTCAGCTTCACGGACTCCCAGGTCGGAAAAGTAATGCCAGTACGACTACTCGCATGACATCAGTAATCCCAAAGGGGCCTCCACTCAGCATGGTTATATCATATGTTAATCATGTTAGGACTACTCCCAACAATTAACTATTGATTATACCACAATCCTATCATAGGTGTATACTCAAGTCCAGATTAGGACTTATCTTGCAACACAATGTAACAACCCTGCATACAGAAAAACCCAAGCAGACATATATATACAAATAAACAAACAACACATATAAAACAAGTTACGTGTAACCCTCTTAGGGAGATCCCTAATGAAGTCGCCATTTCTGTCGCGGTGAGAATCAGATACCAAGCTATTAATTGACTTGAAACATAAATCATAATTCACCACCAGTCTTTAATTTATCCAAGGGAATGGAAAAAGAACGAATAACTCATAAACATGCAATGCAATGCAAAGCAAAAGAGAATCTATGGTTCGGGGGTTGGTTATACCTAGGGAAGATGCTAGCATCCTAAGTATCTATAGTACTCTATAGGAACCTCTTGTTTTATTATGCTATTTGTTATTTTGTATGCTAAAGGGTGAAAAGTTAAAGGGAGGCCTAAGGTGTTAGTCCTAAGTATGTTCGCCAAGACATCGCATCTCGTGCCTACGTATCCTGATGGGAATGGAATCAGAGCATTTGTAGTTCCCCTCAATAAGGGTAAACAAAGTAAAAGGAAAAGGTTGCTCGCCAAGGATTGACCTTGTGCCTACGTATTCTTAAAAGGAACTTTGAGAAATCAGAGCGTTCATAGTTCGGACGCTACGGGTTGCAAGGTTCTAAGAACCAAGAACAACAAAGACAGACAGAATAAACAAGGGATTAGGTCAACAAGGAATAGAAAGCAGCAGAAACATGGAAAAGCAACATGTAATCGACAAACAAAAATACGCGGCAAAGCATCGCGAATAACAAATAACAGGTACGCGGAAGAGTATCACGTAGTAAATGAACAGAGACACGCGGCAAAGCATCGCGGATAAACAGAGAGAAAATACACGACAAAACATCGTGTGAAAAGGTAAAGACACGCGGCAAAGCACCACGAACGAAATAGAGGCACACGACAAAGCATCGCATATAAAAAGCAGACAGTCATGAAATAGAATCGGGCAAAAAGAAATTATTAATTAATTTAAATATTAATATTTATATTAACTAATAATTACAACATATTTTTATATATTTTTTATAATATCGGAAAACTTGATAAGAATATTAAAAACAAAAGATTAAAATATTTTTGATCTTTTTCTAGAATATGCAAATAAATAAAGAGATGATATTAACACACACAATATATATATATATATATATATATATATATATATATATATATATATATATATATATATATATATATATATATATATATATATAGTTAGTTAGTTAGTTAGTTAGTTCTTGTATTGGCTGGAATTTTGGTAAAACAAAGTTGAAAAATGTTGATGTCATATGTCTGATGTCTTAACATTGGTTCCTAACTTTAGTTGTTGCAGGGTTGAAGTTTTATATGCTGATGTTAAACTTGATGTCTTGACATCAGTTATCAGAACATCAAAACATCAGGCTGTGATGTTTTAGGGTTGCGCGTAAAAGTTTGTATTGAGAAGATCTGTTAGTGGGATTGTGTGCGAATATCTTGGAGAAGATATTTTCAGTTGCAATCAGATTTGGAGCAGATCCTGTTGATATGTTTAAGGGCTGTTTGATTTAAAAAGATTTGAAGATCAAATCTATTTTAAATTCTGTTTTTAAAACAAATCAAATCAGATTTTTGGAAGAGGTCCAAGCCCAAGTCATAATTCTATTTAAAGCAGCCTCAACCCTTGTTGGAAGGGGACGAAGACAAGAGAGAAAAGACTGAGAGTCAAGTTAGAGTTTTTGTGTGTATTTTGTAAGCCTTTCATGGTTGAATAGGTGTTACTATTTTGGGTTGTAAATGTATTCACTCTAGAGCTTTTAAGCAAGAGTGTGTTATTCTTGATCAAAGCTGTTAAGCAAGATCAAGGTGTGGTTTAAAGTGTAATCTTTGAATTGTATCACTGAGGTGATTTAGGGAGTGAGTGGTTTCTCATATCTAAGCGGTCTCTTAGGTAGAAGTGTCATTGGGTAGTGATTAAGATTAGTAGATGTCAACTGGGATTGTTGAGTCTGTAATTTAATACTACTAATAATGAATTTCCTCCCTGGCTTGGTAGCCCCCAGACGTAGGTAGTTAGACCGAACTGGGTGAACAATTCATTATGTTGATTTACTGTTGTTATTACCTTGTTCATATAGCATATTGTGTTGTTGTGACATCACACTTAACATCACACATCTGATACCAGAATTTTAATTGGTATCAGAGCAGACATCCTGCTCTGCATCTGGGTGAGATCTAGGGCTGATACTTTCTGGTACAATGGACAAGGAGAGTGGTGGATTTGTGAATAGACCCCCTATTCTAGATGGCTCTAATTATGACTATTGGAAACCACGGATGGTTACCTTCTTGAAGTCATTAGACAACAGGGCTTGGAAGGCTGTCTTAAAAGAATGGAAAGCACTTGTTATTGTTGAAAAGGATGGTACAACAAAGCTGAAACCTGAGGAAGATTGGACCAAGGAAGAAGATGAGCCTGCACTTGGAAATTCAAAAGCCTTGAATGCCATCTTTAATGGTATTGACAAGAACATCTTTAGGCTGGTAAACACTTGTGAAGTAGCTAAGGAAGCTTGGGATGTCTTGAAAACTACTCATGAAGGAACTTCCAAGGTCAAGATGTCAAGACTTCAACTGTTGACTACTAAATTTGAAAATCTGAAGATGAAGGAGGATGAAACCATTCATGATTTTCACATGAATATTCTTGAGCTGTCCAATGCTTCTAGTGCTTTAGGAGAAAGAATGACTGAAGAGAAGCTGGTAAGGAAAATTCTCAGATCCCTTCCCAAGAAATATAAAATGAAGGTGACTGCTATTGAAGAAGCTCAAGACGTCAGCAAGATGAGAGTTGATGAGTTGATTGGTTTGCTTCAAACTTTTGAGTTGGGGTTGAATGAGGAGCCTGAAAAGAAGACCAAAAGCATAGCTTTGGTGTCTAATACTGAAGATGGTAAGAAGGAGTGTAATTTTGAAACTTAGGAGGAACTGTCAAATGCTGTTGTGATGCTTGGGAGACAGTTTAATAAGGTGCTAAAGAGAATGGACAGAAACTATAGACCTAATGTTAAGAACATCACATCTTACAACAACAAGTCTAGTAATCAAGTGAAGATAACAAGAGATGAAGAAAATTCCAATCATGACAAAGGAGTTCAATGCTATGAGTGTGAAGGTTATGGTCATGTCAAGAAAGAATGTCCTACATATCTCAATAAGCAGAAAAAGGGGTTATTTGTTTCCTGGTCTGATACAGATAGTGAAAGTGAAGAAGAGAATGCCAAGCATGTTAAGGCATTGACTGGAATATGTGCCTCTGATGGAGAATCTAGTGATGGTGAATTGACCTATGAAGAGTTGGCATCTTCTTATCAAGAGTTGTGTCTGAAAAGTGAAGAGGTTTGTCAAGAAGGGGAGAAGCGGAAGAAAATTATAATACAGCTTGAGACTGATAAAGCTGAACTTGAGAATGAAGTTTTGTTGTTAAAATCCCAGCTTGATCAAATGTCAAAATCCATCAGAATGTTAAATAGTGGAACTGACACTCTGGATAAAATACTTGAAGCTGGAAAAGGGGCAAGTGATAAGACTGGTCTAGGATATGAGGGTGAGAAGAAGATATTTGCAGAGGCTAGTTCTTCTGGGGTTAAACAGAACATTCTTCATCATCATGAAAAAGGACATGGTTCTGGAATTAAGAAGGTTGTCGCTCACCTTGGGCCACAAAATAATGGAAAGGGTTATGGTCCTGTACCTAAGAAGTTTTTGCCTCCACCTCAAGGAGAGCCTCAGGTTTCTAGAGCTAGGCAGTATATGCCTCCTCAATACCATAGGAGTATGCAGGCTTCTAGTTTCAAACATAACATGTTCCATCCGATGTCTCAACATCAAGGGAAAATGTATGGTTTTGGACCTAAGAATGTTGTGCCTCATTGTTATGGCAGAAGAAAGCCTCATCATCATGGTAGAAGACAGCCTAATCATTCCAAAAGACAGACTCATCATTATAGAAGACAACCTAATTATGGGAGAAGACATCATCAATATTCTGACAGATGGCAGCCTCACGAGTATGACAGAAATCATCATCAAGGTGGCAGACATTTCAATCACTTCAGAGAAGAGATTCAAAGAGTGAGATGTTACTATTGTGGAAGATTTGGCCATATACAATCTTCTTGCTTTAAACTGCATGGTTATCCCAAATCTGTTCCTCAACCTAGACAGAAGCAGAAACGACCTCAGGCTGTTAAATAATGGGTTCCTAAAGCTGTTGTCACATGTCTATTAGCTCACTCATCTGTTAGAACCCCAGCTATGGATGGTTGGTATTTTGACAGTGGTTGCTCAAAGCATATGACAGGTTTCAAGAATCAGTTGGTGGATATCAGGACTTACTCTACAAATGATGTAACTTTTGGTAATGGAGAAAAAGGGGAAGTTAAAGGAATTGGAAAATTGAATTGTGAGGCTGGACCTAATCTTGAAAATGTACTTCTTGTCAAAGGATTGACTGCTAATTTGATTAGCATCAGTCAGTTATGTGATAAAGGATTCAAGGTTAGCTACACTAAAGATGAATGTTTAGTGACTAATGAGAAGAGTGAAGTCGTTATGAGGGGACTTAGATCCATAGATAACTGTTATTTATGGGTTCCTTAAGAGTCCAACTCATCATGTAATGTCCTGGATGATGTTGAAACATCAGTTGAAGAAGTCACAGCAGAGACTGAAGACAAAAGTGGGTCTCCCAGTCCTGTTGATGCTAAGCCTGAACCTGAACAATCTAATAAAGAACCATCTATTAGAGTGCAAAAGGACCATCCAAAGGAGCTTATCATAGGTGATCCTAAATCAGGGGTTAGCACTAGATCAAGAAAGGTTGTGTCAAATTCTTGTTTTGTTTCCAAAATTGAGCCCAAGAATGTCAAAGAAGCTCTGACTGATGAATTCTAGATTAATGCCATGCATGAAGAGCAGGAACAATTCAAGAGGAATGAAGTGTGGGATCTTGTTCCAAGGCCTGATGGAGTTAATGTGATAGGCACCAAGTGGATTTACAAGAATAAATATGATGAACAAGGAGTGGTCACCAGAAACAAGGCCAGATTAGTTGCTCAGGGATACACTCAGGTTGAAGGAATTGATTATGATGAAACCTTTGCTACTGTGGCAAGACTGGAATCTATCAGATTACTCTTAGGGGTGGCCTGTAATTTCAAATTCAAACTTTTTCAGATGGATGTTAAGAGTGCCTTCTTGAATGGTTACTTAAATGAAAAGGTGTATGTTGATCAACCAAAAGGATTTATTGATCCAACATTTCCTGACCATGTTTACAAACTAAGGAAAGCTCTCTATGGTTTGAAGCAAGCACCAAGAGCTTGGTATGAAAGGCTTACTGAATTCCTGGCTGTGAATGGCTACAGAAAAGGAGGGATTGACAAGACTTTGTTTGTTAAAGAGGAAGGAGGAAAACTGATGATAGCTCAAATATATGTTGATGACATAGTATTTGGTGGGATGTCAGATGCAATGGTGAAACATTTTGTGGAACAGATGCAGTCTGAGCTTGAAATGAGTCTTGTTGGAGAGCTCAGCTATTTTCTAAGTCTACAAGTTAGACAAATGGAAGACTCTATATTCATATCCCAGAGCAAGTATGCAAAGATTATTGTTAAGAAGTTTGGTATGGAAAATGCTAATCACAAGAGGACACCTGCTCCTACTCACTTAAAGTTATCCAAGGATGAACATGGTGTGAGTGTGGATCAAAGTCTATACAGAAGCATGATTAGTAGCTTATTGTATCTCATAGCTAGCAAACCTGATATTTCTTTTGCTGTTGGAGTGTGTGCCAGATATCAATCTGAGCCTAAAGTTAGTCACTTGAATCAAGTGAAGAGGATTCTGAAATATGTGAATGGGACTAGTGACTATGGAATGCTTTACAGTCATGGACCAGACACTGAGTTATGTGGTTTTTGTGATGCTGATTGGGCAGGGAGTACTGATGATAGAAAAAGTACTTCAGGAGGTTGCTTCTTCTTAGGGAATAATCTAATATCATGGTTTAGTAAAAAGCAGAACTGTGTGTCTCTTTCTACTGCTGAAGCTGAGTACATAGTAGCAGGGAGTAGTTGTTCTCAACTTGTTTGGATGAAGCAGATGTTAACAGAATACAATGTCAAGCAAGATGTCATGACATTGTACTGTGATAATCTGAGTGCTATAAATATCTCTAAGAACCCTATTCAACATAGCAGAACTAAGCATATTGATATACGTCATCATTTTATAAGAGATTTGGTTGAAGACAAAGTAGTTGCTACTGTGATGACTCGATTTCGTATAGGTTAATTCGATTCATTTCATGCATGTTTAGTCATATTTTTATCGAGTCTTTATCGTATTTTGTATTGTGTACTTACGTTTTCTTTTACTTTGTGATTTCAGGACCAGTATCAACCATGTTGAGGAAGAGGACGAGAAGTGTGGCAAAAGAGTTGAGAAAGAGCAGAATTGGAGCATTCTGCATCCCTCTAGCTGAATGGCATTCGCCATTCCCTAAGGGGAACCAAATGGCATTCGCCATTGCCCCAAAACGTGCAGTTTTTCATTTCAGCCAAATGGCGTTCGCCATTGGCATATGGCGTTCGCCATGCATCGCGGGAGCAGTTTTCCAGAAGCAGTTTTTGGACTCAGTTTGAATTCAAATTCTTCCAACCATTTTGGAGCCAGATCCTGTCTATAAATAGGACTTCCCAGCCCAGCATTCATCATCCAATTCTACCCTGCGGAAGCTCTGCCGAATTTTCTCCAGAACTAGAAATTAGTAGCCACAGTGATAATTGCTCACACTGAGTGATTATCATGACTCTTGTACTCATTTCTTTTGTTACTCTGTTGCTGTACTTGGATCGATTTGCAGAATTAATACAAATTTCCTTTCAGTTATTTCATCGCATTTTCAGGTTATTGTTTTATCGTTTTATTGTTTTCGATTATCATTCTCTGCATTTATTTATCTACAGTTGTTTCAAAAGTTTTTATAAAAACCACAGAACATAATTTATTAAGAAACCCTAAGTA
This sequence comes from Lathyrus tuberosus, assembly GCA_022829125.1. NCBI lineage: Eukaryota > Viridiplantae > Streptophyta > Magnoliopsida > Fabales > Fabaceae > Lathyrus > Lathyrus tuberosus. The sequence goes on along the minus strand of JALAZF010000231.1, from coordinate 5,211,946 downwards.
AAGTAATATGCATGTTTTAAAATTCAGCACTGTTAATAATTCAATGATACGTTTAACTATGATTAACTAAACTTGTTTGAGTCCGTAGTTTGAGGACCGTCGTTTTGACGGGACTCTGTAGGATAACCAACACTGTTGTATGATCGAAATTCTGGTTTTGTTCTCTAAGTTTAATTTAAGTAGACTAGTCGCGACGGCGAGAGGCTGCTTAACAGCATTTTGTCACGAGAGTAAGGAATGCACTAAGACGAGTCCAACAGAGCGAGAGTTTGAGGCACTCGTCAGATAGTAGGCATAAAACACTGGATCCTAAACACAGCGAGAGCACTTTAGGTATTCTTTTCGGTCTTGCCCGTTTTCAAAAAGCGCCTTTTAATTACCGAGCGAGCGAGAGCAAAATCTTGGGGTTATCTGGCGTGGCTCGATCAATAGCGTGAGAGTGTGAGATTAGGCCTTTAGATCAGTGTTTCCTTCAGAACAACTTCGACATTCACTTCAGCCTCGGAACCTATAGAGTCCCTAACAACTCCGGAAATCATTCTACGACCTCAGTTTCCTTATTTGTTCTAAAACCCATTATTTTAGCTATTTTTCTTTAAATATTTTTAATCGAAATAACCTCCTGCTTTAGCCTTACACCGCAATTTTAGGACACTGTCTTTTGACTATCAATCCCTGTGGGTTCGAAAATCTTTTAAAACTACGTGATACCCTGTATGCTTGCAGTATCTATCCGACCAAACACGTAAAGTCGCGATCAAGTTTTTGGCGCCGTTGCCGGGGATTGAATTAGTCTTGTTGTGTCTCTTTCGTTGCACAGTAACGACTAAGGAAATTTTTTCTTTATTCGTAATTTGTCAGTCGTATGCCCAGGACTCGCTCACAAAGCGAAGAGCCAGTGGAACCGATTTCCGAAATCAAGCATTTTCTTTTGTTGAGGCGCCGAATCAACGATTACTGCTTAAGATATCTCCTTCCAGATCCTATCGTTCCTTATTCCGATTCCGAAACCGAAACCGAATCAGAACAAAATATGGCCCAACCACCGCAAAACCGTCTTCTGAAGGATTTCGTTGTCCCATCGCAAGATGAGCCGCATAGCAGCATTGCTGCCCCTGAAATCGAAAGATGCGATTTCGAGTTGAAGCCTTCGCTATTACAAGCCGTTCAGCAGAACCAATTTTCAGGAAGTCCTACGGCCGATCCTAACTTACATTTATCTGTTTTCGTGCAATATGTCGACACTGTGAAAGCAAATGGTGTTAGCCAAGAAGCAATTAGACTCCGTCTTTTCCCATTTTCTTTAAGAGATAGAGCTAGAGCTTGGCTCCAGTCTCTGCCTGCGAATTCTGTTACTTCATGGGATGATCTAAAAAGAGTCTTTTTGACCCGCTATTTTCCTCCATCGAAGACAGCTATGCTAAGGGCAGAAATTAACGGATTCAAACAAAAAGACAATGAATCTCTTTTTGACGCGTGGGAGAGATATAAGGACATGATGAGGCTTTGCCCACATCACGGACTCGAAAAATGGCTAATAATCCATACTTTCTACAATGGTCTGTTGTACAACACGAAAATGAACCTAAGTGTTGCTGGTGGTGGTGCTTTAATGGATAAACCGTACGAGGAAGCCGTTGAACTCATAGAGAACATGGCTCAAAATCACTTCCAATGGGGAGGAGAACGTGCTTCTACAGAGAAACCAACTTCGAAAGGCGGAATTGACGAAGTTAGTGCGATAGACCGCATCAATGCTAAAATGGATGCATTAACTCAAAAAATAGAAAGTTTGGCCGTAACACAACCAGCCTTTACCGTGGCTGCTGTGTCTCCTAACTGTGAAGTATGTGGTACCCCTGGACATACAAATGCCGAATGTCAGGTGTTAACCGGTGTTTCCACCGACCAAGTGAATTACACCCAAGGAAACCCATACTCAAATACTTATAATCCTGGTTGGAGAAGTCATCCGAACTTCTCTTACAAAAACAATAATGCCTTGCAACCACCAAGTTCGGCACCTGCTGTACCACCTGGTTTTCAAAAAGTAGGACCACCCACTCCACAAGCACCTAGAAAGTCAAATCTGGAGATTATGATGGAAAATTTCATGAATGCCCAGATACAGCAGAATAAGGAATTTGCGAACCAAAACACTCATGCAAGCGAATTGATGAGGCAAATGACTAGCAAACTTGATGCAATGGCTACGCATAACAAAATGTTAGAAACCCAGATTACTCAAGTAGCCCAACAGCAACCAACAATACCAGCCCCGTCTGGAACCTTTCCTGGCCAACCTCAACCTAACCCAAAAGGGCAAGCAAATACCGTAACCTTGCGAAGCGGAACCGAATATGATGGACCGGTTGACCCGAGACTTACAAAGCCAGCCATGTATCAAAGTCCAAAGAAGGGAACTGAGAAGGAAGAAAAAACGAAAACCAATGATGCGGATGATAAGAGTAATGAAGTCATGGAGAAGGAACCACGTTATGTGCCTCCACCACCATATAAACCACCTATACCTTATCCGCAAAGATTAGCCAAAAACAAGAATGAAGGGCAATTTAAGAAATTCGTGGAACTTCTGAAACAACTAAATGTTACTATACCATTCATGGAAGCCATAACCCAAATGCCTTCATATGCGAAATTCCTCAAGGAAATTCTATCTAACAAGAAAAAGCTCGAAGATAACGAAACGGTTATGCTTACTGCCGAGTGTAGCGCTATACTTCAAAATAACATGCCACCTAAGCTTAAAGATCGAGGGAGTTTCTCAGTACCCTGTGTAATAGGAAAGTACGCTATAGACAACGGTCTATGCGATTTAGGGGCTAGCGTTAGTTTGATGCCGTTATCTACGTGCAAGAGACTTGAGTTAGGAGAATTGAGACCAACCAAAATGTCTCTTCAACTTGCGGACCGTTCTGTCAAATATCCTGTAGGAATGCTGGAGAATATCCCTGTTCGAATTAGTCAATTCTTCATTCCTACTGATTTTGTGATAATGGACATAAAGGAGGACTAAAATGTCCCGATTATATTAGGAAGACCATTTTTAGCAACAGCCGGGGCTATAATTGATGTTAAGAAAGGAAAGCTGACTTTCGAAGTAGGAGAAGAAAAAGTCGAATTCATTTTAGCTCAATTATTGAAAGCCCCAACTATCAATGACTCGTGTTGTTTGCTAGATATCATTGACGAATGCGTAAAAGAAGTGGAAGTGAAATCACCTGAGTTCACCAAATCTCCTCTATTCGAAAATGATAATTGTAACGAACCATTCGTCGATGACTACTCAAAAAAATGTCTTGCACTAGCACCCGAACCATCATCCGATGAACAGAAACCTGCTATAGAATTAAAATCACTACCCAAAAATCTAAGGTACGAATTCTTAGATACAAAGCTTGAAAAACCAGTCATAGTGAACGCTGACTTGGGACAGACAGAAACTGAGAAGTTACTCCATGTTCTAAGGAAGTATCCGACTGCACTGGGATATAGTATCTCTGACCTCAAGGGGATAAGCCCATCCATTTGTATGCATCGTATTATGCTAGAAGACGATAGTAAGACTTCTAGGGAACATCAAAGAAGGATAAACCCTATCATAGGCGATGCAGTCAAGAAAAAAGTACAAAAACTCTTAGAAGCTGGTATCATATACCCGATATCAGATAGCAGCTGGGTCAGTCCAGTGCATGCCGTACCAAAGAAAGGAGGAGTAACGGTTGTCAGTAATGAAAAAGGAGAGTCTGTAGCAAAACATATTCAAACTGGATGGAGGATGTGCATAGACTACCAAAAACTGAATAAAGCCACTCGAAAAGATCATTTTCCTTTGCCCTTTATAGACCAAATGCTTGAGCGACTGGCTAAACATTCGTATTTCTGCTATTTAGATGGATACTCAGGATTCTTTCAAATTCCTATTCATTCCAACGATCAAGAAAAGACTACATTCACTTGTCCTTATGGAACGTTTGCATATAGACGGATGTCGTTTGGACTATGCAATGCCCCTGCAACATTTCAAAGATGTATGATGGCCGTATTTGCCGACTTTATGGATAATATAATGGAGGTGTTTATGGACGACTTCTCTGTTTGTGGGCAAAGTTTCGAGGGATGTTTATCGAACTTAGAATTGGTTCTCGAGAAATGCGTCAGAGTCAATCTGGTGTTGAATTGGGAAAAATTCCATTTCATGGTTCGAGAAGGGATTGTGTTAGGACATGTTGTATCCGAAAGAGGGATTGAAGTAGACAAAGCCAAAATAGAAATAATATAAAACCTTCAGCCTCTGAAAACCATTAGAGAAATCCGCAGTTTTCTTGGACACGCCGGTTTTTACCGACGATTCATTAAAGACTTCTCTAAGATTACTAAACCACTGACTGAATTGCTAATGAAAGATGCTGAATTTATATTTAATGATGATTGTTTGAAAGCCTTTGAGCTACTCAAGAATGCCTTAATTACCGCACCTATTATGCAGCCACCAGATTGGAATGAACCATTCAAAATAATGTGCGATGCTAGTGATTTTGCCGTTGGCGTTGTCTTAGGTCAAAGAAAGGACAAAAGGCTTCATGCTATCTACTATATAAGTAGGACCTTGGACAGTGCACAGCTGAACTATGCAACCACAGAAAAAGAACATCTAGTTGTTGTTTTCGCACTAGATAAATTTCGTTCCTATTTGGTAGGGGCAAAAATAGTTGTCTACACCGATCACGCTGCAATTAGATACTTATTGAATAAGAAGGATGCTAAGCCTAGACTTTTGAGATGGATCCTGCTTCTACAAGAGATCGATTTGGAAATAAGGGATAAAAAAGGAGCCGAAAATGTAGTGGCAGATCACCTTTCTAGGATAGAACATCAAGAACCGGAACCAGTTCCCATCAATGAAGATTCTCCGTATGATAAGCTTATAGCCCATATGGAGGAAGAAAGTGAAAACCAAGAAGACCGTTTGGAGTTTCAAGAACCCAACGAAGTTTCATGTCGTGTAGAAGCCCCACTGCCTTGGTACGCTGATTTTGTCAACTACCTAGCAGTAGGAGCGCTTCCACCTGATTTAACCTACCAGCAAAAGAAGAAATTCTTTCATGATCTAAAAAATTGCTATTGGGATGAACCCTTACTTTTTAGAAGGGGCGCCGATGGAATATTTCGTCGATGTGTCCCTGAATCTGAAATAGAAGATGTCATATCTCATTGCCATGCCGCACCGTACGGAGGGCATGCGAGCACCTCTAAGACTTGCGCAAGAATTCTGCAATCAGGGCTATTTTGGCCTAACCTTTGGAAGGACGTCCATATCGCTGTCTTAAACTGCGACCGGTGGCAACGCACAGGTAAAATTTCTAGACGCGATGAGATGCCGCAAAAAGGTATTCTAGAAGTGGAAGTTTTTGACGTGTGGGGTATTGACTTCACGGGCCCTTTTCCCTCCTCCCGTGGAAACAAGTATATACTCGTTGCAGTAGATTATGTATCAAAATGGATCGAGGCCATAGCTTCTCCCACAAATGACGCACGAGTAGTTATTAGATTGTTTAAAAACACTAATTTTCCTAGATTTGGAGTGCCAAGAGTTGTTATAAGTGATGAAGGATCTCATTTTATTTCGAAAATATTTGAAAAATTATTGCTCAAATATGGGGTTCGACATCGAATAACGACACCTTACCATCCTCAAACCAGCGGACAAGTCGAAGTTTCCAATAGAGAAATTAAACAGATACTTGAGAAAACCGTTGCAACATCTAGGAAAGATTGTCGATTAAACTTCATGAGGCTCTTTTGGCATATAGAACTGCTTAGAAAACTCCTATAGGAACCACCCCGTTTAAACTGGTTTATGGAAAGTCGTGTCATCTGCCCGTAGAACTTGAGCATAAGGCGTATTGGGCCATAAGAACCATAAACACCAATTACATGGCAGTTGGCGAGAAAAGGATCCTAAACATCCATGAACTTGAAGAACTGAGACTTGATGCCTATGAAAATGTCCGCATTTACAAAGAAAGAACCAAAAAGTGGCATGACAAAAGAATAGCAAGAAAAGAGTTTAGAGAGGGGGACACAGTCCTTCTTTTTAACTCTCGACTTAAACTTTTCCCAGGGAAGTTACGTTCTAGATGGTCTGGCCCATTCAAAATTACTAGGGTTCTAAATAGTGGTACAGTCGAAATTGAGGGAAATTCATGTGAGCCATTCATAGTAAATGGGCAAAGACTTAAGCATTACCATTCGACGGAAAACAAAGAATTCTACTCTAGTTGTAAGTTGGAAGAGCTTCCCGCTCCTCCAGACGACTGAAATTCTTCTTTATTTCTAATGTCGAGCTTCCGACATTAAACAGAGCGCTCAGTGAGAGCTTAAATCACAAATCTTAGTAGTAGTATTTATTTTTGTTTGCTCATGCATAGTTGTTATTACTTTAGTTTATGATTGCATTTCATTATTAGTATTATCATTATTAGTATTAGCTTGTTAGTTAATGTTTTCATGAATTGTGTTTCGTTACTTTATTACCATACCATTTGCATTATGTTTTGTTGTGACCATTATTAGCACTAACCCCAGTAAGTAGTATATTTTCCCTAACAATATATTTTTCTCTTTCTTGTTCTTTTTCAGGTTCGCAGTCCTTAGGGTAGATCCATCATGCAAACTTTTGAAAACCACGTCGTTGTGTTCAGAAACAACCTTCAGAGGAGTCGCTTTGAGGCTCTTTCTCAAAGAGATTTTGCTCTTTCGATTTACCCTGATGACGCAGCTATGGTTACCCTTGGTATTAGGGACAGTTTTGTTTACTTCTTTAACCAGCTTGGTTGGACTAATTCTGCTTTAACAAAAAATTTCAGCACCTACCATAACCTGACCTTGGAGTTCCTAAGTTCCTTATACTATGAACCAACTCTAGGGTATGGATTTGGCCGTGGATTGGCTACCTTCCGTTTGTTTGGAAACAAATACCGCTTCACTCACCATGAGATGGCTGAATTGTTGGGTTTTCCCAATGATCCTGATGCTGTCACTAAAACCCATGAAGATGCTTTTACTGGTTATGACCTTGAACAATTTTGGGGTACTATCACAGGTAACTACCATCCTGACCTGAATGCCATGTCCTCTGAGAGTATTCACAATCCTGGAATTAGGTATTTCCGTAAGATCCTTGCTCACACTCTTTTCGGGAAGGAAGAGAATGTTTATGTTGTATCCTGAGATGAGCTCTATATCATGCTTTGTGCCTCACAAGGAAGGCCGGTCAATGCTGTCCCGTTTATGTTAGCTACTTTTCTAAAGCTGGCTCGTGACTCTTTTCACCCCATTATCATTGGAGGGTTAGTGACTATGATCGCTGATGCCATTGGCTTGCAATACCATCTGAACCGTTCTGTTATTTTCGGTAGTATTCGGCCGATGGATATCAACTTCTGTTTTAACCGTGGAATCATAGCCAATTTAGGACCAGTGGAATTTGAGTTACTAATTAATAATGTTGTTGTCCATGCCTTCACCTTGCCTAATCATGAGAGAACAAGTGTGCATGACAAGGATAACTGGTTGTATGACTTGGATGTGCTGAACAAAACATTTACTCCACCAGATTCACCTCAGCCTGACAAACACATGGATCCCATTGTACCTCAAGAAGCCACAAATAGTTCTACCACTGCTGGACCTGTTACTTACCATACCACAATGGCTATTCCCGATGCCATTTACGCACTGCAAGTTGGAGTAGATGATCTCCGTACTGATTTATCCTCACTTCGAGTAGATCACATTCAGTTTGTGGATGTCGTAAATGAGCAGTTTGATCACCTTTACCAGATAGTGTTCTCATTCCGCAATGCCGTCGACTCTTTAGTCGGACGACTTCGCGGATGATTCTAGTTTAGTTAACCTTTTCCCTATTGTTCTTAGGATAGTTTACATTTTCCTTGTACTATTTTTCCCTTTCTCGTACTGTGAGTTCTTCTGTTTTAAATTACATTATGTTATTTCCCTTTTTAGTTCACTTCCCTTTCAGTAAAGTAAAAATAAATAAAAAAAGATAAAAAGCCAAGTAAAAAAAAAAAAAAAAAAAAAAAATTCTTTTCAGCAGGACAATGGCGTTCGCCATTGCCTAGTGGCGTTCGCCATTCACCTCCAGAATGCAGAAGGCGCGCGTCTTTTAGATAGACCGCCCTTTTGTATTCTTTTCTTCGTTTTTCTCATTTCCCACTCGTTTTCATAAATTCTCCAACCACTCACATTCCATTTTCCTATCCATTTAAACCCCATATCACCATCCATTCCACTCATCATCACAAATAAAAACCCCCATTTCCTCTCATAACCCTTTTCTCAAAGTATCTCTCTTTTCTCTCCAACCAAAAAAATGGCAGCAAACCAAGAGTTCGACTACATGGGTATTGTGTTCCCGGAGGGAGAAAACGGAAACAACATGCGTAAGGATTTCCACCGCATATCTAAGCGAGAAGTCGAAGCTACGAGGTATCCCGACTCGGAAGCTCTTCGCACTTTAGGTCTCATGCAAAGCGTTGCTTGGATGCTACGGAACTTAGGTATGACTCGTTTTTGTACTCTTAGTAAAGAAATTTCTATTAGAGCTACCTATGAGTTCCTTAGTACACTTCGCTATGTTATTGACGCCTCTCGCACCTCCGGAACCTTACACTTTAGGCTGTTGAACCGAGACTTTTCACTGACCTTCGAGAGAATTCGAGCGATCTTTGATTTCCCTGCTCTCGTTACGGGAGCCGCAACCATTGCACCCCTGGAGAGTGAGTGGCAGGGCAGTGCCTTCGAGTTTTGGAAAGATATTACGGGTAACACCACTGACACTTGGGAAGGCCTTAAGGCCACCTCCATTCAAAACCCCGCCATTCGTGTTCTTCACCGCATCCTAGCCTCTACCATCTTTGGTCGAAAGAACACAGGAAATGTGAATTCAAAAGATCTATACTTTCTTCACTGTGCTCTAAACCAAACCCCTGTAGACCCCGTGCCTTTCTTCCTTTCCCACCTTGTGAGTGTCTCTAACAGAGTCGGAGGAGCCATCTGTATCGGCAGCATGATTACCACCATTGCTGATGCTCTTGATCTTGATATTATAGTGGATGCAGATGAGTGTTTTCCTAGTATTTTCGCCGACCTAGACTTCTGGAAGAGTACGCGTCTTGTCAAAGGTTTACCTGATGACAGGTATTGCATCTTGATTCGTGACCGTGAGAACCGTAGTTTTTCTCTCCCAGCCCCCGATCGTATTGATGTGCGCTACCGCACTAATTGGTTACTTGTTCCTGAACAAGAGGATGGGGCAGCTGCTCAGCCTCGTGTTTCTGACACACCCGGTCCTAGTACCGCACCACACACTACACCTTTATCTGATGATTTTGCAGGTATGCAAGGATCACTTGATGAGATTTTGTCTGAGCTCCGGCAGCAGAGAACGTGAGATGAGCAGCGCAGAGAGGAGTACTACGAGTTCCAAAACAGGCAAGTGGAATTCATGAACCGGACCGAGCTTAGCCTTCGAGATCTTACATCCGAGGTACTAGGTCTGCGCAGGGATGTGCGTAGCATGCAGGCCCATTATCAGCGCGAGGACCCAGATGTCAGAGATGATTCCCATCAGCGCCGAGGCCGTGCCCTCCGCCACTGATTTTTCTTTCCAGGTTTTATCGCTATTTTCTTTTCACCTTAAATTGAAACATTGAGGACAATGTTCGATTTAAGTGTGGGGGAGGAGTCATTTATCGCTTTTCATTTATTGCTTTATGTTATTTCCCATTTTCCTAGTTTAGGTTGTTTCTTCTGTTTCGTTATTGAGTCATATGCACGTTTGAGTCGTTATTTACCTTATGTTTTCGCATAGTCTATAATTCCCCCTTTTTCTTTAAAATTTTCGACTCAAGGGCAGGACACACTTAGTATAGGTTGTTATATTGTGATTTAGGCTAACTAGGCGGACTTGGGAAAGTTTTGTTAACATCAGTACCGTTTTTGCACCTTAGAGTTCCTAAATATGCAGTATTAGTTTAAATACATATCATGCCGAGACCTTGTTCTTAGTTTCTTTAAAAGTAGCCTCTTGACTAGTTTATTTTAGCAGTCAGCACCATCCTAGTTTGCGAACTAAGTAACGTACCGATGCAAATATGTGTTGATCTCAAATTGTGATTTATGTGCTTTTATAGAAAATGTGAATTAAAGGCCTGTTCTCACTAAGTTAGGTGGTCCTCACCCGATCATTTAGCCCAAAGGATCAGAATCTTGAAATTCATAAGCAAAATAAAAAAAAAAAGAGAAAAGAAAAAAAAAATTTGTTGAATAAGAGATCACACTAATAGGTACGATTACCATGTAAGCAAAAGGATAACGGGCTTAATGTGATTGCGCGAGAATGAAAGAGAGGTGAATAAGAGCGAAGTCCGTAGATCAAGGTATGATATCATGATTTGAACCGGTACTGCATAGGAAGGAACTCTTTGTCCGTTTTTGTGGAGTCGTGTCATTACGATACTCTTGTTAGCACTATTCAGTACCTATTTGTCTACTTTAGCCTAGCAACCTTATGCTTAATCGTTTCTGGTGTGCCTTCGAGTCGAAATACCGTGCTTACCTGTTTTCATTTGCATTAGGAATTTGCTTGAGGACAAGCAAAAGTCTTAGTGTGGGGGAGTTTGATGACTCGATTTTGTATAGGTTAATTCGATTCATTTCGTGCATGTTTAGTCGTATTTTTATCGAGTCTTTATCGTATTTTGTACTGTGTACTTACGTTTTCTTTTACTTTGTGATTTCAGGACCAGTATCAACCATGTTGAGGAAGAGGACGAGAAGTGTGGCAAAAGAGTTAAGAAAGAGCAGAACTGGAGCATTCTGCATCCCTCTAGCTGAATGGCGTTCGCCATTCCCTATGGGGAACCAAATGGCATTTGCCATTGCCCCAAAACGTGCAGTTTTTCATTTCAGCCAAATGGAATTTGCCATTGGCATATGGCGTTCGCCATGCATCGCGGGAGCAGTTTTCCAGAAGCAGTTTTTGGACTCAGTTTAAATTCAAATTCTTCCAACCGTTTTGGAGCCAGATCCTGTCTATAAATAGGACTTCCCAGCCCAGCATTCATCATCCAATTCTACCCTGCGGAAGCTCTACCGAATTTTCTCCAGAACTAGAAATTAGTAGCCACAGTGATAATTGCTCACACTGAGTGATTATCACGACTCTTGTACTCATTTCTTTTGTTACTCCGTTGCTGTACTTGGATCGATTTGCAGAATTAATACAAATTTCCTTTAAGTTATTTCATCGCATTTTCAGGTTATTGTTTTATCGTTTTATTGTTTTTGATTATCATTCTCTGCATTTATTTATCTACTGTTGTTTCAAAAGTTTTTATAAAAACCAAAGAACAGAATTTATTAAGAAACCCTAAGTAAAGTAATATGCATGTTTTAAAATTCAGCACTGTTAATAATTCAATGATTCGTTTAACTATGATTAACTAAACTTGTTTGAGTCCGTAGTTTGAGGACCGTCGTTCCGACGGGACTCTGTAGGATAACCAACACTGTTGTATGATCGAAATTCTGGTTTTGTTGTCTAAGTTTAATTTAAGTAGACTAGTCGCGACGACGAGAGGCTGCTTAACAGCATTTCGTCACGAGAGTGAGGAATGCACTAAGACGAGTCCAACAGAGCGAGAGTTTGAGGCACTCGTCAGATAGTAGGCACAAAACACTGGATCCTAAACACAGCGAGAGCACTTTAGGTATTCTTTTCGGTCTTGCCCGTTTTCAAAAAGCGCCTTTTAATTACCGAGCTAGCGAGAGAAAAATCTTGGGGTTATCTGGCGTGGCTCGATCAATAGAGTCCCTAAGAACTCCGGAAATCATTCTACGGTCTCAGTTTCCTTATTTGTTCTAAAACCCATTATTTTAGCTATTTTTCTTAAACTATTTTTAATCGAAATAACCTCCTGCTTTAGCCTTACACCGCAATTTTAGGACACTGTCTTTTGACTATCAATCCCTGTGGGTTCGACAATCTTTTAAAACTACGCGATACCCTGTATGCTTGCAGTATCTATCCGACCAAACACGTAAAGTCGCGATCATACTGAAAAGCAGTTAGCAGATATTTTTACCAAGGCCTTAGATGCAAATCAATTTGAAAAATTAAGAAGAAAATTAGGAATTTGCATATATGAGGATTAAATGTGCTGGGAAGTGTCTTGTGCAGTTGTGATCTTTATTGCATATGTTTAGTTTAAAGGAAACAGAATTTTATTCAACTGCTGAAAGCATACAAGATTAGATTTTAGTACATCAAAAGCAACATATAAAGGGTCTAAAGATTATCCCAACCCCCTGCATCAAGAAAAGTTTTCCAATCTTCATCCCATTCATCATCAGAAGCATGAAGTTGCACAGGAGGTTTTTTTGATATTTTTCATCCTTGTCTCTGATGTTTTTCTTGTTCTTGTTGCTCCCGAAGAAGTCTCAGTGGCTGTCATTGTTTTGTTCTTATTCTTCAGTGGATCTGATTTCTTTACCTCCTGCATGTGGTTCTTCCCTACATCTTTGTTAGACTGTCTCATAATTGTTTGTTGTCTGGTGCTGTTAGAAGGAAGAAGGCTTAGATTTTATAGTTCTATAAGAATCCATTGTTTGTATCGCCTGACCAGTCAAAGTTTTTGGAATTTGTGTTCCTTGGGAAGCTTGTTATTTGACCATGTCTTAATGGCTGTCAGATCTTTGTGTTTGATGTAGAAGTTGTCCAATTATGGCTAAAAAGGGGGAGAGTTAGCCTATGTGCCTATGGGTTGCCTAATTGTCTGTTGTAGGCTTGAGGGGGAGTGTGTATGTTTAAACAGCTGGTATGCTGGTTCTTGTTTTGAGGGGGAGTTTACCAGATTTTGGATGTGATTGATGCTGGTTGTGTTTTGGAATGTTAGGAGTATGAAGTTTTTCCGTTGCAGGTATCTCTGATGTTGGCAGAGATTATTTTAGACAAAATTAGCCAAAGGGGGAGATTGTTAGTTCTTGTATTGGCTGGAATTTTGGTAAAACAAAGTTGAACAATGTTGATGTCATATGTCTGATGTCTTAACATTGGTTCCTAACTTTAGTTGTTGCGGGGTTGAAGTTTTATATGCTGATGTTAAACTTGATGTCTTGACATCAGTTATCCGAACATCAAAACATCAGGCTGTGATGTTTTAGGGATGCGCGTAAAAGTTTGTTTTGAGAAGATCTGTTAGAGAGATTGTGTGCGAATATCTTGGAGAAGATATTTTTAGTTACAATCAGATTTGGAGCAGATCCTGTTGCTATGTTTAAGGGCTGTTAGATTTAAAAAGATTTGAAGATCAAATCTGTTTTAAATTCTATTTTTAAAACAAATCAAATCAGATTTTTGGAAGAAGTCCAAGCCCAAGTCAGAATTCTATTTAAAGCAACCTCAACCCTTGTTGGAAGGGGACGAAGACAAGAGAGAAAAGACTGAGAGTCAAGTTAGAGTTTTCGTGTGTATTTTGTAAGCCTTTCATGGTTGAATAGGTGTTACTATTTTGGGTTGTAAATGTATTCACTCTAGAGCTTTTAAGCAAGAGTGTGTTGTTCTTGATCAAAGCTGTTAAGCAAGATCAAGGTGTGGTTTAAAGTGTAATCTTTGAATTGTATCACTGAGGTGATTTAGGGAGTGAGTGGTTTCTCATATCTAAGTGGTCTCTTAGGTAGAAGTGTCATTGGGCAGTGATTAAGATTAGTAGATGTCAACTGGGATTGTTGAGTCTGTAATTTAATACTACTAATAGTGAATTTCCTCCCTGGCTTGGTAGCCCCCAGACGTAGGTAGCTAGACCGAACTGGGTGAACAATTCATTGTGTTGATTTACTGTTGTTATTACCTTGTTCATATAGCAGATTGTGTTGTTGTGACATCACACTTAACATCACACATCTGATACCAGAATTTCATATATATATATATATATATTGTAATACCCCGTATTTTAATTGCTCTAGATAATATTAGTTGTGATCAATCGGGTTCCGGTGTACTCTGAGAAATTATATGCAAAGATAATTAGAGTAACTGTTGAGCTCAGAGCAAATCCAATTAATATTATCTGACTCTGAGGTTTTAATTATTGGAGCAATAGAGACTATTTGGACAATTAGTAGTATTACTAGTTAATGATATTTTTCTATATCATTTCTTTTCCACCCTTTTTCCACACATAGAAACAAAGAGAGAAAAAGATAAAAAGAAGTTAGAGAGAAGGAAGAGGAAAGGAAAGAAAAAGAGGAAAACCTAGAATAGGAAAAGATCAAGAATCATCATCTGTTCTTCATCAAATCATCTCACCTTCTTCATCATCATCCTCTAATCCAGGTGGGTTCTAGATAGATGCTTTAGTTTTAGAGTTTCTTAAGTTCTAGAACTAGGTTTGATATTGTGAGAAAATGAGTAATCTTGCTAAAATCATGCTTCTAAAGGTTGGAAATCGATATAAATCTGTAGTATAATCGTAATATGCATATGATCATTGATGATACTTGTTTTGGTTGTTTGGAAATGTTTTGGTTTGAAAAAGGTGAATTTTGAAGCTTAAGGAACCATGAAAACGCAGTTGAGAGATGCTGCTTCTAGTGCGTAGCGCCGGGCGGTGCTTGGAGCGCCGGGCGACGCAAGGCGTGCGCCGCTGCTCCGCCAGGTGAAAGCCAAGAGGCGCAGCAGGTTTTGATTCTGTAACTTTGGGATTTTGGCATGGATCTTACGCCCCTGCTTCGCCGGGCGAAGTAGAGGCGAAGGGGGCACCGCCGGGCGAAGCATGGAGCGCCAAGCGCTCCTGGGACTTTTCCAAATGTTTTTCTTTTCTTTTAAAATCCATAACTTTTGTTTCGTTTATCCGATTTAAGTATTCTTGATACCGATAGAAAGCTGTGAGAATAACCAATATGATGAAGGTGAAAAATGTCAGTTTTATTGCCTGATTAAATAATCTGAGGAAATCCAAAAGTGGTACAATTATGTTGAATTATCTTATGTAATTCTATTATGCATTTGTAGTATGCTTTTCTTATCCTATAGTGAATTAAACATGATTGTGAGTGAGTATGCATGCTAAATTGAAAATGGAATAGGAAGAGTGAGGAAACCTCAACATGAAACTAGTAGAATCTAGTAATGTGATTAGAAATTGATATAAAACTCTAGATGGCGATGCTCGGGCATGTATTGTAGAAAGGTGCATCCTTGCCGAGTAATGGTCTAGATAAGAATGAAACACTAGTATGGAACATGTGTTAACCTAGTATAGGTGAAAAGGCGAATGGGCCTTAAGGCGAATATGGTCTTGTGATTGTCGAATACAATCACGCTTGTGTGAGTAATCATGTAATCATAACCGTTTCCCCTGAGATGTAGTTTCACGAGTCCTAGACTCCTCTAGAACTATGCATAATTACTTAGCAGGTTTGATTCCCGCGTGTAGTATGAATGGAGCCTATATGGTAAAGAGACTTGAGATGGTTAACAGACCATGTGAAGTGACGGTTCACGGTTAACAGGCCGATGATCCCGAATCCATTTCATATGTCAAGTAAGTTACGAGGATCTATGACTCGGGTCGCCTTCTAGACGTAGAAGCGGACGGGAAAAGAAGATACCTTGGTAAGGTTATCGGTTAGTGATATTTTGAGTTAATGAACTCATGAACATGTTTCCATATAGTGTGAGAATTGAGATTGTGAACTCGAAGTCCTTTTCCTTTCCCTTGGACTTGAGTTAGGATTGGTTAGAACCTTGTAAAGCCGAGAGAATCCATAAGATAGGGAACTCACTGAGATTTGTTATCTCACCCCATGTTTTTTATTATATTACAGGTACTACAGGTTCCGCGAAGGGTGAGGATAAAGTGGTTTGACTTTTCCTTACGAATCGTAGCTTTCGGGATGGCATGGCTTCCGAAATGGCATTTTATTTTGAGATCATTATTATGATCTAGTTCTTAGTGTATTTGGGACATCTTGTATATGTTATGCCTTATACTTTTAGTACCTTGTATTTTGGGCATGCAATGTGTCATACCCTAATTTTTGACCATAAGATTCCACCTCTCTGCGCATCATCTCGCATACCTGCATGATTTATTACTAACAGGTTTGTGCAGGAACATTGGTTTCAAATGAAGTTAGTGTCCATTCCCTCTGTCAAATGCCTCAAAAGTTTCTCAACAGCTTCAGTGTACATCTCAAGAAGATCAGGGTTGTCTTATTTTATGATGTTTGAGATATGTCAATTAAAGACCAGGGTATGCAAGTTGGCAGAGTGTTCATTTGATGTGTGTCAAAGAGATCGGTTCAAACTTTTCCGTTGATTTGTCAAGAATTAAATTCAAATTTTATGATATGTTCAAGTTACAAGTTCAAGGAGGTTTTCCTATGTGATATTCAAAGTGCACTAAGTATTTTCAAGATTCATTTCAAGGTGTACAAAATAATTCTAAGATTCATACAAAAGTCCACAGTGATTTCAAGATTTATAGAGTTAAGTCCAAGGTTCATTTCAAGCTACAAAACACAAGAATTAAGGATCACAATTTATTCCAAGAATTTTAAAGCAAACAAAATTTCAATATCCTTTACATGTTCCAAAAATTCAAAAAGCAAGTTTCATTAGGTAAATACAGCTGGTCATTACATAGTTTTCATAGCCTAGCGAGAGTTTGAATTGAGATCATAAGTATGCGCATTGATTACAAAAGGTACAATATCCACAAGGGAATCCATGGTATTAGTAGGCTACACTTCTCTACTTTGAAAATTACTGTCATACGGATCCAAGGGAACGTGTGGGCCCAGCAACCTGTGAGAGTCCATGTGTCCTTGGTATCATTGAGAATCACTTGTCTTTGAGAAAATCAGGAAATGTCATCATATGTATTCATAGCCATCAAACCTGTTAAACTGAAAAAGGAAAAGAGAAGAGAAGCATGTCGAGACGAAATCGGAAATATATCAAAACATGTTTAGACAGTGTTCAATTTCATCCCAAAATAGCTCCAAACCTGTCACGGCGAAAACGGAAAGGAATTAAACACGGTTCCAATTTCTAAGCCTATAAAATCAGAAATCCACACGGTCTGCAGAGAGATACATTCACACACTTCAGAAAACCAGCAGTAAACAATTCACATACACACCGTATCAGAAATTCATATCAACACATAATTCTGTCAAAGCAATAACAGACACAGTTTCACAAAATATCAGAAAAAAGCCATAGCTTTCACACGCAGCATCAAGCAATTGGGGAAAACACACAGAGAAAATTCACATACTCACAATTCACAATCTTCCCACACCCCATTCACCAAACCATACAAAATAAGAAATTCACACGCACCAAAAAGCCTTAAAAGCCAGCATCATCATTCACCTATACACACTGAGGGATAACAGAAAAGAGGAAAAATTCCCAGAACAACAACACACGAAGAGGAAGATGGCGAAAAGTGAGAAGCTTACGATTTGGTGAACGAAGATGAAGGCGTGACGAATCAATTCCATTCTGACAGTTACTTTGCTCAAATCGCTGGCCACCATCAGATACCCTTGCGCGACGCCGACATCATCATCGCAAACCTCTGACGCCATGCACAGAGCTTTGTCAAATGCTACAACTGATTCCTGTCATCGTGTTGCCGCCGAGAACAACTTCGGAGATCCCCCTCAATCATAACATTCCATTAGAAACCGTCGATCGACCTCCAGCAAGAAACTCCGCGAGACCGCTCCGATTGCAACCTTCTGCCGCAGCAACCATCGATCGACCTCCAGCAAGAAACTTCGCGAGACCGCTCAGATTGCAACCTTCCGACGCAGGTAGACTCTTCCTCTTTTTTTTTTCCTTCGATGACATTGTTGTAGATGTGTGTTTAGTTTGGTTAATTGAAATGATAGTGATAGCAGGGTAGGATAAAAGAGGATATCTTTTTTTGTTGATTTGTCTTTTACTTTTTTTTCTTTTTTTTCGGTTGGGCCTAGCATGAGCCCAAGGCAATTTGTTAATAACACCACTGTCTAATTTCTAATGCACTCCCACTTACAAAATTACTCTTTTCTTTTTATTAATTTTAACTAATCGTTTTTTTTATTATTAGAGTTTTATTAATCATATGTTGTTAATTAGATTATCTAATAATTATTAACTAGTACTTAGACTTTTTTTCTAAATGATACTCTATTTTGTAAATTAGTTTACCTGTTTAATTCCAAAGGAAGGGACCCCTCAATTGACCCTATGTCATAGTTAGATTAGCTTCCTTACCCTTCATCCTAGCCTTAGGATCGGAGTCACCGCACTCTATACACGTGTTCTGCCATGGACACTTTCTACCCTTTTAACTCCACTTTAACTTTAGAGTCACCGCACTCTATGTAGTGTCTTGCCATAGACGCTACCTCCCCCAGGAACCTTGACCACCGTCAAGAGTTCCTTACCCTCATTGAGGGGAACTACGAATACTCTGATTCCACTCCCGTCAGGATACGTAGGCACAAGATGCGATGTCTTGGCGAGTATACTTAGATACTAACCCCTAGGTCTTTACCTTAGCAGATACCTTTAGCAAACAAGCAATAGATAGCATAAATAATAACAAGAGGTTCCTGTAGAGTACTTCAGACGCTTAGGATGCTAATCCCTTCCCTAGGCGTAACCAACCCCCGAACCTAGATTCTCTTATTAGGATTTTCGATCTTTAACCCTTTCCTTTGGATAAAATAAAGACCGGTGGTGAACATTAAGATTTGTGATCCTAGTTAACAAGATAGCTATGGTATCCGATTCTCACCGCGACAGAAATGGCGACTTCACTGGGGATTTTTCGAGGGTTTCCCCTAACTTGTTTATATCTATGTTATTTATTTGCTTGTTTGCCTATATATCTTTATATTTGTATATATATACCTGTTCTGCTTGGGTTTTCTGTGTGCAGGGTTACAATTTGTGTGGTGAGACAAAGTCCTACACCCGGACTAGAGTGAAATTAAGATAGGAAAACGGTGAGAATTCAAGGATACTTTGAGGGAGTCGATTCCTGAAAAAGTGAATTGAGACTTCACCACTGAGTCTAGGCCCTCTCGAATAAAATATTTGTCCAACGAGTTCATTCGTGAACACGATATGGTTTCGATCTAAAGGTCGTCGGGACTGGGGACCGTAGTTACCTTTAAACCAACATGACCTATTAGGGCGTAGTGCGGGGACTATGCGGGAGTCTATTTCTGCAATAGTCGCTACGCGATACTACACTCAGACTAGATTCTCTTGAGGATATTATTGACTACCAAGTGATTTGGAAAATCGATAATATCCGAAAGATGGATTATAGACTCTGGGAACTTTGTAGAACCCGTTCGCCAGGTACATTTGAAACCATAGTACACACCTATTGGGAAGGGTAGATCATGGCTCCATGCTCGTGATCTTCAAACCTAAGCCTTGGCTTGTTTGCCTGTGTATGTGTATATGTGTATACCTGTGCTTATGCATCCATTCATGCATTCATGCTTAACCATTCAGTTTCAAGAAACTCAATTGTTCTTTCATTTGCAAAATCAATAAAAAATCCTGGATTATAAAATGAAACTTTTTTCAGCCTTTCCGAAATGTTTGCAACCTACTCTTGAGTTCCTTGAAACCATTACATTGCATTGCATATCATTTGCATGATTCATTGCATACATCCATTTGTCCAGCAACTCATTTCCAGCTATCTTTATCTTCAGTGTCACCTGAGAGTTATCAAGCTAATTCCTCGACATCGATACCAGACTAGAGCTAACTACAGATGCATAATGGCAGAGCAAGAAGCACACAATGCTGAGATGCGAATGGAGATCGACGACCTTAAGTCAAGCATGGCAAAGCTCACTGAAATGCTCCAAGTTTTGATTGCTAGAGGAGAACCACCTCAAAGGACTGTCATTCAGGAAGTTTCAAATGCAGATCCTCATCCTGTTCAGGTGCAACCTTCAACTTGGCCAGAGTTTGGTTTACCTTCCAACTACTCACCACCTCTTGCATCTACTGGTATGATTGGTCAGACTGCTGGACCAGTTTTTCAAGCTCTTATTTTTCCCGAGCTCAACCTGTAGTTCAGACTACTCGGGCTCCTTTTGAGAACCCTCTCTATGAGTACAATGCCACCAGTGCTCAGGGTGAAGATCGTGAAGACTTTGTTGAACCTGAGGTTGTCCGTGAACAGTTTCAGACTATAGACAAGAGACTTAAAGCTGTAGAGGTTACTGATTTCTTCAACATTGATGCAGAAAACATGGGTTTGGTTTCTGACCTTGTTATGCCTGCTAAGTTCAAGGCTATCAATTTTGTGAAGTACAAAGGTGATTCTTGTCCAAGAGCTCATTTGGTCATGTATACCCGAAAGATGGCTGCTCATGCCAAGAATCAGAAGTTGCTTATCCACTATTTTCAAGATAGTCTGAGTGGAGCTTCTCTCAAATGGTATATGAATCTTGAACAGAACAACATTCACTGTTTCCAGGATCTTATTAATGCCTTCATGAAGCAATACAAGTATAACCTCAACATGGCTCCTGACCGCCGTCAGCTGCAAAACATGTCCCAGAAGGATAAAGAGTCTTTCAAGGAATATGCTGAGTGCTGGAGAGAGTTGGCTTCCCAATTGAACCTCCTTTGGCAGAGAAAGAATTAACTGGACTATTTATAGACACCTTGTCTGGTCAGAGACTCAAGGAGGGATTTAAGAATGGTAAATTATCCAAAGTTGTTGAATCTTCTAATGGAGCGAAGAAATCCTATGCGAACTTCCAAAAGAAGAGAGAAGATCCGACTAATGCTGTCATATTTGAAACAAGAGGGCCTCGACCCCAGCCTCATTATTCTGATCACCCTGCTATTGCTGCTGTTACTCCCGTGATTACTGCTCCACGACCGGCTCAAGCTACTCAACGTCCGGCTGTTAGACAGAATCAGTACCATAATAGGAGTCATTTTGATCCTATTCTAATGACGTACACTGAATTATATCCTGGTCTGGTTCAGAAAGGTTTGATTACCACTAAGGCTTTGCCTCCTCCTCCAGATCCACTTCCACCTGGGTTCAGATCTGATCTCCACTGTGCATTCCATGAAGGTGCCGCCGGCCATGACTTGGAACATTGCTATGCACTAAAGGCTAGAGTGCGTGACTTGATTAAGGTCAGAATCATCAACTTTCGTGACACCAATCCTAATGTCCAGACGAATCCTCTGCCAGAGCATGCCAAGTGAAGCTTCAGTCGACTTCAGCAGACTTCAGTGTTTTAGACAGGATAACTCACTCTTTGTTTCTGATTAGCCATTAGGCCATGTTTCTTATTGTTTGCACTTTCTTTGTACTAGTTGTTTGCATTTGAATTGTGTTTGTACTTTCATGATTGATGAAATAAGCGTTTGCAACTTTTAATTCAATTCATTTGTGTTTTCTATTTTACGCTTTATATTTCAAAAAAAAAAAACACAATAAAACAAAAACAAAAAAATTATCTCTTTTCCACTTTCCTTCTAATTAAGCAAAGATTTGAGGGAGGATGATGAAAATGTTATACTCATAATTGTTGTTGGTATGCTTTCAAATCAAAACTTTGCTGACGATGTAAGGCATTGTTTCAATTCCTAAACACTGGAGAAATAAGGAAGATAAACCCTCGTCAACCCCTTTGAGCCTTGAAGTAGGAGTTTCTTTTCTTTACAAATAAAAACCTGCAATCTTAACCTGGGGCAGGGTAGTTCTCAGTTAACTGGATTGTGCATTCAAATACAAGAGTTTCATGCAAGACATCTTTCAACAAAAAGGTTGCATTCTCAATTTTTCCTTCGCACGCAACAAGCAAGTGTAGAAGATGTATTTCAAGTCAAAAGTCGATGATGGTTCGCCGTAATCATTAAGCCAAGCAGTCACTTTCTTTCAAAAAAAAAAGAAAAGATAAAAAATCAAAAAAGGAAAAAGCCCGCTAAGTCGAAACCTGTGAAGGAGACTTAGGCAGACAAAAAACTGGGGCATCCCGCTGACTGTAAGATTCACAAGAAATAATTCAGGAAAAAGTTAGGGATAATAAAAAGGAGAAATCTTTAAATCCTTACCATGAAATCCTCAATGAAAAAAAAAACAACCAAGAGTTATAAGGAAGTAGTGACTATCACCTCAAAAATCCCTTAACTTCTGAACCATCATCACTATCATCAATGCAATCCCTAACCTATGGGAACCTGAGTGCAAAGTCTGAGTTAACTAAGTGTAAGACTGGAGATCATCATGAAGATTGGGTGGGTACAAATAAACTTTGAGCCTTTATCCCTTGTTTCTTAAACCGTGAACCAGGCCACGTTATAACCCTCAAAAGACCTAATTAAAGCAAGGTTATTTTGAAAGCATACTACAACGAGGTTGTGTAAACTGACTCCTAAAGATCTTTGCAGATCATTTTTTTGGCATCACGCCTTTTTGCTTTATCTTTCACTTTTAAACGTCTTGAACCACCGTGTTCTGACCAGTGACCCTATTGTTTTACCTCTTTCCAAAAATGATTTTGATTTCAAAAGTTGCATGAACTTTGCATTTACTATGTTTGTATGAACACTTTTGTTTGCAATCTGGCTTCCGCTTAAGGAATTTTCAAACATTTGAGAAACTTGGTCAGTGATCCAATCAGGGGCAAGTTCCTTCCAAATCCTGTTGAAGAATCAGTTCAAGATTTATTCAGTGCAAGTCCTTCTCAGAATTGGTTTATACAGAAGACTTTTTCAAGATTCATACTGGGGCAAGTTTTCCAAGTGCACAGTAATTCAGTCATTTTCAGTATCAATCCAAGCTGAAGCAATTATCAGTTCATATACAACAGTCAGCTAATCTGGGGCAGTTTACTTGAAGAATCCCCAAGCAGCTCTTCATCCTTCCTATAAGGATAACCAAATTTACCAGTGTGGCAGAGATTGTGCTCAGTAGTAACATCTTTAGTCCCCAAGCAGAATGGCAGTGATCTCCGTGTTGAGGAATCAGTCTTCCAGTCTTGTCTTCTCCACAAAAGAGTCGAGCCTTGTCGTCGACGTATGCTCTGCATTTGCATTTGCATTTGATCTTATATCATGACATAATTCATATACATATGCATAGCAAGAGTGTCATCCTCATTTGCACTCATTTGCATTCTCCATAGGTCGTGTCGTTATCAACGTCTCACCTTGTCATCTAAGTCCAATATACTTGTCACCTACCAAACAGATATTGTCACATCTATCCAATGCTTTCTTAAGTACATCTTTATTCATATTCGTTCAATGCTTTCTTGGACGTTGTGGTTTCTTTGTCCAATGCTTTCTTGGATCTCACCTTTTTACCTCACAGTCATCTAAAGCCATTATTAGATATTGTGATTATACCTTTCATTCAAAGCCATTATTGGATGACTGGTTTCTTTGTCCAATGCTTTCTTGGATCCCTACTTTATTCACAGTCATCTAAAGCCATTATTAGATATTGTGATTATACCTTTCATTCAAAGCCATTATTGGATGACATGTTTCTATTTCGTCTTATTCCTTCTCAGATATTATGAGTCTTACCTTTCATTCAAATCCATTATTGGATGACTGGTTTCTTTATCTTGTTCACTTTGTCTAAAGCCATTATTAGATATTGTGATTGTACCTTTCATTCAAAGCCATTATTGGATGTCTGGTTTCTTTACCTTGTTCACTTTCATCTAAAGCCATTATTAGATATTGTGATTGTACCTTTCATTCAAAGCCATTATTGGATGTCTGGTTTCTTTACCATCTGATGTTCTTCCGGATGGGTCCCTCTTTTTGATGTTCTTCCAGATCGAGTCTTTGTTCACATTCATCTAAAGCCATTATTAGATATTGTGATTGTACCTTTCATTCAAAGCCACTATTGGGTGATTGGTTTCTTTGCATTCAATGCCATTCTTGAATGTAGTCTGTGTTCACATTCATCTAAAGCCATTATTAGATATTGTGATTATACCTTTCATTCAAAGCCATTATTGGATGTCGGGTGTCTTTGTGTCTGATGCCTTCTCGGATTACATTATTTTATCTCATTTGCATCTGATGCCTTCTCAGATATTGTGAGTCATACCTTTCATTCAAAATCATTATTGGATGTTCGGTGTCTTTTTCATCCAATGCCATTCTTGGATGATGTTTTCTAGATATTTCGCTTTGTTTATTCTGATGCTTTCCCGGAATGACATTGCCTTTTCCCCTGTGGTACCATCCCCCACAGGATTCTCCTTATCTTTACATTCATCCCATATCAAATCATTCCATGTCACATCATATGCACTTGTGGCATCTTAGGACCAAAAATTGTGCATGTTTATATTTAAGTCTCTCCTATCTCGTCGAGAAGAAGATTTCAATCTCCATATCTCCGGATAGAAGAAACTTAAATAAGGGCATCTGTCATACCCTAATTTTTGACCATAAGATTCCACCTCTCTGCGCATCATCTCGCATACCTGCATGATTTATTACTAACAGGTTTGTGCAGGAACATTGGTTTCAAATGAAGTTAGTGTCCATTCCCTCTGTCAAATGCATCAAAAGTTTCTCAACAGCTTCAGTGTACATCTCAAGAAGATCAGGGTTGTCTTATTTTATGATGTTTGAGATATGTCAATTAAAGACCAGGGTATGCAAGTTGGCGGAGTGTTCATTTGATGTGTGTCAAAGAGATCGGTTCAAACTTTTCCGTTGATTTGTCAAGAATTAAATTCAAATTTTATGATATGTTCAAGTTACAAGTTCAAGGAGGTTTTCCTATGTGATTTTCAAAGTGCACTAAGTATTTTCAAGATTCATTTCAAGGTGTACAAAATAATTCTAAGATTTATGCAAAAGTCCACAGTGATTTCAAGATTTATAGAGTTAAGTCCAAGGTTCATTTCAAGCTACAAAACACAAGAATTAAGGATCACAATTTATTCCAAGAATTTTAAAGCAAACAAAATTTCAATATCCTTTACATGTTCCAAAAATTCAAAAAGCAAGTTTCATTAGGTAAATACAGCTGGTCATTACATAGTTTTCATAGCCTAGCGAGAGTTTGAATTGAGATCATAAGTATGCGCATTGATTACAAAAGGTACAATATCCACAAGGGAATCCACAACATTAGTAGGCTACACTTCTCTACTTTGAAAATTACTGTCATACGGATCCAAGGGAACGCGTGGGCCCAGCAACCTGTGAAAGTCCATGTGTCCTTGGTATCATTGAGAATCACTTGTCTTTGAGAAAATCAGGAAATGTCATCGAATGTATTCATAGCCATCAAACCTGTTAAACTGAAAAAGGAAAAGAGAAGAGAAGCATGTCGAGATGAAATCGGAAATATATCAAAACATGTTTAGACAGTGTTCAATTTCATCCCAAAACAGCTCCAAACCTGTCACGGCGAAAACGGAAAGGAATTAAACACGGTTCCAATTTCTAAGCCTATAAAATCAGAAATCCACACGGTCTGCAGAGAGATACATTCACACACATCAGAAAACCAGTAGTAAACAATTCATATACACACCGTATCAGAAATTCATATCAACACACAATTCTGTCAAAGCAATAACAGACACGGTTTCACAAAATATCAGAAAAAAGCCATAGCTTTCACACGCAGCATCAAGCAATTGGGGAAAACACACAGAGAAAATTCACATACTCACAATTCACAATCTTCCCACACCCCACTCACCAAACCATACAAAACAAGAAATTCACACGCCCCAAAAAGCCTCAAAATCCAGCGTCGTCATTCACCTATACACACTGAGGGATAACAGAAAAGAGGAAAAATTCCCAGAACAACAACACACGAAGAGGAAGATGGAAAAAAGCGAGAAGCTTACGATTTGGTTAACGAAGACGAAGGCATGACGAATCAATTCCATTCTGACAGTTACTTTGCTCAAATCGCTGGCCACCATCAGATACCCTTGCGCGACGCCGACATCATCGTCGCAAACCTCTGACGCCACGCACAGAGCTTTGTCAAATGCTACAACTGATTCATGTCATCGTGTTGCCGCCGAGAACAACTTCGGAGATCCTCTTCAATCGCAACAGTCCATTAGAAACCGTCGATCGACCTCCAGCAAGAAACTCCGCGAGACCGCTCCGATTGCAACCTTCTGCCGCAACAACCGTCAATCGACCTCCAGCAAGAAACTCCATGAGACCGCTCCAATTGCAACCTTCCGACACAGGTACACTCTTCCTCTTTTTTTTTTCCTTCGATGACATTGTTGTAGATGTGTGTTTAGTTTGGTTAATTGAAATGATAGTGATAGCAGGGTAGGATAAAAGAGGATAACTTTATTTGTTGATTTGTCTTTTACTTTTTTTCTTTTTTTTCGGTTGGGCCTAGCATGAGCCCAAGGCAATTTGTTAATAACACCACTGTCTAATTTCTAATGCACTCCCACTTACAAAATTACTATTTTCTTTTTATTAATTTTAACTAATCGTTTTTTTATTATTAGAGTTTTATTAATCATATGTTGTTAATTAGATTATCTAATAATTATTAACTAGTACTTAGACTTTTTTTCTAAATGATACTCTATTTTGTAAATTAGTTTACCTGTTTAATTCCAAAGGAAGGGACCCCTCAATTGACCCTATGTCATAGTTAGATTAGCTTCCTTACCCTTCATCCTAGCCTTAGGATCGGAGTCACCGCACTCTATACACGTGTTCTGCCATGGACACTTTCTACCCTTTTAACTCCACTTTAACTTTAGAGTCACCGCACTCTATGTAGTGTCTTGCCATAGACGCTACCTCCCCCTGGAACCTTGACCACCGTCAAGAGTTCCTTACCCTCATTGAGGGGAACTACGAATACTCTGATTCCACTCCCGTCAGGATACGTAGGCACAAGATGCGATGTCTTAGCGAGTATACTTAGATACTAACCCCTAGGTCTTTACCTTAGCAGATACCTTTAGCAAACAAGCAATAGATAGCATAAATAATAACAAGAGGTTCCTGTAGAGTACTACAGACGTTTAGGATGCTAATACCTTCCCTAGGCGTACCCCCGAACCTAGATTCTCTTATTAGGATTTTCGATCTTTAACCCTTTCCTTTGGATAAAATAAAGACCGGTGGTGAACATTAAGATTTGTGATCCTAGTTAACATGATAGCTATGGTATCCGATTCTCACCACGACAGAAATGGCGACTTCACTGGGGATTTTTCGAGGGTTTCCCCTAACTTGTTTATATCTATGTTATTTATTTTCTTGTTTGCCTATATATCTTTATATTTGTATATATATACCTGTTCTGCTTGGGTTTTCTGTGTGCAGGGTTACAATTTGTGTGGTGAGACAAAGTCCTACACCCGGACTAGAGTGAAATTAAGATAGGAAAACGGTGAGAATTCAAGGATACTTTGAGGGTGTCGATTCCTAAAAAAGTGAATTGAGACTTCACCACTGAGTCTAGGCCCTCTCGAATAAAATATTTGTCCAACGAGTTCATTCGTGAAGACGATATGGTTTCGATCTAAAGGTCGTCGGGACTGGGGACCGTAGTTACCATTAAACCAACTTGGCCTAGTAGGGCGTAGTGCGGGGACTATGCGGGAGTCTATTTCTGCAATAGTCGCTACGCGATACTACACTCAGACGAGATTCTCTTGAGGATATTATTGACTACCAAGTGATTTGGAAAATCGATAATATCTGAAAGATTGATTATAGAATCTGGGAACTTTGTAGAACCCGTTCGGCAGGTACATTTGAAACCATAGTACACACCTATTGGGAAGGGTAGATCATGGCTTCATGCTCGTGATCTTCAAACCTAAGCCTTGGCTTGTTTGTCTGTATATGTGTATATGTGTATACCTGTGCTTATGCATCCATTCATGCATTCATGCATAACCATTCGGTTTCAAGAAACTCAATTGTTCTTTCATTTGCAAAATCAATAAAAAATCCTGGATTATAAAATGAAACTTTTTTCAGCCTTTCCGAAATGTTTGCAACCTACTCTTGAGTTCCTTGAAACCATTACATTGCATTGCATATCATTTGCATGATTCATTGCATACATTCGTTTGTCCAGCAACTCATTTCCAGCTATCATTATCTTTAGTGTCACCTGTGAGTTATCAAGCTGATTCCTCGACATCGATACCGACTAGAGCTAACTACAGACGTATAATGGCAGAGCAAGAAGCACACAATGCTGAGATGCGTATGGAGATCGACGACCTTAAGTCAAGCATGGCAAAGCTCACTGAAATGCTCCAAGTTTTGATTGCTAGAGGAGAACCACCTCAAAGAACTGTCATTCGGGAAGTTTCAAATGCAGATCCCATCCTGTTCAGGTGCAACCTTCAACTTGGCCAGAGTTTGGTTTACCTTCCAACTACTCACCACCTCCTGCATCTACTGGTATGATTGGTCAGACTGCTGGACCAGTTTTTCAAGCTCCTATTTTTCCCGAGCCTCAACCTGTAGTTTAGACTACTCGGCCTCCTTTTGAGAACCCTCTCTATGAGTACAATGCCGCCAGTGCTCAGGGTGAAGACCATGAAGACTTTGTTGAACCTGAGGTTGTCCGTGAACAGTTTCAGACTATAGACAAGAGAATTAAAGCTGTAGAGGGTATTGATTTCTTCAATATTGATGCAGAAAACATGGGCTTGGTTTCTGACCTTGTTATGCCTGCTAAGTTCAAGGCTATCGATTTTGTGAAGTACAAAGGTGATTCTTGTCCAAGAGCTCATTTGGTCATGTATACCCGAAAGATGGCTGCTCATGCCAAGAATCAGAAGTTGCTTATCCACTGTTTTCAAGATAGTCTGAGTGGAGCTTCTCTTAAATGGTATATTAATCTTGAACAGAACAGCATTCACTGTTTCCAGGATCTTATTAATGCCTTCATGAAGCAATACAAGTATAACCTCGACATGGCTCCTGACCGCCGTCAGCTGCAAAACATGTCTCAGAAGGATAAAGAGTCTTTCAAGGAATATGCTCAGTGCTGGAGAGAGTTGGCTTCCCAAGTTGAACCTCCTTTGGCAGAGAAAGAATTAACTGGACTATTTATGGACACCTTGTCTCCATTCTACTGGGAGAAGATGATTGGTAGTGTTTCATCCAGCTTCACCGATTTGGTTACTATTGGTCAGAGACTCGAGGAGGGACTTAAGAATGGTAAAGTATCCAAAGCTACTGAATCTTCTAATGGAGCGAAGAAATCCTATGGGAACTTCCAGAAGAAGAGAGAAGATCAGACTAATACTGTCATATTTGAAACAAGAGGGCCTCGACCCCAGCCTCATTATTCTGATCACCCTACTGTTGCTGCTGTTATTCCCGTGATTACTGCTCCACGACCGGCTCAAGCTACTCAACGTCCGGCTGTTAGACAGAATCAGTACCATAATAGAAGTCATTTTGATCCTATTCCAATGATGTACACTGAATTATATCCTGGTCTGGTTCAGAAAGGTTTGATTACCACTAAGGCTTTGCCTCCTCCTCCAGATCCACTTCCACCTGGGTTCAGATCTGATCTCCACTGTGCATTCCATGAAGGTACCGCCGGCCATGACTTGGAACATTGCTATGCACTAAAGGCTAGAGTGCGTGACTTGATTAAGGTCGGAATCATCAACTTTCGTGACACCAATCCTAATGTCCAGACGAATCCTCTGCCAGAGCATGCCAAGTGAAGCTTCAGTCGACTTCAGAAGACTTCAGTGTTTTAGACAGGATAGCTCACTCTTTGTTTCCGATTAGCCATTAGGCCATGTTTCTTATTGTTTGCACTTTCTTTGTACTAGTTGTTTGCATTTGAATTGTGTTTGTACTTTCATGATTGATGAAAAAAGCGTTTGCAACTTTTAATTCAATTCATTTGTGTTTGCTATTTTACGCTTTATATTTCAAAAAAAAAACGCAAAAAGACAAAAACAAAAAAATTATCTCTTTTCCACTTTCCTTCTGATTATGAAAAGATTTGAGGGAGGATGATGAAAACGTTATACTCATAATTGTTGTTGGTATGCTTTCAAATCAAAACTTTGCTGACGATGTAAGGCATTGTTTCAATTCCTAAACACTGGAGAAATAAGGAAGATAAACCCTCGTCAACCCCTTTGAGCCTTGAAGTAGGAGTTTCTTTTCTTTACAAATAAAAACCCGCAATCTTAACCTGGGGCAGGGTAGTTCTCAGTTAACTGGATTGTGCATTCAAATACAAGAGTTTCATGCAAGACATCTTTCAACAAAAAGGTTGCATTCTCAATTTTTCCTTCGCACGCAACAAGCAAGTGTCGAAGATGTCTTTCAAGTCAAAAGTCGATGATGGTTTGCCGTAATCATTAAGCCAAGCAGTCACTTTCTTTCAAAAAAAAAAGATAAAAAATCAAAAAAGGAAAAAGCCCGCTAAGTCGAAACCTGTGAAGGAGACTTAGGCAGACAAAAAACTGGGGCATCTCGCTGACTGTAAGATTCACGAGAACAGTTCAGGCAAAAGTTAGGGATAATAAAAAGGAGAAATCTTTAAATCCTTACCATGAAATCCTCAATGAAAAAAAAAACAACCAAGAGTTATAAGGAAGTAGTGACTGTCACCTCAAAAGTCCCTTAAATTCTGAACCATCATCACTATCATCAATGCAATCCCTAACCTATGGGAACCTAAGTGCAAAGTCTGAGTTAACTAAGTGTAGGACTGGAGATCATCACGAAGATTGGGTGGGTACAAATAAACTTTGAGCCTTTATCCTTTGTTTCTTAAACCGTGAACCAGGCCACGTTATAACCCTCAAAAGACCTAATTGAAGCAAGGTTATTTTGAAAGCATACTACAACAAGGTTGCGTAAACTGACTCCTAAAGATCTTTGCAGATAATTTTTTTTGGCATCACGCCTTTTTGCTTTATCTTTCACTTTTAAACGTCTTGAACCACCGTGTTCTGACCAGTGACCCTATTGTTTTACCTCTTTCCAAAAATGATTTTGATTTCAAAAGTTGCATGAACTTTGCATTTACTATGTTTGTATGAACACTTTTGTTTGCAATCTGGCTTCCGCTTAAGGAATTTTCAAACATTTGAGAAACTTGGTCAGTGATCTAATCAGGGGCAAGTTCCTTCCAAATCCTGTTGAAGAATCAGTTCAAGATTTGTTCAGTGCAAGTCCTTCTCAGAATTGGTTTATACAGAAGACTTTTTCAAGACTCATACTGGGGCAAGTTTTTCAAGTGCACAGTAATTCAGTCATTTTCAGCATCAATCCAAGCTGAAGCAATTATCAGTTCATATACAACAGTTAGCTAATCTGGGGCAGTTTACTTGAAAAATCCCCAAGCAGCTCTTCATCCTTCCTATAAGGATCAACAAATTTACCAGTGTGGCAGAGATTGTGCTCAGTAGTAACATCTTTAGTCCCCAAGCAGAATGTCAGTGATCTCCGTGTTGAGGAATCAGTCTTCCAGTCTTGTCTTCTCCACAAAAGAGTCGAGCCTTGTCGTCGATGTATGCTCTGCATTTGCATTTGCATTTGATCATATATTATGAAATAATTCATATACATATGCATAGCAAGAATGTCATCCTCATTTGCACTCATTTGCATTCTCCATAGGTCGTGTCGTTATCAACGTCTCACCTTGTCATCTAAGTCCAACTTACTTGGCACCTACCAAACAGATATTGTCACATCTATCCAATGCTTTCTTAAGTACATCTTTATTCATATTCGTTCAATGCTTTCTTGGACGTTGTGGTTTCTTTGTCCAATGCTTTCTTGGATCTCACCTTTTTACCTCACAGTCATCTAAAGCCATTATTAGATATTGTGATTATACCTTTCATTCAA
The DNA here is from genome assembly GCA_022829125.1 of Lathyrus tuberosus. Taxonomy (NCBI): domain Eukaryota; kingdom Viridiplantae; phylum Streptophyta; class Magnoliopsida; order Fabales; family Fabaceae; genus Lathyrus; species Lathyrus tuberosus. The sequence continues at coordinate 5,179,938 of JALAZF010000231.1, read as the reverse complement.
AGCCATTATTGGATGACTGGTTTCTTTGTCCAATGCTTTCTTGGATCCCTACTTTGTTCACAGTCATCTAAAGCCATTATTAGATATTGTGATTATACCTTTCATTCAAAGCCATTATTGGATGACAGGTTTCTATTTCGTCTGATGCCTTCTCAGATATTATGAGTCTTACCTTTCATTCAAAGCCATTATTGGATGACTGGTTTCTTTATCTTGTTCACTTTGTCTAAAGCCATTATTAGATATTGTGATTGTACCTTTCATTCAAAGCCATTATTGGATGTCTGGTTTCTTTACCATCTGATGTTCTTCCGGATGGGTCCCTCTTTCTGATGTTCTTCCAGATCGAGTCTTTGTTCACATTCATCTAAAGCCATTATTAGATATTGTGATTGTACCTTTCATTCAAAGCCACTATTGGGTGATTGGTTTCTTTGCATTCAATGCCATTCTTGAATGTAGTCTGTGTTCACATTCATCTAAAGCCATTATTAGATATTGTGATTATACCTTTCATTCAAAGCCATTATTGGATGTCGGGTGTCTTTGTGTCTGATGCCTTCTCGGATTACATTATTTTATCTCATTTGCGTCTGATGCCTTCTCAGATATTGTGAGTCATACCTTTCATTCAAATCCATTATTGGATGTTCGGTGTCTTTTTCATCCAATGCCGTTCTTGGATGATGTTTTCTAGATATTTCGCTTTGTTTATTCTGATGCTTTCCCGGAATGACATTGCCTTTTCCCCTGTGGTACCATCCCCCACAGGATTCTCCTTATCTTTACATTCATCCCATATCATATCATTCCATGTCACATCATATACATTTGTGGCATCTTAGGACCAAAAATTGTGCATGTTTATATTTAAGTCTCTTCTATCTCGTCGAGACGAAGATTTCAATCTCCATATCTCCAGATAGAAGAAACTTAAATAGGGGCATCTGTCATACCCTAATTTTTTACCATAAGATTCCACCTCTCTGCGCATCATCTCGCATACCTGCATGATTTATTACTAACAGGTTTGTGCAGGAACATTGGTTTCAAATGAAGTTAGTGTCCATTCCCTCTGTCAAATGCCTCAAAAGTTTCTCAACAGCTTCAGTGTACATCTCAAGAAGATCAGGGTTGTCTTATTTTATGATTTTTGAGATATGTCAATTAAAGACCAGGGTATGCAAGTTGGCGGAGTGTTCATTTGATGTGTGTCAAAGAGATCGGTTCAAACTTTTCCGTTGATTTGTCAAGAATTAAATTCAAATTTTATGATATGTTCAAGTTACAAGTTCAAAGAGGTTTTCCTATGTGATTTTCAAAGTGCACTAAGTATTTTCAAGATTCATTTCAAGGTGTACAAAATAATTCTAAGATTCATACAAAAGTCCACAGTGATTTCAAGATTTATAGAGTTAAGTCCAAAGTTCATTTCAAGCTACAAAACACAAGAATTAAGGATCATAATTTATTCCAAGAATTTTAAAGCAAACAAAATTTCAATATCCTTTACATGTTCCAAAAATTCAAAAAGTAAGTTTCATTAGGTAAATACAGCTGGTCATTACATAGTTTTCATAGCCTAGCGAGAGTTTGAATTGAGATCATAAGTATGCGCATTGTTTACAAAAGGTACAATATCCACAAGGGAATCCACGGCATTAGTAGGCTACACTTCTCTACTTTGAAAATTACTGTCATACGGATCCAAGGGAACATGTGGGCCCTGCAACCTGTGAAAGTCCATGTGTCCTTGGTATCATTGAGAATCACTTGTCTTTGAGAAAATCAGGAAATGTCATCGAATGTATTCATAGCCATCAAACCTGTTAATCTGAAAAAGGAAAAGAGAAGAGAAGCATGTCGAGACGAAATCAGAAATATATCAAAACATGTTTAGACAGTGTTCAATTTCATCCCAAAACAGCTCCAAACCTGTCACGGCGAAAACGGAAAGGAATTAAACATGGTTCCAATTTCTAAGCCTATAAAATCAGAAATCCACACGGTCTGCAGAGAGATACATTCACACACTTCAGAAAACCAACAGTAAACAATTCACATACACACTGTATCCGAAATTCATATCAACACACAATTCTGTCAAAGCAATAACAGACACGGTTTCACAAAATATCAGAAAAAAGCCATAGCTTTCACACGCAGCATCAAGCAATTGGGGAAAACACACAGAGAAAATTCACATACTCACAATTCACAATCTTCCCACACCCCATTCACCAAACCATACAAAACAAGAAATTCACACGCACCAAAAAGCCTCAAAAGCCAGCATCGTCATTCACCTATACACACTGAGGGATAACAGAAAAGAGGAAAAATTCCCAGAACAACAACACACGAAGAGGAAGATGGCGAAAAGCGAGAAACTTACGATTTGGTGAACGAAGATGAAGGCGTGATGAATCAATTCCATTCTGACAGTTACTTTGCTCAAATCGCTGGCCACCATCAGATACCCTTGCGTGACGCCAACATCATCGTCGCAAACCTCTGACGCCACGCACAGAGCTTTGTCAAATGCTACAACTGATTCCTGTCATTGTGTTGCCGCCGAGAACAACTATGGAGATCCCCCTTAATCGCAACAGTCCATTAGAAACCGTCGATCGACCTCCAGCAAGAAACTCCGCGAGACCGCTCCGATTGCAACCTTCCGCCGCAGCAACCGTCGATCGACCTCCGGCAAGAAACTCCGCGAGACCGCTCCGAGTGCAACCTTCCGCCGCAGGTACACTCTTCCTCTTTTTTTTTCCTTCGATGACATTGTTGTAGATGTGTGTTTAGTTTGGTTAATTGAAATGATAGTGATAGCAGGGTAGGATAAAAGAGGATAACTTCATTTGTTGATTTGTCTTTTACTTTTTTTTCTTTTTTTTCGGTTGGGCCTAGCATGAGCCCAAGGCAATTTGTTAATAACACCACTGTCTAATTTCTAATGCACTCCCACTTACAAAATTACTCTTTTCTTTTTATTAATTTTAACTAATCGTTTTTTTTATTATTAGAGTTTTATTAATCATATGTTGTTAATTAGATTATCTAATAATTATTAACTAGTACTTAGACTTTTTTTCTAAATGATACTCTATTTTGTAAATTAGTTTACCTGTTTAATTCCAAAGGAAGGGACCCCTCAATTGACCCTATGTCATAGTTAGATTAGCTTCATTACCCTTCATCCTAGCCTTAGGATCGGAGTCACCGCACTCTATACACGTGTTCTGCCATGGACACTTTCTACCCTTTTAACTCCACTTTAACTTTAGAGTCACCGCACTCTATGTAGTGTCTTGCCATAGACGCTACCTCCCCCAGGAACCTTGACCACCGTCAAGAGTTCCTTACCCTCATTGAGGGGAACTACGAATACTCTGATTCCACTCCCGTCAGGATACGTAGGCACAAGATGCGATGTCTTGGCGAGTATACTTAGATACTAACCCCTAGGTCTTTACCTTAGCAGATACCTTTAGCAAACAAGCAATAGATAGCATAAATAATAACAAGAGGTTCCTGTTGAGTACTACAGACGTTTAGGATGCTAATACCTTCCATAGGCGTAACCAACCCCCAAACCTAGATTCTCTTATTAGGATTTTCGATCTTTAACCCTTTCCTTTGGATAAAATAAAGACCGGTGCTGAACATTAAGATTTGTGATCCTAGTTAACATGATAATGATAAAATCACAAAAATCACAAATTAAGAGAAGCAGCACATCAATAATGATAAAATCGCATTTAAACCGAACCAAAACTCAACACACACCAATCGGTAAATACGCTACGTAGTCAAATCAAAATCAACACAAAATATCAAAACATCATACAACATAATACAAGAGAAAACTCGTTTTCAAATGTTACCGCGATGTCGAACCGTTGTTGTCGGAAGTTGGAGGAGCAAGATGTTGCACTCGCTGTTGCGTATTGAGTTGATACACTGTTGTGGAGAGGCCATGTGACTGAGTTGTTGTGGTGCGTTGAAGGTTGGGTGAAGCTTAAAGGTATAATGCTGCAAGGTGTATTGGGAGAAGTGTGTTGTAAGGATATGGATTTACTGTGAAAAATGAAGATGATATGCAACAGATGGAGTTGTACGTGAGGGAGGGATGAAGCATGAGTGTTTTTTGAAGAAGTGAGTGTATGTCCCCTTTATATAGGTGCTTTTGAAATCTTTGAATTAAATGTCAACTTTGAATGCTTTCCCATTTTAGACAGACATGTTTGCAAGAATTTGAAAAAAAAAACTTTCATTTTCATTGTATTTATGTTTGAGACATGTTGGAACTGTGTCGGGCTTTGTTTGGAAAGAATATGATCCTTGTTCTCTTTCACCAAAATGAAGAAAAAACAAAATAAATCCTAAACTTAATTACTGAGTATTACTCAAAATAATTAAAAAAACAAAAATAATAAACATATAAAAAGAAAAAAAATAAACTAGATTAAAAAACTGATTAATTTAAAGAATTACTAACTAAAAATAGAAATAAAAACGTTAAAAACAAGTAATTGGTCAGATATCGAAGTGCTCGAAAAAATAAAATGAATACACCAAAATGATCAGCAAAAAATATACTTTTCGAAAAAATACAACGTTTTGTCAAATTTTGAAATAAATTTTACCCGCTAAAATGACTTAAACTGTTCGAAAATGCAACCGAAAAGAGATCGAAAAATTAAAACGAACACGTCAGGTTAAACTATGCGAAAGGTAGATTAATATGACTGATGTTTGCAGGCTCGATTTTAAAATTTTTCGTCCACTGATTTTACGCACAGTTGACTTTTATTTGACCAATTCGGCTGTAATTCCAACAAGTTTATTCCAGCTGATAAATGGGGTATTATGCATGATAAAATGCGTGATATGCTATGCAGACAATGCGAAACGAAAAACAGAGTCTCAGGGTCAAAAATTAGGGTATGACAGTTGGTGATGGACGCCAAAAGCTTTGTACATGGCGGTCGATCATAATTGATGGTTCTTTTTCAACATGTTTGGGGCATGCGACTACAAACATGTTAGTGGCTTTTTTGTGACGATTTAGATTTGTGGATCTGCTTCTGTTTTTCGGTGGCCGTACAACTATTGGTTTTTAGATATAGCTCTGGTGGGTTTCGTTTTGGGCGGTGATTCGTCTTCGTCCCTCCTTCCACGACAGTGCTTTTAGCTTCGTTTTGTTGAGGTTTGAGAGTTCCAGTTTGTTGGGGTTCAGAGATTTTTCCAATGTTAATTATTGTTACATCTCAGCCTCATCTTCTCTGATGTGGGTGTGTTGACATTTATTACCTTTGACTCTTTGTTTGGTTTCAGATTTGTTGAGATTCGTAAGTTTAAGAGTTTAATCTGTCTCCACTATATGGAAGGATTTTGTTTGTTTGGACTCAAGGTGGTTCGTGGATTCTAGCTCTGATTCGAGTTCGCTACTCCCATAGTCTGAAAATCTGTTTCAGTCAATTGTAATTAATTTTGCATCGATTCTTGGATTCTAGCTCTGATTCAAGTTCGCTACTCCTATTGTCTAAAAATATGTTTCAATCAATTATAGTTAATTTTGCGTCGTGGATGTAATCTAAATTTTCTCTAATATTTTTTTTTATTGGGTTATTTTTTATGTCTCCAATCTTTTGTATGATTCCTTTTTGTTTTAATCTATCTTGGATATTGCTGATAAAAAAAACTCCCTCTAAATAATAGAGATAATTTGGATATTAACCTTTAAATTTATAGTGTTTCATAAAATTAATTATTAAATTAATTTACAAGTAGTAAATTATCATTTTTTAATGTTTATTTAAAAAATAATATTTGTTTTTTTTTTTCAATTAAGGTTGCAACTTGCAAGTGTAAACTGAAATGAAAAAAAATTGATAAACCATAGGTTTTATTCGAATTTGCTTAGAAAAAAAAACTAGAAAATATATTGAATATCCAATCAATAATTTTTTAAACATGAATCTATAAGCTATTAATTAAAGAGTAATGATGCATTCTAGTCCTCGTAAATATGGCAGGATTCAGATTAATCTTCAAGAAAAAAGAAAATTTTTATTTAATATCTTAAGAAATTTAACTAGGTGATATTATTACCTCCATCAATATTTTTCTGTGAGTGGTCTGCCGCGTGTATCATTTATAAGAGATATTTAGATACCTACATTAATTTTTTTAAACAATTTAGTCTCCATAATTTTTTTAAAAATAAAATCGAAATTTGTTAAATATTTATTATATAAAATAGGTTAAATCACAATTATGATCTTCTATTTTGTCTGATTCACGAAATTAATATCTCTATTTTAAATTTAAATAATTTTGATCATTCTATTTTAAATTCAAAAAATTATAGTCCTCTTCTTAAATATTTTCATAGAAAATCGATGAAAATTTCATTTTTTAACTTATATTTTTATCTAAGAAGTTCAATAATAGATTTATATACGATGATTTGTTATGTTTTACATGTAAATTGTCATTTAAAAAAATAAAAACATCGTTAATTTTAAGTTCAAAAATATAAGAAGGAGGCCAAAACTGTTTAAATTTAAAATAAAGGGACCGATTTCGTGAATCGAGTAAAATAGAGGGGCCAAAACTGTAACTAAACCTACAAAATAAAAAGTTTAGTTTTTAAATTTTAAGGATTAAATTGACACCTATTTTAATCTCTCAATAAAACTGTAAAGCTCAAATTAATTTTGAGAAAAAAAATCATTTAATTAGGTGGTGTGTTGAGAATGTAATTTCTTATGTCGAAGCAGGTGTAGCTCGACAGAAATAAGGATGTGTCAAAATTAGCCTAGTATGTGTCGAGTTGTGTTAGATGTTGAAGTGTCGAAGCAGATTTGTTGACACAAGATTTCGACTTAGACCAAAAACATAGAAATTTTGGGCTTTACATTAGGGAGAAGTTAGCTCAATTATAAATAGGGAGTAACCATATTATGAATTGTAACACACAACAGAAAGTGCAGTTGCACAGTTGAATAATATTTTCTCAGTTTGAGAGCATAGAGTTACTCTTCAGATATCATCTTCTTCTTTCCCAATTTTGTTAAACCCTAATCATGTTTCGTATTCAATTGCCTTTCTTCTTCTTCCATTAACAATTGCTGCGCAAAATCATTCTTGCATTCAAAGTATGATTGATTCACTCAAGTGAAGAGTGAAAAACAAGAAATTTTGATCGATTGATTGAATCTTATTCATCAAGATTGATTCAGAATTACTCAAATTTTTGAGTTAATTCCAACATTAGCTTCATTTTATTGAGGTTTGGGAGCTCTAATTTGTTGCAGTTCTGAGATTTGTCCAATATCAGTTATTGTTACATCTTTGCCTCATCTTTTCCAATGTGGGTGTGTTGACATTTCATACCTTTGACTCTTTGTTTGGTTTCATTTGTTGAGATTTGTAGGCGTAAGAGTTTAATTTGTCCCCACTACATGGAAGGATTTTGGTTGTTTGGACTCACGGTGGATCGTGGATTTTAGCTCTGATTCGAGTTCGCTACTCCCATTGTTTGAAAATCCGTTTTAATTAATTGTAATTAATTTTGCATCATGGATGTGTAACTGTAATCTAGATTTTCTCTATTATTTTGTTTTTATTGGGGTTAGATTTTATGTCTCCTATTATTTTGTTTTTATTTGGTTAGATTTTATGTTTTCAATCTTTTGTATGGTTCCTTTTTGTATTAATCTATTTTGGGTATTGCTGATAAAAAAAATCCCTCTAAATAATAGAGATAGTTTGGATATTAATCTTCATCGTGTTTCATAAAATTAATTATTAAACTAATTTACAAGTAGCAAATTATCATTTTTTTAATGTTTATATAAAAAATAATTTTTGTTTTTTAATTAAGGTTGCAAGTGTAAACTGAAATGAAAAAAATTGATAACCCGTAGGTTATTCGAATTTGCTTATGAAAAAAACACTAGAAAAAAAATTGAATATCCAATCAATAATTTTTCAAACATGAATCTATAACCTATGAAAAAAAACTAGAAAAAATATTGAATTTTCAATCAATAAATTTTTAAATAATTAATCTCTCAGTTCTTTTTTAAGTGTCATTTTTTCATAATTTTTTATTTTTTTTTAATTGTCACGTGCAAAGTTTAAAGTAGTATTAAATGCATTTTTGTCAAAATTACTCCTAAATAATTATAAAAAAGTAAAATGAATATAATAAATAAGGGTCTTGCTAACCAGTGTCCTCGGGGCACTATTTAAGAATTCTATATTAAAAAACTATTCTTTAAAAAATTCGAACACTTCAATTTCTAATGCACATTATTACACATTATTGCATATACTTTTATAAACATTTACTATTTAAAATTTTTAAAAAGTGCCCTGAGGACACTAATTAGCATTTCTCAATAAATAATTAGAGATATTATAGATAAAAAAGTAATTATTATATAAAAAATAACAATATTAATTAGTTTTATTGATATGTGTAAAAAATTAAAAAACTGACATTTAAAAAGGAATTGAGGAAGTAAAGAGTAACGATACATTCTAGTCCTCATAAATATGGCAGAATTCTGATTAATCTTTCGGGAAAAGAAAATTTTTATTTAATATTTTAAGAAATTTAACTAGGTGATATTATTACCTCCATCAATATTTTTCTATGAGTGGACTGTCACGTTTATCATTTATAAGAAATATTTAGATGTCTACATTAATTTTTTTGAACAATTTAGTCTCCATAATTTTTTTTAAATAAAATTGAAATTTGTTAAATATTTATGATACAATATAAAAACTTTCCTTTTTAAATTTTAAGGATTAAATTGACACCTATTTTAATCTTTTAATAAAACTGCAAAGCTCAAATTAATTCTGAGGAAAAAAATTATATTTGATATTTTCTCTATTCTTGTTTAAATGTTATTTTTTTTTAACTTTTTATGCATACTAAGAAAGCTAATAATTGTTGATATTTTTTAAACAATGATTACCTTCTTTCCTATTTTATCCTTAACTTTTAATTAATTTATTTGACTCTTTTCTCTCTCTATAATAAATAACAAGAGGTAGTTTTGAAAAAACAATAACCAATACTACTTTGAACTTTGAAATGACATTTAAAAAATGTTTTGGACTGGGCCAGAGGCTGCCCCACTGTCGGGCATAACCCAACCCAGCTTCCAGTCGGGGAGGGCCCAATGAAAGCCCAATTCATCAACTTACTCGGGGAGCCTCCACGCGTCTTCCCCACGGTCTCAACATGCCCCCCACGCGGGGACACGTTATCAGCCAACTACCCAGGAGCGAAAGAACATGTCCTTCACCTTTCGAAGTTCACGAGTCATTTGACCCAGGACGAAGACCTTATGCTGGTCTTCCTTACACCATGTAGATCCTAGCAGTTATTCATATTGGGCCTAATGATCCAACCCAATATAAATAACCGTTGGCTAAGTGCTGGGGGCACATTATAAATACCCTCTTTCACTAGAGGGTCAGATATTCTAAATTCTAACTCTTTTCTGTACTTGCTTTCTCTCTCACGCTGAAACTTACTTTAGCATCGGAGTGCCTTACATGTACACCCCCTTCTCTTCTCCACCACCGACAAACTAGGAGCTCACCATGTGTTGTTGGTTGCTGATCCCTTTCTGATCCGGTAAGATCAATGACACCGTCTATGGGAAACTTTTGTTTCCCCGTTATTTCTTCCTCAAAAATCAAAGAACCAAAGCATACATAAACTTCTATCGATCATGGCCAGCCCACGCACTGACAATAACGTCCATGAAACTGCTTTCACCACCTTCACCAACGGCGACGATCACGATCCCAACGTGACTGTTCTCGTCGAGGAGGGTGACACCAGAGACGGACACACCACCTTCCCCTCCCCTGACGATGCGACCTTCAACGCCGTCCAATGCTTCGACAACCCAGCTATTTTCCAGCCAATCCCTGTGCCGCCCAACGCCGACCCGATCATGGTGGCCCAATTCGCGGTGATCAACTAGACGAACTTAATGATTTTCCAGCAGAACGAGCGGATTTGGATGCAGGAAAAAGAACGACAATCACGCTCTCCTCTGTGGAGACATCGTCGTCCGATTTCTCACAGCCCGTCCCCACGACGACGAGAAACCTGACCTTCCTCTCCCCCGCAGAGACATCAACACGATGAGTCTCAGAGCCCCTCTCCGCGACAACCTGGACGTCGTTCGCGAGTGGAAAGGCCTCTGCCCGTGGCCACCTAGAAGCGTGACCGCTCTCCTCCTCAGAAAGAGTGACGTTCTCTGGCTTCTAAGAGAAACAAAGCTGAGGGGTATTCGGAGAAACCGAAGAGTCGGCCAAGGAGTTCTCCCCGCTGCAGAAGGATCCCTCGGTACGATCCTTCCCCATCGCAATCACCCATCAGAAGCGACGAGGACGAATCCGCGGTCCACTGTCCAAGGCCATCATGGAAACTCGTCTGCCCGTCAGAATGGAGAAACCCCTGAGTCTGGCTACCTACGATGGCACGACTGACCCGGACGACCACATTGAGAGCATCAATGCGATGCTCGACTACCGAACGTCTGGGGAGCCATAAAGTGCAGGCTTTTTCCCACGACCCTGAGGAAGGGCACGATGGCATGGTACAAGAGCCTCGACCCCGAATCTATCACCTCCTGGAAAGAGCTGAAGAGACAATTCTCAAGGCACTTCACCGCCTCCCGACGACATCTGAAGACGGAGGCGTCCCTGGAGGCTATTATTCAGGGGAATGATGAATCTCTCTGAGACTATATAGAGAGATTCAACTGAGAGAGGCTGTCTAAGTATCTACTACAGATAATATGAATAGATACCTGATCGAGCGAGGGCCGCGTCCCCGTAGCGATTTTGTTAAGGCGGTTGGTATCGAAAGACCCAGCTTGCTGGACGAACTACTCTACAAGGCCCATGCTTATATCCAATATGAGGAGAAGGAGGCCTCCAATAGCGCCCGCGACTCGCGGAACCAGGAGAGTGCCAAGATATCCAGGCACGAAGAATCCATTGCTCACCAACGTGGCGGGGAGAAAAGAAGAGAAGATAGGCCCTGCGACTCCGAGAGCACAGGGGGTCAACATGCCGTTTCACCGAGTACACGCTACTCACAACTCCCCGTGAGCGTATTCTGGCTGAGTGCATCAACTCGGAGTTCCAAAGAGGTGGTGTCCACTTTCCAAAGCCGACACCCCTCAAACCCAACTGTAGCGTGCGATTTTTGTCGGTGACGCGACCACCTTATCGCCATGGGGATTTCCTGACCTCAATGGGAGGAACGTGGGTGCTACTTTCTGATTTCTTATTTATCCCGTGAAGCTGGAAGGGAAAGGGAAGCTATCTAAAACTAACCTTGCACGAGAATGTTTAACTGAACAAACGCTAAGAGAGATTGGGCAGTCTGGGGTCAGGTTATACAATGGGGAATTGTCAATTACCCATCCTATATATGGTTATCCATGGGTTAATTAACATTAGGTTCTACTTTTATACTTGATAGTGTTTGTCTGTGAATGGGAAAATTTCTTCTTTGTGGGGATGTCTGAGAGAGAGAGTATTTTTGTTATTTTTCGGGTTTTTCGATGTTTTTGGTAAGGCACTGGACCTAAGGTTTTTTATTAGTGTGATCGCTAAGATTTTTGCAATCTTATACCTACGTATTCCCGTAAAGAAGTACAGGGAAATCAGAGCAATCGTAGTTCCTCCTGTTCTATGGGAGGAAAAGATGTCTGGTGTCTTGTTCAAAGCCCAAGATTGAAGCTAAAGGTTGTATTTGTGTCTTGTTCAAAGCTCAAGATTGAAGCTAAAAGGTTTGAATGAGAGAGAATTTGTCATCTCTAAAGGGAGACATCTCATCTGTTTATCACATTTGTTGGTGATTGGTTTTTAAAAGAAAATTACTTTATCTGGGATGCGGGATCCAGCAATGCCATAATTTCTTTTGAAAGGGATATGTCATGAAGGAGGAAACTTTAACTCAGTTTAGAGCAATGCCATTTTTCCTTATGAGTTTGTCATACTAAAAAAAGGACATTAGCTTGGATGTAAATAATCCAGAGGCTTGTCACTTATAGCTATTAGATGAAAGAAAAGGTTTACCAGGATAATAGATGGACTACAGCTTGGATGGTTGAACCAACAAGTTTGACACTTACAGTAATTATCTGGAACCCTATAGAGAGATTTTTGATTTCCTCTGAGGGGATGTTGATTTTTGTGTGCCTTAATCAAATCCCAAGGTTGAAGCTAAGAGATTGATTGACTTTGTTAAGGGAGGTCATTATAAAAAGCCTAAGAGGAGGCTGAGATGAATTTTTTACTCTTTCGGAGAAATTTTTATCTGTCTTGTATAAAGCCCAAGATTGAGGCTAAAAGACTGACTCTTTTGGGGAATGTTTTGTGTATGTGTCTTGTAAAAAGCCCACGATTGAGGCTGAAGATTATGACTCCACTATGGAGGACGATGATACTATTTTAGTGTGTTACTCTTACCCAATATTTGTGACATTTCTAGTTCATGAAACCACTTTTATAGCTGAGTTTAAGGTGTTTTAGCATGATTAAAGCTTTAAGCACTTTATGTGTTTCTTTTACGTTTTCATTGTGTTTGTGCTTTAAAAGGAAGATAGATGATGATGAGAAAAGGCATGACCCCAGTTGCCAGAGTCTGGAGCAGCATAAGGAGCTATTTGGAGAGTTAATGGTTTAATCAACCATTTCACCAAGAGAGTTAGAGATTGATGATAAAAAGCCAAGAATGACTAGGGCTCACGTGGCAGCACTATGAAGAGCAATGAAGCAAAAGGAAGGGATAAGATCAAGAAAGCTAGAGGACAAAAGGTAGTACGGTGGGGACCACTCAGCAAAGGACGCCCAACATCAACACCACCATCCGTCTGCTCTACTCCACCAGCCTGCTCCAGCCGTCTGCTCTGCTCCACCAGCCTGCTTCAGCCGCCTGCTAAAAGCAAATTTGTCTCCCACCAAAATTTGTACCAAATTACTTGCAAAGGAAGGATTGATGGACATCTGTCCCACATGAAGGATTTGATTTGGGCCTAACCTTATTTTCCTCAAGAGACCCACAATCCAAGAAAGGAGGAACCACCACTTCCACTCATCACTATTTAAAGAGAGCTTGTGCATTGAAGACAGAGAGACAAGAAAATCCATACACAACAATATTTTATTTTCAGTTTTTAAAGTTATTTTCAGTTCCAGAGTTTGAGTATTAGTAGAGAGTATTCTTTTTCTCTCTAGACCTGTACACTCTGCTGAGAACTGTCGTGACTGAAGAGAGCTGTTGCTGTTTATCCAACACAAGAGATCTCCAAGTTATTAGTAGGTTGCATTTCTTTACCACACTTTGTAAGATGATGTTTCCTCCTAATTTCATTCCAGTAGTTTGTAGTCAGCTCACTATGAGCTAAACCTTTCTTTGATGAGACTAATGGAGTTAGTATAAAAGTGTTTTTTATGTTGATATGATGTGTTGTCTAGTGTCTTATTTTGTTATGTGTTTTAATGCTATAAACTTGGTTCTTAGAGTGATCAACTAGGAAAAAAGTACAAGCTTGTTGTTGAGAGAGATCCAATAAACAAGTGGATTTCATAACAAAAGTGGTTAATAAAGTAGGATAGAGATATTCACTTAATTCAACTTGCTTATAGATAAGAAGTTGAGACTACAAAGACTTTTCAGAATTAAAACCAGACGTATTTTAGGGTTACAAGTGAGACTTAGAGATTTGTTCCCTTGCCCTAGTTATACATGTTTTTGATGTTGCAGAGATACACCCCTAGATCACGTTCTGACCTTTTGAGGCACGACACTTCACATCATAAAGACATTTCAAACAACAAATACTAATGGATTTAGCTCATCAACTATTCTCTCTTATATTTTTAACTACTTTTTAGTTTTAAGTTATTTAAGTTATTTGTGTGTGCTCTTGTTCCTTATTCTCATATTTCTGTTACCTTGCTCATACTTTTCTTAAACGAAGAAAGCTAATATTAGTAGTTCAAATACTTTACGCTTCCCTGTGGGTTCAACCTTTATTTTATCACTTGCTACATTACCAAGCATGTATACTTGCATGTGACACATTTGCCCTATTATTCAAAAGAAACGCATTATAAAAAATTAGAGTAGAGTTGTTTGGGTAAGCCAACAAGTTTTTGGCGCCGTTGCCAGGGAAGTGAAAAAGTTTGAAAAACTATATTTATTTTTCATTTAAGACTGTATTTGAGCTTTTAACGTTTGCTGTGATTTGGTGATACGACAGGCTTAGGCACTTGCATGCGCAGGTCATTACAACCAGTTTACAGTGGTTATCCTGAACCTGAAAGAATTCTCAAGGCACGAAGAAGATTTGTACGTGCTCAGCAAATATCTGGAGATTCCTCAACTTCAACTGTGGCTGAACCTGAAGGAGTAGTGTACGAGGAGGACACAAAAGAAGAAAGCTCATCATCTTCTTCAGATGAGTCATTACACGAGACAATCATGGCAGAGCCAAACATCATTGGTATTGCCAATGACCGAGCGCGTAGCATCAGGGATTATGTTGTGTTTGATCCAAACGCTATGATAACGGGCATTGCTAGGCCAGCTATCACAACACCACAATTCGAGTTCAAGCCTATGATGTTTCAAATGTTGCAAGCTGCTGGTCAATATTCAGGCACTCCTCATGAAGATCCTCATTTGCACTTAAAACAATTTCTGGATGTTGCTGACAACTTCAAGATCCTTGATGTGCCCGTGGATACCTTTAGGTTGAGGTTGTTTCCATTTTCTTTAAGGGATCGAGCCAAGAGCTGGCTTAATTCTTTGGAACCAAATTCCATTACTACATGGAATACCTTGGCAGAAAAGTTTCTGGCCAAATATTTTCCTCCTTCCAAAAATGCAAAAATGAGAAATAAAATCACATAATTTAGGCCAGGAGATGATGAGACGTTATTCGACGCATGGGAAAGATTTAAGGAGCTGTTAAGACAATGTCCACATCATGGGATTCCCATCTGCATATAACTTGAGACCTTCTATAATGGGTTAATTCCATCCTCAAGGAATATGTTAGATGCATCCAGTGGTGGAGCTCTATTGTCTAAATCCTATGACGATGGTTACAAGCAGATTGAAAGCATTACGGCCAACACTTATCAATGGCCAGTCACAAGGGCCACTTCAAGTTCAACTCAAAAGAAGCCTGCTGGAGTTCATGAAGTCACCGAGACCACAACTCTTGCTGCTCAAGTGGTTCAGATCCACCAAATGATGAAGAATTTGATGAATCCTGAAGTGCAAAAACCTGACCCTGTTAAGGTGGTTACTGACGCTTCTGAGGTTGCCTGTGTTTACTGTGGAGGACCACATCTATTTGAAGAATGCTATGCCAATCCCGTTTTAGTTAACTATGTTGGCAATCCCAACAACAACAGCAGATATAACAATCCCTACAGCAACACTTACAACCCAGGATGGCGCAATCATCCTAATTTTTCTTGGAGTAACAATCAAAATCAACCTAAACCGCAAGCTACCACACCTCAAGTTCCACCTGGATTTTCTAACCCGAACTATGCTGGGGTTAACCAGGGAAACAACCATCTGGATAATGTGCTCAAGTCTTTTATCCAAGAAGCAAAGAATCAATTTCAAGAACAAGGAGTAAGTATCAAGAACTTAGAAAACCAAGTGGGCTAAATTGCTACGGCTCTAAGTTCAAGAAACTTAGGAAATCTTCCCAGCTCTACTGAGACCCCTAACACACAAGCTGGAGTGAAAAATGTTGAGACTTGCCAAGCTCTTAAGTTGAAAAGTGGCAAGGAAATTGAAGAGACCCTTACAAAGAGCAAGGAGTCAAGTACAACCGTGTCTAAGCCCGACAATCCTGGAGCAAAAGACAATGATGGAGAACCGTCTTCATCTAAATAGCAAAAGCACCAAGATACTGTACTCACTGAAGATTACATTCCTCCATAAAATCAAGAAGTCATCACTGAAGCCAACAAGAAGCAAAAGTTTGTACAAGAAAGACCACCACCCCCTTTTCCACAAAGAATCAAAAAAGCAAAAGAAGAGCAACAATTTTCAAAGTTCATGGAGATCTTGAAGCAGCTTCACATCAACATACCCTTGATTGAAACCATTCAACAAATGCCAAATTATTCAAAATTCATTAAGGATGTGCTTACCAAACGTAAAAGGGTGGGAGAGTTTGTTGCGGTTGCACTTACACAAGAATGTAATCAATTAGTTCAAGGCAAACTCCCTCCCAAGTTGAAGGATCCTGGAAGTTTCACTATTCCATGCACCATTGGAGACACCTTTTGTGGAAAGGCGTTATGTAACTTAGGGGCCAACATTAATCTCATGCCTCTATCCATATTCAAGAAGCTGGGGATAGGTTCTGCCAGACCTACAACCATCACCTTCTAGCTGGCTTATAGGAGTATTTGCTACCCACAAGGGAAGATTGAAGATGTGGTGGTAAGGGTTGACAAGTTTTTCTTCCCTGCTGACTTTATCATTATGGATTTTGAAGCTGATGAGGAGACACCCATTTTGTTGGGAAGGCCATTCCTAACAACGGGTATAACCTTAATCGATGTTGAAAGAGGAAAACTCACCATGAGGGTGAATGGGCAGCAAGTAGTGTCAAACATACTTAATGCCTTGCAATACCTATAAGAGGAGGTGGTTGAGTGTTCTATGATATCTAGTTGGGAAGACTTAATTCATAAAAATCTTCTAAAGGCTAGTGATGTGTTAAAAATTGAATTACGGAAAGTGGAAGACGAAGGACTAAAAGATGGAGTCATCTATGGTCCAATGCCAAAGCAAGAGGAAGAGTATGTGGAAGTGATAGAATCCACCACTGTTGCTCATAAACAACAGCTAACTTCCATTGAAGAACCCCCTGAATTGGAGCTTAAGCAACTTCCGGAGCATTTGCAATATACATATCTGGAGGCGGGACAGAAGCTGCCAGTTATCATAGCTACAGATATGCAAGAAGAGCAAAAAGAGCAACTGATTTCACTACTGAAGAGACACAAGAAGGCAATTGCATGGCAGATTTCTGATATTAAGGGAATTAGCCCAGCAATATGCATGCACAAAATTCAGTTGGAAGAAAATGCCAAGAATAGCATTGAGAGCCAACGAAGGCTGAACCCCATCATGAAGGAGGTTGTAAAAAAGGAAATTATCAAGTGGTTAGACGCAGGAATTATCTACCCTATCTCAGATAGTGTGTGGGTAAGTCCAATTCAGTACGTACCGAAGAAGGGAGGCATGATAGTAATAGTCAACGAGAAGAATGAGCTCATTCCTACTAGAACAGTTTCTGGTTGGAGAATTTGCATGGATTATAGGAAGCTGAACAAGGCAACAAGGAAAGACCATTTTCCCTTGCCTTTCATTGACCAGATGTTGGATAGGTTGGCTGGAAAGGAGTATTATTGCTTCTTAGATGGATATTCGGGCTACAACCAAATTGCAATAGCCCCGGAAGATCAAGAGAAAACGACATTCACATGCCCTTATGGCACCTTTGCTTTCAGAAGAATGCCGTTTGGACTGTGCAATGCACCAGCCACTTTCCAACGTTGCATGATGGCTATTTTCTCGGATATCATAGAAAATTCCATGGAGGTGTTCATGGATGATTTTTTCAGTTTTTGGAGAATCATTTCAAGATTGCCTAAAGAATTTGGAATTGGTGCTGATCAGGTGTGAAGAGAACAATTTAGTCCTCAATTGGGAAAAATGCCATTTTATGGTAAAAGAGGGAATTGTTCTTGGTCAGAGAATTTCTAAAGAAGGATTGGAGGTAGATCAAGCAAAGGTGGAGGTAATTGAAAAACTACCCCCACCAGTCAATATCAAGGGCATTAGGAGTTTCTTGGGGCATGCTGGATTTTATAGGAGGTTTATAAAAGATTTTTCAAAAATCTCTAAACCACTATGCCAGCTGCTGCAGCATGACACGCCTTTCGTCTTCAGTGAAGAATGCCTTGAATCTTTCAATCTTTTGAAAAAGGCCCTCATTTCTGCACCTATAGTCAAGGTTCCAGATTGGTCCAAGCCATTTGAGTTGATGTGTGATGCGAGTGACTTTGCCATTGGCGCTGTTTTAGGCCAAAGGCATAGCAAAGTGTTTCATACTATTTACTAAGCAAGTATAACGTTGATAGAAGCACAAACCAACTACACAACCACGGAGAAAGAGCTGTTGGCAGTAGTGTTTGCTTTTGATAAATTCAGACCTTACTTGGTAGGAACTAAGGTCATTGTGTATATGGATCATGCATCAATTAAATATTTCATTGCCAAAAAAGATGCAAAGCCACGGCTTATACGATGGGTACTTCTTCTACAAGAGTTTGACCTGGAAATAAGAGACAAAAAAGGAGTAGAGAACTCAGTTGCTGATCATCTCTTAAGACTTCCTGAAGAAGTGTAACCTTAAAACAGTGGAGAGATTAAGGAAAGTTTTTCGGATGAGAAGCTGTTGGTGATTACTGAGGGAATGACTCCTTGGTACGCTGACATTGTGAACTACTTAGTCAGTAGGGTTGTGCCACCAGAATTCAACTACCAACAGAGAAAGAGGTTCTTTAACACTGTAAGGAACTATTTCTGGGATGAGCCATACCTATACAAGAAGTGTGCAGATTAGTTGCTAAGAAGATGTGTTGACTATGAGGAGGCACGCCAGATCTTATCAGCATTTCACAAAGCCCCATATGGTGGACATTTTGGAGGAGTAAGAACTGCAGCCAAGGTGCTGCAATCAGGTTATTTCTGGCCTTCTATTTTTAAAGATGCTCATGAATTTACTAAGAGATATGATAGATGTCAATGGGTTGGAAATGTGTCCATGAGACAAGAGATGCCACTAACTAGTATTCTTGAAGTAAAAAATTTTGATGTGTGGGGCATTGATTTCATGGGGCCATTTCCTCCCTATTTTGGGAATCTTTACATTCTTGTGGCTGTGGACTACTTGTCCAAGTGGATTGAGGTAGTAGCAACACCATCCAATGATGCCAAGGTTGTGACTAAGTTCTTGCTCAAGAACATTTTGACAAGACATGGCACGCCTAGAGCTATCATCAGTGATGGTGGATCTCATTTTTGCAATAAACTTTTTGAAAACCTAATGGAAAAATATGGGATTAAGCACAAGGTTGCTACAGCCTACCATCCCCAAACTAGTGGACAAGTGGAGTTGTCCAATAGAGAAATCAAAAGAATCTTGGAAAAGGTAGTTAATCCAACAAGGAAGGATTGGTCCAAACATTTGGACGAAGCACTATGGGCGTATATGACTGCCTATAAAACCCCCTTAGACATGTCTCCATATAGACTTGTCTATGGGTAGGCTTGTCATCTACCCATCGAATTGGAACACAAGGCATTTTGGGCTGTGAAGCAATTAAATTTTAATATTCAAAGTGCTCGCCAAGCTAGAATGCTCCAATTAAATGAGTTAGATGAGCATAGGCTGTTCTCATACTAGAATGCTGAATTGTATAAGGAAAAGACCAAGAGGTGGCATGACAAGAAATTACAGAAGAGGGAATTAGTGAAATGCCAACAATTTTTACTTTTTACCTTAAGGCTGAAGCTATTCCCTGGGAAATTGAAATCAAGATGGTCTGGACCCTTTATCTTAGAGGAGATTTACCCCCATGGTGCAGTGGAATTGTTAAATGAGAAGAATGGAGAGAAATTTAAGGTCAACGACCAAAGGGTCAAAGCTTACCTTGGAGAGTCCTCAAGTAACACAAGGGATGCTCTCCATTTTATTGATTAATGGATTTTTGTGTTGGTCAGGCGATAAGACCCTAAAATAGCGCTACCGGGAGGCAGCCCAGCTTTATGCAATTTTTATTATTTTGTTTAACTTTGTACAGGATCATGATATATTCTACTAGCGTCAGCACGTGACAAGACCAGACATGCCAGCAACAAACTCAAGAACAGTGGAAGGGGAGGAATGACAAAGACTGAAGGAATCAATAAATTTCCTAAGTCCAATGAGATTAATAATCAAGTTGAGTTGGCGTTGATTATTTTTCTCTTGAATAATCAGAAAAGAATTTGAAATGTTTTTTTAGAAGAAGGAGAGAGAAAGAAAGCGCAACATAGGGAGCAAGCGCATTGGGCTGAGTGAAGAAGCAGAGTTATGATGGCCAGGTCTGCCACGTCAGACACCTCAGCCACCTAAGCACGCAACCCTACTTAAGTGTGTCTTTTCAGGTGTCAGCCCTAGGGTTTTCACTCCTTGCCCTACGAAACACCAAAATAGAAAAACTTCTCTCTCCACTTCAAAGAAACGTTTTATTTTTAATATTTTTTTGAAAATTTTTGCAACCATCCTTACAACTCCCCCACTTTTACCTATACACAAACCGTCAGACAAATACCTCTTCATTTTCCATTCCACCATTTTTCTCTGAAACCCTAAAGAACTTCTCAAACCCTTTTTCACTCTTTTCACTTCAGAAAAATGACTCGCGGCCCCCAAACTGGCCGCCGTTACAAAACCACTGCCAAGAAAAATACCACCCCCACCATTGATATCTCTAGTCAGGACGAAGATGAAACCTTCGTGAATGTGGAAGCTCACAGACGTTTTACAGAGTATTTTAGCAATATGAATCTTTTTTCTGAGTGTGGTTTTATTATGGATTCTACTGAGGAAGGTCTGGGACTACAGGAGATATTGGAACCACAATATCGAAGTTGAAATGGGAGCTTTTGTGTAAACATCCTGGTGCTTACAACGCCAACCTAGTCAAGGAGTTCTATGCAAACCTCACCGATCCAGGACACAAACGATTGAAGGTGATCATCAGAGGTACAAAGGTTGTGTACAATGAAGCAAATATCAACTATTATTTCAAACTAGATGCTGCTGAAGACGAGTACCAAAACTTGGTGTTACAATCTCAGAAAGATGAGTATGACGCGTATCTGGAGTCATTGTGTGTCCAGGGAGCAAAATAGGTGGACAAACCCGTGAAGAGGATGAACCTCAGGTCGTAGGTAAAAGTTTGGTACCAATTCTTAAAACATTCCATCAAGCCAACCGCTCACAATGAGACGGTTTCTAGGGCAAACTTGGTACTCTTACACTGTATCACCGGCTTGAGACCCATCAATGTGGGAAAACTAATAGTGCAGGAAATCCATGCATGTTCAAAGAAAAAGGAAGGGATGCTCTTCTTCCCGTGTTTAATCACAACTCTGTGCCAAAGACATGGTGTGTCTGAGTATGACTCAGACAATTTTGGGGCCCCTCAACAGCCGCTGGACAAGGCACTAATCATGACACTCATGAAGCCTAAAGGAGTAAGGAAAAGAGCAGCTACTAGTCAAACCTCATATGCAACCAAAGAGCAGCCAGACCCAACATTAGAAATCTTGAAGCAGATACGTAAAGATCAACAAGCATTATTCGCCTACCAAAAGGCCAAGACACAGTGGTTGAAAGAAATGTGGACTATGCAATCCCCATCTCATGTGTTGAAGGCTCCAGAGTTTCCAGATCATATTTTGGAAAAAAATGGAACCAATGGCTGCTGCTGAAGGAGAAAAGAAATCTATGAAAAAAGAGAAGGGAAAGAAGAAGAAGAAGGAAAAAGAGGAAAAGAAGAAAGATGTTGGTGAGACTAGCAAGGGCGTGTCAGTAGACACCAGTCAAAGCCAGGTAAAGAAGAAGAAAAAGCTGAGAAAGACTTATCCGTCTACACCTCCAAAAATGGAGGAAACCCCAAAGAAGAAAAAGGTCAAGGCTGAGTGGAAGAAGAAGGAGCCGGTTGTAGCCATGACACCGCCAGCCAGCCATATGACAAACGCCAACAAATTTGACCTAAATAAATTAGACGAGGAGGAAGAAGGAACAGAGAAGGATGAAGTATTAGAAACCATGTTATCAGAAGCAGAAAAAATGCTGAGGACTTAAACAAGGTGGAAGCTACTGAAAAGGAAGAAAGAAGTGAGAAAAAGGAGGATGTTTAGGAAGTGCAATCCAGAGGAGGGACTGAGGAGAAGGATTTGGAAGGAATAAGGAGATATTACTCCTCTACAGAAACTGAGAAAGAGGAAGCTGCAAAAGAAGATGACGAAGCTGATAGTGATGAAGCAGAAAAAATAGGAACTGAGCCAGAACCTCTCCCTGTCCTGGAACCTGATGCAGTTAAAGAAGACAATGTTCCGGCGGAGCAGTCAAAGGAAAGTGGAGAACAACCACAACACAAGGCAAAGAGTCTTATGAAGACTGCTAGGAAGGAGGCTGCTGCTGCTACAGCTGAAGAGGGAAATGACAAAGACCCAGGAGTGCAGGGGAGCAAGAAGAAAAAGAAGAAGTAACCTCTGCAGGCTCCAAGGAAAAGCTCCAGGCTAAGGGCCTAAATTGGTAAAAGTGTAAATAGGCGAGCACTGTCTTGCTTCCTCTCATCGCTAAACAGTGAGGACACTGTCCTTACTAAGTTTGGGGGAGGGCATCAGTACTCAGCCTATTTTCACTTAATCTAACCCTGTTTCTATCTTTTACTGTCGTTTCTGCCTATGACTGATGTTTTATGTCTAAGTTTGGATATTGTGTTTGGTTGGCCATGTTTTGAGCCAAATGTTTTTAATTTTCTTGTAGGAATGTTGTAACGCTCCCAGAACATAATTACCTGCAGTTTGATGTTTTGTTTGAATGTTGTGCATGGAACTTTTTGGTGATTATTTCTTTCATGTTAAAATGGTGAGAATCATAACTTAGAATAAGGAAGAACCAAGGAATGTGGAGATCCAACTAAGTCAGGAGCGAAAACTTTTAATTTTGGGTTCAAGGAAAAAAAAAAGGTGGGGGGGGGGAATGAAGTTTTTAGGTGTTAGGGAAGCAAGGTGTAGGAGTTTCACCAAATGAGTTTGACAGAGGAGATTGATGTTCTCAGTCACGTCAGGACTAGTCTCCTAAACCAGCAAGAAATTTTTTTCAAAAGAAACTGAATTATGAAAATCAAGGGAAAGGTTGAAATCCTAGGAATCACAAAGGGAAGGGCAAGAAGATTTAAATAATGATTGAGACGACCACAGAAGGGACATAATTCACACAAAGACATGTGCAAAAGTGGCAAAGACCACCAATAAAGTTCCTGTGCCCGAAACTGGAGGAACAACAAGCGTCCTCATCATAATAATCAGTTGAACTCGCATGAGAAGATTCTGAGATGAGACGTGTTGCCAAAAAAAAAAAGAAAACAAATAAGTGAAAAAAAGTGTGGTCCCAAATGTGTTAGTAAAAAATATCAAATGAGAATCAGGACAGAATTCCCTAGTGAAACCAAAAGAGAAGAGACCCCACTCAAGAAAGTACACAAAGAAGGATCAAAAGGAGGAAATTGTGGCTTGTTTTCTGGAAGAGTAAGGTCGTGACATGAGACGTCAGTTCCCCTTTGGGCTACCAAAACTTTGGGACAATTTCAAAACTGAGCAACTCGCACCAGTACTGCTTCAGGATCTAAAAGCCTCATTACTCTGCTAAGCCGGACTGAAGCTGTTGAGAACCAATTACACTTCCCTATGTCTTTCGCTGTCACATCACCTGAGGACAGGCGATCATTCAAGTTTGGGGGAGTGATGACACTATTTTAGTGTGTTACTCTAACCCAATATTTGTGACATTTCTAGTTCATGATCTCACTTTTATAGCTGAGTTTAAGGTGTTTTAGCATGATTAAAGCTTTAAGCACTTTATGTGTTTCTTTTACGTTTTCATTGTGTTTGTACTTTAAAAGAAAGATAGATGATGATGAGAAAAGGCATGACCCCAGTTGCCAGAGTCTGGAGCAGCATAAGGAGCTATTTGGAGAGCTGATGGTTTAATCAACCATTTCACCAAGAGAGTTAGAGATTGATGATAAAAAGCCACGAATGACTAGGGCTCACGTGGCAGCACTATGAAGAGCAATGGAGCAAAAGGAAGGGATAAGATCAAGAAAGCTAGAGGACAAAAGGTAGTACGGTGGGGACCACTCAGCAGAGGACGCCCAACACCAACACCACCAGCCGTCTGCTCTGCTCTACCAGCCTGCTCCAGCCGTCTGCTCTGCTCCACCAGCCTGCTCTAACCGCTTGCTAAAAGCAAATTTGTCTCCCACCAACATCTGTACCAGATTACTTGCAAAGGAAGGATTGATGGACAGTTGTCCCACATGAAGGATTTGATTTAGGCCTAACCTTATTTTCCTCAAGAGACCCACAATCCAAGAAATGAGGAACCACCACTTCCACTCATCACTATTTAAAGAGAGCTTGTGCATTGAAGACAGAGAGACAAGAAAATCCACACACAACAATATTTTATTTTCAGTTTTTAAAGTTATTTTTCAGTTCCAGAGTTTGAGTATTAGTAGAGAGTATTCTTTTTCTCTCCAGACCTGTACACTCTGCTGAGAACTGTCGTGACTGAAGAGAGCTGTTGCTGTTTATCCAACGCAAGAGATCTCCAAGTTATTAGTAGGTTGCATTTCTTTACCATACTTTGTAAGATGATGTTTCCTCCTAATTTCATTCCAGTGGTTTGTACTCAGCTCACTATGAGCTAAACCTTTGTTTGATGAGACTAATGAAGTTAGTATAAAAGTGTTTTTTATGTTGAAATGATGTGTTGGCTAGTGTCTTATTTTTTTATGTGTTTTTATGCTATAAACTTGGTTCTTAGAGTGATCAACTAGGAAAAAAAGTACAAGCTTGTTGTTGAGAGAGATCCAATAAACAAGTAGATTTCATAACAAAAGTGGTTAATAAAGTAGGATAGAGATATTCACTTAATTCAACTTGCTTAGAGATAAGAAGTTGAGACCACAAAGACTTTTCAGAATTAAAACTAGACGTATTTTAGGGTTACAAGTGAGACTTAGAGATTTGTTCCCTTGCCCTAGTTATACATGTTTTTTGTAACACCCCACTTTCCCATTTATGAAAAATACATACTCCAGCAACCTAAGTACCTGGATTATCTGTACTTCCGAAGAAGCACAGACACAACAACAACAAAGGGGTGAGAATCACATTCAATATTAAACGGTGAATAAATACATGATAAGAGTAGTATTCACGTACAATCAAGCAATCAAGACCCACTGGTCACCAATCATCACTATACAACACACATCCAACAACAAAATGCAATACGACACAACTATGGACACAATGCATGTGCTACCAACATCATGGTTCATTCAATCGAACCCGGATAGATCACATACACCCCTACTTGGCAATGATCTATCCCCACCATTCTCCATATCGGAGTATGGATGAATCACATACACTCCTCCTGAGGAATGATTCATCCCACCCACACCATGAAATGCATGACACAATATGCATACAAAACACATGTACAACAACATATATATACATGCTCACGATCCTCCTGATCACACCTGAATCACACATCAACATCCAACACCAAATGATTACTTCACACAACACCAATTAACTATTAATCAATTAATTTGCTAAAAATTATTAAATTAATTATTTTCGTCTTCAATTTTGTATTTCTCAAGGTTTGACATCTATTCCCAACCTCTCAAACAAAAAGGAACGACTTCGGACGCGAAACGGTAAAATTCTGCACTAACACTGGCCATACGCGTATTAGCCATCCCACTCGCCCATCCATACGCGTATTGCCCCACTTTATACGCGTATGGGCAGAAACCTGTTTTCCCTCAAAATTCCACTTCAGGTCTCCTTACGCGTAATGCCACTCCCTTACTCGTATTGCCCAAGCCTCCATACGCGTACCGTTACGCGTATGGGTAGAGGGTCGTGCCAATCCTCCTTTTAGCCCTCACATACGCGTAATGACCATAGCCATACGCGTATTACCCTACCTGATACGCGTATGGCCAGATGTATTACGCAAATGCAATTTTCCCACCCAGTCTGGTTTTCTGCTACGGGATCCTTACTTTTCTACTTAAATTCAGTCCTAAACTTGTTTCTACATTAGTTTTAGGGCCTATAATCTCATCTTACAACTTCACCTATCATTACTACATTAGAATTACAAGTTTTGGATCTAAATCGTCCTCTCAACCTGCATCAACACCAGATCTGCAATACATGTATTTACACAGCAGCAACACACCATACGATTTATACATGAAATCCAACTATCATCAATAATTCCACACATATCATAAATCAAACATTCATATCATACTCAGAATTTCATCAACCAGAAAACATACGAAAATCCTACGAGAGAAAGAACCCCTCACTACCCTTTCATGTTATTATCACCTGAATTGAACCCATTCTCCACCCTTACCTCGAATTCTTGATTAATTTCTGTGAAAATTGATGAAGATGGGTGCCCTAGCTCTCCCTTGTTCTTCCCTTCTCCTTAGCTTTTCTCCTTCTCTCTCTAAAAATTCTGATTATGGCTAATCCTCCCCAATTTTCACTAATTAATCTCTAATTACCAAACTGCCCTCACTAATTCTATTACCCCCTTATCTACTTAATTATATCAGATTTTATTTTACTAAATAAAAATAATAACCAAAATAATAATAATAATATGAAATATACTATTAATAATAATAATTCCATATTACTAACATTACCCCCTACGCACTCAGACACGCACCCTAAACAAGGCCAACAATTAAAATAAAACCAGACGATTAAATAATTATAAATGGGGTGTTACAACTCTCCCCCACTTAAATTATTTTCGTCCTCGAAAATGTACCTGATGGAAACAGTTCTAGATACGACTCCCGCATCCTGCTCTCCAATTCCCATGTCACACTTCCGTTAGCAGCTCCTCCCCAAGCTACTCTCACCAGAGGTATCTCCTTTCCTCTGAGTTGCTTCATCTTACCATCCTCGATCCTTAAAGGCATCGTCTCCACTGTAAGATTCTCCCGGATTTGCACTTCATCCCTCTGAATAACATGAGATGGATCTAAAACATACTTCCGAAGTTGCGACATGTGAAACACATCATGCAAGTTCGAAAGTTCCGGTGGAAATGCCACTCTATAAGCGACTGTACCAATCCTCTGCAAAATCTGATACGGTCCAATAAACTTAGGATCCAACTTCTTAGATTTCAAAGCACGACCCACACCGGTCACTGGGTTAACTCTCAGGAACACGTGATCCGCTTCACTGAATTCCAAATCTTTCTTTCGATTATCATGATAACTTTTCTGTCTACTCTAAGACGCTTTCATATTCCCACAGATCATCTGAATTGTCTCAGTAGTCTGTTGCATAATTTACGGTCCAAGCACCACATTCTCAGCGGTCTCATACCAACACAGAGGCGTTCTACATCTCCTACCATACAAAGCTTCAAAAAGTGCCATTCCAATGCTAGAATGGTGACTATTGTTGTACGTGAACTCAATCAATGGCAAATGAGTATCCCACGCACGACCTTTTTCCAACACACAGGCTCTCAGCAAGTCTTCCAACGACTAAATAGTCCTCTCTGACTAACCATCGGTCTGTGGATGATAAGCCGAGCTCAACTTCAACTTAGAACCCAAGGCTTCCTGCAGACTCCTCTAAAATTTTGAAGTAAACCTCGGATCTCTATCTGATACTGTGCTCGACGGAACACCATGTAACTTCACAATTATCCTGATATAAATCTTCGCCAGCTTCGACAACGGAAAACTGGTGTTAATTGGTATAAAATGTGCGGACTTCATAAGTCGATCCACCACTACCCAAATAGCATCAAAGCCCCTCGCCGTATTTGGCAAACCAGTCACAAAATCCATCGCAATACTGTCCCATTTCCATTCAGGAATCTCTAACGGTTGCATCAATCCCGAAGGCTTCTGGTGTTCTACTTTTGACTTCTGACATGTCAAACAAGCGTAGGCAAACTGGGCTATGTCCCTCTTCATACCGGACCACCAAAACAACTTCTTCAAAACATGGTACATCTTTGTAGCTCCAGGATGAATACTCAAGCTACTCCGATGACTTTCTTCTAAGATTGCCTTTTTCAATTCCACATTATCCGACACACAAATCCTGCCCCAGAATCTCAACACACCAACATTATCCATTTTAAAGTCACTATCAGGATCATCTCCTCCTGTAGGCATCAAGTCCACTAATTTCACATCCAGTTTCTGATTTTCTTTAATTACATCCAAAAATTCATTATTCACTTTCAGCATACCCAATCTGATACTTTCCGGTGTAGTTTCACAAACCATACTCAAATCTCTGAACTGTTCAATCAATTCCATTTCCTTCACCATTAACGCAGACATATGGATTGTCTTCCAACTCAGAGCATCTGCCACAACATTAGCTTTTCCCGGGTGGTAACTCAAATTGAAATCATAATCCTTTAAAAATTCTAACCACCTTCTCTGCCTCATATTCAATTCCTTCTGGTCGAATAAATATTTCAAACTCTTGTGATCACTGCATACTTCAAATCTTGATCCATACAAATAATGCCTCCAGATTTTTAACACGAACACCACTGCAGCTAATTCAAGATCATGAGTAGGATAGTTTCTCTCATGCAACCTCAACTGTCTTGAAGCATAAGCCACTATCTTGCCATCTTGCATCAACACACTGCCTAGTCCCATCTTAGACGCATCACAATACACCACGAAAGAATCATTTGGACTTGGTAAAATTAACACTGGTGTTATAGTCAATTTCTTCTTCAGTTCCTCAAAACTTTCCTCACAGGCAGCATCCCAGACAAAAGCTTGATTCTTCCTGGTTAACTGAGTCAATGGCAACGCCAATTTAGAAAACCCTTCAATGAATCTTCTATAGTAACCTGCCAAACCCAAAAAGCTTCTAATCTCCGTTGCTGTCTTCGGAGCTTCCCATTGAAGTACTGCGCTTACTTTAGATGCATCCACCACTATACCATCACCAGAAATAACATGACCCAAGAAACTCACAGTCTTCAACCAGAACTCACACTTCGAGAACTTTGTAAACAATTTATTATATTTTAAGACCTGCAATGCAATTCTCAAGTGTCCTGCATGATCTTCGTCAGACTTAGAATAAATCAGTATATCATCAATAAATACCACAATAAACTAATCTAGATAAGAATGGAAAATACGATTCATATATTCCATAAATACACCCGGCGCATTAGACACTCCGAAAGGCATAACTGCATATTCGTAATGTCCGTAGCGAGTTCTGAAAGCAGTCTTCTGAATATCACCTTCCTTTACTCTAATCTGATGGTAACCCGAACTCAGATCAATTTTTCTGAAAACACGAGCTCCTACCAGATGATCCATTAAGTCATCAATCCTCGGAAGTGGATACTTATTCTTAATGGTCACTTTATTCAACTGACGGTAATCAATGCACAGACGCATACTACCATCTTTCTTTTTCACCAACAACACTGGAGCTCCCCATGGCAACACACTTGATCTAATAAACTTCTTATCGAGCAACTCTCCGACCTGAGATTTCAATTCTGCCAATTCTGATGCAGACATCCTGTACGGTGCCATAGAGATAGGTCTGGTACCCGGTACAAGATCAATAGTGAATTCAACTTCCCTTGTCGGAGGCAATTCTGTGATGTCATCTGGAAACACTTCAGGAAATTCATTTACCACTGGTAATTCATTAACTGAAGTCTTGCTTTCAACAGATAACGAAGCAAACACCGCGAACAACTTCGCTTCATCCTCCAACAATGCCCTCAACTCTCTGCTAGACAGCGAATCTGCTAATGCTTCCTCTTCAGGAGTAAGAAACAGTAACGTCTTCCTGAAGCAATCAATAAAAACCCGATTGAACTCCAACCAGTTCATTCCCAAAATAACATCGAGATTACTGAGTGGTAAATAAATCAAGTCCACTCTGAAATCTCTACCAAACACGGTCAGCGGACAATTCAAACACACCAAGTAAGTAACCACGGAACCAATAGATGGAGTTTCAATCATCATCCTCTGCTCTAGAGTAGATGGCACTATCCCTAATCTCTTCACATAGTCAACATAAATAAATGAGTGCGTTGCACCCGTGTCAATGATAGCAATCCAAGGAATATCATTAATAAAGCAAGTACCTTTGACAGAACGCTCCTTATCAGTGGATTGGGCTCCCACCAAGGCAAATACTTTCCCACCATTTTGAAACGCCTGAGACTTCTTCGGCTTCTCACAGTGAGTGCTGATGTGACCCTTCTCTCCACAATTATAACAAGTAGGCATAGTGGCTTTGCAATCTGCTATAACATGACCTGCTTTGCCACACTTGAAGCACTTCTTCACCTCATTCGGACAGTTATTAGCACGGTGACCCGCACCACCACATATGAAGCACTTGAGAGTATCAGCACCTGCCCCTTTTTCCTTGGGTTTCTTCCCCACATCAGTTTTATGTTTCCCCTTATCAGCCGGAGCACTGTAAGGAGTACCTCCAAATCTCTGCTTACCCTTCCTCTCACTCACAGCCTTGTAATAAGCAATTCTGGCTCTGTTATTATTATCATAAATTCTGCTTCTGCTTACCAGCTCTGGATAGTTTCTTATCTTCTGACAAGCAATACCCAATTTGATCTCGGGACGCAACCCGTTGTCAAACTTCAAACACTTCGAAGTCATAGCTTTTTCAGTATTGTAATGAGCACAATACTGAACCAGCTCCTCAAACTTAGCGGCATACTCAGCAACTGTCTTATCACCCTGTTTGAGCTCTAAAAATTCAACCTCTTTTGCACTACGAATGTCTTCCGGAAAATACTTTTCCAGAAACTCAGCTTGAAACACAGCCCAAGTAATCTCAGTACCGCAGCTTCCAATCTCTGACGACTATTGTCCCACCAAGCCTCAGCCTCTCCTTCCAGCATATGCGTACCAAACCGTACCTTCTGAGCACCACTGCATTCCATGGTCCTAAAGATCTTCTCCACAGCCTTCAGCCATTTCTGTGCAGCCTCTGGATCCAAGATACCTCCCTCATAAGTAGGCGGCTTGTTGCTCTGGAACTGTGCTAAGTCACGAAACTGAGCACCTCCAGCCTGATTGGCATTCTCTACAGCTTGTGCCATGGCTTGCATAGCAGCAGCAAGAGCAGCATCATTCCTTCCTGCCATACTGTTCAACAATTAACATATGGTTAGAACACACAAACGACTCCTATACTTAGGACAAACTCAACTACTACACCTGGCCGGACGGACCGACCTGTTCTGATACCAATTGTAACACCCCACTTTCCCATTTATGAAAAATACATAAAATTCTATGAGAATAATCAGAGTTTTTACACCAAAAATAAAGTAGGATGCCACATTCATGAAAACAACATCAAAACTCTTTTTTTTTTTAATGAAATAAATAGCGGAAAATAATTTATTTATTTATTTCACGGCCACATGCCAACAACTCAAGAAAAACTCCACATAACATCGTGGTTCACCATAAATTCATCAAAATAAAGATACGTAACCAAAAACAATAACAAATAACAATTAACTGAATTCCCCGTAATTCCCGTGTTACGTATCAGAGCGACTCCTATGACTCGAACAAGTAACACGTACTCCAGCAACCTAAGTACCTGGATTATCTGTACTTCCGAAGAACCACAGACACAACAATAACAAAGGGATGAGAATCACATTCAATATTAAACGGTGAATAAATACATGATAAGAGTAGTATTCACGTACAATCAAGCAATCAAGACCCACTGGTCACCAATCATCACTATACAACACACATCCAACAACAAAATGCAATGCGACACAACTATGGACATAATGCATATGGTACCGACATCATGGTTCATTCAATCGAACCCGGATAGATCACATACACCCCTACTTGGCAATGATCTATCCCCACCATTCTCCATATCAGAGTACGGATGAATCACATACACTCCTCCTGAGCAATGATTCATCCCACCAACACCATGAAATGCATGACACAATATGCATACAAAACACATGTACAACAACATATATATACATGTTCACGATCCTCCTGATCACACCTGAATCACACATCAACATCCAACACCAAACGATTACTTCACACAACACCAATTAACTATTAATCAATTAATTCTCTAAAAATTATTAAATTAATTATTTTCGTCTTCAATTTTGTATTTCTCAAGGTCTGACATCTATTCCCAACCTCTCAAACCAAAAGGAATGACTTCGGACGCGAAAATGGAAAAGAAATCGCGAAACGGTAAAATTATGCACTAACACTGGCCATACGCGTATTGGCCTTGGCCATACGCGTATTGCCCATCCCACTCGCCCATCCATACGCGTATTGCCCCACTTGATACGCGTATGGGCAGAGACCTGTTTTCCCTCAAAATTCCACTTCAGATCTCCTTACGCGTAATGCCACTCCCTTACGCGTATTGCCCAAGCCTCCATACGCGTACCGTTACGCATATGGGCAGAGGGCCGTGCCAATCCTCCTTTTAGCCCTCCCATACGTGTAATGACCATAGCCATACGCATATTACCCTACCTGATACGCGTATGGCCAGATCTATTACGCAAATGCAATTTTCCCCCCCAGTCTGGTTTTCTACTACAGGATCCTTACTTTTCTACTCAAATTCAGTCCTAAACTTGTTTCTACATTAGTTTTAGGGCCTATAATCTCATCTTACAACTTCACCTATCATTACTACATTAGAATTACAAGTTTTGGATCTAAATCGTCCTCTCAACCTGCATCAACACCAGATCTGCAATATATGTATTTACACAGCAGCAACACACCATACGATTTATACATGAAATCCAACTATCATCAATAATTCCACACATATCATAAATCAAACATTCATATCATACTCAGAATTTCATCAACCAGAAAACATACGAAAATCCTACGAGAGAAAGAACCCCTCACTACCCTTTCATGTTATTATCACCTGAATTGAACCCATTCTCCCCCCTTACCTCAAATTCTTGATTAATTTCTACGAAAATTGATGAAGATGGGTCCCCTTGCTCTCCCTTGTTCTTCCCTTCTCCTTAGCTTTTCTCCTTCTCTCTCTAAAAATTTAGATTATGGCTAATCCTCCCCAATTTTCACTAATTAATCTCTAATTACCAAACTGCCCTCACTAATTCTATTATCCCCTTATCTACTTAATTATATCAGATTTTATTTTACTAAATAATAATAATAACCAAAATAATAATAATATGAAATATACTATTAATACAAATAATAATAATAATAATTCCATATTACTAACATTACTCCCTACGCACTCAGACACGCACCCTAAACAAGGCCAACAATTAAAATAAAACCAGATGATTAAATAATTAAAAATGGGGTGTTACATTTTTGATGTTGTAGAGATACACCCCTAGATCACGTTCTGACCTTTTGAGGCACGACACTTCACATCATAAAGACATTTCAAACAACAAATACTAATGGATTTAGCTCATCAACTATTCTCTCTGATATTTTTAACTCCTTTTTAGTTTTAAGTTATTTTAGTTATTTGTGTGTGCTCTTGTTCCTTATTCTCATATTTCTGTTACCTTGCTCATACTTTTCTTAAACGAAGAAAGCTAATATTAGTAGTTCATACTTTACACTTCCCTGTGGGTTCGACCTTTATTTTATCACTTGCTACATTACCAAGCATGTATACTTGCATGTGACACCTTTGCCCTATTATTCAAAAGAAACGTATTATAAAAAATTAGAGTAGAGCTGTTTGGGTAAGCCAACAGAGGACACTTATGGGTGTCTTGTACAAAGCCCAAGATTGAGGCTAAAAGTTAACTTGACTAACTCAGCTGGAAAATATTTTAGGTGTCTTGTACAAAACCCAAGATTGAGGCTAATGATTAGGACTGACTCTACTAGAGAGATATTTATGAGGTGTCTTGTACAAAGCCCAAGATTGAAGCTGAAAGACTGTTGAGGAATGATCATTATACAAAGCCTAAGAGGAGGCTGGTTGGGGAATTTATTATATAAAGCCTAAGAGGAGGCTAACTTCTACTGAGGATTATTGAGATCCAGAGATAGGTCCAAATTTGGGGAATTCAACTCTTGCTGGGGATTACAGAAAAGTTTAGATATCAGATACCTTGAGGTTTTGATTCTGTTAGAGGTTTATTAATGGTGAATTAACAGTAGTTGACCCTGACTGGGGAAATTTTTAAGTGAAAGTTTTTTGGAGATTGAGTTATGAAATCTGTGGAGGTTTTATCTCCACTTGGAGATTGATCAGGTGACCAGGATTTTTCCTGTTTTTAGGAAGTTTGAAGGTTTCTTTGAAATCCAAGGAGGGATGAGACTGCCCAAGTCTATTGGTATGGAAATGTTTTTCTTTGTATGATGCCCAAGAGGAAGCTGAGATGTTAAGGGATGAAGGTCAACCCTAAATTGATGTGAGGTTTTGACTCAGGAAGACTGCTCTAACAAAGGATGACTAGGTTCTGTCCTATACCTTTAAGAGGTCTATGGGTCCTTGTACTAAGCCCAAGAGGAGGCATGAGAACTTCTAAGAAGCCTGAGGGTCCTTGTACAAAGCCCAAGAGGAGGCTGGGGATGCTTTTAGGAAGCCTATGGGTCCAAACTTAAGAAACTTTCAAGAAAGGTTTCACTGGGAATATTCGTTTAATGAACAGTTCTAGAGTTTGAAGAAATTCAAGAAAAGTTTCACCGGGAATTAATCCTCTCTGGGGAAAGTGAATTTCTTTGATAATTTCTAATAGTGACAGTCTGAGAAAAGTTTCATCGAGAATAATGCCTTTCTCTTTGTTCCATATTATATAAGCCCAAGAGGAGGCAAGACTATATCTGGAAATTCCTATGGGGAACTAGTTTTGACTGTGTTGAAAGAGTGGCCAACTGGCTTTAATCTAATCTTAGACCTAATTGCCGGGGAAAACTCTAAGCAGATATAAAAGTAAGTATACATATGATATATATATATATATATATATATATATATATATATATATACACACACATACACAAGTATGTAAAAAGAGTGGAAGAGAACTTACAGGTGAGCAAGCTTCCAGTATTACAAACAAATATATATATATATATATATGTATAAGCATGTACAAGAAAGCTGATAAAAACTTACAGGTGAGCAAGCTCCCATAGTTGTATGGTTAGTTATTCAAGAAATTGAAGAAAGTTTCGATAACAACTACACATTTGAATTTAAATAATAAGAGAAGTTGTTTTTAAAAATAAGCTTGAGGCTTATACTCAAGGAGAGGCCCAGATGACTTATTTGATAACATTGATCGCACTGCGATATTAACAGATGTCGTGGGACTTATACTATAGTAGAGGCCCAAATTTATTGTATTTTTACAAAGAGGATTGGGTCTTACACTCTATTAGAGGCCCAAAGTTTATTTTTGTACAAGAGATGGGGCTTACAACTTAAGGAGAGGCCCAGATGATTCTGTTTAAAAATGACGATCGCGTAGAGATTTTTGAAAACACAGTGGGACTTATACAATGACTGAGGCCTAAATTATTTATTTACAAAAGAGGTTGGGTCTTAGACAATGTCTGAGGCCCAAAATGGTTTATGTTTTCAAAAAGGTTGGGCCTTACACTCTATTAGAGGCCCAAAGTTTATAAAATTTAAAATCAAGAGGAAAACCCTAATTTTAAATTAAATTCATTTTTTCAAAGAAAAATTAAATAAAAATGAAATAAAATATCAAAATTATTTAAAAACAAATTGTAGGTTTTGAAAAATATTTTGAAAAATTATGTTTAAACACATAAAAGTGTAGAAATCATTTGAATTTGAAAAAATCAAGATGGGATTTCATTTTAAAATATTGAAAAATAATTAAAATGAAATTATTCACAAAAAATCAACTATATTAAATAAATAATATAAATGTGATTTTGTTGTAAAATAAAACAATTTAACATTTTTGTGAATTTTGAGAAAAAGAATCAATTCAAAAACACAAATATTCAAAGAGAAATTAATTTTTGAATCAATTAAGAAAAATATCAAAATTAATTAAATAATTCAAATATTTAAAATTCAAAAAAACGCGCGAAGAACATCACCTTCTTCGGTTTGCCACCAGAAACGGATTCAATCCAATCTCCCTTGTTTCTTAATGGAATTGGATGAAATAAGCATCAATCTTGCTTGCTTTTGAACAAGGAACATGATGGTATTATTCAATTTCATTTAAATTAAGCGTGGAGAAGATTATCATGCACGAACCAGATGAACCCTAATTTGTACAAACTAATATGAAATCCTATACACGATTGATTCATAGCAATTGATTGAGGGAAAATGATCTATGAGCATCCAGAAACACAATGGTAACTTGAAAACATGTTTATGATGCATGCATTAATGAGTCTGAAAGTTTGAGGCTTACCTCTACAAGTGAGAATCGAATTCTGGTTTGGAGGTGTTTCTGAAGTGTTCCAATGATCTGGACAGCTTCCTTAGGTGCCAAGGAATGTGTTTGAATGCTTAGAATGGATTAAAGTGAGCTGGAACTTGATATGGTACCTCAACTGCAACTCTGTCAAGAACTTCAGCAATTGACTAATGATTTTGTGAATTTGATGTTTCAGATGTTGTTTTAGTGTTTGGATCACCTACATATGATGTTTATGAGGTGTTGGCATGATTGGTTTGGTTTGAATCCCTCTCAATTTCAAAACATGATAGTGACTTGATTTAGAAGGTAAATTTGGAGTGAAAGAGAAATTTTGAGTAAACCATCAGTTTGGGTGCTTTGGTGTACTCAAACTGATCACAAATGAGCTCTATTTATAGTAGAGCAAGTTTTTTTGGCTCAATAGTGAATGGCAACTACAGCAGGTATTTGGCCAATTGTAGCATAAAGGTGTTCAAGTCTTCTCTAGCCATTGACTTGAGATTATGGAGCGGGCTATGAGTTTTTTGTTGCAGGGATAAGGCTTGACTGATTCAGTTAGCCTTGTCTCAGTTCGTGTCGCCTTGATGCATCCATTGAATGCTTGGTGCCAAAATTGAAAATTCAAGGTTTTGCATCATGAGATATCACATGCCACAATAATGATCTCTTGTCTTGGAAGGCTAGGCTTTTGGCATTTTGTGTTATGGATCAGATCATTCATTCATTTGTGTTGAAATTAGATAGAATTTGAATGATCAAAGTGTTCAAAATCAGTTTAAGGAATCGTGGGTGTCATACCCCAAATTTTGACCACCAAGATTCCCATCATTGTGCAAATCATCATCACAATATGGATAAACCATCATGCCTCATCAAGTCTCCCCAAAGATGGGTGAGCATTCACTACAATCAAGATTAGGGTTTCAAGCCCTCTCTGAGCTCTTAGACAAAGGATCAATCAAGAAATGACATGATCTTCAACTTGTCTAACATCTCAAACACCTACAAAGGATCAAGAGGACTCCCACATCAAGAATCAAGCACAAGGTTGCAAGATTCCAAGTGGATCAAGCCTCAAGATCACCAGTGTCACCAAATTAGGGTTTTGGTCGACTGAGGCCTCCAGATGGTATTTTTTCTCTGGGCATGAGCCAATGCTTCAAAGCATAACCCAAGATACTCCAAGGGACCTCATGGACCCAGTCATCAGGTCAATTTAGCCTCAGGGGATGCATACATCAAAAATCAGGAATTAGGGTTTCTTGACCTAATTCACCCCTAAGTTGACTTTTGGGACAAAACATGAGCCAAGACCTCAAGAAATGATTTGAGGATCCCCAATACACTACATTGATCCATTTGAAACAATGGATTGATCCAAGAAGCTTGATGCACAAGTTTCAATTTCATCTGGACCACAATTAGTATTTTGAGGAAAAAGCCAACTGTGCTTTTGACTTTTGACCAAGACATGCTCCCAAACCTTGGGACATGATTCAATACACCCGATAACACCTATGAAATCAATCCATCAAGTTTGATTTAGGTCAAGGACTTGATTTCATAGAGGATCGCACAGTTTGGAATTCATCTGATAAAAAGTCAACTGTACACAAAAAGTCAAAGTTTGACTTTTTGAGATTTTTCACAGTATTGGTTCTTTGACCCTAAAATGATGTTAATGTGTGATTGGAATCATCATTCATCAAGAAAACCCAAAGAAAATGGGATAACTTGTAAAAGGGGTAACCATAAAAAACTTAAAAAATTTCTAAGTTATGGAACAAAGTGGCTAGGGTACCAACTTCCAAGGATCATAACTTGAGATCCTAGCAACCATTTTGGCTGATCCAAAGATGGATTTATAGCTCTCATGGCATACTTTAAAAGTGTCAACTACCACTCATTCCAATTCTCCATGGATTTTAAGTTATGGAATGATCAAAATCACAAAAAGTGAAAATGTCACTTTTTTCCAACACTTAGTGAAATTTTCACTAAGTCAGAATCTGTGTTACTTTTTCAAAATGTAGGGGCATTTTTCACTTGGATCCAAAAAGTATCAAAACAAACTATGATCACACAGATGTTGTATTATATGAGAGCTTTCCAAAATGGCCAAGAACTCCATCAAATTCCACTTGAGCCATGAGATATGAAAATGGCAAGATGCCTTGCTGCAAACTGTCATGGCTAGGCATATTTGTGCATTTTGCTCGATTTAGGCAATTTGTACAAATGACAAATAACCCTATCCATCTGAACACCTTAGGGGGAGACCAAGGAGGGACAAGCCCTAATCCATAAGCCTCCCAAGTCTTGGGAACCAAAAGTAGCATGCCAAACCTATAAATGCCTAAAAGAGGGACAAGACTCCAATTTTGTTTTGGAGCATTCAATGGATGCACCAAGGTCGCATGGATTGAAACATTTCCAACTTAAAGAGTCAAGGATAAGATATGAACTAGGGAACCACAACTCTGTGCTCTAACCTCTAGTCAATGGCTAGAGGAGACTTGGATTCCCATTGATCAACATTTGCCAAACTTCTGCAGCAGTTGCCATTAACTATTGCTTGCAAAACAAACTTGCTCTAATACAAATAGAGCTTAATTGTGATCATTTTGAGTACACCAAAGTCATCAAACAGATGCTTTCCTCAAAATCTCTTCTTTCACTCCAAATTTGCCTTCCAAAGCAAGTCACTATCGAGTTTTGAGTTTGAGAGCAATTCTAACCAAACCAATCACACACACACACCTCACATACATCATATAAAAGTGATCCAAACACTCACATAACATCTGTAACACTGAAATCACAAAATCACTTGCCAACTGCTCAAGTTCTTGACAGAGGTGCAGTTGAGGTACCATCTCAGGTTTCAGCTTGTTTCAAACCAATCCAAGCATTCATACACATCACTTGGCACCTAAGGAAGCTGTGGAAATCATTGGAACCAGATTGCAACACCTCTAACCCAAAACACGATCACCAGCTGCAAGAGGTGAGCCTGAGCTCTTCTAACTCTATGATCCATGCATATTTTGCTGCACAATAATTTTGCCATATGTTCATAATCATGCATAGAGTGTTTACCCTCAATCAATTGCTTTGTTTGAATCGTGTATGGAATTTCTGAGCCTTCATGCAAATTTAAGGGTTCTTGAGGTTTCTCTTTGATTTCTTACACCATGCTTAAAATAAATGAAATTAAAGACCATAAACATGATCATAAGGTAAAAACGAGTAGATTGATACGTGGTTTGTGTGATTTCATCAAGTATTCAGTGAGATTGGAGAGAAAACGCAAATCTGCAGAAAATAGAGGATGGCGCGTGTTCTTGCCATGTTCTTGGCGCCATTTTTTGAATATTTGAATATTTGAATTTTGTCATTTTATTTAATTGATTCAAAAATTAATTTCTCTCTGAGTTTTAATGATTTTGAGTTGATTCTTTTTTCAATAATTCACAAAACTGTTAAAATATTTTATTTTACCAAAAATTCCCAAAAATATTAATTATTTCATATATTAGATATTTTTGCAAAGAATTAATGTTTTATTTGTTTTTCCACATTTAAAATATTTTTTCTTTCTTGATTTTCCAAATTTAATTGGTTTCCAATCATTTTTTGGACTAAAACATGATTTTTGAAACATTAATCCAAGATCACAAATTGTTTTTCACACATGTTTAACAATTTTGATCATTTTAATTGAATTTTTATTCAATTAAAATATATCTTGAAAACAAATTAGGGTTTTGATTAATTCAACCCTCATAAAACTTTTTCAAACACTTTGGGCCTCTAATAGAGTATAAGACCCAACCCCTTTTGAAAACCAAACAATTTTTGGGCCTCAGTCATTGTATAAGTCCCACTGTGTTTTCAAAAATCTCGGCGCGATCGCCATTTCAAAACGAAATTCATCTGGGCCTACCGTTGTGTTGTAAGTCCCATTTCTTTTCTTTTTAAATAAACTTTGGGCCTCTATTAGAGTGTAAGACCCATCCCCTTTGTACAGAAAACCTTTTTGGGCCCCAGTCACTTGTATAAGTCCCTCTGTACAAAGTCAAAACAACGGCGCGATCGTCTCTTTTTCAAAACACTTTCTCCTTTGATTTTGAATATACAGTTGTTATCAAAACGTTTTCTTTGTTGAACAACTAACAAAACAGCATGGAAGCTCTACAACGGGTAAGTGTTTATCCGCTTTCATTTACTGCTTTCATATATATAACTGTATTGTGGGGCTGCTCACTGTAAGTCTCCTTTCATCAACTTTTACATACTCGTCATATATCAACTGTATATATACTAGTATAGTTATTTAGAGTCTTTTCCACTACAATTAGGTCTAGACCTAAGTATAGCCCGTTTGGTCACTCTTAAATACAAATAAAACTAGATCCCCATAGGATTACCAGATACAGTCTTCCCTCCTCTTGGGGTTAAACAATATGGAAACGTGAAAGGTAGCATTCTCGGTGAACCCTTTCTCAGACTGTCACTCCTAGAAATTGTCAAAGAAACTCTACTTCCCCGAATTAATCTATTCTCTGTGAATAGCATCTCTTGAGTTTCTTCCAAATCCTTGAACTTTACTGGCTTGATTTATTCTCTGTGAATAGCATGTCTTGAATTTCTCTTGGTTTGGGGACCCACAGGCTTCTTAAAAGCATCCCCGCCTCCTCTTGGGCGTTGTACAAGGACCCTTCGGCTTCTTAGAAGTTCTCATGCCTTCTCTTGGGCTTCATACAGGGACCCGCGATCTCCTACAGGTGTAGGGCCAGAACTTAGTCATTCTTTGTTAGAGCCATCTTTCTAAAAAGGAGTCACAACTTTCAGACAAATTTAGGGTTGATACTCATCCCTTAAATGAGTCGACCTCCTCCTGGGCATTATACAAAAGATAAAACTCTACCAATAGTCTTGGACAGTCTAAACAACCTCGAGTCTCAAAAGACATTATCAAGTTCCCTCCGAAACATAGGAGAAACCCCGGATTCTAGATTAATCTCCAGTAAGAGTTATAACTTGTGGGTTCGATAACCTCGTCTTTCTCCTGAATTTCCCTAAGCCAGGGTCAAGATAACACAATCCCAAATCAAGACCTCAAGGTCTGTGATTTATCAACTCTTCAGCAATCCCCTGCAAGTGTTGATTCCCCATTTTGGATATGCCCCGGGATCTCAAGAACCCCCGACATCAGTTAGCCTCCTCTTAGGCTTTGTATAATGATCCTTTCCTCAAGAAAGTCAGCCTCCTCTTGGGCTTTGTACAAAGATTCTCCCCAGCGGAGCTAACCTTTTCAGACTCTCTGTATGATTCAATTCATTACTTTTCAGACACTCTTGTTGAGTCAATCACCTTATCAGACTCTCTAGTTGAGTTAATCATTTTTCAGGCTCTCTTGTTGAGTCAATACTCTTTAGCCTCAATCTCGGGCTTTGTACGAGACAAATAAATGACTCTCTCGTTGAGTCACCCCTTTTTTTAGCCTTAATCTCGGGCTTTGTACGAGACATATAAAAACCCCTCTCTTGTTGAGGTAATCTTTTCCAGCCTTCCTTTAGGATTGGTTTAAAGATTTTTCCCCTAGCAGGAGTCAGCCTACTCTTAGGTTTTCTCCAGTTTGTTCAGCCATAACCCTGGGCTTTGTACAGAACAGATAAAAGAAGTCTCTTGTTGAGTCAAACCCTTTTAGCCTCCATCTTGGGCATTGTACAAGATACATATGTAAACACTCTCTTGTTGAGTAAGTTAGCCTCCTCTTAGGCTTTGTATAAGGACTTCCCCAGTGGATTCAATCAACCTTTTAGCATCAGCCTTGTGCTTTGATCAAGGCACATAAATACTCTCTCTTTAAAGATGAAAAATTCTCTCTAAGTCAACCATTTAGCTTCAATCTTGGGCTTTGAACAAGACACATATAAACCTTTTAGCTTCAATCTTGGGCTTTGAACAAGACACCAAAACATCTTTTTCCTCCCATAGAATAGGAGGAACTACGATCGCTCTGATTTCCCTGTTTTGTTAGACGGGAATACATAGGCATAAGATTGTAAAAATCTTAGCGAGCACACTAATAAAAAAGCATCAGATCCTATACCTTCCCAATAGCCTCATAAATAGTCACGGTATTGTGTTCTTAAGTGAAATAACCTAAGAGAGACCCACAATTTTGATAGCATTTGTAAACTAATAGTCAGCTGTTTAAACTCAGTATGCAAGCTGGGTTAATTAGAGACATCTATTTCCCTTCCTTAATCAGCTTCAATAGGATAAAAAATGAATCGAAGTGTAGTACCCCAAAGCGATTGTGATTCGAAACCACCAAAAAAATCGCGCTACAGAAAGATGGCGACCACAGTGGGAGGGATCTTGATTCTTCTCCCATCTATCTCTTAGGTAGAAAACCCTAAGTTCACAAAATACCACAGAAATGACGGCTTTGCTGGGGAGTCATTGTCTGTATAGGATCATAAGACTAGAGGTCTAGGATGTTAGGACAAATATATATACTGCTTTTCCTAATTGATATCTGTGTTTATTTTTCCTGCTAATGGGAATGCGTGTGATGCCGCATCTGGAAATATTGAGTAAACACCTAAGATAAGTGATGGCAAAATGGGAAATCTTACAGGGAGTGAATCCCAAATAAGAGATCCCGGTCGACCATCAACCTCAGTGGAGACTCTCTTTGCAGATACATTGCCTATACGACTCTGGTTGTTGAAAGCAGTGTGGTCGATTGGGTTATCTGAGAAGCTGAGGAGTTAGTAGACTGAAAGCCATTTTGTAGTACGGAAGCTATCAGAAATAGTTGTCATGCGATACTACCCTCATTTGAGATCACTCTAAGATACTTCAGCTCGCTGGCGATCCGCTTGCTGTTGTTATCCCAAGAGGGGTCAATGATTATGTGGACAGCTCGCAGATACTTATTATTCTGTACATTTAAGGAATTTGTACAGTAGAGGAATGATCACATGCAGTGTACCCCTGCTATACAAATGGTTCACTTCCCACTTGCCTAAATCTGCTGCATTTTGGGATCAAAAAAGTACTTTGCGTTGGTCGCAGAGAATCATGTCTCTTACCAACTCTGATATCGATTGGTATAATTGGATCTATGCCGGGATTAGAATCATCGACCATTGTGGAAATTTCCCTAATGTACCCTTTATACGAACTAAGGGAGGAATCAATTTTCATCCAATTTTAGTTCGTCGTCAATTAGGATACCCGATGAGATATATCCCACGTATTGTTCATCTGGAAGGTCTTTTATTCAAGGAAGGAGAAAACGACAGGACACTAAAGACAGAAATAGTGCATGCATGGAAACATGTTCACAGGAAAGGAATAGAGTC
Source organism: Lathyrus tuberosus (assembly GCA_022829125.1). Lineage (NCBI taxonomy): Eukaryota > Viridiplantae > Streptophyta > Magnoliopsida > Fabales > Fabaceae > Lathyrus > Lathyrus tuberosus. Next base: position 5,136,044 of record JALAZF010000231.1, on the reverse strand, counting down.
TTTGGGAAAACCAGATTGTGTCTCGGTGGGGCCTTATCTCCACTAGGTACAGGTCAGAGCTCTCAAATTGAGGATTCCTTACCCTCGTCAAGGAGTTCTTCCGTCGAAGAAACCTGTCCTTTATTTTATATCAGATACGGAAAAACTTCAGGTTACGCTCAACAAAGTTCAACAAGAGAGGAAATCTTGGAGGAACAAATACCGCATTCTCAATTTGGAGTGTAAGAAAATACAACAACTGTTAAAAGACAAAGATGCTCTGATCGATGTTTTAGAGCAACATGCTGTAGAGAATCAAGAAGACCAAAGGAATTTGTTCGCTCCTTTCACTTGGCAAAGGAATGACAACCCGACAATGGCCCAAGAGACCCGGTCAAAGAAAAGGAAAGAACCAGAACCAGCACCTGAGTTCCCCTCAGACAGGACTCGGGCCCCATTAGTTTAAGTTTCCTTTTACATCATTCTGAAAATTACCGTATTACCATTTCCGCAATCTTTGAATTCAATAAAACGGGGTTTCCCCACTGTTTGATATTTGCAATCCAAGTGTTGAAGTTTCTTTTGAAAATAACAAAAAAATTAATCAATATTATTGCATATCATTCATCATTCTCACTTAACGTATTCTTTCTTCTTCCCTACAAATCTCACGTTTGAATCTCGATTCTAGAGTCAAACTGTTTCATTCGTACAATATTTGGGCCAATCGACAGAAGAAAATGGATAATCTTGAGGAAGAGAACATAGAGTTGAGAGAAGAACTCGACGCTCTGAAAGAAGATCTAAGAAAGCTCCACAGTGACATGCAAGCTCTGGCAGAAGCCCAGCTACAAAGGACTGTGATTTCAGAGATCACATCAACGCCCATAGTGGAGAAGTATGATCCTAGGTATAACATGCCAAAAGATCATCCCTAGGGCATGCCTATTAACTGTATCCCGGAGAGATATGTTCCGACGATCATAGAAGATCCGAGAACTACAGCAGGAACCGCTGGGCCTGAAGGTTACAAACTTCGGGAAAACGAAGATTCCAGGGGCATGACAATAACTTTTAAAGGTTACAAACTTCGGAAGACGCCAAGAGTTACGGCTGTAATTACTGTACCACCACCCGTGGTACACGCTGTCCCGGAAGGACAGATTCCACAAATACCTTCTGGTGGAAACGAAAGTATGGATAACAGAATGAAGGAATTCCAGGAACAGTTCCTGGAAATGCAGAAAGAGCTGCAAGCCATTTTAGGTCAGGATCTATTTGGAAAGGACGCCGCAGACCTTTGTTTGGTCCCCAATGTGAAAGTTCCGCCCAAATTCAAAGTGCCCGAATTTGAAAAATACAAGGGTAACTCCTGCCCTCAAAGTCACTTGGTGATGTACGCTCAGAGGATGTCCACTCAGACAGAGAACCACCAGCTACTGATCCATTATTTCCAAGATAGTTTAACCGGTGCCGCACTCAAATGGTACATGGGTTTAAACCGCACTAAGATTGCTACCATCAGGGATCTTGGCGCTGCTTTCATTCAACAATATCAGTATAATCTGGACATGGCACCAGATAGAGATCAACTCATAGCCATGTCGTAGAAGGACAAGGAAACCTTCAAGGAATATTCTCAGAGATGGCGTGAAATCGCCGCCTAGATTGATCCACCTCTTGAGGAAAAAGAGATGACCAAGATCTTCTTGAAAACCTTGAGCTCATTTTACTACGACAGAATGGTCGCCAGTGCACCCAGTGACTTCACTGAGATGGTCAGCATGGGAGTTCGTCTTGAGGAAGCGGTCTGAGAAGGACATTTAGTTAAAGACGATGGACCATCAAGCAGTACCAAAAGATACGGAAGTGCTCTCCCTAAGAAAAAAGAGCAAGATATTAGCAATATCTCTCTTGGAAAGCAAAGGCGACGGTACCAACCAGTAGCAGCTGTAACTCCTGCTATCAACCCTGCGTCTGTTCCTACGTATCAACCTCAGGTTGCACAAAGCCAACCGAATCAAGAGCAAAGGACACAACAGCCTCTTCAGCAGGCTCGTCCTCAGTACAACAACAACCGTACAACGCGACCGCCTGGGTTTGACCATATACCAATGTTGTACGCAAAACTATTTCCACTATTACTGGTCAAGGGGGACATCCAAACCAGGACTCCTCTCACAATTCCGCAAAATCTGCCTTTTTCGTTCAAAGCGGATCAGACTTGCCCTTATCATCAAGGAGGACCAGGGCATAACATAGAGAAATATCTCAGTTTCAAATCCGATGTGCAAAAGCTTGTCAGGAATGAGGTCTTATCCTTCAAGGATACAAATCCTAATGTTCAGACGAACCCGCTGCCTTAACACGAGAATGCTGCGGTAAATTTGATAGAGGGGAATCTAGCAACAGCTATCAAATTCATGATGTACTCTTATTGAGGGCTAATCTGGTCAAGATGCATCGCAGACAGAGCGGGTACAGTCATATACCAGCTCACAACTATCATCAGTGTGATATCTGCACTAAAGATAATCAAGGATGTTCTGTGGTGCAGTCAGCTCTACAAGAACAATTGGATCTCGAATGGATCCAAGAGCACCGAATTCGTGGGGTCAACATGACTTATACGAATTCCAACATTATTCAGAACCACGACATCCGTGCAATGAATATTAACTTGGTGGCAATACACTCAAGGCAAAGCCAGTATCATGATCTACCGTGGCACAATTCAGTTCCTATCCGATTTGCTCGGTAAACAATCAGGGATGCTCTTTCATACAAGAGGCCCTCCAGCGTCAGATGGATCTTGGATGGATCCAGGACTATCATGATAAAAATCCTTATCAGATCAACATGATTCAAATCTTCGATATTCATTTGATGAATACCAGCTTGGTGGAGTTACACGCTAAGCAAGTCCAGCTCAGTTTTCTGACTTCGCATGAGTATCAGAACTGTAAAGTATGCAGTGAGAGTGACCAAAGATGTGCTCTCGTTCAAAGAACTTTGCAACACTTGTTGAACCACTGGTGGCTTCCGATTTATCTAGATGAAGACACGCAACAAGTTAGTAGGATTAACGGAAACCCTACTAGGCATCAAAGTCAGGATGTTCGATCTATGGAAGTAGACCTAGTAAGGTTACACTGCATTCAAAGCAGATGTGGCCGGGTGCCACCACACAACTACGAGTGCTGTAGAGTCTGCACGGAGAATAACCAAGGATGCTACCTCGTGCGGGAAGCCCTTCAGGGTCAGTTAGACCGTAAAGAGATTCGACCATATCCAGGTTCGAGGTCCATCAGCTTGATGCCCGACTATTTCGCTGATCAATTCAAAGATGTTGTCGTAATCTCTGATCATGAGAGGACCAGAGATGTCTGTGCCATAACCCCTCTGCTTGACAAATCAAGAATTCCTTTGGACAATAGGAAAGTTCTCAACCAGGAACTGATTGAGGTTACATATGATGGTCAGAAAAATCAAAAGGCTCCTGTAGTCATCTACCTGCCGGGACCAGTACCGTACAAATCCGATAAGGTAATCCCTTACAAATACGGTGCTACCACAATTAAGAATGGAAAGGAAACTCCATTACCCTCTATCGTAAATATTTTAGATATCAGTCGAATAACACAGAGTGGCCGGATCTTCAACTGAGGAGTTGGGGAGCCTAACAGAGAAAAGGAACCTCAAACTGAAGTTCCCAATCTGCCAGTTGGTCAATCCAATGATACTGACCTTTCAAAGAACAACGATGAGATGCTAAAGCTCATCCAAAGGAGTGAATACAACATCGTTGATCAGCTGTTACAAACTCCTTCAAAAATCTATGTGTTATCTCTTTTACTCAGTTCCGAGGCTCACCGAGAAGCTCTACATAAAATCTTAGAGCAAGCCTTTGTGGAACAAGATGTAACAATAAGTCAATTCGACAGAATTGTCTCCAACATCAATTCCTGCAACAACTTGGGGTTCAATGATGAGGAATTGCCAGAAGAAGGCAAAAGTCATAACATGGCTCTCAATATTACAGTCAACTGCCAGGCGATGCTTTAGCCAGCGTACTGGTCAATACCGGATCGACCCTTAATGTTATGCTGAAATCTACTCTAATGCGGCTATCATTCAAAGGATCTCTGATAAGGGGAAGTGAGGTCATTGTCAAAGCATTTGACGGATCTCAAAAAGCAGTTATCGGCGAAGTCGACCTTCCCATAACTATGATCCTCACACTTTCCAAGTTACTTTCCAGGTCATGGACGTCCGGGCGGCATACAGCTGTTTGTTAGGTAGACCTTGGATACACCAAGCTGGGGCAGTCACTTTGACACTTCACCAGAAGCTGAAGTTCATCAAGAACGACCAACTCATCACAGTCTGCGGAGAGCAAGCTGTAGCGAGCAATTTTGGACGCGGTTCTTAAGCGCTGTCGCTCTTTGGGTTTTACTACAGGTCGATTCATTTTTTATCCTATTGAAGCTGATGAAGGAAGGGAAATAGATGTCTCCAATTAACCCTACTTGCATACTGAGGTCAAACAGTCAAAACTGTTGTTTTACAGATGCGATTAATGTGGGGGGGCCTCTCTCAGATTATTTTGAAAGAATATTGACTTTTGGTAGGATTTTAGGTCTGGGATTCTTGAGGATATGGGATTTGAATTTTTGGTTTATTGTGCTCGCTAAGATTTTTCTTTCAATCTTATGCCTACATATTCCCGTTTACCGAAACAGGGAAATCAGAGCGTTCGTAGTTCCTCCTATTCTATGGGAGGAAATGGGTGTTTTTGGTGTCTTGTTCAAAGCCCAAGACGTGAAGCGAAAGGTGGTTTGTATCTTGTTCAAAGCCCAAGATATGAAGCTGAAGAGTTTATTTGTATCTTGTTCGAAGCCCAAGATATGAAGCTAAAAGGTTTTGACTTTAGAGAGAACTTGTCATCTCTAAAGGGGGGTCTGTTTGTCACAACTGTTGGGTGACTGACTGTAAAGGAGGATTACTTTAACCAGGATACGCGGATCCTAGCAATGCCATAATTTCCTTTATAGGGGGTTTTAACCTGAAAGAGAAGACTTTAACTCAGTGTAGAGCAATGCCATCTTTCCTTAGGAATTTCTTATGCTAAAAGAGGGATAGTGGCATGGATGTAAATAATCCAGAGGCTTGCCGCTTACAGCGATTAGATGGAAGGAGTTGTTGATGTTTGTGTACTGTGAACGAGGCACAACTTTGATGCTAAAAGGTTGATTGGCTCAACTTGGGTTTTCTTATACAAAGCCTAAGAGGAGGCTAAAAGGTTGATTTTTTCGAGGGAAAATGTTTTTTCTGTCTTGTAAAAAGCCCAAGATTGAGCCTAAAAGGGTTGACCCAACGAGGGAGTCTTTTATACTCAACAAGAGAGTGTTTTTGTATCTCGCACGAAGCCCGAGATGGAGGCTAAAAGTTTATTTGACTCAACAAGAGAGTCTTTGTATCTCGTACGAAGCCCGAGATGGAGGCTATCATTCCCGGAGGAAGAAATCATTTATACGAAGCCTAAGAGGAGGCGGTGAATACTTCTACGAAGCCGAAGGGTCCTTGTACAATGCCCAAGAGGAGGCGGGGGTGCTTTTAGGAAGCCTGTGGGTCCCCAAACCCCGAGAAGTTCAAGACAGGCTATTCACAGAGACTAGATCAAGCCAGGAAAGTTCGAGAATTTGGAAGAAACTCAAGAGATGCAATTCACGGAGAAGAGATCATCTCTGGGGAATAGAGTTTCTTGACAAGTGCTTTTAAGAAGCCTGTGGGTCCCCAAACCCCGAGAAATTCAAGACAGACTATTCACGAGGAATAGATTAAGCCAGGAAAGTCCGAGAATTTGGAAGAAACTCAAGAGATGCAATTCACGAAGAAGAGATCATCTCTGGGGAATAGAGTTTCTTTGACAACTTCTACGAGTGACAGTCTATGAAAGGGTTCACCGAGAATGCTGCCTTTCATATCTCCATATTGTTTAACCCCAAGAGGAGGGAAGACTGTGTCTGGTAATCCTATGGGGATCTAGTTTTGACTATTTAAGAGTGATCAACGGGCTTAATGCTAAACGTAGTTGCCGGGGGAAACTCTAAATATCTATACTATTATTACACAATTGATATGAGTTTATGAAAAGAGACTTACAGCGAGCAGCCCCAAAATACAGTTATGTGTATATATGAAAACGGTAAATGAAAGCGTATAAACACTTACTCGGTTGTAGAGCTTCCATGCTGTTTGGTTAGTCGTTCAATACAGAAAGATTGAAAACAACAGTATATTTCAAAATCAAAGGAGAAAGTGCTTTGAAAAAGAAAGATTTGGGGCTTACAGCTTGAAATTCTGGTATCAGACGTGTGATGTTAAGGTGTGATGTCACAACAACACACTCTGCACAATGGACAACAATAGCAGTAAAATAACACCAAGAATTGTTGACCCAGTTCGGTTACAACCAACCTACTCTGGGGGCTACCAAGCCAGGGATGGAATTCACTACTTGTAGATATAATTTACAGACTCAACAACCCATTGACAATCTCCTAAACTTATACTCTACTAATGACTTCCTACCTAAAAAACCACTTAGGTATGAGAACACCACTCAATCCCTTACAAACACTCAAAGAAACCACTTTGAGTACCCTTGATCTTACTTCACAGCTTCGATCAATCAACCACTCTCTATTGCTTCATAGCTTCTAGAGAGGACAGAAACTCAACACCTATTCAAAGCCTAGAATAGTGTAAATACAAGCACTTTAAACAAACTCTAGACACTAAGCCTCCTGCTCTTGATCTTCTGAATGTTTTCTGTACCTTTTCCGTTGGTCTTGTGCACTTTATATAGCTCCTGAATTGGGCTTGGACTTGTCACAATATTTGATCAGATTTGTTAATTAAAACTGAATCTTAAAAATAGATTTTATCCCCAAAATCTTTTTAAATCTTCAACCTTTTAATTCTCCAACAGACCTTCAATCAAATCTCCCATGTAACAGAAAATATCTATCCCAAGATATTCTCATCCAATGAGTCAACCACTCTCCACAATTCCAGCTAATACGCGTGCCCTAACAACATATCCTGCTGTTGTTAATTCTGCAGATCTGATGTTACAACATCACCTGTGTGACATCAGAAATCCAACTTCAGCAGTAATTACTAACTTAACACAGCCTAGTGTTAAGACTTCAATGTTGCAACATCAGCACCTTGACATCAACATTGAATATACTTTGTTTTACCAAAATTCCAGCCAATCCAGGAACTATCAATCTCCCCCTTTGGCTAATTTTGGCTAAAACACTTTCTGCACTCTGCAATCAACTTCTGCACTCTGCACCTTAAGAGATTTCAGCAGCGGAATAATCTTCAGAAATTTAAAACTCATTAGCAGTAGTTTGACACTTTGTATAGTCTTCATCACTTGATCTGCTGCAGCACCATCTTCATTTTTGACAACAGCCAATTGGTGCTCCCCCTTGAAAACATGAACCAGCATCACAGCTGTCCAGTAGCTCATAATGTGCAGCAATTTACTCCCCCTAGATGTCTGCTTGGCTGCACTCTTCAAATGTCAAAACTCCCCCTTAATGCAGCATCAATCTATCTCCCTCTTAATCTCTGCATCACATTAGCAGCATATGGGAATAATACTCTTGACTATCTTGGCTATTTTCTCCCCCTTTTTAACCACAATTAGGTAAACTTCACCTGGCAGTTTACTACACATTTTCAGAACCACCCCAACTGCCCACAACCCCTCTAGCAGATTCAGTCTTCATAAATGCAGATTCCCAATTTGCTTCTTAACCTTTCAAATTGGTTTGCATCCAAGGCTTTAGTGAATATGTCAGCCAGCTGGTTCTCTGTGGCTACATGTTCCAAGGTAACGACTTTTTCTTCTACCAGATCCCTTATGAAATGATGCCTTATGTCTATGTGCTTTGTCCTACTGTGCTGTATAGGATTTTTAGATATATTAATTGCACTCAGATTATCGCAGTACAAAGTCATAACATCTTGTTTAACATTGTATTCACTCAACATCTGCTTCATCCATACCAGCTGAGAGCAACTACTTCCTGCTGCTATATACTCCGCTTCAGCAGTTGAGAGAGATACACAATTCTGCTTCTTGCTGAACCAGGAAATCAGATTATTCCCTAGAAAGAAACACCCTCCTGAAGTGCTTTTTCTATCATCTGCACTTCCAGCCCAATCAGCATCACAGTATCCTTTTAAAACTGTCCCAGAATCACGGCTATATAACATTCCATAGTCACTTGTGCCATTTACATATTTCAGAATCCTCTTCACTTGATTCAAGTGACTTACCTTAGGATCAGACTGATATCTAGCACACACTCCAACAGCAAAGGAAATATCAGGTCTGCTTGCTGTGAGATATAGTAAACTCCCAATCATACTTCTGTACAAGCTGTGATCCACACTCACTCCATTCTCATCCTTTGATAGCTTCAAATGGGTGGGAGCAGGTGTCCTTTTGTGATTGGCTTTATCTAGGCCAAACTTCTTTACTATGCTCTTAGCATATTTGCTTTGAGAAATAAAGATAGAATCCTCCATTTGTCTGACTTGCAACCCAAGGAAGTAGCTAAGTTCTCCAACCAAACTCATTTCAAATTCTGATTGCATTTGTTGGACAAACTGTTTTACCATAGCATCTGACATCCCCCCAAATACAATGTCATCCACATAAATTTGGGCTACCATTAATTTTCCTCCTTCTTCCTTGACAAACAAGGTTTTGTCAATGCCTCCTTTTCTATACCCATTTGCTACTAAGAATTCTGTCAACCGCTCATACCAGGCCCTTGGAGCTTGTTTTAAGCCATACAGTGCCTTCCTCAGTTTGAACACATGATTGGGGAAGTTTGGATCAATGAATCCTTTAGGTTGATCTACATAGACTTCTTCATTCAGATAACCATTTAGAAAGGCACTCTTCACATCCATTTGGAACAGCTTGAATCTTAGGTTACAAGCCATACCCAAAAGTAGTCTGATGGATTCTAGTCTCGCCACTGGAGCAAACGTCTCATCAAAGTCGATTCCCTCCACTTGAGTATAACCTTGTGCAACAAGTCTCGCTTTGTTTCTTGTAACCACTCCAAGCTCGTCTGACTTGTTTTTGTAGATCCACTTTGTTCCAATAACATTCACCCCTTCTAGTCTTGGCACAAGATCCCAGACTTCATTTCTCTTGAACTGCTCCAGTTCTTCTTGCATAGCATTTATCCAAAATTCATCTGTCAGAGCTTCCTTGACATTTTTTGGCTCAATTTTGGATACGAAGCACGAGCTAGCTATGATTTCTCTGGACCTAGTTCTTACTCCAGAGTTTGGATCACCTATGATCAGCTCCTTAGGATGATCCTTCTGAATCCTGATAGAAGGATCCTTCTGTGGTTGCTCAGGCTCAGTGTCAGCAGTACTTGGGGATGGATTTCTTTCTTCAACTTCAACAGCTACCTCATCAGTTAATGTTCCAACATCTTCTATGACATCCTCAACTTTATGCTTTTCTTCATCATCAATCACAACATTGATTGACTCCATCATCACTTTGGTCCTGGATTTGAAGACCCGATAAGCTCTGCTGTTGATGGAGTACCCCAAAAATATCCCTTCATCGCTTTTGGAATCTAATTTCCTTCTCTGCTCTCTATCTGCTAGAATGTAACATTTACTACCAAACACATGGAAGTACTTAACATTAGGTTTTCTTCCCTTCCATAGTTCATATAGAGTGGATGAAGTGCCTCTTCTTAGGGTAACTCTGTTGTGAATGTAGCAGGCAGTGTTCATGGCTTCAGCCCAGAAGTGATAAGGTAGTTTCTTGGCATGAATCATTGCTTTAGCCGACTCTTGTATAGTTCTGTTCTTCCTCTCAACAACTCCATTTTGCTGAGGGGTGATAGGAGATGAAAACTCATGACTTATACCTTCAGACGAGCAAAATTCTTCAAACTTACTATTTTTAAACTCTCTTCCATGATCACTTCTAATTCTGATGACCTTACTCTCCTTTTCTCTTTGGAGTTTATGACAGAGCTCTTTAAAGACATCAAACACCTCAGATTTGTCTTTGATGAAATTCACCCAGGTGTATCTCGAGTAGTCATCCACAACTACATAAGCATATTTCTTTCCACCCAGACTTTCGACCTGCATAGGTCCCATCAAATCCATATGAAGGAGTTCCAATACTTTGGAGGTGGTGTCATGTTGAAGCTTCGGATGAGACATCTTTGTCTGCTTTCCTTTTTGACAGTCTCCACACACCTTTCCTTCCTCAATACTAAGTTTAGGAATCCCTCTGACTGCTTCTGAGGAGATAATTCTCTTCATTCCCTTTAGGTGAAGATGTCCCAGCTTCTGATGCCAGATTTTGACATCATCTTCTTTAGCAAGCACACACGTGGAGGAATTTGAATTTTGCGGCACCCAAAGATAACAATTGTCCTTAGATTTGGCTCCCTTCATAACGACTTCTCCTTTGTCATCTTTCACATTACATTCGGACTTTGTGAAGTCTACTTTGAATCCTTGATCACAAAGTTGACTAATACTAATCAAATTAGCTGCTAGTCCTTTAACAAGAAGAACATTCTCCAGCTTGGGAGTACTGTCACAGTTTAGTCTTCCAATTCCCTTTATCTCTCATTTGATCCCATCACCAAATGTAACATAGCCAAAAGACTGCAGTTTCACATCAACAAGCAGATTCTTTACTCCAGTCATGTGTCTTGAACACCCATTGTCAAAATACCAGTCATCTTTGGTAGAAACTCTCAAGGACGTGTGAGCTATCAAGCTGGTAAATTTAGGTATCCATTTCTTCATCACCTTAGGCCTAACCTCTTGCTGTTTGGGTTGATGAGCAGAATTAGGATATCTGTGAAGCTTGAAGCACGAGGACTGCATATGACCAATCCTGCCACAATAGAAGCATCTGACTCAGCCGTTTCTAAAGTGGTTAAATCTTCTCCCACTTTGATAATTCTGTGGCTGCCACCCATACTGTTGTCTCCTTATTCCATAGTTGAATTGTCTTCTGCTGTATTGATGATGCTGTCTCTTAGGCTGTCTTCTATGGTGATGAGGTTTCCTTCTTCCATAAGTCACAGCATTGTTGTAAGCATAACCATACCATTTTTCTTGATGTTGATACCTCCGCTGAGACATGTTCTGCTTGAACTTGACAGCTTGCATATTCTGGTGATATTGGGGAGGCATATACTGACTAGCTCCTTGGGGCTGTATCTTCCTCTGATGAGGGCCATTCTTCTTCTCAGCATTCTGGGGCTGAACAACCTTCTTTGGGGAAGGGCCCTGTTTCGTAGGATGATGTTGAGACAACGGTTGAGACATATCCCTTTTTGTTCCTGAAGTGCTAGCCACATATCCTATGCCTGATTTATCTCCAGCAGATTTCTCTAACTGAAGAATTTTATCAAGATCAGCAGTACCACTGTTCGTCATCCTAATGAATTTAGTCATCTGATCCAGTTGGGACTTAACTATCACAACTTCGTTTTCCCGATCAGCTTTTTCATTTTCAAGCTGAGCAATCTGTTGCGTATGATACTTGTTTTCTTGACAAATCTCAGCACTTTTCAAACACATCTCTCGATAAGTAGAAGCTAGCTCCTCATAAGTTATTTCTTCATCACTACCATCATCAGACACAACAGTTCCTGTTAGGCTCTAGCATGCTTTGCTGACTCACCATCACTTTCACTATCAGATTCAGACCAGGAAACTGACATGCCCTTCTTCTGCTTCTTCAAGAATGTGGGACATTCTTTCTTGACATGTCCATACCCTTCACATTCAAAGCACTGAACACCTCTATCCTGAGCAGTCTTCTCTTCATCTTTCTCTTTTGGATTGGTGGTGTCAGAGGAACTGTTCCTGACACTAGGCTTGTAGTTATTTTTCAATCTTTTTAACACTTTGTTGAACTGCCTTCCCAACATTGCAATGGCTTGTGACAAATCTTCCTGAGAATCTTTGACTACCTTATCTTCTGCAGGAGTGGAGACCAAAGCAATACCCTTGGGTTTCTTTTCTGGTTCTTCTTCATTTAAACCAAGTTCAAAAGTCTGAAGAGATCCAATGAGCTCATCTACTCTCATCTTGCTGATGTCTTGAGCTTCTTCAATGGCAGTCACTTTCATCTTGTACCTCTTAGGTAAGGACCTAAGGATCTTCCTTACGAGCTTTTCCTCTGACATCTTCTCACCAAGAGCACTGGATGCATTAGCCAGTTCCAGAACATTCATGTGGAAGTCATGAATGGTCTCATCATCCTTCATCTTCAGGCTTTCAAATTTTGATGTTAAAATATGAAGTCGTGACATTTTGACTCTAGATGTTCCTTCATGAGTAGCCTGCAAGATATCCCACGCTTCTTTAGCAACTTCACAGGTATTGATTAACCTGAAGATATTCTTATCCACTCCATTGAAGATGGCATTTAGAGCTTTGGAATTTCCAAGGGTGAGCTCATCTTCCTCCTTGGTCCATTCTTCTTTAGGCTTTAGCTTAAAGGTGCCTTCTTTATCTTTACCAGCATCATCCTTCTCACAAACAACATGTGCTTTCCACTCTTTAATAACAGCCTCCCAAGCCCTACTGTCCAAGGATTTTAAGAAGGTGGTCATCCTTGGCTTCCAATAGTCATAATTGGATCCATCCAAAATAGGGGGCCTGTTGACGAATCCTCCAACATCTTTGTCCATCTTTACACCAGAAAGTAACTTCCCTAGATCTCACCCAGAGATAGACAGGATGCCTGCTCTGATACCAATTGAAATTCTGGTATCAGACGTGTGATGTTAAGGTGTGATGTCACAACAACACACTCTGCACAATGGACAACAATAGCAGTAAAATAACACAAAGAATTGTTGACCCAGTTCGGTTACAACCAACCTACTCTGGGGGCTACCAAGCCAGGGATGGAATTCACTACTTGTAGATATAATTTACAGACTCAACAACCCGTTGACAATCTCCTAAACTTATACTCTACTAATGACTTCCTACCTAAGAAACCACTTAGGTATGAGAACACCACTCAATCCCTTACAAACACTCAAAGAAACCACTTTGAGTACCCTTGATCTTACTTCACAGCTTCGATCAATCAACCACTCTCTATTGCTTCACAGCTTCTAGAGAGGACAAAAACTCAACACCTATTCAAAGCCTAGAATAGTGTAAATACAAGCACTTTAAACAAACTCTAGACACTAAGCCTCCTGCTCTTGATCTTCTGAATGTTTTCTATACCTTTTCCTTTGGTCTTGTGCGCTTTATATAGCTCCTGAATTGGGCTTGGAATTGTCACAATATTTGATCAGATTTGTTAATTAAAACTGAATCTTCAAAACAGATTTTATTCCCAAAATCTTTTTAAATCTTCAACCTTTTAATTCTCCAACAGACCTGCAATCAAATCTCCCATGTAACAGAAAATATCTATCCCAAGATATTCTCATCCAATTAGTCAACCACTCTCCACAATTCCAGCTAATACGTGTGCCCTAACAACATATCATGCTGTTGTTAATTCTGCAGATCTGATGTTACAACATCACCTGTGTGACATCAGACATCCAACTTCAGCAGCAATTACTAACTTAACACAGCCCAGTGTTAAGACTTCAATGTTGCAACATCAGCACCTTGACATCAACATTGAATATACTTTGTTTTACCAAAATTCCAGCCAATCCAGGAACTATCACAGCTCAAGGAGAGGCCCAGGGTTTTATCAGTGAGCGCACTGTTTAAATTTTTACAGAGGGACTTATACAAGTGACTGAGGCCCAAAAGGTTTTCTGTAAAAAGGGATGGGTCTTACACTCTCTCAAGAGGCCCAAAAGGTTTTCTGTACAAAGGGATGGGTCTTACACTCTCTCAAAAGGCTGAAAAGGTTTAAAGACAAAAGAGTGAAATGGGTCTTACTACTCGAGGGTAGGCCCAGTTGATTTTTAGTTTGAAAATGGCGATCGCGTCGAGATTTTTTTTTAACGCATAGGGACTTATACAATAAGTGAGGCCCAAAAGGTTTTGGTTAAAAGGGGATTGAGTCTTACACTCTTTTAGAGGCCCAAGTGTTTTGAATGGGTCTTATAGCTCGAGGAGAGGCCCAATTTGTTTGATTTTGAATTGGCGATCGCGCCGAGGTTTTTGAAAATACAGTGGGACTTATACAATAAGTGAGGCCCAAAAATAGTTTGTATTTTACAAAGGATTGAGTCTTACACTCTAATAGAGGCCCAAAAGTGTTTTAAAATTGTTTGATGAGGGTGAAAACCAAAGAAACCCTAATTTTAATCTTTAAAAGTAAATATTTAAAGAAAATCAATGAAAAATTACCAAATAAGTTTGAATAAACCACTTGTGATTTTTGTTTAAGGTTTGAAAAATGAGGTAGAAATCACAAGAGATATTTAAACTCATTAGGTCTTGATTTTCAAAGTAAATATTCACTTTTAAAATGTTTAAAAAACAATTAAAAATGAATTTATTCACAAAAATACTAATTATATTAAATAAATAATATAAATCTAATTTTTTTGTGGAATAAAATATTTCAACATTTTTATGATTTTTTGCAAAAAGAATCAGTAAAATATAATTAAAATTGAGTGAGTTATTAATTTTTCAAATCATTAACAAAATAATATGAAAAATAAGAAAATAGGAAAAAGTGATAAAAAAAAGGTCTGGGGCGAGGGGGATTCGAACCCCAGACCTTTCACTCGCTAGTACACATAAACCAATTGATCAACCACTGGGGCGCAATGTCAATTCATTAATAACATGGCAAGTGAAAAATATATATCAAACTAGTTGGATTTTCTGAAAACGGTGCCATGGCCATCTTCTTCCTCAAGCTCTGATGCGTGAAGCCCTCTATCTCACTCATCTCTCAACCATTTGACATGATTCAAACACCAAACTCATGCGTTTTTTCACAAGGAAGAAGATGGCAATACCCAATTTCATTCATTTTCAGTGTATAACAAATTATATCATTGTGGCTGTATGAACCCTAATTTTGCAAAAGCAATCGTGCAGACATGATTATGAGTCCTATGATCAAATTTTCTGATGGAAAACAATCAACATATGATGGCAAGCAATTGGCAAAAATATCATGCGAGGAAATATGCATGGATCATGGAGTTGGAGTTTTGAGGCTTACCTTGATGCAAGCTGAAATGGAACTCTGCACAAACTTTGTTCCAGTTGTGAATTAATGATCCCTACAGCTTCAATGGATGTTATGGAGTGTGTTGCAAGCTTTGGATCACTTTGAAACTCTTTGGATCAAGCTGGAGACCTCCAACTGCATAATTGAGGCATAATGGCTTGGTTGAAGGGTGATTTTGAGCCTGAGGTATTACAGTCAGTGTTTAAGTGTCTGGACACCTCAAATACATCATATGTGATGTGTTTGAGCAATTGGAATATATTGATTGCTTAAGGCTGCAACTCAAAACCCGATAGTGGTTACTCAAAAACCAAGAAACTTAAGGTTTAAGGAAGAATGAGAGAAAGCAGTGTTGTAACTAGCTTTGGTGTGAGTTGAATGATCCATTAGAACCTCTATTTATAGGTGATCAACTTTTGCCTTGGAGGAATAGTGAATGGGTGCTGGATCAGATCACATTCGCATGGATTGGCTTGGAGGATTTCTTCTCAAGCAAGGCAAACTAGCCACTCCCAAGAGCAGGGCTATGCCTTGACCAAAATCACATTCTTCAGATGTTTTTATTATTTTTTAATCATAGAACTTGACTGAGTAGAGTGGCTTTGTTGAAAATGCACTATTCCACATTAATGCCCTTTGAATTCAAGGCAAAATGTGCCAAAGTGGATGAATTTCAAGTTGGAAGATTCCTTGGCTTTTTTACTCAGCCCTATCAGTTGGATCAGTTGGTTCATGATCAGATTGAAGGCATGTGGCATAGTGATCATTTCTTTTGACTCAGAAATCATGGATGGCACAAAACTCCCAAACTGATTTTTCATGGCAGCCTTGACATGGTGTGTTGTGGCAGCAATAATTCTTGGCACAAGTGGATTGGTTTCATGCTATTGAGTTGCTTGGATTCTTGGCAACATTTGCAACAACATTGATGTTTATCTTTGGAACTGATTCAGCTTGTAACTGTGTGAAAAAACCTCACAAGTTTTGGTGTTTCCAACAAAATCTGTCTCGGACAGAATTTTTCCTAAGTGTTGGAAAAGTGGTACTTTCATGTTTTCAGCCATTTTGGCTCACTCATAGCTCAAAATCCACAATGAATTGGAGTTAGGTCTAGTTGAAGTTTTTGTAGAGGGCAATGAGATCTACAAATCAAGCCTTGGATGGGAGAAAATGGCTTTGTGGTTTAGGAGTTATGACCCTTCAAAGTGGGTACCCTAGCCACTTTATTTTTAACTTAGAAAATTTTCTAAGTTTTTATGGTTACCCCTTTTACAAGTTATCCAACTTTTCTTGATTTTTCTTGATGAATGATGATTCAAATCATACATTAACATCATTTTAGGGTTAAAAATCCATTTATGTGAAAAATCTCAAAAAGTCAAAGTTGACTTTTGTGCAGAGTTGACTTTTTATCAGATGAATTCCAAACTGTGCAATCCTTCAGGAAATCATGTCCTTGACCTAAATCAAACTTGATGTACATGTTCCATGGGTGTCATAGGGTATATTGGTGCATGTCATAGGGCTTGGGAGCATGTCCTGGTCAAAAGTCAAAGTTACAGTTGACTTTTTCCTTAAAACCCTAACTGTGGTGCAGATGAAATTGAGACTTGTTGCTCAAGCTTCTTGGATCAATCCATTGTTGCAAATGGATCAATGTAGTATATTAGAGACCCTCAAATCCTCCTTTGAGGTCTTGGTTCATGTTTTGTCCCAAAAGTCAACTTAGGGGTGAATTAGGTCAAGAAACCATAATTCCTAATTTTTGATGAATGCATCCCCTAAGGTCAAATTGATTTGATGATTGGGTTTATGATGTCCCTTGGAGCATCATAGGTTATGCCTTGAAGCATTGGCTCATGCCCATAGGAAAATTTCCATCTGGAGGCCCTGGTCGACCAAAACCCTAATTTGGTGACACTGGCGATCTTAAGGCTTGATCCACCTAGAAGGGAGCAGCTTTGTGCTTAATCCTTGGAGTGGGAGTCCTAT
Organism: Lathyrus tuberosus; assembly: GCA_022829125.1. Classification (NCBI taxonomy): domain Eukaryota; kingdom Viridiplantae; phylum Streptophyta; class Magnoliopsida; order Fabales; family Fabaceae; genus Lathyrus; species Lathyrus tuberosus. The sequence continues at coordinate 5,118,793 of JALAZF010000231.1, read as the reverse complement.
TGATCCTTTGTAGCTACTTGAGAGGTTAGAAAAGTTGAAGACCATGTAATTCCTTGATTGATCATTTGTCTAAAGCTCTGAGAGGGCTTGAAACCCTAAATTTGCTTGCAGTGGATGCTCACCCATCTTTGGGGAGACTAATGGTCCATCCTTATTGTGATGATAATTTTCCCAATGATGGGAAATCTTAGTGGTCAAAATTTGAGGTATGACACAAGCCTTGATCGTGAGTAACCTATCAACGGCCACTTGTGTAGAACCAGAGGAGGTTGTTGGAACACAGTTCCAAGCACTTTCGTTGAGCAACGAGAATCAAGCAGAGAAGGGAACCTCGATTTCCTCATATAAAGATGTTCTCGAAGTAATCAAAGGTAACAATGCTAAAGGGTGGGGACAACTTGTCACTCCCACTGATAACAAAACAAAGAAGGGTCTTGGTTTTTCTTCAACCTATACCCAGTCTGCTACTAGCGATGAAAGTCTTTATCCTATTCAAAACTTCTTCCACAGTGGAGGTTTCCTTCACCCAGTTCCTCAAGAAGTACATGTCATCAACGAGGGAGATTCCTCTGATACATATGAGGAATGGAAATCCTATCTCAACGAGGACGGTTATATGTCTCAGGAAGAGGTGCCTACGTCAATTTACTATCCCGCACAGAGTCCGAGATTTATACCGAGGTCAGACGTCCAAATGATATACGGAGATTGTGATCCGGAAGGATGTCGTACTCCACCAAACTCATTAGAGGAGGACAATCTAATGAAATACAACTTTGACCACGACTATTATGGCCCGATGGATGGCCTGCCTATCTGGCAGTCGTACCAAGGATACTCGGGGCAAGAGAATCAGCCGAACGATGATTATCAGCTGAGCATCATTGAAAAGAATACCTGCGTCCCCGCTATGTCATGGGATCAACACGCAGAGCATTCAAAAAGTATCCAGCACGATGATGAATTTGCCAAGTTTGCAGGATTATAATTTATCAACTATGTTTTCCCCGAGGTCAACGTCATCGAAAGGGATGACTACTCCAGTTCCACAGAAACATGGGACACCTTGGGACAACCGAGTGGCAAGTACAACTACTTGGTCAAGTACACTGCTCCTGCTAGCTCTCGTATAAGGCTCGAAGACATTCAGCCTACTGGATGGGGAGATTTACCTAAGAGCACAAACACTGTGCATGATATAGCTGAAGAGTTCTTCTACGACAACTATGCCTGGGAGATAGATTCCAATGATCCTGCTCCACCAGAAATTAGTGTTATTTCTGAAGACAAGTCAAGAAAGAAGATACCAGGCTTTGTGATTCACCGAGGGGTTCGCCGCCAATGGGTTGCTGTCATGGTTCCGAAGATCGTTCATAAGTCTAAGTAATTTCCGTCTTTAACCTTTCACCTTGCCCAGGTGAAACAGATGTTTTGATAGGGCTTACTTTCTGTAAATATCCCTCTTCGCTTTGCCCGAAGTGACAGAGTTTTGATTTATATGGTTGTAGTTTCAAGAATCGACAAGATCATAAATAAAATAACGCCGTTCTGTAATTTCTGCATTAATTGCTATTTTCTCTTTTTGCTTTTTTAGAAAATGGTAATCCTAAAAAACAAACAAATAATAAACAAGCAGTTTTCAAAAGAAAATACACTGCACACACTCTTGTATTCTCTCTATTTCTTCTAAAAACAAATCATCACGTCATTGCAGATTGCTTGTTTTAAACCCCATTGTAACATACGATCCAATGCCTCCTCCCAACTTTGAATTCCCGGTATTCGAGGCTGAAGAATATAATGACGAAGAAATTCCAGAAGAGATCTCCCGATTACTCAGACAAGAGAAAAGGTCCATTGAACTGCACAAGGAGCCGCTGGAAACGGTCAACTTGGGTTCAGAAGAAGAGAGAAAAGAAGTCAAGATTGCGGCACTGCTCAGTCCAACTGTCAAACAAGATTTGATAAAGCTTCTCAAAGGATTTCCCGTTGTGTTCGCTTGGTCCTATCACGATATGCCAGGGTTGGATACCAGCATCGTGGAACATCATCTACCATTACGATTAGAATGTACGCCAGTAAAATAGAGGTTGAGAAGAACTGACCCTGACATGGCCATCAAAATCAAAGAGGAAGTACAGAAACAGATTGACGCGGGTTTCCTCGCCACATCAGAGTATCCTCAATGGTTAGCTAACATAGTGCCAGCTCCGAAAAAGGACGGAAAGGTCAGAATGTGTGTGGATTACAGATATTTAAACAAGGCTAGTCCAAAGGATGACTTTCCTTTACCACACATTGACATGCTGGTTGACAGCACAATGAAATTCAAAATTTTCCCCTTCATGGATGGATTATCGGGCTATAATCAGATAAAAATGGCACCGAAAGACATGGAGAAAACTTCATTCATTACCCCGTGGGGTACATTTGTTACAAGGTAATGCCGTTCGGTTTAAAGAACGTCGGGGCAACCTATCAAAGGGACATGACTACCCTCTTTCATGATATGATACATTAATAAATCGAAGTATATGTCGATGATATGATTGCCAAATCTAAGACAGAAGAGGAACATGTGACCCACCTGTCAAAACTATTTGAGCGTCTGAGAAAGTACAAACTCTGCTTGAATCCCAACAAGTGCATATTCGGTGTCCGTTCAAGGAAACTGTTAGGGTTCATCGTCAGCCAGAAATGAATTGAGGTTGATCCTGACATGGTCAAGGCCATTCAAGAAATGCCTTCTCCAAGGACTGAAAAATAAGTCAGGGGATTCCTGGGACATTTGAATTACATTTCCAGATTTATATTCCTCATGACCGCGACATATGCGCCGATCTTCAAATTACTTAAAAAGAATCGGGACTGCATTTGGACAGAAGACTGCCAAACCTCCTTCGACAGCATTAAGGAATACCTGTTGAACCCACCGATTCTATCACCGCCAGTGGAAGGAAGACCACTGATCATCTATCTAACAGTCTTGAAGACTCAATGGGTTGTGTACTTGGCCAATAAGACGAAACAAAAAGAAAAGAGTCTGCCATCTACTATCTAAGCAAGAAATTTACCGACTGTGAGTCTCGGTACACTATGCTTGAGAAAACTTATTGCGCTCTGGCTTGGGCAGCCAAACGTCTTCGCCGTTATATGATTTGTCACACTACTTGGTTAATCTCCGAAATTGATCCAATCAAGTACGTCTTTGAAAAGCCTGCTCTCACGGGAAGGATTGCCAGGTGGCATATGTTGTTATCAGAATACAACATTGAGTACCACGCTCAAAAAGCTGACAAAGGAAGTATTTTAGCCGATCATTTGGCTCATCAACCGATTGACGATTAAGAATTAATCGGGTTTTACTTCCCAGAGGAAGATGTCATGTATTTAAAAATGAAAGATTGCGATGAACCGCTACCCAGTGAAGGGCCAAAACCAGGTTCCCAATGGGGACTTATCTTTGACGGAGCTGTCAATCATTACGGAAACGGAATTGGGGCAATCATCATAACACCTCAGGGTTCCCACATTCCTTTCACTACCAGACTGACATTCAAGTGTACGAACAACGAGGCCGAATACGAAGCTTGTATCATGGGTCTCGAAGAAGCAATTGTCTTGAGAATTAAGAACTTGGATGTATAAGGCGACTCAGCCCTGGTTATCAATCAGATCAAAGGAGATTCCTTACAAAGATTACGCGAGGAGGTTGTTACCTTTCTTCAACAGAATCGAGTTTCTTCATATCCCTCGTGAATAGAATCACATGGTTGATGCACTAGCCACTCTCTCTTCCATGATTAGTGTAGGTCAATGGAACGACATACCTAAGATCGACATAATGCGCCTAGAAAGGCCCGCTTACATCTTTCCAATTGAAGCAGTCATAGATGACAAACCCTGGTATCATGATATCAAGTGCTTCCTTCAAAAACAAGAGTACCCACCTGTGGCATCCAGAAAAGACAGAAAGACCCTCAGGAGACTGGCTGACAGCTTTTTCCTAAGTAGCGGTATGCTCTATAAAAGAAACTTTGACATGTTCTTGCTCCGATACGTAGACGGACCAGAAGCAAACATGTTGATGAAATAAATTCACGAAGGTTCCTTTGGTACTCATGCCAATGGACACACAATGGCGAGAAAAGTTCTAAGAGCAGGGTATTATTGGTTGACAATGGAATCTGATTGCTACAAGTACATGAGGAAGTGTCACAAGTGTCAGATATACTCCGACAAAATCCATGTACCACCAACGCATCTCAAAATTCTTTCTTCTCCCTGGCCTTTTTCCATATGTGGAATCGACATGATTGGAATGATTGAACCCAAGGCTTCGAACGGACATCGGTTCATCCTGGTAGCCATTGATTACTTCACCAAGTGGGTCGAAGCAACGTCATACGCCAATGTAACCCGACAAGTCGTGGTTCGATTCATAAAAAATAATATCATCTGCCGTTATGGTGTTCCGAGCCAGATCATTACTGATAATGGATCTAACTTGAACAATAGAATGATGAAAGAGTTATGCGTAAAGTTCAAGATCGAACACCATAACTCATCTCCCTACCGACCCAAGATGAGCGGAGCGGTAGAAGCGGCTAACAAGAACATCAAGAAGATTGTTCAGAAGATGGTTGTAACCTACAAAGACTGGCACGAGATGCTACACTTTGCTCTTCATGGTTATCACACATCTGTCCGCACTTCAACATGGGTAACCCCTTTCTCTCTAGTATATGGCATGGAGGCAGTGCTCCTCATCAAAGTAGAGATCCCGTCAATCAGGGTATTGATGGAACCTAAGTTAACAGAAGCTGAATGGTGTCAAAGCAGACACGATGAAATGAATCTGATAAAAAAAAGGGAATAACGACTCTATGTCACGGTCAACTGTATCACCAATGAATGAAGAAAGCGCTTGACAAAAAGGTTCGACCCCGTGTCTTCATAAAAGGAGACCTTGTGCTCAAGAAGATACAATCATTTCTCACTGATTCTCGGGGCAAATGGACTCCGAATTATGACGGTCCTTATGTGGTCAAGAAAGCCTTCTCAGGCGGTGCCTTGAGACTCGCAACCATGCATGGAGAAGAATTTTCCTACCCCACGGACGTTGATGTAGTCAAGAAATACTTTGCCTAAATGAAATAAAAAAAAATGTCTCGGTGGATTGAAAACCCGAAAGGGTGGTCCAGGCAAAAATTAGAGACACAAGCAAAAAAAATCATCCCGGTGGATTGGAAATCTCAAAGTACAATCCAGGCAAAAATTAGGGATTCATGGCATGTAACTACGTCCAACAAAGGGGCAAAATCCCCCAGTAGCAATCACGCCATCCATCAGAAAAATTCCAGTCAAGGTCATCTTCGACAAAGTTGGTAGAAGGATAACGGTTGTTATGTTTTAATGTAGCCCTTTTTCCCTTAAATTACCATTTTGTAAGCTTTGTAAATACTCTATGGGATCACGCATTTGGCTGATTTCTATCCTATCAATAAAATTTGAGCGCTTGTGCTTTGTTTGCAATTCTTCTTTGTTTTAGCTTTACAGAACGACATTTTAACATGATTAACGATTCTTGAAATGAAACAAAAATGAATTTACTTGTCAAATTTTTTTGCTTTTAAAATAAAGATGGTTTTCTTTTGACTGTTGAACATCGAAAGAACATCGATCGCTTTTCCCAAAGACGGTTAAGCTTCAAAGTGCAGAATCAAAGTACTCCTTCTAAACCAGTACACCTGAATGAAGGATCAATTGTGTCAGAGACCATGTTTCATCTGACACCCCCCGACATAGTTCTTACCTCCTAAGCCCGACCAACGTTCCTCCGTAGGGACTACCTCTCCTAAGCAAGGCAGAATTGCTGTCTTGAACCAATGGTGTTTCTTCGTCCCCCGCAGTGGCCGAGTATCCAGTCATGTTCATCTATTAGTTTGTATGTCGCGTCAGTTTTGTCAGCATATACATACATACATCATGCATTATTGATTTACATTCACATTCATATTGCATCACTATCGCTTTAGTCGGTCTTGTCTCCTAGTGATAAAAGTCCTCTCGTCAATCGAGTTGTCAGTTCTTTCCTCGTCGGGAAGCGAACCATCTAAGCAATCTCTCCTCATGTGTATTTCTGGATTAGAGCTGGTCCTTGGCCACTTTGATAACTTAAACCTCTAAAAAACAAGGAGACCTCCGACGAACATCACTCTTCGCCATTGAAGATGATATTTTCGCTTTCCCGGATTTAAGGAAAATCCCCAGAGAAAGCCTCTCAACCGCCGACTCGCAGTAATACAGCAGTTTCTCCCTGAAAATTGGCTATCAAAAAGGTCATCAGCACCTCCAAATTGGATTACATCGCATGGCATTCCTCTGAGAAGATCTCAAGGAAAAGTAAGATGTAATATCTCCAAAGCAGAAAGTAGTCTCTCAAGAGACTCGTTTTCGCCAGTAGAGTCAACAAATGGCGTCTCCAATAGAGAACTTTGAACACCTCTACAGCTCAGACAAATGGGTTCCCTCAGCAAGCCTGACACTCAAAACTTCTTTCTATCAAATGGCATCTCCCCAGGAAAATTCGGTAAGAAGTTTAATGAAAACTGCTACGCATAGCGTCCCTTGTCAAGAAAGTTTATTGACAAAAGAAACTGAGACCAGTTCCTTGGTAGGAAACCAGGATCGAGGGGAGGTTTATATAAGAAACTGAGACCAGTTCCTTGGCTGAAGACCAGGATTGAGGGGAAGTTTATATCAGAGACTGAGACCAGTTCCTTGGTAGGAAACCAGGGTCGAGGGGAAGTTTATTTCAGAAAACTAAGACCAGTTCTGTGGCCGAAGACCAGGATCGAGGGGAAGTTTTACCTTTTCTAAGCATCATGGCTTAGCAAAAGAAGATGGATGAGCAAGGTGCCATTCATAACCACCATCAAAATTTCGAGTATTCCGATATTTAATCCTCTGGCACCCTGAATGCCCGAATACCTTCGCCATTCACACCTTCGGGTCCAAGAAGATTAAATAGGGGCATCTGTCATACCCCAAATTTTGACCACCATTGTGCAAATCATCATCACAATATGGATAAAGCATCATGCCTCATCTAGTCTCCCCAAAGATGGGTGAGCATTCACTACAATCAAGATTAGGATTTCAAGCCCTCTCTGAGCTCTTAGATAAAGGATCAATCAATAAATGACATGATCTTCAACTTGTCTAACATCTCAAACACCTACAAAGGATCAAGAGTACTCCCACATCAAGAATCAAGCACAATGTTGCAAGATTCCAAGTGGATCAAGCCTCAAGATCACCAGTGTCACCAAATTAGGGTTTCGGTCGACTGAGGCCTCCAGATGGAATTTTTTCTCTGGGCATGAGCCAATGCTTCAAAGCATAACCCAAGATACTCCAAGGGACCTCATGGACCTAATCATCAGGTCAATTTAGCCTTAGGGGATGTATACATCAAAAATCAGGAATTAGGGTTTCTTTACCTAATTCACCCCTAAGTTGACTTTTGGGACAAAACATGAGCCAAAACCTCAAGAAATTATTTTAGGATCCCCAATACACTACATTGATCCATTTCCAACAATGGATTGATCCAACAAGCTTGATGCACAAGTTTCAATTTCATCTGGACCACAATTAGGGTTTTGAGGAAAAAGGCAACTGTGTCTTTCACTTTTGACCAAGACATGCTCCCAAACCTTGGGACATGATTCAATACACCCTATAACACCTATGAAATCAATCCATCAAGTTTGATTTAGGTCAAGGACTTGATTTCATAGAGGATCGCACAATTTGGAATTCATCTGATAAAAAGTCAACTGTTCACAAAAAATCAAAGTTTGACTTTTTGAGATTTTTCACAATTATGGTTCTTTGACCATAAAATGATGTTAATGTGTGATTGGAATCATCATTCATCTAGAAAAACCAAAGAAAATGGGATAACTTGTAAAAGGGGTAACCATAAAAAACTTAGAAATTTTCTTTGTTATGGAACAAATTGGCTTGGGTACCAACTTCTAAGGATCATAACTTGAGATCCAAGCAACCATTTTGGCTGATCCAAAGATGGATTTGTAGCTCTCATGGCATACTTTAAAAGTGTCAACTACCACTCATTCCATTTCTCAATTGATTTTAAGTTATGGAATGATCAAAATCACAAAAAGTGAAAATGTCACTTTTTTCCAACACTTAGTGAAATTTTCACTAAGCCAGAATTTGTCTTACTTTTTTTAAAATGTAGGGGAATTTTTCACTTGGATCCAAAAAGTATCAAAACAAACTATGATCACACATATGTTGTATCATATGAGAGCTTTCCAAAATGGCCAAGAACTCCATCAAATTCCACTTGAGCCATGAGATATGATAATGGCAAGATGCCTTGCTGCAAACTATCATGGCTAGGCAGATTTGTGCATTTTGCTCGATTTGGGCAATTTGTGCAAATGACAAATAACTTTATCCATCTGAACACCTCAGGGGGAGACTAAGGAGGGACAAGCCTTGATCCATAAGCCTCCCAAGTCTTGGGAACCAAAAGTAGCATGCCAAACCTAGAAATGCCTAAAAGAGGGACAAGACTCCAATTTTGTTTTGGAGCATTCAATGAATGCACCAAGGTGGCATGGACTGAACCATTTCCAACTGAATGAGTCAAGGATAAGATCTGAACTAGGGAACCACAACTCTGTGCTCTAACCTCTAGTCAATGGCAAGAGGAGACTTGGATTCCCATTGATCAACATTTGCCAAACTTATGCAGCAGTTGCCATTCACTATTGCTTGCAAAACAAACTTACTCTACTATAAATACAGCTCAATTGTGATCAGTTTGAGTACACCAAAGCCATCAAACAGATGCTTTCCTCAAAATCTCTTCTTTCACTCCAAATTTGCCTTCCAAAGCAAGTCACTATCGGGTTTTGAGTTTGAGAGCAATTCCAACCAAACCAATCACACACACACCTCACATACATCATATAGAAGTGATCCAAACACTCACATAACATCTGTAATACTGAAATCACAAAATCACTTGCCAACTGCTCAAGTTCTTGATAAGGGTGTAGTTGAGGTACCATCTCAGGTTTCAGCTTGTTTCAAACCACTCCAAGCATTCATACACATCACTTGGCACCTAAGGAAGCTGTGCAAATCATTGGAACCAGCTTGCAACACCTCTAACCCAAAACATGATCACCAGCTGCAGGAGTTGAGCTTGAGCTCTTCTAACTCTATGATCCATGCATATTTTACTGCACAATAATTTTTCCATATGTTCATAATCATGCATAGAGTGTTTACCCTCAATCAATTGCTTTGTTTGAATCGTGTATGGAATTTCTGAGCCTTGATGCAAATTTAAGGGTTCTTGAGGTTTCTCTTTGATTTCTTACACCATGCTTAAAATAAATGAAATTAAAGACCATAGACATGATCATGAGGTAAAAACGAGTAGATTGATACGTGGTTTGTGTGATTTCATCAAGTATTCAGTGAGATTAGAGAGAAAACGCAAATCTGCAGAAAACAGAGGATGACGCGTGTTCTTGCCATGTTCTTGGCGCCATTTTTTTGAATATTTGAATATTTGAATTTTGTGATTTTATTTAATTGATTAAAAAATTAATTTCTCTCCGAGTTTTAATGATTTTGAGTTGATTCTTTTTTCAATAATTCACAAAAATGTTAAAATATTTTATTTTACCAAAAATTTACTAAAATATTAATTATTTCATATATTTGATGTTTTTTGCAAAGAATTAATGTTTTATTTGTTTTTTCAAATTTAAAATATTTTTTCTTTATTGATTTTCCAAATTTAATTGGTTTCCAATCATTTTTTGGACTAAAACATGATTTTTGAATATTAATCCAAGATCACAATTTATTTTTCACACATGTTTAACAATTTTGAACATTTTAATTGAATTTTTATTCAATTAAAATATATCTTGAAAACAAATTAGGGTTTTGATTAATTCAACCCTCATAAAACTTTTTCAAACACTTTGGGCCTCTAATAGAGTGTAAGACCCAACCCCTTTTGAAAACCAAACAATTTTTGGGCCTCAGTCATTGTATAAGTCCCACTGTGTTTTCAAAAATCTCGGCGCGATCGCCATTTCAAAACGAAATTCATCTGGGCCTACCCTTGTGTTGTAAGTCCTATTTCTTTTCTTTTTAAATAAACTTTGGGCCTCTATTAGAGTGTAAGACCCATCCCCTTTGTACAGAAAACCTTTTTGGGGCCCAGTCACTTGTATAAGTCCCTTTATACAAAGTCAAAACAACGTCGCGATTGTCGCCTTTTCAAAACACTTTCTCCTTTGATTTTGAATATACAGTTGTTATAAAAACTTTTTCCTTGTTGAACAACTAACAAAACAGCATGGAAGCTCTACAACGGGTAAGTGTTTATCCGCTTTCATTTACTGCTTTCATATATATAACTGTATTGTGGGGCTGCTCACTGTAAGTCTTCTTTCATCACCTTTTACATACTCGTCATATATCAACTGTATATATACTAGTATAGTTATTTAGAGTCTTTTCCCCGACAATTAGGTCTAGACCTAAGTAAAGCCCGTTTGGTCACTCTTAAATATAAACAAAACTAGATCCCCATAGGATTACCAGATACAGTCTTCCCTCCTCTTGGGGTTAAACAATATGGAAACATGAAAGGCAGCATTCTCGGTGAACCCTTTCTCAGACTGTCACTCCTAGAAATTGTCAAAGAAACTCTACTCCCCAGAGTTGATCTATTCTCCGTGAATAGCATCTCTTGAGTTTCTTCCAAATCCTTGAGCTTTCTTGGCTTGATCTATTCTCTGTGAATAGCTTGTCTTGAATTTCTATTGGTTTGGGGACCCACAGGCTTCTTAAAAGCATCCCCGCCTCCTCTTGGACATTGTACAAGGACCCTTTGGCTTCTTAGAAGTTCCCATGCCTTCTCTTGGGCCTCATACAAGGACCCGCGACCTCCTATAGGTATAGGGCCAGAACTTAGTCATCCTTTGTTAGAGTCTTCTTTCTAAAAAGGAGTCTCAACTTTCAGACCAATTTAGGGTTGATACTCATCCCTTAAATGAGTCGGTCTTCTCTTGGGCATTATACAAAAGATAAAACTCTACCAATAGACTTGGACAGTCTAAACAACCTTGAGTCTCAAAAGACATTCTCAAGTTCCCTTCGAAACATAGGAGAAACCCCGGATTCTGGATTAATCTCCAGCAAGAGTTAAAACTTGTGGGTTCGATAACCCCATCTTTCTCCCGAATTTCCCCAAGCCAGGGTCAAGATAACACTATCTCAAATCAAAACCTCAAGGTCTCTGATCTATCAACTCTTCAGTAATCCCCTACAAGAGTTGATTCCCCATTTTGGATATGCCCCGGGATCTCAAGAACCCCCGGCATTAGTTAGCGTCCTCTTAGGCTTTGTATAATGATCCTTTCCTCAGGAAAGTCAGCCTCTTCTTGGGCTTTGTACAAAGATTCTCCCCAGTGGAGCTAACCTTTTCAGACTCTCTAGTTAAGTCAATCAATTACTTTTCAGACTCTCTTGTTGAGTTAATAACCTTGTCAGACTCTCTAGTTGAGTCAATCACTTTTCAGACTCTCTTGTTGAGTTAATAACCTTGTCAGACTCTCTAGTTGAGTCAATCACTTTTCAGGCTCTCTTGTTGAGTCAATACTCTTTAGCCTCAATCTCGGGCTTTGTACGAGACAAATAAAAGAATCTCTCATTGAGTCACCCCTTTTTTTAGCCTCAATATCGGGCTTTGTACGAGACATATAAAAACCCCTCTCTTGTTGAGGTAATCTTTTCCAGCTTTCCTTTAGGATTGGTTTAAAGATTTTTCCCCTAGCAGGAGTCAGCCTACTATTTGGTTTTCTCCAGCTTGTTCAGCCACAACCCTGGGCTTTGTACAGGACAGATAAAAACACTCTCTTGTTGTGTCAAACCATTTTAGCCTCCATCTTGGGCGTTGTACAGGATACATATGTAAACACTCTCTTGTTGAGTAAGTTAGCCTCCTCTTAGACTTTGTATAAGGACTTCCCCAATGGAGTCAATCAAACTTTTAGCATCAGCCTTGTGCATTGATCAAGGCACACAAATACTCCCTCTTTAGAGATGACAAATTCTCTCTAAGTCAACCCTTTAGCTTCAGTCTTGGGCTTTGAACAAGACACATATAAACCTTTTAGCTTCAATCTTGGGCTTTGAACAAGACACCAAAACATCTTTTTCCTCCCATAGAATAGGAAGAACTACGATCACTCTGATTTCCCTGTTTCGTTAGACGGGAATACGTAGGCATAAGATTGTAAAAATCTTAGCGAGCACACTAATAAAAAAGCATCAGATCCTATACCTTCCCAAAAGCCTCACAAATAGTCACGGTACTGTGTTCTTAAGCGAAATAACCTAAGAGAGACCACAATTTCGATAGCACCTGTAAACTAATAGTCAGCTGTTTAAACTTAGTATGCAAGCAGGGTTAATTGGAGACATCTATTTCCCTTCCTTAATCAGCTTCAATAGGATAAAAAATGAATCGAACTGTAGTACCCCAAAGCGATTGTGATTCGAAACCACCAAAAAATTTGCGCTACAGTGGGGTGCAAGTTTTCACCAAAACCTGTCATGAAAACAATTGCAGCAAGGAAACTTGGGAGTGTCATACCCCAAATTTTGACCACTAATATTTCCCATCATTGTGCAAACCATCATCACAATATGGATGAACTTTCATACTCATTAGTCTCCCCAAAGATGGGTTCACTACAATCGAGAATTAAGGTTTCAAACCCTCTCAGAGCACTAAGACAAAGGATCAATCAAGAAAGGACATGATCTTCAACTTGTCTAAACCTCTCAAACACCCACAATGGATTAAGAGGACCCCCACATCAAGGATCAAGCACAAGGCTGCAACATTCTAAGTGGATTAAGCCTCAAGATCGCCTGTGTCACCAAATTAGGGTTTTGGTTGACTAGGGCCTCCAGATGAAAATTTTCATCTGGGCATGAGCCAATGCTTCAAAACATAACCTAAGATACTCCATGGGACATCATGGACCCAAGTATCAAGTCAATTTAACCTCAGGGGATGCATTCATCAAAAATCAGGAATTAGGGTTTCTTGACCTAATTCACCCCTAAGTTGACTTTTGGGACAAAACATGAGCCAAGACCTCAAGACATGATTTAAGGGTCTCCAATACACTACATTGATCCATTTGCAATAATGGATTGATCCAAGAAGCTTGATTCACAAGTTTCAATTTCATCTGGACCACAATTAGGGTTTTGAGGAAAAAGTCAACTGTGCCTTTGACTTTTGACCAGGATGTGCTCCCAAACCTTGGGACATAAGTCAACACACCCTTTAACACCTATGGAATCCATCCATCAAGTTTAATTTAGGTCAAGGACTTGATTTCATAGAGGACGTACAGTTAGGAATTCATTTGATAAAAAGTCAACTATACAAAAAAGTCAAAGTTTGACTTTTTGATTTTTTGGTCAATTATGGTTCCTTAACCCTAAAATGATGTTAATGTGTGATTGGAATCATCATTCATCAATAAAAATCAAAGAAAGTGGGATAACTTGTAAAAGGGGTAACCATAAAAACTTAAAAATTTTCTAAGTTATGGAACAAAGTGGCTAGGGTACCAACTTCCAAGAATCATAACTTGTGATCCAAGAAACCATTTTGGCTGATCCAAAGATGGATTTGTAGCTCTCATGGCATACTTCAAAAATGTAAACTACACCTCATTCCAAATTGCTCATGGATTTTAAGTTATGGAATGATCAAAATGGCTGAAAACATAGAAGTGACATTTTTCCAACACTTAGTGAAATTTTCACTAAGTCAGAATCTGTTTCACTTTTTTCAAAATGTAGGGGAATTTTTCACTTGGATCCAAAAAGTTTCAAGATAAACTATGATCACACATGTGTTGTATTATATGAGGGCTTTCCAAAATGTCCAAGAACCCCATGGAATTCCATTTGAGCTAAGAGTTATGACAGTGGCAATATGGCTTGCTGCAACTGTCATAACAAGGCAGATTTGTGCATTTTGCTCGATTTGGGCAATTTGTATAAATGACAAACAAGTTTATCCATCTGAACACCTCAGGGGGAGACCAAGGAGGAACAAACAGTGATCCATAAGCCTCCCAAGTCTTTGGAACTAAAAGTAGCATGCCAAACCTAAAAAACCCTAAAAGGGGGACAAGACTCCAATTTTGTTTTAGAGCATTCAATGGATGCACCAAGGTGGCATGAACTGAACCTATTCCAACTGAGTGAGTCAAGGATGATCTCTGAACTAGGGAACCAAAGGCCTGTGCTCTAACCTCTAGTCAATGGCTAGAGGAGACTTAAGATTCCAAACTACAACCATTGGCCACATACCTGTACCAATTGCCATTCCCTATTCCTTGCAAAACAAACTTGCTCTACTATAAATAGAGCTCATTTATGCTCATTTTAAGTACATCAAAGGGCTACAACACTTGCCTTTCTCAAAATCATCTCCTCACTCTCAAAAATGCCTTTCTTAGCAAGTCACTATCGAGTTTTTCAGTAGAGAGCAATTCCACTCAAACCAATTGCTCTAACACCTCATAAACATCATATGTGAGCTGATCAAACACTAAACACACAACTGTAACACTGATTTCTCAGAATCACCAGCCAGTTGCTCAAGTTTTCAACCAAGTTGCAGTTGAGATGTCATGAAGTGATCCAGCCATTTCCAATCAAGTCCAAGCATTCAAACACACTCCATATGGTGTAGGGAAGCTGTTCAGATCATCACAACTCATCTGTAACACCTCCAATAGAAAAATCACATTGCTCTTGCTGTCACGACCTTCAAGTAAGCCTAAACTTGGTCATCTTTTAATCTATGCATATTTCCTCGCACAATAGTTTTGCCAAATGTTCATAATCATGCATATAATGTTTCCCCTCAATTAATTGCTTTGTCTGAATCGTGTATCAAAATTCTCAGCCTTCATGCAAATTTTAGGATTCTTGAGGTTTTATCTTGATTTCTTATTCCATGCTTAAAATAAATGGAATTAAAGACCATAGACATGATCGTGAGGTGAAAACGAGCAGATTGATATGTGGATTGTATGATTTCATCAAGTATTTAGTGAGATTGATGAGAAAATGCAAATCTGAGAAAACAGAGGGCGCGGGCAAGAACTTGGTGTTCTTGGAGCCATAATTCAAATATTTGAATTTTTGTGATTTTGTTTAATTGATTCAAAAATTAATTTCCCTATGCATTTTAATGATTTTGAGTTGATTTTTTTTAATAATTCACAAAAATGTTAAAATATTTTATTTTACCAAAAATCCCCAAAAATATTATTTATTTCATATACTTGATATTTTTGTAAAGAATTAATCTTTTATTTGTTTTTCAACATTTAAAATATTTTTTCCTTCTTGATTTTCCAAACTTAATTGGTTTCCAATCATTTTGTGGATAAAGACATGATTTTTGAAACATTGATCCAAGATCACCACTCATTTTTCACATGTTTTCAATACTTTTTATTATTTTTTTAACAAAATTAATTCCTTTTTAAACAAAATTAGGGTTTTGATTAATTCAACCATCACAAATCTTTTTCAAACACTCATGGGCCTCTATTAGAGCGTAAGACCCATCCCCTTTGTAAACACACCACTTTTTGGGCCTTCATCATTGTATAAGTCCCATTGTATTTTCAAAATAAACGGCGCGATCGTCTCCTTTTTAACAAAACCAACTGGGCCTCTCCTTGAGCTATAAGTCCCATTCCTTTTCAAAAACCTAATAGAGTGTAAGACCCAACCCTTTTTGAAAGTCAAACTCTTTTTGGCCTCAGACAATTGTATAAGTCCCCCGGCGATTTTCAAAAATGATAGTGCGATCACTATCCACTTGGGCCTCTCCTTGAGTTGTAAGCCTCACCTCTTGTAAAAAAAAAACTTTGGGTCTCTAATAGAGTGTAAGACCCAACCCCCTTTGTACAGAAAACCTTTTGGGCCTCACTTATTGTATAAGTCCCCCTGTACAGTTCTCAAAACAACGACGCGATCGTCGCCTTTTTCAAAATCATCTGGGCCTCTCCTTGAGCTGTAAGCCCCAACAATCTTTTCAAAGCACTTTCTCCTTTGATTTTGAATTAAAATGTACAGTTATTATCAAAACTTTCTTTGTTTAACAACAAACAAAACATCATGGAAGCTCTACAACGGGCAAGTGTTTATCCGCTTTCATTTACTGCTTTCATATATATAACTGTATTGTGGGGCTGATTCACTTTAAGTCTTCTTTCACATCCTTTTACATACTTGTCATATATCAACTGTATATATAGTAGTATAGTTATTTAGAGTTTTCCCCGGCAATTAGGTCTAGAACTAAGCAAAGCCTGTTGGTCACTCTTAAATACAAACAAAACTAGATCCCCATAGGATTACCAGATATAGTCTTCCCCCCTCTTGGGGTTAAACAATATGGAACAAAGAGAAAGGCATTATTCTCGGTGAACCTTTTCTCAGACTGTCACCCCTAGAAATCATCAAAGAAATTCTACTCCCCGGAGTTGATCTATTCTCCGTGAATAACATGTCTTGAGTTTCTTCCAAACCCTCGAACTTTCCTGGAAAGATCTCTTCTATGTGAATTGCATTTCTTGAACTTCTCTTGGTTTGGGGACTCACAGGCTTCCTAAAAGCATCCTCGCCTCCTCTTGGGCGTTGTATAAGGACCCTTCGGCTTCTTAGAAGTTCTCACGCCTTCTCTTGGGCTTAATACAAGGACCCTGAAGACCTCTTACAGGTATAGGAACAAAACTTAGTCATCCTTCATCAGAGCTATCTTTCTAAAATGATTCAACACTCTCAGACCAATTTTAGGGTTGATACTCATCCCTTAAACGAGTCGACCTCCTCTTGGGCATCATACAAAAGATAAAACTCTACCAATAGACTTGGACAGTCTAAACACCCTTGAGTCTCAAAGACATTCTCAAGTTCCCTCCAAAACGTAGGAGAAACCCCGGATTCTAGATTAATTTCCAGTAAGAGTTAAAACTTGTGGGTTCTATAACCCCGTCTTTCTCCCAAAAATCCCCAACCAGGGTAAGTTTATCACTAGCATAACACTATCTCAAATCAGAGCCTCGAGGTTTCTGATCTATCAACTCTTTGGCATTTCTCTGCGAGAGTTAATTCCCCATTTGGACCTGCCTCGGGATCTCAAGAATCCCCTACAGAAGTTAGCCTTCTCTTAGGCTTCGTATAAGGACCCTTTTCTTAGCATAGCCAGCCTTCTCTTTGGCTTTGTACAATGATTCTCCCCAGCGAAGCTAACCTTTTCAGACTCTCTTGTTGAGTCGATCAATTACTTTTCAGACTCTCTTGTTAAGTCAATCCATCACCTTTTCAGACTCTCTTGTTGAGTCAGACTCTCTTATTGAGTCAATCACCGTCTCAGACTTTCTTGTTGAGTCAATCACCTTTTGAGCACTCTCTTGTTGAGTCAAACCCGTTTATCCTCCGTCTTGGGCCTTGTACAAGACACTTAAAATATCCTCAGTCGAGTCGATTAAAAATCCCTTTTAGCCTCAATCTTGGGCTTTGTACAAGACAGAAAGAACATTTTTCCCATAAAATTCAAACTTTCAGCCTCCTCTTAGGCTTTGTATAAGGAGTTCCCAGTGGAGTCAATCAACCTTTTAGCATCAACCTTGTGCTTCGATCAAGGCACATAAAAATCAACAATTCCCCTTTAGAGATAACAAATTCTCTCCTAGTCAAACCTTTTAGCCTCCGTCTTGGGCTTTGAACGAGACACCAAAACATCATTTTCCTCCCTTAGAATAGGAGGAACTACGATTGCTCTGATTTCCCTGTTTCATTTAAACGGGAATACGTAGGCATAAGATTAAGAAATCTTAGCGAGCACACTAATAAAAAACTCTAGGTCCAATACCTTCATACATCAACCAAAAGAAAAAATCAGGTCCATCATTTATCCAAAAGCCTCTTGAACAGTCAAATACACTCTATTCTTAACAAAATAACCTAAGAGAGACCCACTATCTTAATAGCATATGTAAACCAACAATCATCTCTTTAAACTCAGTATGCAAGCAGGGTTAATTGGAGACATCTATTTCCCTTCCTTAATCAGCTTCACAGGATAAAAAATGAATCGAACTGTAGTACTAAAGCGACAGTGATTCAAAACCACAAAAACTATGCTACAGAAAAAATGGTGACCACAGTGGGAGAGACAAGCTCTTCTCCCATCTCTTGGGTAGAAACCTTAAGTTTAGAAAATGCCACAGAAATGGCGACCCTGCTGGGGAGCCATTGTCTGTTAGGACTAGGATTATGATAGCTCTTAAGAGGTCTAGGATGTTAGTTTTAGGATAAATATATATACTGCTTTTCCTAATTGATATCCGTGTTTACTTTTCTGCTAATGGGAATGCGTGTGATGCCGCATTTGGAAAGATTGAGTATACACCTAAGATAAGCGATGGCACTAGACAAGTAATCTTACAGGGAGTGACTCCCAAATAAGAGACCTCGGTTGATCATCGAATCAGTGGATATGCCTTTTGTGGATTCAATGCCTATACGACTTTGGTTGTTGAAAGCTGATTGTTTGATTGGGTTATTTGAGAAGTTGTGGATTTTAGTAGACTGAAACCATTTTGTTGTGCGGAAGCTATCGGAAATAGTTGTCATGCGATACTACCCTCATTTGAGACTATTCTAAGATACTATAGCTCGCTGGCGATCCGCTTGCTGCCGTTATCCCAAGAGGGGTCAGTGATTTTGAGGACAAGTACAAAAAATACCAGTATAGACCTTTGGAGATGGGTAGAGCCTTGACTTCATGACACCGAACCTTTGACCCCATGTTTTTTCTATGTTTTTGTGTACTGCATTCATACATTCATCTTAAAAACATTAAAACAAAGAAAAATTTCTCTTCCAGCCTCTCCTTTTCAAATTAAACTAAAGCAGTGATTGCAAATATCAGAGAGAAAGATTGCGTTATGGATTTCGGTAGAAGGAAGACTCACAAGTACACCTTCAAGGTTCCAAAACTAGAGGATTTAAGGGGTTTGGCAAGGATGATCACCAACCCTGAGGCTTTCAGAGCTAAGTATGGAGGACTGCTGTCTCTGTTAAGGGTCCATGTAATTGAAGGAGTCCTATTTACACTCATTCAGTTCTATGATCCGGTCTATCACTATTTCATATTCCCGGATTATCAGCTAGCACCAACACTAGAGGATTACTCTCACCTGACTGAGTTACCCATCACTGATCACGCTCCTTTTTCTAGACTGGAAGAAATTCTAAAGGATCAAACCATTGCAAGAGAAATCTATTTGGACGAGTCGGAAGTCAGGACTCACATGACCACTAAGGGTGGAATCCAAGGTTTGCCAGCCCAGTTTTTGATAAAGAAAGCCCTGTACTTGGCTAGTATAGGAAATGTGACTACTTTCGAGAGTATCTTTGTTTTACTCACCTACGGGTTATTTTTGTTTCCCAACATTGATAACTTCGTTGATATCAATGCCATTAAGATATTCATGATTGGAAACCCCATATGCCTATCATTCTGTACACTTAAGGAATTTGTACAGCGGAGGAATGATCACATGCTGTGTACCCCTGCTATACAAATGGTTCACTTCCCATTTGCCAAAGTCTGCTGCATTTTGGGATCAAAAGAGTACTTTACGTTTGTCGCAGAGAATCATGTCTCTTACCAACTCTGACATCTATTGGTACATTCGAATCTATGACGAGATCAGGATCATTGACCATTGCGGAAATTTCCCTAATGTACCCCTTATAGGAACTAAGGGAGGAATCAATTACCACTCAGTCTTAGTTCGTCGTCAATTCGGATACCCGATGAGGCATGTCCCGCGTGATGCTTATCTGGAAGGTCTTTTCTTCAAGGAAGGAGAAAATGATAGGGCACTAAAGACAGAAATAGTGCATGCATGGAAACATGTTCATAGGAAAGGAAGAAAGTCTCTAGGAAAACCAGACTGTGTCTCGGTGGAACCTTATCTCCACTGGGTACAAAATAGAGCTCTCAAGCTGAGGATACCTTACCCTCATCACGAAGTTATTCCGTTAAAGGAACCTATCCTTTATTTTATGTCTGATACGGAAATACTTCAGGTTACTCTTAACAAGGTTCAACAAGAGAGGAAGTCTTGGAAGAACAAATACCACATTCTCAATGTGGAGTATAAGAAAATATAGCAACTATTGAAAGATAAAGATGCTCTGATTGAGATTTTAGAGCAGCATGCTGTAGAGAATCAAGAAGACCAAAGGAACTTGCTCGCTCCTTTCACTTGGCAAAGGAATGACAACCTGACAACGACTCAAGAGCCCCGATAAAAGAAAAGGAAGATACCAGAACCAGCACCTGACCTCCCCTCAGAGAGGACTCGGGACCCATAAGTTTAGATTTCCTTTTACAGCACTTTGTAATTACTGTATTTCCATTTCCACAATCTTTGAATTCAATAAAACGGGGTTTCCCCACTGTTTGATATTTGCAATCCAATTGACGAAGTTTCTTTTGAATACCAAAAAATAAATAAAAATAATCATTGCATTCATCATTCTCGCATAAACGCATTCCTCATCTCTACGAATCTCACGTTTTGTGTCTCGATTCTAGAGTCAAACTGTCTCATTCGTACAATACTCAGGCTAGTCAACCAAAAAAGATGGATAATCTCGAGGAAGAGAATAGAGAGTTGAGAGAAGAAATCGACACTCTGAGAGAGGATTTGAGGAAGCTTCACAGTGACATGCAAGCTCTGGCAGCAGCTCAGATACAACGGACTGTGATCTCAGAGATCACATCAACGTCTATAGTGGAAAGGATTGATCCTCGGTACAACATGCCTAAAGATCGTCCCTGGGGCATGCCACTCAACTATATCCCGGAAGGATATATTCCGCCGATCACTGAAGATCCAGAAACTGCAGCAAGAGCCACTGGGCCTGAAGGTTACAAACTTCAAGAAAGCGAAGATGCCAGGGGCATGACAACAACTCCTGAAGGTTACAAACTTCGGGAGGCACCAAGAGTCACAGCCGTAATGACTACACCACCACCCGTGGTACACACTATCCCGGAAGGACAAATTCCCCAGATACCTTCTGGTGGAAGCGAAAGTATGGACAACAGAATGAAGGAGTTCCAGGAACAGTTCCTGGAAATGCAGAAAGAACTGCAAGTCATTCGCGGTCAGTATCTATTTGGAAAGGACGCCGTAGACCTTTGTTTGGTCCCCAATGTGAAAGTTTCGCCCAAATTCAAGGTGCTCGAATTTGAGAAATACAAGGGTAACTCTTGCCCTCAAAGTCACTTGGTGATGTACGCTCGGAGGATATCAACACAGGCAGAGAACCACCAGCTACTAATCCATTATTTCCAAGATAGTTTAACCGGTGCCGCA
The DNA here is from genome assembly GCA_022829125.1 of Lathyrus tuberosus. Taxonomy (NCBI): domain Eukaryota; kingdom Viridiplantae; phylum Streptophyta; class Magnoliopsida; order Fabales; family Fabaceae; genus Lathyrus; species Lathyrus tuberosus. Next base: position 5,097,209 of record JALAZF010000231.1, on the reverse strand, counting down.
CTCAAATGGTACATGGGTTTAAACCACACTAAGATCGCTACTTTCAGGGATCTTGGCACTGCCTTCGTTCAACAGTACAAGTATAACCTGGACATGGCACCGGATAGAGATCAACTCAGAGCCTTGTCGCAGAAGGACAAGGAAACCTTTAAGGAATATGCTCAGATATAGCGTGAAATTGCCGCCCATATTTGTCCACCTCTCTAGGAAAAAGAGATGACAAAGATTTTCTTTAAAACCTTGAGCGCGTTTTATTACGACAGAATGGTTGCCAATGCACCCAGCGACTTTACTGTGATGGTCGACATGGGAGTTCGTCTTGAGGAAGCAGTCTGAGAAGGATGTTTAGTTAAAGACACTGGATCATCAAGCAGTGCCAAAAGATACGGTAGTGTTCTCCCTAAGAAAAAAGAGCAAGATATTGGCAATATCTCTCTCGGAAAGCAAAGGCGACGATACCAATCAGTAGCAGCTATAACTCCTGCTATTAACCCTGCGCCTGTTCCTACGTATCAACCTCAGGTTGCTCAAAGCCAACCGAATCAACAACAATATCAGTAAAGGACACAACAACCTCTTCAGCAGGCTCGTCCTCCATACAACAACAACCGTACAACGCGACCACCAGGGTTTGACCCTATACCCGTGTTGTACGCAGAACTGTTTCCACTATTACTGGTCAAGGGGCACGTCTAAACCAGGGCTCCTCTTACAATACCAAAAAATCCGCATTTTTGGTCCAAAACGGATCAGACTTGTCCTTACCATCAAGGAGGACCAGGGCATAACATAGAAAACTGTCTCAGTTTCAAATCCGATGTGAAAAAACTTGTCAGGAGCGGGGTCTTATCCTTCAAGGATACAAATCCAAATGTTCAGACGAACTCGTTGCCTCAGCACGAGAAGGTTGCAGTTAATTTGATAGAAGGAGAGTCTAATAACAGCTATCAAATTCATGATGTACTCTTATTAAGGGCCAACCTGGTCAAGATGCATCGCAGACAGAGCGGGTACGGTTATATACCAGCTCATAACTATCATCAGTGTGATATCTGCTCTAAAGACAATCAAGGATGTTCTGTGGTGCAATCAGCTCTGCAGGAACAGTTGGATCTCGGGTGGATCCAGGAGCACCGAATTCATGGAGTCAACATGACTTATACGAATTCCAACATTATTCATAATCACGACATCCGTGCGATGAATATCAACTTGGTGACAATGCACTCAAGGTAAAGCCAGTATCATAATCTGCTGCGGCACGATTACAATTCTTGTCTGACTTGCTCGGTAAACAATCAGGGATGCTCTTTCATACAAGAGGCCCTCTAGCGTCAGATGAATCTTGGATGGATCCAGGACTATCATGATAAAAATCCTTATCAGATCAATATGATTCAAATTTTTGATATTCGTTTGATGAATACCAGCTTGGTGGAGTTACACGCCAAGCAAGTCCAGCTCGGTTTTCTCACTTCACATGATTATCTGAGCTGTAAAATATGTTGTGAGAGTAACCAAGGGTGCACTCTCGTTCAAAGAACATTGCAACATTTGTTAAACCATTGGTGGCTTCCGATCTATCTAGACGAAGACACGCAACAACTCAGTGTGACGAACGGGAACCCTACTAGGCATCAAAGTCAGGATGTCCGATCTATTGAAATAGACCTAGTAAGGTTACACTGCATTTAAAGCAGACGTGGCCAAGTGCCACCACACAACTACGAGCGCAATAGAGTTTGCTTGGAGAATAACCAAGGATGCTACCTCGTGCGAGCAGCCCTTCAAAGTCAGTTAGACAGCAAAGAGATTCAACTGTGTCTGAGTTCTAGATCAATCAACTGGACGCCAGACTATTTCATTGATCAAATTAAATATGTTGTCGTAATCTCTGATCCCGAAAGGACCAAAGATGTCTGTGCCATAATCCCTCTGCTTGACGAATCAAGAATTCCTTTGGACAGTAGGAAAGTTCCCAACCAGGAACTGATTGAAGTTACTTACAATGGTCAGAAAAATCAAAAGGCTCCTGTAGTTATCTATCTGCCGGGACCAGTACCGTACAAATCCGATAAGGCTATCCCTTACAAATACGGTGCTATAACAATTGAGAATGGAAAGGAAATTCCATTACCCTCCGTAATGAATATTGCGGATATCAGTCGAGTAACACGGAGCGGTCGAATCTTCAACCGAGGAGTTAGAGAGCTTAACAAAGAACAGGAACCTCAAACGGAAGTTCCCAATCCACCAGTCGGTTAATCCGGTGATCCCGAACTTTCAAAGAACAATGATGAGATGCTGAAGCTCATCCAAAGGAGTGAATAAAACATTGTTGATCAGCTACTGCAAACTCCTTCAAAAATCTCGATGCTGTCTCTTTTACTAAGTTCCGAAGCCCACAGGGAGGCTTTACAGAAAGTCTTAGAGCAAGCCTTTGTGGAACAGGATGTAACAAAACGATAATTCGACAGCATCATCGCCAACATCACTTCCTGCAACAACTTGAGGTTCAGTGATGAGGAATTGCCAGAAGAAGGCAAAAGTCACAACATGGCGCTCAATATTACAGTCAACTGTCAGGACGATGCTTTAGCCAGAGTATTGATAGATGCCGAATCATATCTCAACGTTATGCCAAAGTCTACTTTAATGTGATTATATTTTAAAGGATCTCCGATGAGAGGCAGTGATGTCATCGTCAAAGCATTTGACGGATCCCAAAAAATAGTTATCGGCGAAGTCGACCTTCCCATAACTATCGTTCCTCACACTTTCTAAGTCACTTTCCAGGTCATGGACATTCGAGCATCATACAGTTGTTTGTTGGGAAGACCTCGGATACACCAGGCTGGGGCAGTCACTTCGACACTTCACCAGAAACTGAAGTTCGTCAAGAATGACCAACTCGTCACAGTCTGTGGAGAACAAGCCTTGATTGTGAGTAACCTATCATCATCTACTTGTGTAGAACCCGAGGAGGTTGTCAGAACTCAGTTCCAAGCACTTTCGGCGAGCAATGAGAATCAATCAGAGAAAGGAACCTCTATTTCCTCATATAAAGATGCTCTCGAAGTGATCAAAAGTAACAACGAAAAAGGGTGGGGACATCTTGTCACTCCTACCGATAACAAAACAAAGAAGGGTCTTGGTTTCACTTCAACTTGTACTCATACTGCTACTAATGATGAAAGTTTTCATCCCATTCAGGACTTCTTCCGCAGTGGAGGTTTCCTTCACCCAGTGACTCAAGAAGTACATACCATCACGAGGGTGACTCCTCTGATACAGATGAAGAATGGAAGTCCTATCTCAATGAGGACGGTTATATGTCTCAAGAAGAAGCATCTACGCCATTTTGCTTTCCCACACAAAGTCCGAGATTTATACCCAGGTCAGATGTCAAAATGATATACAGAGATTGTGATATGGAAGGATGTCATGCTCCACCAAACTCATTAGAGGAGGACACTCTGATGAAGGACAACTTTGACCACGACTAATACGGCCCGATGGATGGCCTGCCTATCTGGCCGCCATACCCAAGAGACTCAGGGCAAGAGAATCAGCCGAACAATGAATAATAGCTGAGTATCATTAAAAAGAATACCCGTGTCCCCACCATGTCATGGGATCAGTGCTCAGGGCATTCAGAGAATATCCAACACGACAATGAATTCGCATAGATCGCAGGGCAAGAGTTCCTTAACTATGCTTTTCCTGAGGTTAACGTCATCGAAAGGGATGACTCCTCCAGTTCCAAAGAAGCGTGGGACACCATAGGACAACCGAGTGGCAAATTTAACTTCTTAGTCAAGTACACCGCTCTTGAAAGCTCTCGTATTAGGCTCGAAGACATCCAGCCAACTGGATGGGGAGATATACCTGAGAGCACAAACACTATGTAAGATACAACAGAAGAATCCTCCTACGACAACTCTGCCTGGGAGACAGATTCCGATGATCCTGCTACACCAGAAATCAGCGTCATTTCTGAAGACAAATCAAGAAGGAAAGTACCAGACTTTGTGATCCACCGCGGAGTTCGCCGCCAATGGGTTGCTATCAACGTTCCAAAGATCGTTCATAAGTCTAAGTAATTGCCATCTTTAACCTTTCACCCTGCCCAGGTGAAACGAATGTTTTGATAGGGCTCACTTTCTGTAAATGTCCCTCTTCGCTTCGTCCAAAGCGACAGAGTTTTGTTTTATAGGGCCGTAGTTTCAAGATTCGACAAGATCATAAATAAAAAATGTCGTTCTGTAATTTCCGCATCAATTGCTGTTTTCTCTTTTCGCTTTTTCAGAAAATGGTAATCCTAAAACACAATTCAAATAATAAACAAGCAGTTTTTCAAAAAAAAATACACTGCACACACTTTTGCATTCCTCTCTATATCTTCTAAAATCAATCATCATGACATGCAGATTGCTTATTTTAAACCCCATTGAAACATATGATCTAATGCCTTGTCCCAACTTTGAATTCCCAGTATTTGAGGCTGAAGAAGAAAATGACGAAGAAATTCCAGAAGAGATATCCCGATTACTCAGACAAGAGGAAAGGTCCATTAAACCACACAAAGAGCCATTGGAAATGGTCAACGTGGGTTTAGAAGAAGAGAGAAAGGAAGTCAAGATTGGGGCACTGCTCAGTCCGACTGTCAAAGAGGGTTTGATAAAGCTTCTCAAAGAGTTTCCCGATGTATTCGCTTGGTCCTATTAGGATATGCCAGGGTTGGATACTGTAATATCCCAAATTTTGACCACTTATATTTCCCATCATTGTGAAAATCATCTTCACAATATGGATGTACCTTTATGCTTCATTAGTCTCCCCAAAGATGGGTGAGCATCCACTACAATCAAAATTAGGGTTTCAAGCCCTCTCTGAGCTTTAGACAAAGGATCAATCAAGGAATGACTTAATCTTCAACTTGTCTAACCTCTCAAACATACACAAAGGATCAAAAGGACTCCCACTTCAAGGATTAAGCACAAGGTTGCTCCCTTCTAGGTGGATCAAGTCTCAAGATCGACAGTGTCACCAAATTAGGGTTTTGGTCAACCAGGGCCTCCAGATGGAAATTTTCATTTGGGCACAAGGCAATGATCCAAAACATGACCTAATATACTTCATGGAACCTCATGAACCCATGCATCAAGTCAATTTTGCCTCAGGGGATGCATTCATCAAAAATCAGGAATTAGGGTTTCTTGACCTAATTCACCCCAAAGTTGACTTTTGGGACAAACCATGAGCCAAGACCTCAAGGCATGATTTGAGGGTCTCTAATACACCATATTGATCCATTTGGAACAATGGATTGATCCAAGAAGCTTGAGCAACAAGTCTCATTTTCATCTGCACCACAATTAGGGTTTTAAGGGAAAAGTCAACTGTAACTTTGACTTTTGACCAAGACATGCTCCCAAACCCTAATACATGATTGAATATACCCTATGACACCTATGGAACATGTACATCAAGTTTGATTTAGGTCAAGGACATGATTTCCTAAAGAATTGCACAGTTTGGAATTCATCTGATAAAAAGTCAACTGTGCACAAAAGTCAACATTGACTTTTTGAGATTTTTCACCAAAATGGATTTTTAACCCTAAAATGATGTTAATGTATGATTTGAATCATCATTCATTAAGAAAAATCAAGAAAAGTGAGATAACTTGTAAAAGGGGTAACCATAAAACTTCGAAATTTTTCTAAGTTAAAAATAAAGTGGCAAAGGTATCAACTTTGGAGGACCATAACTCCTAAACCACAAGGCCATTTTTTCTCATCCAAAGATGGATTTGTAGCCCTCATTATCACCTACAAAAACTTCAACTACAAGTCATTCCAATTCATTAAGGATTTTGAGTTATGGAGTGATCAAAGTGGCTGAAAAGTGAAAATGTCACTTTTTCCAACACTTAGTGAAATTTTCACTAAGTCAGAATTCTGCTTCACTTTTTGCCAAATGTAGGGGGATTTTTACTTGGAATCAAAAGAGATCAAAACCAAACTTGTTCAAACAGTTGTTGTATCATGTTAAAGCTTTCCAAAATGGCCAAGAACATTGCCAAATTCAACCTACATCATGAGATACAACATTGTCAAGTTACCTTGCTGAAATCTGTCAAGGCAAGGAAGAATTTGCATTTTGGCTCGATTTTCCAAAATCAGCCAATTGCAATTGCTCCAATCCACTTGGACACCTTAGAGGATTGAATCCAAAGGGGACAATCACTGAGCCAAGCCTCCAAGGTCCAGGGAACAAAGAATAGCATGTTGAACCTAGAATGGCCAAAATAGGGACAAGACTTCAAATTTGGAATGAGACATTCAATGGAACCATCAAGGTGGCATGGACTGAGCTATTCTCATCTGAAATAAGTCAAGACTTATCCAAGACCAAGGGGACCAAAGCTCTGTGCCCTAACCTCTAGTCAATGGCTAGAGGAGACTTTCATTTCCATTGGCCAACATTGAGCAAACCTACTTACCAGCTGCCATGCACTATTCCTCGCAAAACAAACTTGCTCTACTATAAATAGAGCTCAATTGTGGTCAGTTTAAGTACACCAAAGCCATCTAACAGATGCTTTCCTCAAAATCTCTTTCTCTTGGCAAAAATGCCTTTCTTAGCAAGGTAGCTATCGGGCTTTGAGTTTGAGAGCAATTCGGCACAAACCAATCACTCACACACCTCACATACATCACATATGAGCTGATCAAACACTCACATAACTTCTGAAACATCAAAATATCAAAATCACTTACCATCCACACAAGTTTGAAGTGAAGTTGCAGCTGAGGTGCCATAAACTGATCCAGTCCATTTCAATTCAATCCAAGTGTTCAAACACAATCCATATGGTGTAGGGAAGCTATTCAGATCATCACAACTTGTCTGTAACACCTCTAACTCAAAATCACATCTGCTCTTGCTGTCACGACTTGGAGGTAAGCCTAAACTTGGGCATCTCTCAATCTATGCATATTTCCTCGCACAATAATTTGGCCATATGTTCATAATCATGCATGGAATGTTTTCCCTCAATTAATTGCATTGTTTAAATCGTGTATCAAAAATCCTAGCCTTCATGCAGAAATTAGGGTTCTTGAGGTTTATTTGTGATTTCTTGTTGTATGTTTAATTTAAATGAAATTAAAGTACATAGACATGATCGTGAGGTTGAGACTAGCATAATGATATGTGGATTGCATGATATGGTTACGTATTCATGGAGATTGGATAGAAAATGCAAATATGGGCAAACTGAAAAACGCGCGTGTTCTTGGTGTTGTTCTTGGCGCCATTTTCATAAATTTGAATATTTGAATTTTGTGATTTTGTTTAATTGATTCAAAAATTAATTTCTCTCTGAGTTTTAATAATTTTGAGTTGATTCTTTTTTTAATAATTCACAAAAATGTTAAAATATTTTATTTTATCAAAAAATCCCAAAAATATTATTTATTTCATATAATTGATATTTTTGTAAAGAATTAATATTTTGATTGTTTTTGGCATTTTAAATATTTTTTCTACATTGATTTTGCAACTTTTAATGCTTTCTAATTATTTTGTAGGTCAATACTTAATTTTTGAAGCATTAATCCAAGATCACAATTTGTTTTCCATGTGTTAAACAATTTTTGATCATTTTAATTGAATTTTTATTCAATTAAATACATTTTTGAAAACAAATTAGGGTTTTGGATTAATTCAACCCTCATAAATCATTTTCAAAACACTTTGGGCCTCTAATAGAGTGTAAGACCCAATCCTTTTTTGACCAAATCATTTTTGGGCCTCAATGTATTGTATAAGTCCCGATACCGTCAAAAAACAAACGGCGCGATCGTCGCCTTTTCAAAAATCATCTGGGCCTACCCTCGAGTAGTAAGACCCATTTATTTTTCTTCAAAACCCTCTTTGGGCCTCTTGAGAGAGTGTAAGACCCATCCCCCCTTGTACAAAAACTTTTGGGCCTCACTCATTGTATAAGTCCCTCTGTACAAGTAAACGGCGCGATCGTCGCCCGTTTAAAAAATAAAAATCATCTGGGCCTCTCCTTGAGCTATAAGACCCATTCAAAACTTTTGGGGCTCTATTAGAGTGTAAGACCCAATCTCCCTTTTAACCAAAACATTTTTGGGCCTCAGTTATTGTATAAGTCCCTCCGCGTTAAAAGAAAATCTCGGCGCGATCGCCATTTTTAAACGAAAAGTCATTTGGGCCTACCCTCGTGTTATAAGCCCCACTCTTTTTCTTTAAACCTTTTTGGGCCTCTTGAGAGAGTGTAAGACCCATCCCTTTGTACAGAAAACCTTTTTGGGCCCCAGTCACTTGTATAAGTCCCTCTGTACAAATTCAAACAGTGCGCTCACTGATAAAACCCTGGGCCTCTCCTTGAGCTGTAAGCCCCAAATCTTTCTTTTTCAAAGCACTTTCTCCTTTGATTTTGAATATACTGTTGTTTTTAATCTTTCTTTGTTGAACAACTAACCAAACAACATGGAAGCGCTACAACCGAGTAAGTGGTTATCGCTTTCATTTACTGCTTTCATATTATAAACTGTATTGTGGGGCTGCTCACTGTAAGTCTCCTTTCATAAACTCATATCTACTGTGTTATAATAGTATAGATATTTCGAGTTTCCCCGGCAACTACGTCTAGAACTAAGTGACGCCGTTTCATTTATTCGTAGAAATAGATGCCTAGATCCCCAATAGGAACACCAGATACAGTCTTCTCTTCGGCTGTCCTCCTTAGGAATCGTCAAGAAATTCTATCCCCCAGAGATGAATTATTCTCGGTGAAACTTCTCTTGAATTTCTTCAAACTGCCGAACGGTTCGGACTCTCTCTAAAAGTTAAAGTCACTGGATAGTAAACCTCGCACGTTTACCAGTGGTTTTAACTCTAAAAGAGTTTTCCTGAACTTTTCTTTGGTTTGGGACCCACAGGCTTCTTAAAAGCATCGGCCTCCTCTTGGGCATCATACAAGGACCCACAGGCTTCCTAAAAGCAACCCCGCCTCCTCTTGGGCATTATTCAAGGACCCTACGGCTTCTTAGAAGTATTCACAGCCTCCTCTTAGGCTTCGTATAATGATCTCTTCCTCCGGGAATGATAGCCTCCTCTTGGGCTTCGTACAAGGACCCGTCGGCTTCTTAAAAGATTCCAGCCTCCTCTCGGGCTTCGTACAAATTGTCCCGACGACCTCCTAGAGGTATAGGAACAGAACTTAGTCATCCTCATAGAACAGTCCTTTCATAGAGTCTACTACTGTTTCTCGAAGCATAGTACAAAAGATAAAACTCTAGACTTGGACAGTCTAACTTCCTTGAGTCTCAAAGACATTCTCAAGCACCCTTCGTTAAATAGGAAGGAAACCCGCAGACTCGGATAGTCTCAATACCCTTTGGATTTCCCGTTTCCTCAAAGAAAAGGAAATATCCCTGATCCTCAAATTAAATCCCTGAGTACAGTATTGCTCATATAAGAACTGATTTTCTCTTTTTAAATCAGTATATTGGACCTGTCACTCAACTGAAACAGTTACAATAGCCTCCATCTCGGACTTCATACGAGATACCAAAATTCTCCCCAGTGGAGTCAAAACAACCTTTTAGCCTCTCTCTCAGGCTTTGTATGAGACACAAAAGATTCCCTCGTTGAGTCAATCACCCCATTTTGCCTCCATCTCGGGCCTCGTACGAGATACAAATTCCTTAAGCAAGGGTCGAACTCTTTGCTAGCCTCCTCTTAGGCTTTGTACAACGATATGCCCCACTGGGTCGAAACAACCTTTTAGCCTCTCTCTCGGGCTTTGTACGAGACACAAAATAGCCTCCTCTTAGGCTTTGTATAATGATTTTCCTAGCGGAAATTAGCCTCCTCTTAGGCTTCGTATAAGAAAACCACTAGTTAATCCAATTAACCTTTTAGCATCAAAGCTGTGCCTCGTTCACAGTACACAAACATCAACAACTCCTTTCCCTTCATCTAATCGCTGTAAGCGGAAAGTCTCTGGATCATCTACATTCATGCCACTGTCCCTCTTTTAGCATGATAAATTCCTAAGGAAAGATGGCATTGCTCTACACTGAGTTAAAGTCTTCTCCTTCAGGTTAAAACCCTTTCTTCGGAAATTATGGCATTGCTCGGATCCGCGTATCCCAGTTAAAGTAATTCTCCTTCTCCCCTCTTTAGAGATGACAAATTCTCTCTAAAGCCGAGGTCTTTTAGCTTCACATCTTGGGCTTTGAACAAGATACAAATCACCTTTCGCTTCACGTCTTGGGCTTTGAACAAGACACCAAAAACACCCATTTCCTCCCATAGAATAGGAGGAACTACGAACGCTCTGATTTCCCTGTTTCGGTAAACGGGAATACGTAGGCATAGGATCGAAAGAAAATATCTTAGCGAGCGCAATCAACAAAAAACCCAAATCCCACATCTCCATCCATTATAGGCAGTAATTCAAAAGCATCAGTCCTAACATCCTAATCCTTATTCCCCGCTAGAAACCCTTTGCCTAGGAAAAAGAAAGAAAGAACCTGTATTGGCAAAATACGAATAACCAGTACAAAGGCCCCCCACATTGATAGCATCCGTAACCTAACAGACCGCTGTTTAAACTCAGTATGCAAGCAGGGTTAATTGGAGACATCTATTTCCCTTCCTTATTCAGCTCACAATAGGATAAAAAATGAATCGACCTGTAGTTTTAAGCTCAACCGCAGAGAGCGACCAACGCTTAAGAACCGCGTCCAAAATCGCTCGCTACAGAAAAGTGGCGTCCACCGTGGGGCCCATTCCTTTCTTTCTACTTCTCTTGTGTGAAAAATTACACAGATGGCGACTCTGCTGGGGAGTCTCCTTTTCTGCCTTAGGGCATCATCCCTGTTTTCTACGGAAAATGGGAACTCTACCGAAGAGAAAGATTGACCTATGCTGGTCCATCTCTTAGGCAGGGAACCACAGATTGGGGCTTCCGCCGGGGAACCCATTTCTGTCAGGAACTTAAGAATCGTAGCTTTATTAGTCTAGGATGATTAAGACAAATATATATACTGCTTTTCCTAATTGCTATACATGTTTATTTTTCTGCTACTGGGAATGCGTGTGATGCCGCATGTGGTGAGATTGAGTATACACTTAAGAAAAGCCAACCTTTTTCGTAGTGCGGAAGCTATCGGAAATAGCTGTTACGCGATACTACCCTCATTTGAGGCTGGTGATCTATTCTCGGTGAATGGCACTTACTCTAAGATTGCACACAACTTGCTGGCGATCCGCTTGTTGTCTGCCTTCCTGGGAGGAGCTGATGATAATGAGTACAGGTACAAAAATCACCCTAGTATAAACCTTTGGGGATGGGTAGAGCCTTGACTTCATGACAACGACCCTTTGACCCCATGTTTTTTCTATGTTTTTGTGTGCTGCATTCATGCATTCATTTAATAAAACATTAAAACATTCAAAAAAAACTTTCTCTTCTAGTCTCTCTATTTTTCAAATTAAACTAAGACTGTGATTGCAAATATCAGAGGAAAAGATTGCATTAATGGATTTCGGTAGAAGGAGAACTCACCAGTATACCTTCAAGGTTCCAAAACTAGGGGATTTGAGAAAGTTAGCAAGGATGATCGTTAACCTAGAGGCTTTCAGAGCCAAGCACGGTGGTTTGCTACCACTGTTAAGAGTCCATGTGATTAAGGGGATCATGGACGCACTCATTCAGTTCTACGATCCGATTTATCATTGTTTCACATTCCCGGATTACCAGCTGGCACCAACGCTGGAGGAGTATTCTCATCTGACTGATTTACATATCACTGATCGAGCTCCATTTTCTGGACTGGAAGAAATTCCAAAGAATCAGACTATTGCAAGAGCAATTCATTTGGACGAGTCTGAGGTCAGGACTCACATGAGTACTATGGGTGGCATCCAAGGTTTGCCAGCCCAGTTCTTAACCAAGAAAGCTCTGTACTTCGCTAGTATAGGGAAGGGGACTACTTTTGAAAGCATCTTTGTCTTGCTCACCCACAGGTTATTTTTGTTTCCCAGCATCAATAACTTCGTCGATATCAACGCTATTAAGGTTTTTTTCATTGGAAACCCTGTGCCGACTTTGCTCGCAGATGCGTATCATTCTGTACACTTAGGAAATTTGTACAGCGGAGGGGAGATCACATGTTGTGTACCTTTGCTCTACAAATGGTTTATCTCGCACTTGCCCAAGTCTGCCGCTTTTTGGGATTGCAAGAGTGTCTTACGTTGGTCGCAGAAGATCATGTCCCTCACCAACTCTGATATAGATTGGTGTAATAGGATTTATGAGGGAATCAGAATCATTGACCGTTGTGGAAACTTCCCCAGCGTACCCCTCATAGGAACTAAAGGAGGAATCAACTATCATCCGATATTAGTTCTTCGTCAATTTGGATACCCGATGCGACACATCCCACTGGGTGTTCATCTGGAAGGTCTTTTCTTAAAAGAAGGAGAAAACGACAGAGCACTAAAGATGGAAATAGTGCAAGCTTGGAAACAGGTTCATAAGAAAGGACGAGAGTCTCTGGGAAAACCGGACTGTGTCTCGGTGGAGCCTTATCTCCATTGGGTACAAACTAGAGCTCTCAAGCTAAAGATGCCTTATCCTCGTTACGGAATTCTTCCGCCGAGGGAAATTATCATGTACTTCATGACGGAAACTGAAAGGCTTCAGGTTGCTCTCAACAAGGTTCAAAAGGAAAGAAGGTCTTGGAAGAACAAGTACCGCACCCTCGACGTAGAGTGTATCCAAATACAGCAATTACTAAAAGAGAAAGATGCTCAGATTGAAATTTTGGAGCAGCATGCTGTAGAGAATCAAGATGACCAAAGGAATTTGCTCACTCCTTTCACCTGGCAAAGGAATGACAACCCGACAACGGCCCAAGCGCCCCGGTCAAAGAAAAGGAAGTACCAGAGTCAGCACCCGGTTTCTCCTCAGAGAGGACTCGGGACCCATTAGTTTAGGTTTCTGTTTCTACACTTTGTAATCTACTGTATTTCCATTTCTGTAATCCTTTGAATTTCAATAAAAAGGGGGTTTCCCCACTGTTTGATATTTGCAATCTAATTGTCGAAGTTTATTTTAATTAAACCTAAAAACAATTAATATAATCATTGCATTCATCATTCTCACATCGCGTATTCTCCTTACCTACGAATCTCACGTTTGTGTCTCGATTCTAGAGTCAAACTGTCTCATTCGTATAATACTCAGGCCAATCGTCAGAAAAAGATGGATGATCTTGAGGAAGAAAACAGAGAGTTGAAAGAAGAGATCGACACTCTGAGAGAGGATATGAGAAAGCTTCGTAACGACATGCAAGCCATGGCAGAAGCTCAGCTACAAAGAACTGTGATCTCAGAGATCACCTCAAAGCCCATCATAGAAAAGTATGATCCTAGGTATCAGATACCGAAAGATTTTCCTTGGGGCATGCCTGTTAACTATATCCCGGAAGGATATGTTCCGTCGATCACTGAAGATCAGGGAATCGCAACAGAAGCCGCTGGGCCTGAAGGTTACAAACTTCGGGAAAGCGAAGATGCCAGGGGCATACTAAAGACTCCTGAAGGATACAAACTTCGGGAGGCGCCAAGACTTACTGCCGTAGTCACGGTACCACCCCCTGTGGTGCACACTGTCCCGGAAGGACAGATTCCACCAACACCTTCTGGTAAGAAGGAAACTATGTTTGACAGAATGGATGAATTCCAGGAGCAATTCTTGGAAATGCAGAAAGAGCTGCAAGCCATTCGCGGTCAGGATCTATTTGGAAAGGACGCCGCAGACCTCTGCTTGGTCCCAAATGTGAAAGTCCCGCACAAGTTCCAAGTGCCCGACTTTGAAAAATACAAGGGTAACTCTTGCCCTCAGAGCCATCTGGTGATGTACGCTCGGCGGATGTCAGCCCAGACGGAGAATCAGGACCTGCTGATTCACTACTTCCAGGATAGTTTAACCGGTGCCGCACTCAAATGGTACATGGGTTTAAACCGTACTACGATCAACACTTTCAGAGATCTTGGTACTGCCTTCGTCCAACAATACAAATTCAATTTGGACATGGCACTCGACAGAGATCAACTTAGATCAATGTCGCAAAAGGAAAAGGAAACCTTTAAGCTCATTTTAATATGACCGAATGGTTGCCAGTGCGCCCAGTGATTTCACCGAAATGGTCGGCATGGGTGTACGTCTTGAGGAAGCCGTCCGAGAAGGACGTTTGGTAAAAGACACTGGATCAACGAGCGGTACTAAAAAATAGGGTAGTGCTCTCCCTAAGAAAAAAGAGCAAGATATTGGGAATATCTCTCTCGGAAAGCAAAGGCGACGTTATCAGCCAGTAGCAGCTGTTACTCCTGCTATCGGCCCCGTGCCTGTTCCTATGTATCAACCTCAGATTGCGCAGAGCCAACCTGACTAACAAAGGACACAACAGCCTCTTCAGCAGGCTCGTCCTCCATATAACAACAACCGTACAACACGGCCACCAGGATTTGATCCTATACCCATGTTGTACGCAGAACTGTTTCCGTTACTGCTGGCCAAGGGGCACATTCAGACTAAGTCTCCCCTTTCAGTTCTGGAAAATCCGCCTTTTTGGTTTAAAGCGGATCAAACATGCCCTTATCATCAAGGAGGTTCAGAGCATAACATTGAGACTTGTCTCAATTTCAAATCCGACGTGCAAAAGCTTGTTAGGAGCGGGCTCTTATCTTCCAAAGATACGAATCCCAATGTTCTTACGAACCCGCTGCCTCAACACGAGAAGGCTGCAGTCAATCTGATTGAGAAAGAGACTAACAATGTCTATCAAATTCACGATGTACTCTTATTGGGGACCAATATGGTCAAGATGCATTGTAGACAGAGTGGATATGGCCATGTGCCACCTCATAACTATCACCAGTGTGATATCTGCTCTAAAGATAACCAAGGGTGTTCTGTGGTGCAAGCAGCTCTACAGGAACAAATGGATCTTGGATGGATCCAAGAGCACCGAGTTCGTGGAGTTAACATGGTCTACACGAATTCCAACGTCATTCAAAACCACGACATCCGTGAAATGAATGTCAACTTGGTGGTGATGCACTCAAGGCAAAGCCAGTATCATAATCTGCTGCGGCACGATTACAGTTCCTGTCTGATTTGCTCGGTAAACAAACAGGGATGCTCTTTCATACAAGAGGCCCTCCAGCGTCAGATGGATCTTGGATGGATCCAAGACTACCATGATAGGAATCCCTATCAAATCAATATGGTTCAGATCTTTGACATTCGCGTGATGAATACCAACCTGGTAGGGTTACATGCTGAGCAGGTCCGACTCGGATTCTTAATATCACATGATTATCAAAGCTGTAAAGCGGGTTGCGAAAACGATCGAGTTTGTACCCTTGTCCAGGAGGCACTTCAGCACTTGTTAAATCACTGGTGGATGCCAATCTATATGGACGAAGATACTCAGCAGATTAGTATCAATAACAGGAATCCTACTCATCGTCAAAGTCAGGATGTCCGATCAACGGAAGATAACCTAGTGAGGTTACATTGTATTCAAAGTGGGCGTGGCCAGGTGCCACCACACAACTATGACAGTTGTAGTGTCTGTTCAGAAAGTAACCAAGGGTGTTACCTTGTGAGAGCAGCTCTTCAGGATCAGGTCGATCATGGAGAAATTCGTCCATATCCAGGTTCAGGACCCATCATTTGGTCGCCGAACTACCTTGCCGAGCAAGTGGAGGATGTTCTCACGATCTCTGGTCATCACCAGATCAGGGATGTTTTTGCCATCGTTCCTCTACTTGACGAATCTAGAGTTCCCAACCGGGAACGGATCGAGGTTACTTATGACGGTCAGAAAAATCAGAAGGTTCCCATAGTCATCTATCTACCGGGACCACTACTGTATGAATCAGCTAAGGCGATCCCTTACAAATACGGTGCAACAATAATCGAGAATGGAAAGGAAATTCCATTACCCTCCGTCGTGAATATTGCAGACATCAGTCGTGTAACACGGAGCGGTCGAATCTTCAACCGAGGGGTTGGAGAATCCAACAAAGAAAAGGAACTTCAGGCAGAAATTCCTGATCCGCCAGTCGGTCAATCTGGTAATCCCGACTGTTCAAAAGACAAAGATGAGATGCTAAAGCTCATCCAAAGGAGTGAATATAACATTGTTGATCAACTGTTGCAGACTCCTTCAAAGATCTCAGTATTATCACTGTTACTCAGTTCAGAAGCACACAGAGAGGCTCTACAGAAAGTCTTGGAGCAAGCCTTTGTGGAACAGGATGTAACAATCAGACAATTTGATAGCATTGTCTCTAACATCACTTCCTGCAATAATTTGGGATTTAGTGATGAGGAATTACCTGAAGAGGGTCGCCGTTATAACATGGCGCTCAACATTATAGTTAACTGCCAGGGCGATGCTTTAGCCAACGTACTGGTAGACACAGGGTCAGCCCTGAATGTTATGCCGAAGTCCACCTTGATGCAATTATCATTCAAGGGCCCTCCGATGAGAGTCAGCAAGGTCGTTGTCAAAGCATTCGACGGATCCAGAAAAACAGTTATCGGCGAAGTGGATCTTCCCATAACTATTGGTCCTCACACTTTCCAAATCACTTTCCAGGTCATGGACATCCGGGCAACATACAGTTGTTTATTAGGAAGACCTTGGATACATCAGGCTGGAGCGGTTACTTCAACCCTCCACCAAAAGCTAAAGTTCATCCAGAACGATCAACTTGTCACGGTTTGTGGGGAACAAGCCTTGCTCGTGAGTAACTTGTCATCATCTACTTGTGTGGAACCCGAGGAGGTTATTGGAACTCAGTTCCAAGCACTATCGGTGAGAAAGAACGATCAATTCAAAGAAGGAACTTCAATTTCTTCATACAAAGATGCTATCAAAGCGGTCGAGAGTACCGATACGACAGGATGGGGACGGCTTGTCATTCCTATTGACAATAAAACAAAGAAGGGTCTTGGTTTTTCTACAACCTGTACCCAGACGGCCGCCAACGATGAAAGTCTTCATCCCCTTCAAAACTTCTTCCACAGTGGAGGTTTTCTTCACCCAGTGTCTCAGACAGTTCATGCTATCAATGAGGAAGATCCCTCTGACACAGATGAAGAATGGAAGTCCTACCTTAACAAGGACGGCTATATGTCTCAGGAAGAGGTGCCTATGCCGTTTTGCTTTCCTACAGAAAGTCCGAGATTTATACCAAGATCAGATGTTGAAATGATCTACGAAGATTGTGATCCAGAAGGATGCCGTGCTCCGCCAAATTCATTAGAGGAAGACACTCTGATGAAAGAAAACTTTGATCGCAATTACTATGGCCCGATGGATGGTCTGCCAATGTGGCAGCCTTACCCAGGAAACTTGGGGCAAGAAAGTCAGCCGAGTAATGAAACTCAGTTGAGCGTCATTGAACAGAATACCTGTGTCCCCACCATGTCATGGGATCAACATTCAGGTCATTCGGAAATTACTCAACATGACGATGAATTCGCAACGTTTGCAGGACTAGAATTCATCAACTATGCTTTTCCCGAGGTCAACGTCATCGAGAGGGATGACTTCTCCAGTTCCAAAGAAGTTTAGGACACTTTGGGACAACCAAGTGGAAAATACGACTTTATGGTCAAGTACACCGCTCCCGAAAGCTCTCGTATCAGGCTCGAAGATATCCAGTCAACTGGATGGGGAGATACAGCTGAGAGCTCCAATGCTATGCAAAATGCAACAGAGGAATCCTCCTACGACAATTCTGCCTGGGAGACAGATTCCAATGATCCTACTCCACCAGAAATCAGCGTCATTTCTGAAGACAAATCAAGGAAGGTGCCAGACTTTGTGATTCACCGAGGAGTTCGTCGCCAATGGGTTGCTGTCGAGGTTCCGAAGGTCGTTCATCAGTCAAAGTAATTGCCATCTTGAACCTTTCACCCTGCCTAGGTGAAACGGATGTTTTGATAGGGCTCGCTTTCTGTAAATTTCCCTCTTCGCTTTGCCCAAAGCGACAGAGTTTTGTTTTATAGGGCTGTAGTTTCAAGATTCGACTTGTTCATTAATAAAATAACGTCGTTCTGTAATTTCCGCATTAATTGCTGTTTTCTCTTTTTGCTTTTTCAGAAAATGGTAATCCTAAAAAACATTCAATCATAAAAACAAGCAGTAAAATCAAAACACTACACACACTTACAGTTTCTCTATCTCTTCTAAACACAAATCATCACATCATGCAGATTTCTTGTTAAACCCAGTTGAAACATACGATCCGATGCCTTCTCCCAACTTTGAGTTCCCGATATTCGAGGCTGAAGAAGAAAATGACAACGAAATTCCAGAAGAGATCTCTCGACTACTCAGACAAGAGGAAAGGTCCATTGAACCTCACAAAGAGCCGTTGGAAATGGTAAACTTGGGTTCAGAAAAAGAGAGAAAAGAAATCAGGATCGGAGCACTGCTCAGTCCAACTGTCAAAGAAAGTTTGATAAAGCTTCTCAAAGAATTCCCCGATGTATTCGCTTGGTCCTATCAGGATATGCCAGGGTTGGATACCAGCATCGTGGAACATCACTTACCGCTAAGATCGGAATGTCTGCCAGTAAAGCAAAGGTTGAGACGGACTCACCCGGACATGGCCATCAAAATCAAAGAGGAGGTACAGAAACAGATTGACGCGGGTTTCCTCGCTACATCTGAATATCCTCAATGGCTAGCCAACATCGTACCCGTTCCCAAAAAGGACGGAAGGGTCAGAATGTGTGTTGATTACAGAGATCTAAACAAGGCAAGTCCAAAGGATGACTTTCCTTTACCACACATTGACATGTTGATTGACAGCACAGCAATGCTCAAAGTATTCTCCTTCATGGATGGATTCTCGGGCTATAACCAGATCAAAATGGCGCCGAAAGACATGGAGAAAACTTCATTCATTACCCCATGGGGTACCTTTTGTTACAAGGTAATGCCGTTCGGTTTGAAGAATGTCGGGGCAACCTTTCAAAGGGCCATGACTACTTTGTTTCATGACATGATACATAAGGAAATCGAGGTATATGTCGATGATTTGATTGCAAAATCAAGAACAGAGGATGAGCACGTTGAACATCTGTCAAAATTGTTCGAACGTCTAAGAAAATTCAAGCTCCGCTTGAATCCCAACAAGTGCACCTTCGGTATCCGTTCGGGGAAACTACTAGGGTTCATCGTCAGCCAGAAAGGAATTGAGGTTGATCCTGACAAGGTCAAGGCCATTCAAGAAATGCCTTCTCCGAAAACTGAAAAACAAGTCAGAGGATTCCTGGGACGTTTGAACTACATCTCCAGATTCATATTCCTTATGACCGCCACTTGTGCGCCGATTTTCAAATTACTCAAAAAGAACCAAGATTGCGTTTGGTCAGAAGATTGCCAAACTGCCTTCGACAGTATCAAGGGATATCTGTTGAATCCTCCGATTCTATCACCTCCAGTGGAAGGAAGACCACTAATCATTTACCTCACAGTCCTAGAGGACTCAATGGGATGTGTACTTGGCCAACAAGACGAAACTAAAAGGAAAGAGTCTGCCATTTACTATCTAAGCAAGAAATTCACCGACTGCGAGACTCAGTATACGATGCTTGAGAAAACTTGTTGTGCTTTGGCTTGGGCAGCCAAACGTCTTCGCCAGTACATGATTCGTCATACTACTTGGTTGGTCTCCGAAATGGATCCAATCAAGTACGTTTTCGAAAAACCTGCTCTCACGGGAAGGATTGCCCGTTGCAGATGTTGCTATCAGAATATGACATAGAGTACCACGCTCAGAAAGCCGTTAAAGGAAGTATTTTAGCCGATCATTTGGCTCATCAATCGATTGACGATGAAGAATCAATCGGGTTTGACTTCCCAGACGAAGATGTCATGTATCTAAAGATGAAAGATTGCGATGAACCGCTACCCAGTGAAGGGCCAGAACCAGGTTCCCAGTGGGGACTTATCTTTGACGGAGCAGTCAATCATTATGGAAACGGAATTGGGGAAATCATTGTTACCCCTCAGGGTTCCCACATTCCTTTCACTGCCAGACTTACGTTCAAATGTACGAACAACGAGGCCGAATACGAAGCATGTATCATGGGTCTCGAAGAAGCGATTGATTTAAGGATCAAAAACTTGGACGTATACGGCGATTCAGCCCTGATTATCAATCAGATAAAAGGAGATTGGAACACATACCAATCAGGATTGATTCCTTACAAAGACTATGCAAGAAGGTTGTTACCCTTCTTCAACAGAGTCGACTTTCATCACATCCCTCGTGATGAGAATCACATGGCTGATACATTAGCCACTCTCTCTTCCATGATTAGTGTAGGTCGATGGAATGACATACCTAAGATCGACATCATGCGCCTTGAACGGCCCGCTTACATCTTTATGATTGAAGCAGTCATAGACGACAGACCTTGGTATCACGATATCAAATGCTTCCTTCAGAAACAAGGATACCCACCTGGGACATCCAGGAAAGATAGAAAGACCCTCAGAAGATTGGCTGGAAACTTCTTCCTGAGCAGTGACACTCTTTATAAGAGAAATTTTGACATGGTTTTGCTCCGATGTGTCGACAGACCAGAAGCAGACATGCTCATGAAAGAAATTCACGAAGGATCCTTTGGCACTCATGCCAACGGACACACAATGGCGAGAAAAATTCTCAGGGCCGGGTATTATTGGTTGACCATGGAATCCGACTGCTACAAGTACATGAAGGGGTGTCACAAGTGTCAGATATACTCCAACAAAATTCATGTACCGCCATCACATCTCAAAGTTCTTTCTTCCCCGTGGCCATTTTACATATGGGGAAGCGATATCATTGGTATGATTGAGCCCAAGGCTTCAAACGGACATCGGTTCATCCTGGTAGCCATTGACTATTTCACTAAGTGGGTCGAAGCAGCGTCATTCGCCAATGTAACCCGACAAGTGGTGGTCCGATTTATCAAAAACAATATCATCTGCCGTTATGGTGTTCCAAGCGAGATCATTACTGATAATGGATCTAATTTGAACAATAATATGATGAAAGAGTTGTGTGCAGAGTTCAAGATCGAACACCATAACTCATCTCCCTACCGACCCCAGATGAACGGAGCGGTAGAAGCGGCTAACAAGAACATCAAGAAGATTGTTCAAAAGATGGTTGTAACCTATAAAGATTGGCACAAGATGCTACCCTTTGCTCTTCATGGTTATCGCACATCTGTCCGTACTTCAACAAGGGCTACCCCTTTCTCTCTAGTATATGGCATGTAGGCAGTGCTTCCCATAGAAATAGAGATCCCGTCAATCAGGGTATTGATGGAAGCTCAGCTCACCGAAGCTGAATGGTGTCAAAGTCGACACGACGAACTGAACCTGATCGAAGAAAAGAGAATAACAACACTATGCCACGGTCAGTTGTATCAAGAGAGAATGAAGAGGGCGTTCGACAAAAAGGTCCGACCTCGTGTCTTCAGAAAAGGAGACCTCGTGCTCAAGAAGATACAATCATTTCTCACTGACTCTCGGGGCAAATGGACCCCGAATTATGATGGCCCCTATGTGGTCACGAAAGCTTTCTCAGGCGGCGCCTTGAGACTTGCAACCATGGACGAAGAGGAATTTGCCTACCCCACGAATGTTGATGTAGTCAAGAAATAATTCACCTAAACTAAAAAAAAAAAAACGTCTCGGTGGATTGAAAACCCGAAAGGGCGGTCCAGGCAAAAGTTAGAGACATGAAAAAAAATCATCCCGATGGATTGGAAATCTCATAGTACAATCCAGGCAAAAATTAGGGATAATGGCAAGTAACTATGTTCAACAGAGGCAAGTCCCTCAGCAGCAGTTACAGCATCATCTATCGGAGGAAATCTCCAGTTAAAGGTCATCTTCGACAGAAGCTCAGGATGTCCCGAATTCAAAGTTGGTAGGAGGATAGTGGTCATTATGTTTCAACGTAGCCCTTTTCCCTGTAAATTACCATTTTCTAACTTTGTATATACTCTTTGGAATCACGCGTTTGGCTGATCTCCATCTTATCAATAAAATTTGAGCCTTTGTGTTTTTGTTTGTAATTCTTAACTTGTTTTAGCTTTACAGAACGACGTTGTTTAAACTTAATCAGCGATTCTTGAAATAAAACAAAAATGAATTTACTTGTTAAAACTTTTTCTGCTTTTAAATTAAAGATGGCATTTCTTTTGACTGTTGAACATCAGAAGAACATCGATTGCTTCTCCCGAAGTAAGCGAATTTCAAAGTGCAGAATCAAAGTACTCCTTCTAAGCCAGTATGCCTGAATAAAGGGATCAACTGTGTCAGAGATCTTGTTTCGTCTGACACGCCTCGGCCGAGTTCTCATCTCCTGAGCCCATCAACATAGCCCCCAACGGGACTATGTCTCCTAAGCAAGGTGGAATTGCTATTTTGAATCGACGGTACTTCTTCGCCCCGCGATGGCCGAGTATCCAATTGTGTTCATCCATTAGTCTGTATGTCGCGTCTGTTTTGTCAGCATATACATACATACTTCATGCATTTTATTTGCGTTCGCATTTCGTATTGCATCACTATCACTTGAGTCGGTCTTGTCCCCTAGTAATAAACAGTTTTCTCAATCGAGTTTGTCAGTTCTTTCCTCGTCAGGAAGTGTTGCGTCTGTACAATCTCGCCACCAGTGTATCTTTAGATCAGAGTCGGCACTTGGCCACTTTGATAACGTGAACCTCTGAAAAGCCAGAGAAAACTCTCAATAAACATCATTGTTCGCCATTGAAGATGATATCCTTGCTTTCCTGGATTAAGGAAAATCCACAGAGAAAGCCTCGTGATCAGGGATTCGGCAGCATGCCAGTTTTGCTCCGAAAGGACCGCGGATGAAAAGGTCATCGGCCCCACAAAATTGGATCCCATCATATGGAATTTCTCCGGAAAGATCCTGAGAAAAGTATGATGAAAGATCCCAAACGAAAACAGTCTCTCAAGAGACTTGCTTTCCCCAGTAGAATCGACAGATGGCGTCTCCAACAGAGACGTTTGTACAACTCTACGACTCAGACGACTGGGTTCCCCAGCAAGTCTGACATCAAAACTTTTTCCACTCAAATGGCATCTCCCCAAGAAAATTCGGCGAGAAGTTTGAGGAAAGCCGCTACACATAGCGTCCCTTGTCAATAAAGTTTATTGACAAAAGAAACTAAGACCAGTTCCTTGGTAGGAAACCAGGATCGAGGGGAAGTTTAAATCAGAAACTAAGACCAGTTCCTTGGTAGGAAACCAGGATCGAGGGGAAGTTTAAATCAGAAACTAAGACCAGTTCCTTGGTAAGAAACCAGGATCGAGGGGAAGTTAAATCAGAAACTAAGACCAGTTCCTTGGTAGGAAACCAAGAACGAGGGGAGGTTTATTTCAAAAGAAAACTGAGACCAGTTCCTTGGCTGAAAACCAGGATCGAGGGGAAGTTTACCTTTTCTAAGCATCATTGCTTAGCTAAAGAAGATGAATGCGTAAGCTACCATTCATAACCACCATCAAAATTTCGGATATTCCGATATTTAATCCTCTTGCACCCGAATGCCTGAATCCCTTCGTCATTCATACCTTCGGGTCCAAGAAGATTAAATAGGGGCATCTGTAATACCCCAAATTTTGACCACTTATATTTCCCATCATTGTGAAAATCATCATCACAATATGGATGTACCTTTATGCTTCATTTGTCTCCCCAAAGATGGGTGAGCATCCACTACAATCAAAATTAGGGTTTCAAGCCCTCTCTGAGCCTTAGACAAAGGATCAATCAAGGAATGACTTGATCTTCAACTTGTCTAACCTCTCAAACATACACAAAGGATCAAAAGGACTCCCACTTCAAGGATTAAGCACAAGGTTGCTCCCTTCTAGGTGGATCAAGTCTCAAGATCGACAGTGTCACCAAATTAGGGTTTTGGTCAACCAGGACCTCCAGATGGAAATTTTCATCTGGGCACAAGGCAATGATCCAAAACATGACCTAATATACTTCATGTAACCTCATGAACCCATGCATCAAGTCAATTTTGCCTCAGGGGATGCATTCATAAAAAATCAGGAATTAGGGTTTCTTGACCTAATTCACCCCTAAGTTGACTTTTGGGACAAACCATGAGCCAAGACCTCAAGACATGATTTGAGGGTCTCTAATACACCATATTGATCCATTTGGAACAATGGATTGATCCAAGAAGCTTGAGCAACAAGTCTCATTTTCATCTGCACCACAATTAGGGTTTTAAGGGAAAAGTCAACTGTAACTTTGACTTTTGACCAAGACATGCTCCCAAACCCTAATACATGATTGAATATACCCTATGACACCCATGGAACATGACCATCAAGTTTGATTTAGGTCAAGGACATGATTTCCTGAAGAATTGCACAGTTTGGAATTCATCTGATAAAATGTCAACTGTGCACAAAAGTCAACTTTGACTTTTTGAGATTTTTCACCAAAATGGATTTTTAACCCTAAAATGATGTTAATGTATGATTTGAATCATCATTCATCAAGAAAAATCAAGAAAAGTGAGATAACTTGTAAAAGGGGTAACCATAAAACTTAGAAATTTTTCTAAGTTAAAAATAAAGTGGCAAAGGTATCAACTTTGGAGGACCATAACTCCTAAACCACAAGGCCATTTTTTCTCATCCAAAGATGGATTTGTAGCCCTCATTATCACCTACAAAAACTTCAACTACAAGTCATTCCAATTCATTAAGGATTTTGAGTTATGGAGTGATCAAAGTGGCTGAAAAGTGAAAATGTCACTTTTTCCAACACTTAGTGAAATTTTCACTAAGTCAGAATTCTGCTTCACTTTTTGCCAAATGTAGGGGGATTTTTCACTCGGAATCAAAAGAGATCAAAACCAAACTTGTTCAAACAGTTGTTGTATCATGTTAGAGCTTTCCAAAATGGCCAAGAACATTGCCAAATTCAACCTACATCATGAGATACAACATTGTCAAGTTACCTTGCTGAAATCTGTCAAGGCAAGGCAGAATTTGCATTTTGGCTCGATTTGCCAAAATCAGCCAATTGCAATTGCTCCAATCCACTTGGACACCTTAGAGGATTGAATCCAAAGGGGACAATCACTGAGCCAAGCCTCCAAGGTCCAAGGAACAAAGAATAGCATGTTGAACCTAGAATGGCCAAAATAGGGACAAGACTTCAAATTTGGAATGAGGCATTCAATGGAACCATCAAGGTGGCATGGACTGAGCCATTCTCATCTGAAATCAGTCAAGACTTATCCAATACCAAGGGGACCAAAGCTCTGTGCCCTAACCTCTAGTCAATGGCTAGAGGAGACTTTCATTTCCATTGGCCAACATTGAGCAAACCTACTTACCAGCTGCCATGCACTATTCCTTGCAAAACAAACTTGCTCTACTATAAATAGAGCTCAATTGTGGTCAGTTTAAGTACACCAAAGCCATCTAACAGACGCTTTCCTCAAAATCTCTTTCTCTTGGCAAAAATGCCTTTCTTAGCAAGGTAGCTATCGGGTTTTGAGTTTGAGAGCAATTCTGCACAAACCAATCACTCACACACCTCACATACATCACATATGAGCTGATCAAACACTCACATAACTTCTGAAACATCAAAATCTCAAAATCACTTGCCATCCACACAAGTTTGAAGTGAAGTTGCAGCTGAGGTGCCATAAACTGATCCAGTCCATTTCAATTCAATCCAAGTGTTCAAACACAATCCATATGGTGTAGGGAAGCTGTTCAGATCATCACAACTTGTCTGTAACACCTCCAACTCAAAATCACATCTGCTCTTGCTGCCACGACTTGGAGGTAAGCCTAAACTTGGGCATCTCTCAATCTATGCATATTTCCTCGCACAATAATTTGGCCATATGTTCATAATCATGCATGGAATGTTTTCCCTCAATTAATTGCATTGTTTGAATCGTGTATCAAAAATCCTAGCCTTCATGCAGAAATTAGGGTTCTTGAGGTTTCTTCGTGATTTCTTGTTGTATGTTTAATTTAAATGAAATTAAAGTACATAGACATGATCGTGAGGTTGAGACGAGCATAATGATATGTGGATTGCATGATATGGTTACGTATTCATGGAGATTGGATAGAAAATGCAAATCTGGGCAAACTGAAAAACGCGCGTGTTCTTGGTGTTGTTCTTGGCGCCATTTTCATAAATTTGAATATTTGAATTTTGTGATTTTGTTTAATTGATTCAAAAATTAATTTCTCTCTGAGTTTTAATGATTTTGAGTTGATTCTTTTTTTAATAATTCACAAAAATGTTAAAATATTTTATTTTATCAAAAAATCCCAAAAATATTATTTATTTCATATAATTGATATTTTTGTAAAGAATTAATATTTTGATTATTTTTGGCATTTTAAATATTTTTTCTACATTGATTTTGCAACTTTTAATGCTTTCTAATTATTTTGTAGGTCAATACTTAATTTTTGAAGCATTAATCCAAGATCACAATTTGTTTTCCATGTGTTAAACAATTTTTGATCATTTTAATTGAATTTTTATTCAATTAAATACATTTTTGAAAACAAATTAGGGTTTTGGATTAATTCAACCCTCATAAATCATTTTCAAAACACTTTGGGCCTCTAATAGAGTGTAACACCCAATCCTTTTTTGACCAAATCATTTTTGGGCCTCAGTGTATTGTATAAGTCCCGATACCGTCAAAAAACAAACGGCGCGATCGTCGCCTTTTCAAAAATCATCTGGGCCTACCCTCGAGTAGTAAGACCCATTTATTTTTCTTCAAAACCCTCTTTGGGCCTCTTGAGAGAGTGTAAGACCCATCCCCCCTTGTACAAAAACTTTTGGGCCTCACTCATTGTATAAGTCCCTCTGTACAAGTAAACGGCGTGATCGTCGCCCGTTTAAAAAATAAAAATCATCTGGGCCTCTCCTTGAGCTATAAGACCCATTCAAAACTTTTGGGCCTCTATTACAATGTAAGACCCAATCTCCCTTTTAACCAAAACATTTTTGGGCCTCACTTATTGTATAAGTCCCTCCGCGTTAAAAGAACATCTCGGCGCGATCGCCATTTTTAAACGAAAAGTCATTTAGGCCTACCCTCGTGTTATAAGCCCCACTCTTTTTCTTTAAACCTTTTTGGGCCTCTTGAGAGAGTGTAAGACCCATCCCTTTGTACAGAAAACCTTTTTGGGCCCCAGTCACTTGTATAAGTCCCTCTGTACAAATTCAAACAGTGCGCTCACTGATAAAACCCTGGGCCTCTCCTTGAGCTGTAAGCCCCAAATCTTTCTTTTTCAAAGTACTTTCTCCTTTGATTTTGAATATACTGTTGTTTTTAATCTTTCTTTGTTGAACAACTACCCAAACAGTATGGAAGCACTACAACCGAGTAAGTGGTTATCGCTTTCATTTACTGCTTTCATATTATAAACTGTATTGTGGGGTTGCTCACTGTAAGTCTCCTTTCATAAACTCATATCTACTGTGTAATAATAGTATAGATATTTCGAGTTTCCCCGGCAACTACGTCTAGAACTAAGTGACGCCGTTTCATTTATTCGTAGAAATAGACGCCTAGATCCCCAATAGGAACACCAGATACAGTCTTCTCTTCGGCTGTCCTCCTTAGGAATCGTCAAGAAATTCTATCCCCCAGAGATGAATTATTTTCGGTGAAACTTCTCTTGAATTTCTTCAAACCGCCGAACGGTTCGGACTCTCTCTAAAAGTTAAAGTCACTGGATAGTAAACCTCGCACGTTTACCAGTGGTTTTAACTCTAAAAGAGTTTTCCTGAACTTTTCTTTGGTTTGGGACCCACGGGCTTCTTAAAAGCATCGGCCTCCTCTTGGGCATCATACAAGGACCCACAGGCTTCCTAAAAGCAACCCCGCCTCCTCTTGGGCATTATTCAAGAACCCTACGGCTTCTTAGAAGTATTCACAGCCTCCTCTTAGGCTTCGTATAATGATCTCTTCCTCCGGGAATGATAGCCTCCTCTTGGGCTTCGTACAAGGACCCGTCGGCTTCTTAAAAGATTCCAGCCTCCTCTTGGGCTTCGTACAAATTGTCCCGACGACCTCCTAGAGGTATAGGAACAGAACTTTGTCATCCTTATAGAACAGTCCTTTCATAGAGTCTACTACTGTTTCTCGAAGCATAGTACAAAAGATAAAACTCTAGACTTGGACAGTCTAACTTCCTTGAGTCTCAAAGACATTCTCAAGCACCCTTCGTTAAATAGGAAGGAAACCCGCAGACTCGGATAGTCTCAATACCCTTTGGATTTCCAGTTTCCTCAAAGAAAAGGAAATATCCCTGATCCTCAAATTAAATCCCTGAGTACAGTATTGCTCATATAAGAACTGATTTTCTCTTTTTAAATCAGTATATTGGACCTGTCACTCAACTGAAACAGTTACAATAGCCTCCATCTCGGGCTTCATACGAGATACCAAAATTCTCCCCAGTGGAGTCAAAACAACCTTTTAGCCTCTCTCTCAGGCTTTGTATGAGACACAAAAGATTCCCTCGTTGAGTCAATCACCCCTTTTTGCCTCCATCTCGGGCCTCGTACGAGATACAAATTCCTTAAGCAAGGGTCGAACTCTTTGTTGGCCTCCTCTTAGGCTTTGTATAACGATATGCCCCACTGGGTCGAAACAACCTTTTAGCCTCTCTCTCGGGCTTTGTACGAGACACAAAATAGCCTCCTCTTAGGCTTTGTATAATGATTTTCCTAGCGGAAATTAGCCTCCTCTTAGGCTTCGTATAAGAAAACCACTGGTTAATCCAATTAACCTTTTAGCATCAAAGCTGTGCCTCGTTCACAGTACACAAACATCAACAACTCCTTTCCCTTCATCTAATCGCTGTAAGCGGCAAGCCTCTGGATCATCTACATCCATGCCACTGTCCCTCTTTTAGCATGAGAAATTCCTAAGGAAAGATGGCATTTCTCTACACTGAGTTAAAGTCTTCTCCTTCAGGTTAAAACCCTTTCTTCGGAAATTATGGCATTGCTCGGATCCGCGTATTCCAGTTAAAGTAATTCTCCTTCTCCCCTCTTTAGAGATGACAAATTCTCTCTAAAGCCGAGGTCTTTTAGCTTCACATCTTGGGCTTTGAACAAGATACAAATCACCTTTCGCTTCACGTCTTGGGCTTTGAACAAGACACCAAAAACACCCATTTCCTCCCATAGAATAGGAGGAACTACGAACGCTCTGATTTCCCTATTTTGGTAAACGGGAATACGTAGGCATAGGATCGAAAGAAAAGATCTTAGCGAGCGCAATCAACAAAAAACCCAAATCCCACATCTCCATCCATTAAAAGCAGTAATTCAAAAGCTTCAGTCCTAACATCCTAATCCTTATTCCCCGCTAGAAACCCTTTGCCTAGGAAAAAGAAAGAAAGAACCTGTATTGGCGAAATACGAATAACCAGTACAAAGGCCCCCCACATTGATAGCATCCGTAACCTAACAGACTGTTGTTTAAACTCAGTATGCAAGCAGGGTTAATTGGAGACATCTATTTCCCTTCCTTATTCAGCTCACAATAGGATAAAAAATGAATCGACCAGTAGTTTTAAGCTCAACCGCAGAGAGCGACCAACGCTTAAGAACCGCGTCCAAAATCGCTCGCTACAGATACCAGCATCGTGGAACATCATCTACCATTACGATCAGAATGTCCGCCAATAAAACAGAGGTTGAGAAAAACTCACCCAGACATGGCCATCAAAATCAAAGAGGAAGTACAGAAACAGATTGACGCGGGTTTCCTCGTCACATCAGAGTATCCTCAATGGTTAGCCAACATAGTACCAATTTCGAAAAAGGACGGAAAGGTCAGAATGTGTGTAGATTACAGGGACCTGAACAAAGCCAGTCCAAAGGATGAATTTTCCTTACCGCACATTGATATGCTGGTTACAGTATAACAAAGTTCAAAGTTTTCTCCTTCATGGATGGATTCTCGGGATATAATCAGATAAAAATGGTGCCGAAAGACATGGAGAAAATTTCCTTTATCACCCCATGGGGCACATTTTGTTACAAGGTAATGTCGTTCGGTTTGAAGAACACCGGGGCAACCTATCAAACGGCTATGACTACTCTGTTTCATGACATGATACACAAGGAAATCGAGGTATATGTCGATGATATGATTGCTAAATCTAAGACAGAGGAGGAGCATGTAACCCACCTGTCAAAACCATTCTAGCGGTTGAGGAAGTACAAACTTCGCTTGAATCATAACAAGTGCACATTCGGTGTCCGTTCAGGGAAATTGCTAGGGTTCATCGTCAGCCAGAAATGAATCGAGGTTGATCCTGACAAAGTCAAGGCCATTTAAGAAATGCCTTCTCTGAAAACTAAAAAGCAAGTCAGGGGATACCTGTGACATTTGAATTACATTTCCAGATTTATATTCCTCATGACCGCGACATGCGCGCAAATCTTCAAATTACTCAAAAAGAATCAGGAATGTGTTTGGACAGAAGACTGCCAAACCGCCTTCAACAGTATCAAGGAATACCTATTGAACCCACTGATTCTATCACCCCCAGTGTGTAGCGAGCGATTTTGGACGTGGTTCTTAAGCACTGCCGCTCTGGGGTACTACAGGTCGATTCATTTTTTATCCTATTGAGCTGATTAAGGAAGGGAAATAGATGTCTCCAATTAACCCTGCTTCCATACTGAATTTGAACAGCGGTCTGTTAGGTTACAGATGCTATGTGGATGTGGGGACCCTCTCTGCTTATTTTGCTAAGAATGAAATGACGGGACTATGCTATTGGTAGGATGTTAGGACTAATGCTTTTCGATTGATGTATGAAGGTACGAGATTTTGGGTTTTTGATTAGTGTGCTCGCTAAGATTCTTTTGCAATCTTATGCCTACGTATTCCCATTTAATGAAACAGGGAAATCAGAGCGATTGTAGTTCCTCCTATTCTATGGGAGGAAAAAGGTCGTTTTGGTGTCTTGTTCAAAGCCCAAGACGTGAAGCTAAAGGTGGTTTGTATCTTGTTCAAAGCCCAATATGTGAAGCTGAAGGGTCTATTTGTATCTTGTTCAAAGCCCAAGTTGTGAAGCTAAAAGGTTTTGACTTTAGAGAGAATTTGTCATCTCTAAAGGGGGTCTGTTTGTCACAACTGTTGGGTGACTGATTATAAAGGGGAATTAGTTTAACTGGGATATGTGAATCCAGCAACGCCATAATTTCCTTTATAGGGGATTTTTAACCTGAAGGAGAAGAATTTAACTCAGTTTAGAGCAATGCCATCTTTCCTTGGGAATTTCTCATGCTAAAAGAGGGATAGTGGCGTGGATGTAAATAATCCAGAGGCTTGCCGCTTATAGCAATTAGATGGGGAAAAAGTAGTTATTGATGTTTGTATATTGTGAACGAGGCACAACTTTTGATGCTAAAAGGTTGATTGACTCAACCGGGGTTTCCTTATACAAAGCCTAAGAGGAGGCTATTGACCCAACAAGAGGGTGTTTTTATGTGTCTCGTACGAGCCCGAGAGAGAGGCTAAAAGGGTTGAGTCAACAAGAGAGTGCTTTTATATGTGTCTTGTACGAAGCCCAAGACAGAGGCTAAAGGCGCTTGACTTAACAAGAGAGTCTTTGTACCTCGTACGAAGCCCGAGATGGAGGCTGAAAATGTTTGACTCAACCAGAGAGTCTTTTATACTCAACAAGAGTGTGTTTTTGTATCTCGTACAAAGTCCGAGATGGAGGCTAAAAAGGTTAGCTCCGCTGAGGAGAATCATTGTACAAAGCCCAAGAGGAGGCTAGGGTGCTGGTGACTGTTTCAGTTTAGTGGCAAGTCCAGTATGTTGGTTAAAAGAGAAAATTAGTTCTTATAAAGGGAACGATTAAAGGTAAGGTTGTGCTTTGGTACTGATCAGAGGATCAGGGTTATTTTCTGTTCTTTAAGGAAATGGGAAATCCAAAGGGTAGTGAGATTGTCCAAGTCTACGGGTGTTTTGAGAAATCGATTCTTCGGTAGTGAATGATCTTTGTATGATGCCCAAGAGAAGGATGGTATGTTAATGGATGAAGGTCAACCCTTTAACTGGTCTAACACTTGACTCAGAAAGACAGCTCTAGCAAATTAATGACTAGGTTATGTTCCTATACCTGTAGAGGTCTCTGGGTCCTTGTACTAAGCCCAAGAGAAGGCATGAAAGCTTTTAAGAAGCCGAAGGGTCCTTGTACAATGCCCAAGAGGAGGCGGGGATGCTTTTAAGAAGCCTGTGGGTCCCCAAACCCCGAGAAGTTCAAGACAAGCCATTCACCGAGAATAGATCAAGCCAGGAAATTCTGAGAATTTGGAAGAAACTCAAGAGATGCCATTCACGGAGAAAAGATCATCTCTGGGGAGTAGAGTCTCTTTGACGATTTCTAAGGGTGACAGTCTGAGAAAGGGTTCACCGAGAATGCTGCCTTTCACGTCTCCATATTGTTTAACCCCAAGAGGAGGGAAGACTGTGTCTGGTAATCCTATGGGGATCTAGTTTTGTTTGTATTTAAGAGTGACCAATAGGGCTTTACCTAGTGCTAGACGTAGTTGCCTGGGAAAACTCTAAATAACTATACTAGTATTACACAATTGATATTTGACAAGTATATAAAAGTTTGCGAAAGAAGACTTACAGTGAGCAGCCCCACAATACAGTTATATATATATGAAAGCGGGTAAACACTTACTCGGTTGTAGAGCTTCCATGTTGTTTGGTTAGTTGTTCAACAAAGAAAGCTTTGATAATAATATTATATTCAAAATCAAAGGATAAAGCACTTTGAAAAGATTGTTGGGGCTTACAGCTCAAGGAGAGGCCCAAGGTTTTATCAGTGATTGCACTGTTGTTTTGAATTTGTACAGTGGGACTTATACAAGTGACTGAGGCACAAAAAGGTTTTCTGTACAAAGGGATGGGTCTTATACTCTCTCAAGAGGCCCAAATACAAGTGGTGGGGCTTACAGCTCAAGGACAGGCCCAAAGGGTTTGATTTTTGAACTGGCGATCGCACCGGGATTTTCTTTTAACGCAGAGGGACTTATACAATATCTGAGGCCCACAATTATTTTTGTTAAAAGGGGATTGGGTCTTACACTCTATTAGAGGCCCATGAGTGTTTTAAAATGAGTTGTTTGAGTGAAAATCAAGGAAACCCTAAATTTGTTTTCTTTTAAAAGGAAATATTTAAAGAAAATCAAATAAAATGATAAAAATACCAAATAAGTTTGAATAAACCACTTGTGATTTTTGTTGAGGGTTTGAATAATGAGATTTTTATCACAAGATAAATTAAAACTCATTTTAGTTTTGATTTTCATAGTAAATATTCACTTTTAAATGCTTAAAAACAATTAAAAAGGAATTTATTCACAAAAATACTAATTATATTAAATAACTAATATAAAATTAATTTTTTTGTGGAATAAAATATTTCAACATTTTTGTGATTTTTTGCAAAAAGAACCATTCAAAAATAATTAAAATTGAGGGAGTTATTAATTTTTCAAATCATTAAAAACAATAAGAAAAATAATAAAAAAGTGGAAAAATAGCAAAAAGAGGATCTGGGGCGAGGGGGATTCGAACCCCAGACCTCTTGGACTTACCACTGGGGTGGTGATACATCCGTTGATAGAAACACAACCACAAATATACAAGGCTTGCCTTGTTTTTGGCCTGGCCCAAGGCAAGGCAAGATTTTGGTTGAAAACATGAAGGCCATAACTTTCTCATTTCTCCATGGATTGGGACAAAATTTAGGTCTATATTTCACAAGGAATCCAATGGTAGTGGTATTTTTTTCAGATCATGCTCCTATTGAAAAACCCGATAGTGGTTTTGAAATAGGCCATGATTTGCATTTTCTATGCCATCTCTTGGTACAAGCATGAATTACATGATAAATTGGTGCAAACACAACACATATAACATGTATAAGAGATGCATGATCAGTGGACATCAAAAGAAAGCATGGTTCAAAGAATCCAAGTTGTGATGCTTACCTCTTTTTGGAGCTTTTGTGCAATCTGCCAAGCCACTTGTTCCAGAAATGATTTAATGCTTTGAGCAACCTCAAATGATCTCTTAGAAGCTTTAGGATGGTTGGAATTAGCTGGAAACCTCAGGAACAAGTTTGAGCTCTTTCTTGCAAAAGGGGCAAAAGTGGTCAAAATAGCAACTCTCTCAAATGGTGTTCCAGATGGGGGAACCATTTGGGACAGTTCAAGGATAATATTTGGAGTGCGTTTGGGGTTTTATCTGGTTTGGAAAGTGACTGAATCAAGACATGGCTTGAAAAATGCCCAAAAGTCCCATTTTTGAAGTTTTGAGAGGTGACTTTGTGATTTTGGCGTTACAGGTCACTTGTGAGAGTTTGGACCGCTTAGATATGATATATTGGATGTGTTTGGATCATGAGTTGTGGTGGAATTGCTCTCTAACTCAAAAACTCAGAGTTACCTTGCTAAAGAAGGTATTTTTGCCTAGAGAAAGAGATTTTGAGGAAAGCAAGTGTTGTAGTGCTTTGGTGTACTCAAATTGAACACAATTGAGCTCTATTTATAGTAGAGCAAGTTTGTTTTTGCTGCAATAGTGATGGGCAACTACAGCAGAGGTTTGGCCAATGTTGAGCAATGAGAATTCAAGTCTCCTCTAGCCATTGACTAGAGGTTAGGGCACAGGCTCTTGGTCCCCTTGGTCTTGGATAACTCTTGACTGAATTTAGTTAGAAATGGCTCAGTCTATGCCACCTTGGTACATCCATTGAATGCTCCAATCCAAAATTGGAGTCTTGTCCCTCTTTTAGGCATTTCTAGGTTTAGCATGCTATTTTTGGTTCCAAAGACTTGGGAGGCTTGGGATCAGAGTTGGTTCCTCCTTGGCCCCCCTTTGAGGTGTTCAGATGGATAAAGTTGCTTGCCCTTTACAAATTTGAGCAAATCGAGCAAAACTCCAAAATCTGCCTTGCCATGACAGTTTGCAGCAAGGCACATTGGCATTGTCATATCTCATGGCTCAAGTGGAATTTAATGGAGTTCTTGGCCATTTTGGAAAGCCCTCATATGATACAACAACTGTTTGATCATAATTGGTTTTGATACTTTTTGGATCCAAGTGAAAAATGCCCCTACATTTGGAAAAAAGTAAGACAGATTCTGACTTAGTGAAAATTTCACTAAGTGTTGGAAAAAAGTGACATTTTCACTTTTTGTGATCTTGATCATTCCACAACTCAAAATCCATGATGAATTGGAATGAGGTGTAGTTGAGGATTTTGTAGAGTGCCATGAGAGCTACAAATCCAGCTTTGGATGGGGAAAAATGGCCTTATGGTTTAGGAGTTATGATCCTCCAAAGTTGGTACCATAGCCACTTTGTTCCACAACTTAGAAAATTTTCTAAGTTTTTATGGTTACCCCTTTTACAAGTTATCCCACTTTTCTTGATTTTTCTTGATGAATGATGATTCCAATCACACATTAACATCATTTTAGGGTTAAAAAACCATAATTGTGAAAAATCTCAAAAAGTCAAAGTTTGACTTTTGTGCACAGTTGACTTTTTATCAGATGAATTCCAAACTGTGCGATCCTCTATGAAATCAAGTCCTTGACCAAAATAAAACTTGATGGATTGATTTCATAGGTGTTATAGGGTGTATTGAATCATGTCCTAGGGTTTGAGAGCATGTCCTGGTCAAAAGTCAAAGGCTCAGTTGACTTTTCTCGCGAAACCCTAACTGTGGTTCAGATGAAATTGAAACTTATTGCTCAAGATTCTTGGATCAATCCATTATTGCAAATGGATCAATGTGGTGTATTAGAGACCCTTAAATCATCTCTTGAGGTCTTGGCTCATGCTTTGCCCCAAAAGTCAACTTAGGGGTGAATTAGGTCAAGAAACCCTAATTCCTGATTTTTTTGTGAATGCCTCCCCTGAGGTTAAATTGACTTGATGATTGGGTCCATGATGTCCCTTGGAGTATCATATGTTATGCTTTGAAGCATTGGATCATGCCCAGAGGAAAATTTCCATCTGGAGTCCCTGGTTGACCATACCCTAATTTGGTGAGACTGGCGATCTTGAGGCTTAATCCACTTGGAATGCTGCAACCTTGTGCTTAATCCTTGATGTAGGAGTCCTCTTGATCCTTTGGGGATGTTTGAGAGGTTAGAAAAGTTGAAGATCATGTCATTCCTTGATTGATCCTTTGTCTAAGAGCTCTGAGAGGGCTTGAAACCCTAAGTTTGATTGTAGTGGAGGCTCTCCCATCTTTGGGGAGACTAATGGTTCATCCATATTGTGATGATGATTTGTACAATGATGGGAAATCTTAGTGGTCAAAATTTGGGGTATGACAGATGCCCCTATTTAATCTTCTTGGACCCGAAGGTGTGAATGGCGAAGGTATTCGGGCATTCGGGGTGCAAAAGGATTAAATATCAGAATACCCAAATTTTTGATGGTGGTTAAGAATGGCCGTTCACGCATCCTTCTTATTTTGCTAAGCAATGATGCTTAGAAAAGGTAAAATTCCCCTCGATCCTGGTTTCCTACCAAGGAACTGGTCTTAGTTTCTGATGTAAACTTCCCCTCGATCCTGGTTTCCTACCAAGGAACTGGTCTTAGTTTCTGATGTAAACTTCCCCTCGATCCTGGTTTCCCACCAAGGAACTAGTCTCAGTTTCTAATTTGAACTTCCCCTCGATCCTGGTTTCCTACCAAGGAACTGGTCTCAGTTTCTGAAATAAACTTCCCCTCGATCCTGGTTTCCTACCAAGGAACTGGTCTCAGTTTCTGATTTAAACTTCCCCTCGATCCTGGTTTCCTACCAAGGAAATGGTCTCAGTTTCTTTTGTCAATAAACTTCTTGACAAGGGACACTATCCGTAGCGATTTTCCTCAAACTTCTCGCTGAATTTTCCTGGGGAGATTCCATTTGATAGAAAAAAATGATGTCAGAGTTGCCGGGGAACCTAGTCGTATGAGTTGTAGAGGTGCACAAACTTCTCTGTTTGGAGACGCTATTTGTCGACTCTACTGGGGAAAACGAGTCTCTTGAGAGACTGCCTTCGCTTGGGGATATTGCATCATACTTTTCTCGGAATCTTCTCGGAGAAATGCCATATGATGTACCCCAATTTTGAGGTGCTGATGACCTTTTCGTCAGTGGATTTTTTTGGAGAAAAACTATTGTATTGCCGAATCTGCTGATGACCTTAATCCGGGAAAGCGAGGATATCATCTTCAATGGCGCAGAGTGACATTTTCTGAAAATTTCTCTGGTCTTCTCAGAGGTTAAAGTTATCAAAATGGTCGAGGATCGACTTCATCCCAGAAATAAACTGGAGGCGAGATTGTTCAGACGCAACATTTCCTGACGAGGAAAGAACTGAAAACTCGATTGTGAAGACTTTTATCACTAGGGGATAAGACCGACTAGAGTGATAGTGATGCAATATGAATGCGAATATAAATCAATAATGCATGATGTATGTATGTTTATGCTGACAAAACTGACGCGACATACAAACTGACGGATGAACACGACGGGATACTCGGCCACTGTGGGAGATAAAAAGTATCACTGGTCCAGAAGATAGCAATTCTACCTTGCTTAGGAGAAGTAGTCCCTTTGGGGGGAACAACCGTTGGTCGGGCTTAGGAGGCAAGAGCTCTTCCTGGGATGTCAGATGGAGTATTCACATCTGACATAACTAATCCTTCGTTCAGGCGCACTGGTTTAGAAGGAGTACTTTGATTCTGCACTTTGAACTCACTTACTTTTGGAGAAGCGATTGATGTTCTTTCGATGTTAAACAGTCAAAAGAAATCACCATCTTTATTTTAAAAGCAGAAAAGTTTGACAAGTAAATTCGTTTTTGTTTCATTTCAAGAATCGTTGATCATGTTAAAAACGACGTTCTATAAAGCTAAAACAAATAAGAACTGTAAACAAAAGCACAAGGGCTCAAATTTTATTGATAGGATGGAAATCAGCCAAACGCGTGATTCCATAGAGTATTTACAAAGTTAGAAAATGGTAATTTAAGGGAAAAGGGCTACATTGAAACATAACGACCATTATCCTTCTACTAACTTTGAATTCGGGACATCCTGATCTTCTGTCAAAGATGACCTTGACTGGAGTTTTTTGATGGATGGCAGGACTGCTACTAGGGGATTTGCCCCTGTTGGACGTAATTACTTGCCATTATCCCTAACTTTTGCCTGGATTGTACTTTGAGATTTCCAATCCACCGGGATGATTTTTTTTTTATTATGTCTCTAATTTTTGCCTGGACCGCCCTTTCAGGTTTTCAATCCACCGAGACGTTTTTTTTTTAGTTTAGGCGAAGTATTTCTTGACTACATCAAAATTTGTGGGGTAGGCAAACTCTTCTCCATCCATGGTTTCAAGTCTCAAGGCGCCGCCTGAGAAAGCTTTCTTGACCACATAGGGGCCGTTATAACTCGGGGTCCATTTGCCCCGGTGTAATACCTCAAAATTTTCCCTCACGTTTTCTTAATAAATTGGTCTATGCTTCATTCATTTGCATTCCATAGTAGGTCATAAATTGCATAGCATTGGTTGCAAGGCATGGTATCTAGTGCTTCAAGGTGTGAACAATTCAAAGCCAAAGGACAAAGGTTAAAGCTTTTTCAAACAAGTCACAAGTTCATTTCATCATCAAAACCAGCTCAAAATAAAGGTTTCCATGTTTATTCATCAAAGCAAGAGGTGGAAAATTGAGATCGGAGCTTCAGCATCATTTTTTGGCAAATTTGTGGAAATTTAGCTGAAGTAACCGGTTAGCAGTTATGCTGTAACCGGTTACACAGTGTAAATTTCACCAGAAACGCAGGTTTTCAAGCGTGTAACCGGTTAGCAGTTATGCTGTAACCGGTTACTCTGTACAAAGTTGCAATTTTTGCTGCATTTTTGGGGACAGTACTATGCACTCCCTTTGGTCTTTGATTCTACTTGATTCTACAGCACTATGACAGCAGAGGGAACATTCTAGACATCTCTAGATATTGCTAGAATATTCAATTGATTTCAAGGGGATTTATTCTAGTGTTGCATCTCAAATCAAATGCACCGTATTCCTAGTTTTGCAAGTTTGTCACCATTGGATGTGGATTTTACCTAGGGATTGCTACCGAGTTGGTTCTAACTAACCGAGTTAACTAACTTGACTCGGTGAGTTGAGTCCAACTAACTTTAAAGCTAGCTCCCAAACCCAAACCTCATTCCAAACCTCTCATACTCCAAACCTAAAATCTATTTAAGAAATGCTTCACTCATTTTCAAGGATCTTCAACCATTTTCTCAAATTTCTCACATTTCACTCTCAATTCTCTCTCATTTCTCTCTTCACTTTGCTACAACTTCTACTTCTCACTTCTAAAACCACACACAAAAGCTCTTATTTCTTGAAGAATAATCACTTTTTACATTGAAAAATGATTAATTCTTGAGCTTAAACTCCATCCTTTGGTTTTCTTCGATTGGATTTCTGGAATTGCAGCTTATTCTACTTCAATCCAAGGGTTTCACACCATTTATTTTGGTGCAAGATTGATTTCGGTGCATTTTGCGATTTTTGCTCAGTTTCAACACGTTTCGGCTATTGATAGAAGAATCTCTGGTTTTCTTTCATTTTCTGCACCAAGATTACTTTGCAACAATTACCAAAGCAAGTCTCCGCTTTGTAGGTTGGTTTTCCCTAAATCTACACTGTTTTTAGCTTATTCGCAACTTATTCGATGTAGATCTTTGTGGATTTTCGATTTGGATTCATATGCTTGAATGTGATTCTTGATGTGGTTGTTAATTGAATCTAAGTGATGTTTGTTGACTGTAATTCAATGTAATTTTGTGCTTGATTGACTACCTGTTCATTTGGATGTTTGGAGAAGTCATTTGCTGCTGAAAAGTGCTTTTGAAACTAATTTTTTTGACCACTGTTCCAGTGTAACCGGTTAGTAGTTATGCTGTAACCGGTTACACTGTGTATTTTTAGCCTGTTTGCGCATTTTTTGAACTGTGTAACCGGTTAGCAGTTATGCTGTAACCGATTACCACTGAAGCAGAATGTTATTTTCTTGCATTTTCTTGCTTGTTTGATATCCTTAACATGTTTAAACTTCATGGATCAATGCATTGATGATTGGTGGATTATTCTTGAGCTATTTTAACTCACACCACAACATGGACTTGATTTTACGACACGCGTGACTTTGTTTTTCATCATTGAACAAAATGTTTGCATTGTTGATTAATTGATGTGATGAACATATGATGCACTTACTTTGAGCTTATTAATTGATAATTGATGTTATGTTGCTAGAATTACTATGCGCGTGTTCATTTGCTTTCCATTTCAAGAGATGAATATTTGTTTTCAACTTGCTCATATTCTTGACAATGTGAATTCTTTTGTAATGTGCATTATACCATGTTTGATTTCAAGGATTGTTCACCATGATTTGTAATGTGAGTGTGATCATGTTGGTTTGATGAATGTGCAAGGCTTGATGCATGATAATGGTTGTTCATGAGAGGAATTCTTTGTTAACGCATGTTGTCTCTAATCTTCCACTGCTGCCTGAACATATATGTGTTGTAGTATGTGCTGCCAAATGTTTGTTATACCCATTTTGTATGCTGAACATGAGCTGTTGTTTGTTGTTTGGTATATGATGTTGAATTTATTGCTGTTCTGTTGCATATGGGCTGTAATAGCTGTTGTTTTCATTATTTCCTTCCATTTGCTTGTTTGACCAAGTTCTTTTACTTGGGATTTCTTGTAAATATGTTTTGCACTAACCTTTCCATGTAGGTGCTAAAGGTAAGAAAGTGTGTGGATATGCTTCCACATACACTTCTTTCATTCTCTCTTATCTTTTAATAATTCAAATTGTGGTTTTGATAAGCATTTACATGCTTTCCTTGAATAACTTCTTCTTCATCCCTCTTTAAGATCAACTTAACTTCCATCTTGGAAGTAAGTTGCTTCTTTTGTTCTTCTTCTCCTTTCTCTTAGGAGTAGATTTCTTAAACCACATTAACCTTAGGATCACCATGTATGATAACATTAATATTGAGTCTTAGGCTCCCTCATTAGTTTTCACTTTTTGCTCCTTTTGAGTCACTTCTTCTCATCTCAAAACAAAAAGTAAAAAAACACTTAATAAAGGTTAAAAGTGTATTGCGCGTGAGCCTTAAATGTGGGAAGTGAATAATGGGGGGTTTCCCTTCATTCTTCTAGGATACTTAGTGTACGTCCTGTTGGGGGACGATACGCGACGTATTCGTTCCTATGTTGTAGACTTGGGTGCAATGCAAGTTACAAATAACTGCAATAACACTTCTTTCTAAAAACTCCAAACAAATAATAACGTCTTTCCTCCGAGATTTCTCTCCTCATATCATTCACTCATTCCCTAAGGATACGTCATTTTCGTTCTACCGCAAACAGGTAACGCCTAAGTCTCCATACAGCGAGCTGCAACACCTAACTGCTGGGACGCGCACTTTGACGTTTCCACTAAAAAACACAAACAACTTTCCCTAGGTGAGGGGAAATACGTCGCTCTGATTCTCGCGTGCGAGCGGGATACGTAGGCAGGAGATCGTGCGAGATCTCTCCGAGCACCATCCTTCTCTTTTCCCCCAAACCGTAGTCTGAACTACGTTGACTCTGATTCTCATTCCCGATGAGGCCTAGGACTCCGAGGATGTCCTACCGAGTCTCTTCTTTTTCTTTTCTTCCCCGTTTCTTCGTTCTTTCCCGTAGCTATTCCTTTTCCTTTCCAGCAGCAACGGAGC
Source organism: Lathyrus tuberosus (assembly GCA_022829125.1). Classification (NCBI taxonomy): domain Eukaryota; kingdom Viridiplantae; phylum Streptophyta; class Magnoliopsida; order Fabales; family Fabaceae; genus Lathyrus; species Lathyrus tuberosus. The sequence goes on along the minus strand of JALAZF010000231.1, from coordinate 5,055,147 downwards.
TCCAGATGACGACACCCTTTGATCGAGACAACAAGCGTGGATCCCATCGAGTACGATGGACGCGTGGGGGTGCTAATACCTTCCTCACGCATAACCGACTCCCGAACCCAGTTCTCTTGGTCGCAAGACCATGCTCTTTCCTTCTCTTAGGTTTACGCAGTGTTTCCTTTCCCTCTCTTGGGATAAATACACATTGTTGCCGACTCTGTTTCGGTGCCACTTTCGCGTATGTACTTGGATGAAAATCCTGGGAGCGACAGCTGGCGACTCTGCTGGGGACCGAACCCAGAATCTCTGGTTTCCTTAGCGAGTCAATCCTAGCGCTTGTCTGTTTTATTTCATTGGGTGTTTTTGTTGTGTTTTATTTTGCTGCATTTACTGTTGTACTGTACTGCTATTTACTGTATTATTGCTTTACTGTACTACTGTTTTACCGCATTTATGGCATTTTCATTTCATTATTATACTGGATTGTGCTGTGCTGTGCTGGATTTTTTCTGTTTGGTGGGCAGGGTGTTCTGAGAGATAAGCCCACTACCCAGGCTTGAGCATACACATAGGTATTAGTGTGGGTGGGCGTGTCGCTCCCGTGGTGTTTTGCCACGTGTGGGTGTTCACGAGACCTATAATCAGACGAGGTTCTATCTGGAGCTATCTGCTACTGTATGCTCTATACAGGCCAGTAGATATTCTCTGGAGGAATTGTCGACTCTGGTGACCATTCCCGAGGACTCAGTTGCGGCACTCCTCCCGAGATGTGACAGTGGCAGATCACGTTCTGTGGCAAATCCATTGCATATTCTCGACCCGAGGACCCAATGCTGGGAACTTGCTATAGGATATCCTTTTTGAAAGAGAATCAGTGGAGGCACTCCTCGATTGGCGATAGTACTGTACCCCGAGGAATAAATGTACTATTGCTTCTCGACCTCAGTGCCAGAAGCTGAGGACCTTTTCGTTTTGGAGAATCAGTTGAGGCCTCCTCGATTGATGATGATGCCAAACCAGAAATGGTGAACGTATCATTATTTCTCGACCCGAGAGCCCGGGATACTGAACATCCTAGTACCCACATGTGAGAAGGGCGGGTTGTTTACAGGTTTGCAGGTAACCATAACCTCCTACATACCCAATTTTCTGTTATCATTACACAAAAGGAGAATTCATTCTATTATATTTAGATGGTCCCTATCTATGGTTCTATATTGTTCTCAGAGCTACACTGACACTGTTCACAGTCCAGCACAGACACGTGGCACTTTGATCCCATGCCTTGCATTGCATCATTTTCTAACATTCATATTTTTCATTTCCAGGTAGTATCTGACATTTTGATTCCAGTCCACGGGCAGTTATAGGGATGGACAACAAGAGAGGCAAGAAGAACACCATTGTGTACAAGTTCCCGAAGCTCATCCTGGGTCAGATTTGTAAACTGCAAGAGATGGTCAGTCCAGAAGTGTTAGGAATGTTCGGAGAGAAATATGGTTGGATCCTATCCTTTGCTCGTAACCTCAGTGAATATGAAGCTGATGGCTTATGCACCCTGATGCAGTTCTATGATCCTGCCTTGAGGTGCTTTGTACTGACGGATTATGTTTTGGTTTATACTTTGGAGGAGTATTCTAACATCCTGGGAATTTCCATCAAAAAAGGTGCTCCTTTCTGTGGGTCGAAGGTAGATCTGGATTTCCAAATGGTGGCTGGTGCTCTTTATTTGAGCAAGTCAACTTTGGAAGCTGATATTTCTGGCAAGGGAAAGGTTCGTGGATATCACCTATCATACTTGGCAAACAAGGCTCAAGAGGCAGCAAAGGAGAAGAAGTGGAATGTCTTCAATGCAGTGTTGGCTCTCTGTGTATATCGTATTGTCTTGTTCCCGAATGAGCCTGATTTTGTTGACATGGATGCTATCAGAATATTTGTATCTCAGAATCCGGTGCCAACCTTAGGAGATCTTCATTATGCCTTGTACAATAGGAACGAGAAGAGACGAGGTGGGACAGTTCATTGTTGCGCACCTCTTTTCTATAAGTGGTTTGCCAATCATCTACCCTAGTCAGGTGCTTTCAAGGATACTAAGAGTTCCCTGAAATGGAGTCAACGTCTGATGGGCCTAGATGCTAAGGATATTGTTTGGGTGAATCACAGAGTGTTGGGTAAAGATATTTTGCATAGTTGTGGTGAGTACCCCAATGTTCCATTGATAGGGAGGAAATGGGGTATTAACTATAACCCTTCCTTGGCTATCCGGCAGTTTGGGTATGCTCTGAAGAACCCCCCAGTTGAAAAGGAGTTGGAAGAGTCTTTGTATTTTCACATGGCTGACGATGGATTAGATGTGGCATAGAAAGCTTCCAAAGCATGGCTCAGTAAGCAGAAGAGAGGAAAAACCATTTGGGGTTTGCCTAATAATCAAACTTTCCCTCCATATGAGCAATGGATGAAGAAGAGGGTCGAAGAGTACTATTTTCCTTTTGATTGGGCGCCTCCCTTATATCCCAAAGTGATAGAGGAAAGAATCACCGTACCAATTGAAGAATTCGATAAGCAGCGAAAAGTGGTGCAAGATTTGAGAGAGGAAAATGCTAGTATGAGTAGTACACTTCAGGGCGCTTTACATGACAACTTGGAGATGAAATGGAAGGTCCAAGATTTGACAGAGCATTTGGAAAAAAGGGAGAAGGATCTTGATGATAGACCTCAGCACTGTAGAAAGATCAGTATGACTGCTGAATCATCCGGCAAAGCCTACAGGGAAACCAAAAAGCTCTTGACCAAAACTAAAGACGAGCTTGCCACATATCGGGAGATGTGGGAGGAGCTCAAGATAGAGAATGGGGAGTTAAAAGAAGAACTTCAAAGAATGAAGGAAGACAAGAAGCACTTCTCTGGTAAGTGGAAAGAAGCCTAGAAAGAAATTAAAGAGCTCAAACTGCAAGCGGGAATCAAGAAGTCAAAGCACGAAGGTAAAGATGTTGAAGAGCAGATTGCTAGGCTGAATCAGGATGTCAAGAAGAGAAACAAATTGATCAAGGGGTTGCTAGAAAGACCTACTCACCCAGACACTGCGAACCTTCTTGAGGAGATTGAAGCCAGTTTATTTGGAATCGATTTGTAATGATTCTGTTGTTTGTATTTTGCTATGATTACCATAAGGATTGTTGATGGAATCACTGTTGATTGTATCAGACCTATCTGTATGACTTCTTATAATATGATATTACATTATTTGGTTCGGCCATATTTGTCTCTACAGCTCTCAATTTATGAAAGGCGTCTCCTTTTGTTTGATCATGCAATATTTCTGGATTCAGATTTATTTTCAGATGTTGTGTCCAATCCCTTGCCCGATTTCAAAACTGGAATCAAATCGGATATGCCTTGGAAATGTTTAAATATGCTTGTTTGCATTTGCATTTGCATCCTCATAATCATAAGCATTCTTGCATAACAGGTACTCGTTGCAGGGTCTCTAACCTGTATTTGGTTGTAGGCATAATAACTGATTCCCACATTCACCAATACGCAACCAGACGAAACCAAGCTCGAGCCATGGATCAGGTACAGACAGAGTTGGCTGAATTAAGGGCACGCATGGAACAATTTATGAATTTGATGCAGGGTGTTGCCCAGGGGCAACAGGACCTAAGAGTAGGGCAAGAGGACATGCGAGCTACCATACAGAGGTTGGAGACAGAGATTCCTACCGGTGACCATGTTAATCCCCCCAGGGTTAACCCTCCTGTTGTCAACCCTCCTGTTGTCACTCCTCCTCCGGTTGGAGTTAACTTGGGTTTTGCTCCTGGTAACAATGGGCTGGTGGAAGATCGTCAGAATGATCAGTTTTCTGTACTTAACGCTGATATGGGATTCTACCATGATGACAAGAAATACGAGGGACTGGCTGAAAGAGTGAAAGCTATAGAAAGTCAGAATCCTTTGGGAATTGATGTTGAAGATATGGGAGTAGTACAGGGTGTCAAGATTCCCCCGAAGTTTAAACCACCTACTTTCGACAAGTACAACGGTAACACTTGTCCCAAAACTCATCTCCAGGCATATAATCGGAAGATATCAGCCTATTCTGATGATTAGAAGTTATGGATGTATTTTTTCCAAGACAGCTTGTCTGGAGCCTCACTGGAATGGTACATAAAGTTGGATAGGGCTCGCATCAGAAGCTGGAAAGAGTTATGCTTGGCTTTCTTAAAGCAATACCAGTATAACATCAACATGGCACCGAATCGCACTCAGTTACAGAGCATGACGCAGGACCTTAAGGAAAGTTTTAAGCATTACACCCAGAGGTGGCGTGAATTTGCTGCTCAGGTGCAACCTCAGTTGGCAGATAGAGAAATAGCTGACATGTTCATGAATACTTTGCAAGGACCGTATCTCGATCGGTTGGCTGCCTGTCCACCACTGGTTTTGCTGACATAGTAATTGTTGGAGAGAGGATCGAGAGTTTGTTAAAGATGGGGAAGATTCAGGACGGAGGTGGTACAAGTTCAGCGCCCGCAAAGAAGTTTTTTGGTAACAATAACAGAAAGCGTGAAGGTGAAGCTAATGCTGCATATGCACAAGGGGGAGAGGTAGAGGACGACAGGGTTCCTATCACCAATCTGCATCTATAACTATTCCAACTCTGGGTACTGAGGCTCAACCTGCAGAGCAAAGGCAGTATCACCCAAGAAAAAGAATGAATGACCGACATTTTGATGCTTTCCCTATGACATGCTCACAAATGCTTTAGAATCTACTTCGGTTGAAGTTGGTACAATTGAGGACTTTGGCTCCCCCAGCGGGTAAATTACCTTTTGGGTATGATGCAAATGAAAAGTGTGAATTTCGCTCAAATGCGCCAGGTCACAATGTGGAAAATTACAAGGCTTTCAAACATGTGGTTCAGGATCTTGTTGATTCAAAGGCTATTAATTTTGCTTCGAGGCCTAATGTAATTCAAAATCCCATGCCTCCGCATGGTGGACCGGCAGTGAATTCCATTGAGGAAGATGGAGGTTTGAATCTGGTAAGGAACATTAATGATGTCAAGACTCTGTTGAAAGTTGTGAAGGAACGCCTGCTGAGAGGGGCTGTATTTCCTGGTTGTTCAGAAAGTTGTGAAGATTGTTTGATCGTTGATAACGGTTGTGTGAATTTGAGAAAGCACGTTCAGAGCATGATGGATGAAGGATATTTACAGTTTGATCAGTTGAAAAAGAATGATGATGAAGTTTCTACTATTACCATCTACTTTGATCCTGTGGAAATTTTGACGCCTGCTCCTGTACAGACATCTGCACCTGAATGAGTAGCTCCTATAACTGTAACTGTTCCCAGTCACGTCCCAAATGAGAACAAGGCTACGATTTCGTGGTACTATGGAACTAATAGTCAAAGTCAGGAAGTGCAAATTCCTCAAGAAAGTAGTTCAAGTATCAGAAATGTTGGAGGACTGGGCGGTTTTACTTGCAGCGGAAGGCTTTTTGCTCCTCAGATATTCAGGAAAGATGATACTGAAGCATTAGCAAGGACCAAAGGAAAGCAGGTGATAAATGATGAACCAGTGCCAGGGGCAGAATTTGATAAGTCATTGGAGAAAGATGTTGAGGAATTCATGAGAATAATCAGAAGGAGTGATTATAAGATCGTTGACCATCTACACCAAACTCCTTCTAAGATCTCCATATTGTCATTGTTGCTATGTTCCGAAGCACATCGGAATGCACTGCTCAAAATTTTGAATATGGCGTACGTACCACAAGAAATATCAGTGAACCAGCTTGAAAGTGCGATCTCCAATGTTAATGCTGGTAACGGTCTGGGGTTCACAGATTTTGACTTAACGCTGGAAGGAAGGAACCATAATAAGGCTCTCCACATATCAATGGAATGTAAATGTGCTATGTTATCCCATGTATTGATGAACACTGGTTCGTCCCTCAATGTGTTGCCTAAGAAAGCACTAGCGAAGCTGGATGTGGAAGGGGTTGTACTGAGGCCTTGTGATCTAGTGGTGAAAGTGTTTGATGGTTCAAAGAGATCAGTGTTTGGAGAAGTAGAGCTACCTGTCCAGATCGGACCCCAGGTGTTCAATACAGTGTTTTATGTGATGGACATCCAGCCGACCTATAGTTGTCTATTGGGTCGTCCATGGATCCACGCTGCTGGGTCCATATCTTCAACCTTGCATCAGAAGATAAAATTTGTAGTTGATGGTCAGGTTGTTAGGGTATGCGGAGAAGAAGATATTTTCGTTAGTCATCTGTCATCCTTCAAGTACGTGGAGATGGACGGAGAAATCCACGAAACTCTCTGTCAGGCATTTGAAACTATGAATATGGTGAGAGATTCTCCATCTGGGGAGGCAAGGGTGGGAACCTCCATGACTTCGTATAAACAGGTTTTGGAAGTGGTGCAGTCCGGTCATACCGAAGGTTGGGGACAAATGATTGAGATACCTTTCAAGGATGATAAGAGTGGAATTGGTTATAAACCTCCTCAAGTTCCACTACAAGGTCAAGAGCGCCAAGGGCCGGTTATTTTCTCAAGTGGAGGAGTCATACATCCAAGCCAGATTTGTGCAGCAATTGAAGACGGTGAAGATAGTGACAGCGACCTGGACAATTGGGTGCACCCATGTGCCCCAGGAATGAAGCTGAACAATTGGTTTTCGGAGAATCTCGTCCAAGTTACTCTGCCAAATAAGTAATTTTCTATGTTTTCTTTCATTAAGCATGCAAAGGTCCTATGCTCTGCCCAAGGCATAATGACTTCATTGTAGGGCCCCCATTTGTTTTCATGCAAACTTTTATCATTAATAAAAGGACGTTTGGTATTCAAAATTGTGTTCCCTATCTTTTATTTTATTTTTAAATAAAAATGGCAATGTTTTCTTCACATATTTTTTGCATTTTTTCCTTTTCCTTTCAAAAAAGGCAGTTTCTAAAAGCATGAATTATCATTCATGCAGAAATAATTCTCTGGATCTCATTGATGACGACCCTGTTATGGTTTACTATGACTTCGATAATCCAATATACCAAGCTGAAGAGGGGGATGAGGAAGACTATGAACTTCCTGAAGAGTTGGCAAGGTTATTGAAACAAGAAAAAAGAGACATTCAGCCTCATCAGGAATCTATAGAAGTTGTCAATCTCGGTACTGAAGAGGTAAAGAAAGAGGTCAAAGTAGGGGCAACCCTGGCAGAGAATGTAAAGAAAGGGCTGATTGAGATGTTGCGAGAGTATGTCGACATCTTCGCCTGGTCTTATCAAGATATGCCGGGTTGGATACAGACATTGTGGTGCACAGATTGCCGCCAAAAGAGGGTTGTTTTCCTGTCAAGCAGAAGCTTCGGAGAACCAAACCTGAAATGGCCATCAAGATCAAAGAGGAGGTGCAAAAGCAGTTGGATGCGGGGTTTCTAGCTGTTACTAGTTATCCGCCATGGGTCGCTAATATTGTGCATGTGTCGAAGAAGGATGGCAAAGTCAGAATGTGCGTGGATTATCGAGATTTGAATAGGGCGAGTCCAAAAGATGATTTTCCATTACCACACATTGATGTGTTGGTAGACAATACAGCCCAGTTCTCTGTGTTTTCTTTCATGGATGGGTTTTCCGGATATAACCAGATTAAGATGGCGCCCGAGGATATGGAGAAAACTACATTTATTACCCCGTGGGGCACATTCTGTTATAAGGTGATGCCGTTTGGTTTAAAGAATGCTGGGGCAACATATCAGCGAGCCATGGTGACGCTCTTCCACGATATGATTCACAAAGAAATTGAAGTTTATGTGGATGATATGATTGCCAAATCACAAATGGAAGAAGAGCATTTGATAAATTTGAAAAAGTTGTTTGAATGATTGAGAAAGTTCAGACTGAGGCTGAACCCGAATAAGTGTACCTTTGGGGTAAGATCTGGTAAGCTTCTGGGCTTCATCATCAGTGAAAAGGGAATCGAGGTGGATCCAGCAAAGGTAAAAGGCATTCAAGAAATGCCGGAGCCAAGAATAGAAAAACAAGTTCGTGGGTTTTTGGGAAGACTAAATTATATTGCAAGATTTATATCTCATCTTACCACGACTTGTGAGCCAATATTCAAGTTATTGAGAAAAGATCAATCAATCCGGTGGAACAATGATTGTCAAAAGGCCTTTGATAAAATAAAAGAATATTTACAAAATCCCCCGATTCTCATGCCTCCAGTTCTTGGGAGGCCACTGATTATGCATCTCACTGTACATGATGGATCAATGGGTTGTGTTCTCAGTCAACACGACGAGACAGGTAGGAAAGAGCATGCTATATACTACCTGAGAAAAAAATTCACCGATTGCGAGTCTAGGTACTCGATGCTTGAGAAGACGTGCTGCGCACTAGCATGGGCTGCTAAGCGATTGAGGCAATACATGCTAACTCATACAACCCTACTGATTTCAAAAATGGATCCAATCAAGTACATTTTTTAGAAGCCAGCTCTTAACGGAAGGGTCGCTCGGTGGCAGATGGTTTTGACTGAGTATGATATACAATACACTTCCCAGAAAGCTATCAAAGGGAGTGTGTTGTCTAATTATCTTGCCGAGTCGCCTATTGATGATTATCATCCAATGAGGTTTGACTTTCCTGATGAAGACATTATGTTTCTCAAGGCTAAAGACTGTGAAGAGCCTCCGGTTGACGAAGGGCCGGATCCTGATGACAAATGGAAACTGATGTTCGATGGGGCCGTTAAAATGAATGGAAGTGGTGTTGGAACAGTCCTTATCACTCCGAAAGGATCACACATACCTTTCACTGCCAGGTTAACGTTTGATGTCACCAATAATGAAGCGGAATATGAGGCTTGTATCATGGGTATTGAGGAAGGCATTGATTTAAGGATCAAGACTCTCGATATATTTGGGGACTCTGCTCTAGTGATTAACCAGATCAATGGGGATTGGCATACCAACCAGCAGAACTTGATTCCTTACAGAGACTACGCGAGAAGACTGTCGACTTTCTTTACAACAGAAAAATTGTATTATATACCTCGTGATGAGAATCAGATGGCTGATGCTTTAGCGACATTGCCTTCCCTGATCCAGGTGAATTGGTGGAACCATATCCCAAAGATTGATGTGATGAGGCTAGACAGACCCGCTCATGTGTTTTCCGCTGATACAACGATTGATGATAAACCCTGGTATTTTGATATCAAGCGTTTCTTGAAGAGTCAAGAGTATCCGGCTGGGGCATCAAACAATGACAAAAAGACTCTGAGGAGGTTGGCAGGAAGCTTCTTCTTAAATGAGCATGTGCTTTACAAGCGAAACTTTGACATGGTCTTGCTCAGATGTGTGGATAGGCACGAAGCAGACCTGTTAATGCAGGAAGTGCACGAAGGATCTTTCGGTACCCATGCCGGTGGGCATGCTATGGCGAAGAAGTTATTGCGAGCCGGGTATTACTGGTTGACTATGGAGGCTGATTGCTTTAAGTACGCCCGAAAATGTCATAAATTCCAAATCTATGGCGACAAGGTGCATGTGCCACCAAATCCCCTGAATGTGATGATTTCTCCATGGCCCTTTGCTATGTGGGGCATTGATATGATAGGGAAGATTGAGCCTACTGATTCCAACGGACATCGATTCATTTTGGTGGCTATTGATTACTTCACCAAGTGGGTAGAAGCTGCCTCTTTCGCAAACGTCACCAAACAGGTGATAGCCCGATTCATTAAGAAGGAGATTATTTGCCGATATGGGGTGCCTGAAAGGATCATTACTGACAATGGTGTAGCGAGTGATTTTTGGATGTGGTTACGAAGCACAATCGCTCTTACAGCTCAATTCATTTTTTATCCTATTGAAGCTGATGAAGGAAGGGAAATAGATGTCTCCAACTAACCCTGCTTGCATACTAAGGTTAAACAGTCAAAACTGTTGGTTTACAGATGCTATAAAGATTCGGGGTCTCTCCTAGGTTATTTTGTTGACAAGGGGTGCTTTAGGCTATCGGTTAGGATGTTAGGACAGATATATGAAAGTATGGGATTTTGGGTTTTTGTTTAGTGTGCTCGCTAAGATTTTTCTTTCAATCTTATGCCTACGTATTCCCATTTATCAAAACAGGGAAATCAGAGCGTTCGTAGTTCCTCCTATTCTATGGGAGGAAATGGGTGTTTTGGTGTCTTGTTCAAAGCCCAAGACGTGAAGCAAAAGGTGGTTTGTATCTTGTTCAAAGCCCAAGATATGAAGCTAAAGAGTTTATTTGTATCTTGTTCGAAACCCAAGATATGAAGCTAAAGGTGTTGTCTTTAGAGAGAATTTGTCATCTCTAAAGGGGGTCTGTTTGTCACGACTGTTGGGTGACTGACTGTAAAGGAGGATTACTTTAACCAGGATACACGGATCCTAGCAATGCCATAATTTCCTTTATAGGGGGTTTTAACCTGAAGGAGAAGACTTTAACTCAGTGTAGAGCAATGCTATCTTTCCTTAGGAATTTCTCATGCTAAAAGAGGGACAGTGGCGTGGATGTAGATAATCCAGAGGCTTGCCACTTACAACGATTAGATGAAGGGGAAGGAGTTGTTGATGTTTACGTACTGTGAATGAGGCACAACTTTGATGCTAAAAGGTTGATTGGATCAACCAGTGGTTTTCTTATACAAAGCCTAAGAGGTGGCTAAAAGGTGTCTCGTACAAAGCCCGAGAGAGAGGCTAAAAGGTTTTGACTCGTCGATGGAGTCTTTTGGTATCTCGTATAAAGCCCGAGATGGAGGCTATTGGCCCAACAAGAGGGTTTTTTATGTGTCTCGTATGAAGCCCGAGAGAGAGGCTATTTGACTCAACAAGAGAGTTTTTTGTATCTCGTACGAAGCCCGAGATGGAGGCTAAAGATGGTGATTGACTCAACGAGGGAGTCTTTTGTATCTCGTACGAAGCCCGAGATGGAGGCTAAAATTGTTAGCTCCGCTGGGGAGAACCATTGTACAAAGCCCAAGAGTAGGCTATGGTGAATGTTTCAGTTGAGTGACAGGTCCAGTATGCTGATTTAAAGAGAAAATCAGTTCTTATATGAGTAATGTTTGCACTCAGGGATTTTGATTCGACGATCAGGGATATTTCCTGTTCTTTAAGGAAAGGGGGAATTCGAAGGTTATTGAGACTGTCCGAGTCTACGGGGTTCCTTCCTATTCTTGAAGGGAGCTTGAGAATGTCTTGGAGACTCAAGGGTCTTAGCCTGTCCAAGTCTAGAGTTTCATCTTTTGTACTATGCTTTGAGAAACAGTAGTAGACTCTTTGAAAGGACTGTTCTATGAAGATGACTAGGTTCTGTTCCTATACCTCTAGGAGGTCATCGGGACAATTTGTACGAAGCCTAAGAGGAGGCTGGAAACTTTTAAGAAGCCGATCAGTCCTTGTACGAAGCCGAAGAGGAGGTTATCATTTCCGGAGTAAGAGATCATTATACGAAGCCTAAGAGAAGGCTGTGAAGACTTCTAAGAAGCCGAAGGGTCCTTGTACTACGCCCAAGAGGAGGCGGGGTTGCTTTTAGGAAGCCTGTGGGTCCTTGTACGATGCCCAAGAGGAGGCCGATGCTTTTAAGAAGCCCGTGGGTCCCCAAACCCCGAAAAATTCAAGGCAAGCTATTCACAAGGAATTGATCAAGTCAGGAAAGTTCGATAATTTGGAAGAAACTCAAAGATGCCATTCACGGAGAATACATTCATCTCTGGGAGTAGAATTTCTTGACAATTCCTAATGAGGACAGCCGAAGAGAAGACTGTATCTGGTGATCCTATTGGGGATCTAGTTGTCTATTTAAACGAAACGGCCTTTACCTAGTACTAGACGTAGTTGCCGGGGAAACTCTAAATATCTATACTATTATTACACAGTTGATATGAGTTTATGAAAGAAGACTTACAGTGAGCAGCCCCACAATACAGTTATATGTATATGAAAGCGGTAAATGAAAGCGTATAAACACTTACTCGGTTGTAGAGCTTCCATGTTGTTTGGTTAGTTGTTCAACAAAGAAAGATTGAAAAACAATAGTATATTTCAAAATCAAAGGAGAAAGTGCTTTGAAAAAGAAAGATTTGGGGCTTACAGCTCAAGGAGAGGCCCAGGGTTTTATCAGTGAGCGCACTGTTTGAATTTGTACAGAGGGACTTATACAAGTGATTGGGGCCCAAAAATTGTTTTGGTATAAAGGGATGAGTCTTACACTCTCTCAAGAGGCCCAAAGAGTTTCAAGAAAGGAAACGGGTCTTACTACTCGAGGGTAGGCCCAGTTGACTTTTCGTTAAAAATGGCGACCGCGCCGAGGTTTTCTTTTAACGCAGAGGGACTTATACAATAAGTGAGGCCCAAAATTTGTTTTGGTTAAAAGGGGATTGGGTCTTATACTCTAATAGAGGCCCAAAAGTTTTGAATGGGTCTTATAGCTCGAGGAGAGGCCCAGATGATTTGTTTTAAATTGGCGACGATCGCGCCGTTTGTTTTTGATGGTATCGGGACTTATACAATGCACTGAGGCCCAAAAATGATTTGGTAAAAAAAAAAGATTGGGTCTTACACTCTATTAGAGGCCCAAAGTGTTTTGAAAATGATTTATGAGGGTTGAATTAATCTAAAACCCTAATTTGTTTTCAAAAATGTGTTTTAATTGAATAAAAATTCAATTAAAATGATCAAAATTGTTTAACATGTGGAAAACAAATTGTGATCTTGGATTAATGCTTCAAAAATTAAGTATTGACCTACAAAATAATTAGAAGGCATTAAAAGTTACAAAATCAAGAGGGAAAAACATTTTAAATGGCAAAAACAAATAAAACATTAATTCTTTGCAAAAATATCAATTATATGAAATAAATAATATTTTTGGGATTTTTTGATAAAATAAAATATTTTAACATTTTTGTGAATTATCAAAAAAAGAATCAACTCAATATCATTAAAATTCAGGGAGAGATTAATTTTTGAATCAATTAAATAAAATCACAAAATTCAAATATTCAAATATTTGAAAATGGCGCCAAGAACAAAGGCAAGAACACGCGCGTGTTTTGAGTTTCCCAGATTTGCATTTTCTATCCAATCTCACTGAATACTTGATTATATCATGCAATCTATATATCAATCAACTCGTTTTAACCTCACGATCATGTCTATGGTCTTTAATTTCATTTATTTTTAACATGGAATAAGAAATCAAAGAGAAACCTCAAGAACCCTAATTTCTGCATGAAGGTTCAGAAATTTCACACACGATTCAAATAATGCAATTTATTGAAGGAAAACATTCCATGCATGATTATGAACATATGGCCAAATTATTGTGCAGCAAAAATTGCATGGATCATAGAGTTAGAAGAGCTCTTGCTTACCTCTTACAGCTGGTGATCGTGTTTTGTGTTGGAGGTGTTACAGCTAGGTTCCAATGATCTGGATAGCTTCCCTAGGTGCCATGGAGTGTGTATGAATGCTTGGAATGGATTGAAATGGTTTGGAGCTGAAGATGGTACCTCAACTGGAAAACTGTCAAGAACTTGAGCAACTGGCTGGTGATTTTGTGATCTTGGTGTTCCAGATGTTATGTGAGTGTTTGGATCACTTCTATATGATGTATGTGAGGTGTGTGAGTGATTGGTTTGATTGGAAAAGCTCTCAAACTCAAAACCCGATAGTGACTTGCCTTAGAAGGCAAAATTGGAGTGAAATAAGAGATTTTGAGGAAAGCATCTGTTTGATGGCTTTGGTGTACTTAAACTGATCACAATTGAGCTCTATTTATAGTAGAGAAAGTTTGTTTTGCAAGGAATAGTGAATGGCAACTGCTGAGTAGGTTTGGCCAATGTTGGCAAATGAAAATCCAAGTCTCCTCTAGCCATTGACTAGAGGTTAGGGCACAGGCCGCTGGTCCCCTTGGTCTTGGATAAGTCTTGACTGAATTCAGTTGAGAATGGCTCAGTCCATGCCACCTTGATGCTTCCATTAAATGCTCCAATCCAAAATTGGAGTCTTGTCCCTATTTTGGCAATTCTAGGTTCAACATGCTATTTCTTGTTCCAAAGACTTTGGAGGCTTGGCTCAGTGATTGTCCCCTTTAGATTCAATCCTCAGAGGTGTCCAAGTGGATAGGAGCATTTGGATTTGGCTGATTTTGGCAAATCGAGCAAAAGTACAAAAATCTGCCTTGCCTTGGCAGATTTAAGCAAGGCAACTTGCCAATGTCATATCTCATGGCTCAAATTGAATTTGGTAATGTTCTTGGCCATTTTGGAAAGCCCTTACATGATACAACAACTGTTTGAACATGTTTGGTTTTGATCTCTTTTGAATCCAAATGAAAAATCCCCCTACATTTGGAAAAAAGTAAGGCAAAATCTGACTTAGTGAAATTTTCACTAAGTGTTGGAACAAAGTGACTTTTCTTGATTTTGATCACTCCATAACTCAAAATCCATGAGGAATTTGGACATAGGTCAGTATGAAGCTTTTGTAGAGGGAAATGTGATCTACAAATCAAGCTTTGAATGGGGAACCATGGCCTTGTGGTTTAGGAGTTATGGTCCTCCAAAGTTGGCACATTAGTGTCACTTTTTCCATAACTTAGAAATTTTTCTAAGATTTTATGGTTACCCCTTTTACAAGTTATCCCACTTTCTTTGATTTTTCTTGATGAATGATGATTCAAATCATACATTAACATCATTTTAGGGTTAAAAATCCATTTTGGTGAAAAATCTCAAAAAGTCAAAGTTGACTTTTGTGCACAGTTGACTTTTTATTAGATGAATTCCAAACTGTGCAATTCTTCAGGAAATCATGTCCTTGACCTAAATCAAACTTGATGGACATGTTCCATGGGTGTCATAGGGTATATTGATTCATGTCCTAGGGCTTGGGAGCATGTCCTGGTCAAAAGTCAAAGTTATAGTTGACTTTCCTCGCGAAACCCTAATTGTGATGCAGATGAAATTGAGACTTGTTGCTCAAGCTTCTTGGATTAATCCATTGTTCCAAATGGATCAATATAGTATATTGGAAACCCTCAAATCATGTATTGAGGTCTTGGTTCATGATTTGTCCCAAAAGTCTACTTAGGGGTGAATTAGGTTAAGAAACCCTAATTCCTGATTTTTTATGAATGCATCCCCTGAGGCAAAATTGACTTGGTGCTTGGGTCTATGAGGTTCCATGGAGCATATTAGGATATGCTTTGAAGCATTGGCTCATGCCTAGAGGAAAATTCCCAACTGGAGGCCCTGGTCGACCAAACCCTAATTTGGTGACACTAGCGATCTTGGGGCTTAATCCACTTAGAAGGGAGCATCCTTGTGCTTAATCCTTGAGGTGGGAGTCCTTTTGATCCTTTGTAGATGTTTGAGAGGTTAGAAAAGTTGAAGATCATGTAATTCTTTGTTTGATCCTTTGTCTAAGAACTCAAAGAGGGCTTGAAACCCTAATTTTGATGGTAGTGGGTGCTCAATAATTCCTTGAGGAGATTGATGAGGCAAAGAGGTACATCCATATTGTGATGATGATTAACACAATGATGGGAAATCTTAGTGGTCAAAATTTGGGGTATGACAGATGCCCGTATTTAATCTTCTTGGACACGAAGGTGTGAATGGCGAAGGTATTCGGGCATTCAGGGCGTAAGAGGATTAAATATCGGAATACCCGAAATTTTGATGGCTATGAACGGCAGCTTGCGCATTCATCTTCTTTTGCTAAGCAATGATGCTTAGAAAAGGTAGACTTCCCCTCGATCCTGGTTTCCTACCAAGGAACTGGTCTAAGTCTCCTTTTGAACTAAACTTCCCCTCGATCCTGGTTTCCTACCAAGGAACTGGTCTAAGTTTCAGATTTAAACTTCCCCTCGATCCTGGTTTCCTACCAAGGAACTGGTCTAAGTTTCTGTTATAAACTAAGGAACTGGTCTAAGTTTCTTTTGTCAATAAACTTTCTTGACAAGGGACGCTATTTGTAGCGGTTTTCCTCAAACTTCTCGCCGGATTTTCCTGGGGATATGCCATTTGATGGAAAAAGTTTTGATGCCAGACTTGATGGGGAACCCAGTCGTCTGAGCTGTAGAGGTGTACAAACTTCTCTGTTTTGGGAGACGCCATTTGTTTCTACTGGGGAAAAGCGAGTTTCCTGAGAGACTGCTTTTGTTTGGGGTCTTACATTATACTTTTCTCGGGATCTTCCCGGAGAAATGCCATATGATGGGATCCAATTTTGAGGTGTCGATGACCTTTTCATCAGTGGTTTTTCTGGAGCGAAACAGACATGCTGCCGAATCTCTGATTACGAGGTTTTCTCTGAGGATTTTCCTTAATCTGGGAAAGCAAGGATATCATCTTCAATGGCGAAGAGTGACATTTGTAGAAAGCTGCTCTGGCTTTTCAGAGGTTCAAGTTATCAAAGTGGTCGAGTGCCGACTCTAATCCAGAGATACACTGGAGGCGAGATGGTTCAAACTCAGCGTTTCCTGACGAGGCAAGAACTGACAACTCAATTAAGAAGACTTTTATCACAAGGCGATAAGACCAACTAGAGTGATAGTGATGCAATATGAATGCGAATGTAAATAAAATGCATGATATACGTATGTATATGCTGGCAAAGACTTGACACAACACACAGACTGACGGATGAACACGACTGGATACTCGGCCACTGCTGGAGATGAAAGGTATCACTTGGTTCAAGGTAGCAATTCTGCCTTGCTTAGGAGAGGTAATCCCTGTGGGGAATACCGTTGATCGGGCTTAGGAGATAAGAACTCGGCCGAGGGTATTAGATGGTAAAGTCGCATCTCATACAGTTGATCCTTCGTTCAGGCGTACTGGCCTTGAAGGAGTACTTTGATTCTGCACTTTGAAATTCAAACGCCTTTGGAGACGCAATCGACGCTCTTTCGATGTTCAACAGTCAAAAGCAATTGTCATCTTTAAAAGCAGAAAATTTTTTAACAAGTAAATTCATTTTAGTTTTATTTCAAGAATCGTTGATCATATAAAAATGTCGTTCTATAAAGCTAAAACAAATAAGAATTACAAACAAAAGCACAAAGGCTCAAATTTTATTGATAAGATGGAGATCAGCCAAACGCGTGATTCCAAAGAGTATTTACAAAGTTAGAAAATGATAATTTACAGGGAAAAGGGCTACGTTGAAACATAACGACCACTATCCTTCTACCAACTTTGAATTCTGGGTATCCTGAGCTTCTGTCGAAGATGGCCCTGACTGGAGTTTTCCTCCGATGGATGATGTAACTGCCGTTGAGGGACTTGCCTCTGTTGAACATAGTTACTTGCCATTATCCCTAATTTTAGCCTGGATTGTACTTTGATGTTTCCAATCCACCGGGATGATTATTGATCATGTCTCTAATTTTTTCCTGGACCGCCCTTTCGGGTTTTCAGTCCACCGACACGTTTTTTTTTTTTTTTTAGTTTAGGCGAAGTATTTCTTGACTACATCAACATTTGTGGGGTAGGCAAATTCCTCTCCGTCCATGGTTGCAAGTCTCAAGGCACCGCCTGAGAAAGCTTTTGTGACCACATAGGGGCCATCATAATTTGGGGTCCACTTGACCCGAGAGTCAGTGAGAAACGATTGTATCTTCTTGAGCACGAGGTCTCCTTTCCTGAAGACACGAGGTCAGACCTTTTTGTCGAACGCCTTCTTCATTCTCTGCTGATACAACTGACCGTGGCATAGTGTCGTGATTCGCTTCTCTTCGATCAGGTTTAATTCGTCATGTCGACTTTGACACCATTCTGCTTCTGAAAGCTTAGCTTCCATCAATACTCGGATTGAAGGGATCTCTACTTCTATGGGGAGCACTGCTTCCATGCCATACACCAGAGAGAAAGGGGTTGCCCCTGTTGAAGTGCGGACAGATGTTCGATAACCGTGAAGAGCAAAGGGTAGCATCTCGTGCCAGTCTTTGTAGGTTACGACCATCTTTTGAATGATCTTCTTGATGTTCTTGTTAGCCGCTTGTACCACTCCATTCATCTTTGGTCGGTAGAGAGATGAGTTATGGTGTTCGATCTTGAACTCAGCACATAACTCTTTCATCATCTTGTTATTCAAATTAGATCCATTATCAGTAATGATCTGGCTCGGAACACCATAACGGCAAATGATATTGTTTTTGATAAATCGGACCACCACTTGTCGGGTTACATTGGCGTATGACGCTGCTTCGACCCACTTGGTGAAATAATCAATGGCTACTAGGATGAACCGATGTCCGTTTGAAGCCTTAGGTTCGATCAAGCCAATCATGTCGATTCCCCATATGGAAAAAGGCCACGGGGAAGAAAGAACTTTGAGATGTGATGGCGGTACATGAATTTTGTCAGAGTATATCTGACACTTGTGACACCTCCTCATGTACTTGTAGCAGTCGGATTCCATGGTCAACCAGTAATACCCTGCTCTCAGAATTTTTCTCGCCATTGTGTGTCCATTGGCATGAGTGCCAAAGGAGCCTTCATGAATTTCTTTCATCAGTATTTCTACTTTTGGTCTGTCTACGCATCGGAGTAAGACCCTGTTAAAATTTCTCTTATAGAGAGTGTCACCGCTCAGGAAGAAGTTTCCAGCCAACCTTCTGAGGGTTTTCCTGTCTTTTCTGAGTGCCCTAGATGGGTACTCTTGTTTATGAAGGAAGCATTTGATATCGTGATACCAAGGTTTGTCGTCTATGACTGCTTCAATCGTGAAGATGTAAGTAGGCCGTTCTAGGCGCGTTACGTCGATCTTAGGTATGTCATTCCATGGACCTACACTAATCATGGAATAGAGAGTGGCTAATGCATCAGCCATGTGATTCTCATCACGAGGGATATGATGGAACTTAACTCTGTTGAAGAAAGGTAGCAACCTTCATGCGTAGTCTTTGTAAGGAATCAATCCTGATTGGTATGTGTTCCAATCTCCTTTTATCTGATTGATAACCAAGGCTGAGTCGCCGTATACGTCTAAGTTTTTGATCCTTAAATAAATTGCTTCTTCGAGACCCATGATACAAGCTTCGTATTCGGCCTCGTTGTTTGTACATTTGAACGTAAGTCTGGCAGTGAAAGGAATGTGGGTACCCTGAGGGGTAACAATGATTGCCCTAATTCCGTTTTTGTAATGATTGACTGCTCCGTCAAAGATAAGTCCCCACTGGGAACCTAGTTCTGGCCCTTCACTGGGTAGCAGTTCATCGCAGTCTTTCATCTTTAGGTACATGACATCTTCATCTGGGAAGTCAAACCCGACTAATTCCTGCTCGTCAATCGGTTGATGAGCCAAATGATCGGCTAAAATACTTCCCTTAACGGCTTTCTGAGCATGGTACTCTATGTCATATTCTGATAACAGCATCTGCCAACGGGCAATCCTTCCCGTAAGAGTAGGTTTTTCGAAAACGTACTTGATTGGATCCATTTCGGAGACCAACCAAGTAGTATGACGAATCATGTACTAGCAAAGACGTTTGGCTACCCAAGCCAAAGCACAGCAAGTCTTCTCGAGCACCGTGTACCGAGTTTCACAGTCGGTGAACTTCTTGCTTAGATAGTAAATGGCAGACTCTTTCCGTTTTGTTTCGTCTTGTTAGCCAAGTACACAACCCATGGAGTCTTCCAAGACTGTTAAGTAAATGATCAGTGGTCTTCCTTCCACTGGAGGTGATAGAATTGGTGGGTTCAACAGTTATTCCTTGATACTGTCAAAGGCGGTTTGGCAGACTTTTGTCCAAATACATTCCTGATTCTTTTTGAGTAATTTGAAGATCGGCACGCATGTCGCGGTCATGAGGAATATAAATCTGGAAATGTAGTTCAAACGTCCCAGGAATCCTCTGACTTGATATTCAGTCTTTGGAGAAGGCATTTCTTGAATGGCCTTGACCTTGTCAGGATCAACCTCAATTCCTTTCTGGCTGATGATGAATCCTAGCAGTTTCCCTGAGCGAACACCAAATGTGCACTTGTTGGGATTCAAGCGGAGTTTGTACTCTCTCAACCGCTCAAATAGTTTTGATAGGTGGGTGACATGCTCCTCCTCTGTTTTAGATTTGCCAATCATATCATCGACATATACCTCGATTTCCTTGTGTATCATGTCATGAAACAGAGTAGTCATGGCCCTTTGATAAGTTGCCCCGACGTTCTTCAAACCGAACGAAATTATCTTGTAACAAAAGGTACCCCATGGGGTGATGAATGAAGTTTTCTCCATATCTTTCAGCACCATTTTTATCTGATTATTGCTGAGAATCCATCCATGAAGGAGAAGACTTTGAACTTTGCTGTACTGTCAGCCAGCATATCAATATGTGGTAAAGGAAAGTCATCCTTTGGACTAGCCTTGTTTAGATCTCTGTAGTCCACACACATTCTGACCTTTCCGTCTTTTTTCAGAACGGGCACTATGTTGGCTAACCATTGAGGATATTCTGATGTGGCGAGGAAGCCCGCGTCAATCTGTTTCTGTACCTCCTCCCTAATTTTGATAGCCATATCCGGGTGAGTCCTTCTCAACCTTTTTTTACTGATAAACATTCTGATCTTAGTGGTAGATGATGCTCCACGATGCTGGTATCCAATCCTGGCATATCCTGATAGGACCAAGCGAATACATCAGGAAACTCTTTGAGAAGCCTTATCAAATCCTCTTTGACATTTGGACTGAGCAGTGCTCCAATCTTGACTTCTTTTCTTTCCTCTTTTGAACCCAAGTTGCTCGTTTCCAACGGCTCTTTGTGAGGTTCGATAGACCTTTCCTCTTGTCTGAGTAGTCGGGAGATCTCTTCTGGAATTTCTTCGTCATCTTATTCTTCAGCCCCAAATACCGGGAATTCAAAGTTGGGAGAAGGCATTGGATCGTATGTTCCAATGGGGTTTAAAACAAGCAATCTGCATGACATGATGATTTGTTTTTTGAGAAGAGATAGAGAGAATGCAAGAGTGTGTGCAGTGTATTTTTTTACTGCTTGTTTTTATTATTTTTTGTTTTTTAGGATTACCATTTTCTGAAAAAACGAAAAGAGAAAACAACAATTAATGCGGAAATTACAGAACGACGTTACTTTATTTATGAACTAGTCGATTCTTGAAACTACAGCCCTATAAAACAAACTCTATCGCTGTGGACAAAGTGAAGAGGGAAAATTTACAGAAAGCAAGCCCTATTAAAACATCTGTTTCACCTGGGCAGGGTGAAAGGTTAAAGTTGGCAATTACTTTGACTGATGAACGGTCTTCGGAGCATCAACATCGACCCACTGGCGGAGAACTCCTCGGTGAATCACAAAGTCTGACACCTTCCTTGATTTGTCTTCAGAAATAACGCTGATTTCTCGTGGAGTAGGATCATTGGAATCTGTCTCCCAGGAAGAGTTGTCGTAGGAGGATTCCTCAGTTGTATTTTGCATAGTATTTGTGCTCTCAGCTACATCTCCCCATCCAGTTGGCTAGATGTCTTCGAACCTGATACGAGAGCTTTCGGGAGCGGTGTACTTGACCATATAGTCGTATCTTCCACTTGGTTCTCCCAGAGTGTCCCAAACTTCTTTGGAACTGGAGAAGTCATCTCTCTCGATGACGTTGACTTCGGGAAAGGCATAGTTGATGAATTCAAGTCCTGCAAACGTTGCGAATTCATCTTCATGTTGAGTAGCTTCAGGATGACCCGAGTGTTGATCCCATGACATGGTGGGGACACAGGTATCCTGTTCAATGATGCTCAGCTGAGTTTCATTACTCGGCTGACTTTCTGGCCCCAAGTTTCCTGGGTAAGGTTGCCACATTGGCAGGCCATCCATCGGGCCATAGTAATTGTGGTCAAAGTTGTCTTTCATCAGAGTGTCTTCCTCTAACGAATTTGGTGGAGCACGGCATCCTTCCGGATCACAATCTCCATATATCATTTCGACGTCTGACCTTGGTATAAATCTCGGGCTTTGTGCAGGATAGCAAAATGGTGTAAGCACCTCTTCCTGAGACATATAACCGTCCTCATTAAGATAGGACTTCCATTCTTCCTCTGTGTCGGAGGAATCCTCCTCATTGATAGCATGTACTGCTTGAGACACTGGGTGGAGGAAACCTCCACTGTGGAAAAAGTTTTGAAGGGGATGAAGACTTTCATCATTGGCAGCTGTCTGGGTACAGGTTGCAGAAAAACCAAGACCCTTCTTTGTGGTATTGCTAGTAGGAATGACAAGTTGTCCCCATCCGATTGTATCGGTACTCTCGACCGCTATGATAGCATCTTTGTATGAGGAAATCGAAGTTCCTCCTTGGGATTGATTGTCCTTGCTCACCGACAGCGCTTGGAACTGCATCCCAATAACCTCCTCAGGTTCTACACAAGCAGATGATGATAAGTTACTCACGAGCAAGGCCTGTTCCCCGCAAACTGTGACAAGTTGATCGTTCTGAACCAACTTTAGCTTTTGGTGGAGGGTTGAAGTGACCGCTCCAGCCTGATGTATCCAAGGTCTTCCTAATAAACAACTGTATGTTGCCCGGATGTCCATGACCTAGAAAGTGACTTGAAAAGTATGAGGACCGATAGTTATGGGAAGACCAACTTCGCCGATAACCGTTTTTCTGGACCCGTCGAATGTAACGCCCCAGTTTTTTGTGAGTTTTATTTAATCGAGTCGTTTTGATTATTTTATTATTATTTTATTTTATTTTTTACTTTTATCTGAAAATATGTTATTTTTCAATGTTATGATATTTTATCGAGTTTTGGGAACGTTTGCGAGATATTTGAGTGTGGGGGTATTTTGGTCATTTCATGATATTTTCTTAAGTTAGAAAGAATAGAAAATAGAAAGAGAGAAAAATAGATAGAAAGAAAAAGAGAAGAAAGAAAAAGGGAAGAAAAGAGGAGAAGAGAAGAAAAGTGAGAAAAACTAGGGAAATCAAAGAAATCAACTTCTAGAATCGATTTTATCGCGTAAGGGTGCGAAACTCAATTATTGTATGCTTGTATATGATTATGTATATGTATTTGTGGTTGATATTGGATTGAATTGGAAAAATTTAGTAAAACCCATATTATGTAAAAATTGATTAGAAATCGATTAAATGTGTTTGAAATCATGTTTTTAGTGTTCATTATTGTGGGTACATGATAGAGATATGGTTGTTATACATTGTATTGGTAATTTTCTGGGTGTAGGTGAAAATTGGAGGATTTTGGTTGAGAAAACGCAGAACTTTGTTCTGCAGAATTTTTCTGGTTTTTCCAGGTCATACGCGTATGGGGCATGTTCATACGCGTATGGACCTTGGCAATACGCGTAACATGGGCGAGGCATGGGCCAATACGCGTATGGATCTTCAATTTTCTCGGCCATCTGCCCATTTGCGTATGATACGCGTAACATTTTAGGGCAATACGTGTACGGTGTTGGCACTACGCGTATTGGAATTTTAACGTGAATTTTGGGGAAAATGGTCTCCGCCCATACGCGTATGGCCATGGGCAATACGCGTATGGCATGGCGAGGAATTTGGGCAATACGCGTATGGCCAGGAGAATGGTAAAATGGGACTTTTCAAAATATCGTTTTCGTTTTTCTTTCGTAACTTGGGTTCCGTTTATCCGATTTTTACATTCTTGGTATTGTTGTGTAGCTATTGAGCTGTACTTTCTTATTATGATGATTTTGAAATTGTTAGCCGATTTAATTATGTCGGAAAATCAGGAATAGTGTCGGTTGTCGACTTTTGTCGTTATAACCGTGCGTAATTGATGTGTATTATGCAAGGTGCTGTTGTATGATGTAAATGTATGTGTTTAGATGGTGTTGTGATGATTTGTGGCCGTATGGCAATTAAATGCATTGTTTTGGGCATAAGTGCAAAGTGTGATTTTGTTGATTGAGATGAATGCGTATATGTGTGCATATTAAATGTCATGAGTCATTGTATGCCAAGCATCATGATATGAATTATTGAGACGTCCTGAGTGGCGGTTTGGATTCCAGAGGGAATTCACTATAACGTTGTGTGCCCATGTGGGGTGTGAGCGATGATTATAGACGATCGTGTGCCCATGTGGTGTGTGAGCGATCGGGTCGTGTGCCCGTGTGGGGTGTGAGCGATCCATAAACGTCGTGTGCCCATGTGGGGTGTGAGCGATGGGGGACATCGTATGCCCGACGGGGAGTTATAGTGATGTAACGAGCGATGATTCCAGCAGAGTTCCTGAGTGAACTAGTGATGAGAAACAATGGAAGTCGGTACCGCATGTGCATATGCATAGAGTCGTTGTGTCGGTTTCTTGCATTGTATAAATCATTAATGGTTGTTTTATGTGTGGAATTGTGGATAAAATTAGTATATGAATACGTGTTGGTGATGGAAATATGAATTATTCCTTGCATTGCCTTGTGTTTGAATTATGGCGTGAGTTGTGGCGAGAATCGTATATATGTGTGTTTTTGGTGTTATATATAATGGTATGCAATTATATTATGGTTGTTTTTCTCACCCTTCTGCTGTTTTATAATGCTCTATGAGGCATTGCAGATTAGACTTGCTGGAGGTCTTTTTGTGAAGCTTTACGTCTTCATTCTTTTGTCGGTCGGCTTTGATATGTGACACCGGCTAGTTAGGGAGGCCGTTTGTGATATTTGTGTATTATGTATATATATCTTTTGGCTTTTGCATGTACAACTTGATGTATGATAAACCTTTCATGATATATATATATATATATATATATATATATATATATATATATATATATATATATATATATATATGTGATTCAGTTTTAGATTTTTCGCTTTTATTCTAAAATCTGAAATGTGGGTGTAAGGAACTTCATTCCTCTGTTGATTGCTGCCCCACTGTTGCATATCTTTATGAGTAGGTGTTGTATGTTTGTTTCAATATAATGTGATCCCCCCCCCCCCCCCCCCCCCCCCCCCCGTCTATGCCATGATAATTTAAATATACTCTTATGAAATTTTGAATTTTCTTTTACTGCTTTATTTTATTGGGGGTATAGATTGGGGGTGTTACATTAAGTGGTATCAGAGCCTGTCCGTGTCTGTGGTGTCAGTCCTTATCGGTCTTTGTGGTTCGGTGAGCTGTTTGTTTAACCATAGTTGCTGTTATTGGAAATGAAAAGAATATGGCTGGTAGGAATGATGCTGCTTTGGCTGCTGCTATGCAAGCTATGGCCCGAGCTGTGCAGGGTACACCTAATGCTGCTGGTAATGATGAGTTCAGGAAGAACAAACTGCCTGTCTTCAAAGGAAGATACGATCCTGATGGTGCACAGATATGGCTGAAAGAGATTGAAAGGATTTTTTGAGTTATGGATTGTGCTGAAGATCAGAAGGTGAGACTGGGTACTCACATGTTATTGGAAGAAGTTGATGATTGGTGGGTTGGTACTCGTCGTGTGTTGGAAGCTGCAGAGGAGGAGATTACACGGGCTGTGTTTAGTATGGAGTTTCTGAGGAGGTATTTTCCTGAAGATGTAAGAGGAAAGAAGGAAATCGAGTTCTTGGAACTGAAACAAGGTAATATGTCTGTTGTTGATTATACTGCTAAGTTTGTGGAACTTGTGCAGTTTTATCCTCATTATGCTAAAGCGACTGCTGAATTTTCTAAGTGTGTTAAGTATGAGAATGGATTGCGTCCTGAGATAAAGCAGGCGATTGGTTATCAAAGGATTCGGAGGTTTTCTGATTTGGTAGATTGTTGTAGGATATATGAAGAGGACAGTAAGGCTCATTCTACTCACTATAAGAGTGTGAGCGAGAGGAAAGGGAAGCAACAATTCCGTGGTGGTCCGTATGTGACACCAGCTGATAAGGGTAAACAAAGGGGAAACTTTGAGAAAAGATCAAGTGGAGGAGGAATGTCTGGTCCTATGAGGTGTTATAAATATCGTGAGTTGGGGCATCGTCAGTTTGAGTGCAGGAAAGATTTGAGGAAGTGTACTAATTGTGGAGGTGTAGGACATGTTGCAGCTGATTGTGCCAGGAAGAACGTGGTGAAATGTTACAACTATGGTGAACCTGGTCATATTAGTACGAAGTGTCCGAAACCGAAGCAGGCTCAATCTGGTGGGAAACTTTTTTCTTTGGCAGGAACTCAGACTTCAAGTGCAGATCGTCTGATCAGAGGTACTTGTTTTATTAATAATACTCCTTTAGTTGCTATTATTGATACTGGAGCGACTCATCCGTTTATTTCGTCTGAGTGCGCAAAACGTTTGAATCTTGTGTTGTCTTTGATGGGTGGTGAGATGGTTATTGATACTCCATCAATGGGGTCAGTAACTACTTCGTTGGTTTGTTTAAGTTATCCTTTGACCATTTATGGTAAAGACTTTGAGATGGATTTGGTGTGTTTGTCGTTGGAGGGTTTAGATGTGGTTCTGGGAATGAATTGGTTGCAATTCAATCGGGTGCATATTGATTGTTATCATAAGCTGGTAAGGTTTCCTTCTCTTGAGGAAGACGAGGACTCGAGTTTCTTATCTACTAAAGAGTTGAAGAGACTTTTGGCGGAGGAAGCTCAGTTGTTTGGGTTGTTTGCATCTTTGACTGTGGATAGTCAAGTTTCACTTGATGTGTTTCCTGTTGTGTGTGAATTTCCTGAAGTATTTCCTGAGGATATTTCAGACTTGCCGCCAGAGAGAGAGGTGGAGTTTTCTATAGATCTAGTTCCTGGTACTAGACCTGTTTCTATGGCACCTTATCGTATGTCGGCATCTGAGTTGGTTGAGTTAAAGAAGCAGTTGAATGAGTTGTTGGAGAAGAGGTTTGTAAGACCAAGTGTGTCTCCTTGGGGTGCTCCAGTTTTATTGGTGAAAAAGAAAGATGGAAGTATGCAGTTGTGTATTGATTATCGCCAGTTGAATAAGGTGACGATTAAGAATAAGTATCCTCTTCCAAGAATTGATGATCTGATGGATCAGTTAGTTGGTGCTTGTGTATTCAGCAAGATTGATTTGAGATCGGGGTATCATCAAATAAGGGTGAAGGAGGAAGATATTCAGAAAACGGCTTTTAGGACACGTTACGGTCATTATGAATATTCTGTGATGCCGTTCGGGGTGTCTAATGTGCCAGGTGTGTTTATGGAATACATGAATCGTATTTTTCACGAGCATCTGGATCGATTTGTGGTTGTGTTTATTGATGACATATTGATTTATTCTAAGTCTCGGGAGGAGCACGCGGAACATTTGCGTATTGTTTTGCAGGTTTTGAAGGAAAGGAAGCTTTTTGCCAAATTGTCCAAGTGTGAATTCTGGTTGTCGGAAGTGATTTTTCTTGGGCACGTGATTTCAGGTAATGGTATTTCTGTGGATCCATCTAAAGTAGAAGCAGCTCTACAATGGGAGGCTCTGAGATCTGTTACTGAAATTCGAAGCTTTTTGGGTTTGGCCGGTTATTATCGAAGGTTTATTGAAGGTTTTTCTAAACTAGCACTTCCTTTGACCCAGTTGACTTGTAAAGGGCAAGCGTTCATTTGGGATATTCGGTGCGAGGAAAGTTTTAATGAGCTGAAGAGAAGATTGACGACAGCTCCGATTTTGATTTTTCCGAATCCTAATGAACCATTTGTGGTTTATTGTGATGCTTCTTTGATTGGTCTAGGTGGTGTTCTGATGCAAGAAGGTAAGGTGGTGGCTTATGCTTCAAGGCAGTTAAGAGTTCATGAGATAAATTATCCTACTCATGATCTTGAGTTAGCGGCTGTGGTTTTTGTGTTGAAGATCTGGAGGCATTATCTCTACGGTGCAAGGTTTGAAGTCTTTAGTGATCATAAAAGTTTGAAATATTTGTTTGATCAGAAAGAGCTAAATATGAGGCAACGTAGATGGTTGGAATTCTTGAAGGACTACGACTTTGGCTTGAATTACCATCCTGGTAAAGCTAATGTGGTAGCTGATGCGTTGAGTCAGAAATCGTTGCATATGTCCACTTTAATGGTTAAGGAGTGGGAACTTTTGGAATAGTTTAGAGACTTGAGTTTGGTTTGTGAAGTGACGTTGGATAGCGTGAGGCTTGGAATGCTAACGATTACTAATGATTTTCTGATGACTGTTAGTGAGAAACAAAAGCTGGATGTGAAATTTGTGGATTTGATGTTGGTAGGAGGAAAAGATACGAATAGTGATTTTAAAGTGGATATTAATGGTGTTTTGAGATTCCGAGGTAGGATTTGTATTCCTGATGATGAGGAGTTGAAAAAGATGATTTTGGAGGAAGGACACCGGAGTAATTTGAGTATACATCCGGGAGCGAATAAGATGTATCAGGATTTGAAGAAGATTTTCTGGTGGTCTGGATTGAAAAGAGATGTGGCTCAGTTTGTTTATGCATGTTTGAGTTGTCAGAAATCGAAGGTGGAACATCTGAGGCCTAGTGGTTTGTTGCAACCGTTGGATATTCCTGAGTGGAAGTGGGATAGTATTTCCATGGATTTTGTAACGGGGTTACCGAATACTCAGCGAGGGCACAATGCTATTTGGGTGGTTGTGGATAGACTGACTAAATCGGCTCATTTTATTCCGATTTACATCAGTTTTTCTTTGGAGAGGTTAGCTGAGATTTACATAAGTGTGATTGTGAAGTTGCATGGGGTTCCATTGAGTATTGTTTTGGATCGAGATCCAAGGTTTACTTCGAGATTTTGGGAGAGTTTACAGAAGGCTTTGGGTTCTAAATTGAGATTGAGTTCGGCTTATCATCCGCAGACGGATGGTCAGATGGAGAGGACGATTCAGTCGTTGGAAGATTTGTTGAGGACGTGTGTTTTGGAACAAGGTGGTGCGTGGGATAATTATCTTGCATTGATTGAATTCACGTATAATAACAGTTTTCATTCTAGTATTGGAATGGCACCGTTTGAAGTATTGTATGGACGAAGATGTCAAACACCGTTGTGTTGGCACGAATCTGGTGAGAGTACAGTGGTTGGACCAGAGTTGGTGCAACAGACTACGAAGAAAGTGAAGCTTATTCGAGAGAAAATGAAGGCTTCTCAGAGTAGGCAAAAGAGTTATCATGATCAAAGACGGAAAGATCTTGAGTTTCAAGAGGGCGATCATGTATTTTTTAGAGTTACGCCGGTAACGGGTGTGGGTCATGCATTGAAATCGAAGAAACTTACTTCTCGGTTTATTGGTCCTTACCAGATATCCGCGAGAGTGGGTGTTGTGGCTTATAGGGTGGCGTTGCCGCCGAATCTGTCGAATTTGCACGATGTGTTTCATGTTTCACAGCTTCGGAAGTATGTTCCAGATCCATCGCATGTGATTCCGATGGATGAGGGTGAGGTAAGGGAGAACCTTACGGTCGAGGCATCACCAGTTAGGGTTTTGGATCGCGAGGTGAAGTGGTTGAGAGGCAAGGATATTGCACTTGTGAAAGTGGCGTGGGGAGGCGCTGCTGAGGGCAATTTGACTTGGGAGTTGGAGAGTCGGATGCGGGAGTCGTATCCAGAGTTGTTCGTCTCAGGTAATATTTTCAAGGACGAAAATTTCTAAGTGGGGGAGAGTTGTAACGCCCCAGTTTTGTGTGAGTTTTATTTAATCGAGTCTTTTTGATTATTTTATTATTATTTTATTTTATTTTCGACTTTTATCTGAAAATATGTTATTTTTCAATGTTGTGATATTTTATTGGGTTTTGGGAACGTTTGCGAGATATTTGAGTGTGGGGGTATTTTGGTCATTTCATGATATTTTCTTAAGTTAGAAAGAATAGAAAATAGAAAGAGAGAAAAATAGAGAGAAAGAAAAAGAGAAGAAAAGAGGAGAAGAGAAGAAAAGTGAGAAAAACTAGGGAAATCAAAGAAATCAACTTCTAGAATCGATTTAATCGGGTAAGGGTGCGAAACTCAATTATTGTATGCTTGTATATGATTATGTATATGTATTTGTGGTTGATATTGGATTGAATTGGAAAAATTTAGTAAAACCCATATTATGTAAAAATTGATTAGAAATCGATTAAATGTGTTTGAAATCATGTTTTTAGTGTTCATTATTGTTGGTACATGATAGATATATGGTTGTTATACATTGTATTGGTAATTTTCTGGGTGTAGGTGAAAATTGGAGGATTTTGGTTGAGAAAACGCAGAACTTTGTTCTGCAGAATTTTCTGGTTTTTCCAGGTCATACGCGTATGGGGCATGTTCATACGCGTATGGACCTTGGCAATACGCGTAACATGGGCGAGGCATGGGCCAATACGCGTATGGATCTTTAATTTTCTCGGCCATCTGCCCATTTGCGTATGATACGCGTAACATTTTAGGGTAATACATGTACGATGTTGGCACTAGCGTATTGGAATTTTAACGCGAATTTTGGGGAAAAATGGTCTCTGCCCATACGCGTATGGCCTTGGGCAATACGCGTATGGCATGACGAGGAATTTGGGCAATACGCGTATGGCCAGGAGAATGGTAAAATGGGACTTTTCAAAATATCGTTTTCATTTTTCTTTCGTAACTTGGGTTCTGTTTATCCGATTTTTACATTCTTGGTATCGTTGTGTAGCTATTAAGCTGTACTTTCTTATTATGATGATTTTGAAATTGTTAGCCGATTTAATTATGTCGGAAAATCGGGAATAGTGTCAGTTGCCGACTTTTGTCATTATAACCGTGCGTAATTGATGTGTATTATGCAAGGTGCTGTTGTATGATGTAAATGTATGTGTTTAGATGGTGTTGTGATGATTTGTGGCCGTATGGCAATTAAATGCATTGTTTTGGGCATAAGTGCAAAGTGTGATTTTGTTGATTGAGATGAATGCGTATATGTGTGCATATTAAATGTCATGAGTCATTGTATGCCAAACATCATGATATGTATTGTTGAGACGTCCTGAGTGACGGTTTGGATTCCAGAGGGAATTCGCTATAACGTCGTGTGCCCATGTGGGGTGTGAGCGATGATTATAGACGATCGTGTGCCCATGTGGGGTGAGAGCGATGATTATAGACAATCGTGTGCCCATGCATAGAGTCGTTGTGTCGGTCTCTTGCATTGCATAAATCATTAATGGTTGTTTTATGTGTGGAATTGTGGATAAAATTGGTATATGAATATGTGTTGGCGATGGAAATATGAATTATTCCTTGCATTGCCTTGTGTTTGAATTATGGCGTGAGTTGTGGTGAGAACCGTATATATGTGTGTTTTTGGTGTTATATATAATGGTATGCAATTATATTATGGTTGTTTTTCTCACCCTTCTGCTATTTTATAATGCTCTATGAGGCATTGCAGATTAGAGTTGCTGGAGGTCTTTTTGTGAAGCTTTGCGTCTTCATTCTTTTGTCGGTCGGCTCTGATATGTGACACCGAGTAGTTAGGGAGGCCGTTTGTGATATTTGTGTATTATGTATATATATCTTTTGGCTTTTGCATGTACAACTTGATGTATGATAAACCTTTCATGATATATATATATATATATATATATATATATATATATATATATATATATATATATGTATATATGATTCAGTTTTAGATTTTCCGCTTTTATTCTAAAATCTGAAATGTGGGTGTAAGGAACTGCGTTCCTCTGTTGATTGCTACCCCACTGTTGCATATCTTTATGAGCAGGTGTTGTAGGTTTGTTTCAATATAATGTGATCCCCCCGTCTATGCCATGATAATTTAAATATACTCTGATGAAATTTTGAATTTTCTTTTACTGCTTTATTTAATTGGGGGTATAGATTGGGGGTGTTACATCGAACACCTTGACGACGACCTCACTGGTTCTCATCGGAGGGTCTTTGAATGATAATTGCATCAAAGTAGACTTCGACATAACATTCAGGGCTGACCCTGTGTTTACCAGTACGCTGGCTAAAGCATCGTCCTGGCAGTTAACTGTGATATTGAGCGCCATGTTATGACGACGACCCTCTTCAGGTAATTCCTCATCATTAAATCCCAAATTATTGTAAAAAGTGATGTTAGAGACAATACTATCGAACTGTCTGATTGTTACATCTTGTTCCACAAAGGCTTGCTCCAAGACTTTCTGTAGAGCCTCCCTATGCGCTTCTGAACTGGGTAACAATGATAATACTGAGATCTTTGAAGGAGTCTGTAACAGTTGATCAACAATGTTGTATTCACTCCTTTGAATGAGCTTCAGCATCTCATCGTTTTTCAAAAGGTCGGGATTGCTGGATTGACCGACTGATAGATCTGGAGCTTCTACCTGAAGTTCCTTTCCTTTGTTGGATTCCCCAACCCCTCGGTTTAATATTCTAACGCTCCGTGTTACACGACTGATGTTTGCAATATTCATGACGGAGGGTAATGGGATTTCCTTTCCATTTTCAATGGTTGTTGCACCGTACTTGTAAGGGATAGACTTAGCTAATTCATACGGTAGTGGTCCCGGCAGATAGATGACTATGGGAACCTTCTGGTTTTTCCGACAATCGTAACTAATCTCGATCTGTTCCCGGTTGGGGACTTTAGATTCGTCAAGTAGAGGGATGATGGCAAAAACATCCCTGGTCCCATGATGACCAGATATTGTGACAATGTCCTCGACTTGATTGGCAAGGTAGTTCGACGTCCAGTTGATGGGTCCAGAACCCGGATATGGACGAATCTCTCCACGATCCACCTGACCCGGAAGAGCTGCTCTCACAAGGTAACACCCTTGGTTACTTTCCGAACAGACGCTACAATGGTCATAATTGTGTGGTGGCACCTGGCCACGCCCACTTTGAATACAATGTAACCTCACTAGGTTAGCTTCCACAGATCGGACATCCTGACTTTGACGCCGAGTGGGATTCCTGTTATTGATACTAATTTGTTGAGTATCTTCATCCATGTAGATTGGCATCCACCAATGATTTAACAAGTGCTGAAGTGCCTCCTGGACCAGGGTACAACCTCGATCGTTTTCGCAACCTGCTTTACAGCTTTGATAGTCGTGTGTTATTAAAAATCCGAGTCGGACCTGCTCAGCATGCAACTCTACCAGGTTGGTATTCATCACGCGAATATCGAAGATTTGGACCATGTTGATCTGATAAGGGTTCCTATCATGGTAGTCTTGGATCCATCCAAGATCCATCTGACGCTGGAGGGCCTCTTGTATGAAAGAGCATCCCTGTTTGTTTACCGAGCAAATCAGACAGGAATTGTAATCGTGTCGTGGCAGATTATGATACTGGCTTTGCCTTAAGTGCATCGCCACCAAATTGACATTCATTGCATATATGTCGTGGTTCTGAATACCATTGGAGTTCGTATAGACCATGTTAACTCCACGAACTCGGTGCTCTTGGATCCATCCGAGATCCATCTGTTCTTGTAGAGCTGATTGCACCACAGAACACCCTTGATTGTTTTTAGAGCAGACATCACACTGGTGATAATTATGAGGTGGCACATAGCCGTATCCACTCTGTCTACAATGCATCTTGACCAGATTGGTCCTCAACAAGAGTACATCGTGAATTTGATAGACGTTGTTAAATTCTTTCTCAATCAGGTTGACTGCAGCTTTCTCATGTTGAGGCAGCGGGTTCGTGAAAACATTGGGATTCGTATCTTTGAAAGATAAGAGCCCGCTCCTAACAAGTTTTTGCACGTCGGATTTGAAATTGAGACAATTCTCTATGTTATGCCCTGATCCTCCTTGATGATAAGGGCATGTCTAATCCACCTTAAACCAAAAAGGCTGATTTTTCGATACTGTAAGAGGAGACTTAGTCTGGATGTGCCCCTTAGCCAGTAGTAATGGAAATAATTCTGCGTACAACATGGGTATAGGATCAAACCCTGGTGGCCGCGTTGTACGGTTGTTATTGTATTGGGGATGAGCCTGCCGAAGAGGCTGTTGTGTCCTTTGCTGATCAGGTTGGCTTTGCACAACCTAAGGTTGATACGTAGGAACAGGCGCGGGATTGATAGCAGGAGTCACAGCTGCTACTGGTTGATATCGACGCCTTTGCTTTCCGAGAGATATTCCCAATATCTTGCTCTTTTTTCTTAGGGAGAGCACTACCGTATTTTTTAGTACCACTCGTCGATCCAGTGTCTTTTACCAAATGTCCTTCTCGGACGGCTTCCTCAAGACGTACGCCCATGCCGACCATTTCAGTGAAGTCACTGGGCGCACTGGCAACCATTCGGCCATAGTAAAATGAGCTTAAGGTCTTTAAGAAGATCTTTGTCATCTCTTTTTCCTCAAGAGGTGGACAAATTTGAGCGGCAATTTCACGCCACCTTTGAGCATACTCCTTAAAGGTTTCCTTGTCCTTTTGCGACATTGATCTGAGTTGATTTCTGTCGGGTGCCATGTCCAAATTGTATTTGTATTGTAGGACGAAGGCAGTACCAAGATCTCTGAATGTGCTGATCGTAGTACGGTTTAAACCCATGTACCATTTGAGTGCGGTACCGGTTAAACTATCCTGGAAGTAGTGAATTAGTAGGTCCTGATTCTCCGTCTGAGCTGACATTCGTCGAACGTACATCACCAGATGGCTTTGAGGGCAAGAGTTACCCTTGTATTTTTCAAAGTCAGGCACTTGAAATTTGTGTGGAACTTTCACATTGGGGACCAAGCAGAGGTCTGCGGCGTCCTTTCCAAATAAATCCAGACCGCGAATGGCTTGCAACTCCTTCTGCATTTCCAAGAACTGTTCCTGGATTTCATCCATTCTATCGAACATAGTTTCCTTCTTACCAGAAGGTATTGGTAGAATCTGTCCTTCCGGGACAGTGTGCACCACAAGGGGTGGTACCGTGACTACGGCAGCGAATCTTGGCGTTTCTCGAAGTTTGTAAACTTCAGGAGTCTTCAGTATGCCTCTGGCATCTTCGCTTTCCCGAAGTTTGTAACCTTCAGGCCCAACGGCTTCTGTTGTGATTCCCTGATCTTCAGTGATCGGCGGAACATATCCTTCCGGGATATAGTTAACAGGCATGCCCCAAGGATGATCTTTTGGCATTTGATACCTAGGATCATACTTTTCCACTATGGGCGTTGAGGTGATCTCTGAGATCACAGTCCTTTGTAGTTGAGCTTCTGCCATGGCTTGCATGTCGTTACAAAGCTTTCTCATATCCTTTCTCAGAGCGTCGATCTCTTCCTTCAACTCTCTATTTTCTTCCTCAAGATCATCCATCTTTTTCTGACAATTGGCCCGAGTATTGTACGAATGAGACAGTTTGACTCTAGAATCAAGACACAAATGTGAGATTCGTAGGGAAGAAGAATACGTTACGCGATGTGAGAATGATGAATGCAATTGTTTTTTGGTTTAATCAAAATAAACTTCGACAATTAGATTGCAAATATCAAACAGTGGGGAAACCCCTTTTTATTGAATTCAAAGGATTACAGAAATGGAAATACAGTAGATTACAAGGTGCAGAAACAGAAACCTAAGCTAATGGGTCCCGAGTCCTCTCTGAAGAGAAATCGGGTGCTGACTCTGGTACTTTCCTTTTCTTTGACCGGGGCTCTTGGGCCGTTGTCGGGTTGTCATTCCTTTTCTAGGTGAAAGGAGCGAGCAAATTCCTTTGGTCATCCTGATCATCCACAACATGTTGCTCTAAAATCTCGATCAGAGCATACTTATTTCTCAGTAGATGTTGTATCTTGGTACACTCTATATCGAGGGTGCGGTACTTGTTCTTCCAAGACCTCCTCTCCTTTTGAACTTTATTGAGAGTAACCTGAAGCTTTTCCGTTTCAGTCATGAAGTACATGACAGACTCCCTCGGTGGAAGAATTCTGTAACGGGGATAAGGCATCTTTAGCTTGAGAGCTCTAGTTTGTACCCAATGGAGATAAGGCTCCACCGAGACACAATCCGGTTTTCCTAGAGACTCCCGTCCTTTCTTATGAACATGTTTCCAAGCGTGCACTATTTCCGTCTTTAGTGCTCTGTCGTTTTCTCCTTCCTTGAAGAAAAGACCTTCCAGATGAGCATTCAGTGGGACATGCCTCATCGGGTATCCAAACTGACGACGAACCAAAACCGGATGGTAGTTGATTACTCCTTTAGTTCCTATAAGGGGTACGTTGAGGAAGTTTCCACAACGGTCAATGATCCTGGTTCCATCATAGATCCTATTACACCAATCTATATCAGAGTTGGTAAGAGACATGATCTTCTGCGACCAACGTAAGGCACTATTACAATCCCAAAAAGCAGCAGACTTGGGCAAATGGGAGATAAACCATTTATAAAGCAGAGGTACACAACATGTGATCTCCCCTCCGATGTACAAATTTCCTAAGTGTACAGAATGAAACGCATCCGCGAGCAAAGTCGGCACAGGGTTTCCAATGAGAAAAACCTTAATGGAGTTGATATCTACAAAGTTATTGATTTTGGGAAACAAAAATAACCCGTAGGTGAGCAAGACAAAGATGCTTTCAAAAGCAATCACGTTCCCGATACTAGCGAAGTACAGAGCTTTCTTTGTTAAGAACTGGGCTGGCAAACCTTGGACGCCACCCTTAGTGGTCATGTGAGTCCTGACCTCAGACTCGTCCAAATGAATTGCTCTCGCAATGGTCTGATTCTTTGGAATTTCTTCCAGTCTAGAAAATAGAGCTCGATCATTGATATGTAAATCAATCAGATGAGAAAATTCCTCCAGCGTTGGTGCTAGCTGGTAATCCGGGAATGTAAAATAATGATAGACCGGATCGTAGAATTGAACGAGCGCGTCCATGATTCCCTCAATCACATGGACTCTTAACAGAGGTAGCAGACCTCTGTATTTGGCTCTGAAGGCCTCTTGGTTTGTGATCATTCTCGCCAAACCTCTTAAATCCTCTAATTTTGGAATCCTGAAGGTGTACTTATGAGTTCTCCTTCTACCGAAATCCATTAGCGCAATCCTTTTCTTTGATATTTGCAATCACAGTCTTAGTTTATTTTGAAAAACAGAGAGACTAGAAGAGAAGATTTTTTTCTTGTTTTAATGTTTTTTAGATGAATGCATGAATGCAGCACACAAAAACATAGAAAAAACATGGGGTCAAAGGGTCGTTGTCATGAAGTCAAGGCTCTACCCATCCCCAAAGGTTTATACTAGGGTGATTTTTGTACCTGTACTCAAAATCATCAGCTCCTCCCAGGATAACAAACAGCAAGTGGATCGCCAACGAGCTGTATGAAATCTTAGAGTAAGTGCCATTCACCGAGAATAGATCACCAGCCTCAAATAAGGGTAGTATCGCGTAATAACTATTCCCGATAGTTTCCGCACTACAAAAGGGTTTGGCTCCACAGCTTCTCAGACCTCACAATCGGCCCATTGCCTAAGAGAGGGAATGGGTTGCATTGGTTAGTCTCCACTGAGGTTGATGGTCGACCTCATCGCCATCACTTATCTTAAGTGTATACTCAACCTCTCCACATGCGGCATCACACGCATTCCCATTAGCAGAAAAATAAACAGGTATAACAATTAGGAAAAGCAGAATATATATTCGTCCTAAATTCCTAGACTTTAAAGAGCTGTGAATCCTAAGTTCCTGACAGAAAATGGTTTCCCGGCGGAGTCACCATCCTGTAGTTTCATTCCAAATTAACGGCGTTTTGACCTAAGATCCTAGTGACGTCAAGGTTTCTACCTAGGAGACGAGAAGAGAACAAGATCCCTAAAAATGGTTCCCTAGCAGAGTCGCCATTTTTCTGTAGCGAGTGATTTTTGGATGTGGTTGCGAAGCACAATCGCTCTTACATCTCGATTCATTTTTTATCCTATTGAAGCTGATGAAGGAAGGGAAATAGATGTCTCCAACTAACCCTGCTTGCATACTGAGGTTAAACAGTCAAAACTATTGGTTTACAGATGCTACAAAGATTCGGGGTCTCTCCTAGGTTATTTTGTTGACAAGGGGTGATTTAGGCTATCGGTTAGGATGTTAGGACAGATATATGAAAGTATGGGATTTTGGGTTTTTGTTTAGTCGCTAAGATTTTTCTTTCAATCTTATGCCTACGTATTCCCGTTTACCGAAACAGGGAAATCAGAGCGTTCGTAGTTCCTCCTATTCTATGGGAGGAAATGGGTGTTTTGGTGTCTTGTTCAAAGCCCAAGACGTGAAGCGAAAGGTGGTTTGTATCTTGTTCAAAGCCCAAGATATGAAGCTAAAGAGTTTATTTGTATCTTGTTCGAAGCCCAAGATATGAAGCTAAAGGTGTTGTCTTTAGAGAGAATTTGTCATCTCTAAAGGGGGTCTGTTTGTCACGACTGTTGGGTGACTGACTGTAAAGGAGGATTACTTTAACCGGGATACGCGGATCCTAGCAATGCCATAATTTCCTTTATAGGGGGTTTTAACCTGAAGGAGAAGACTTTAACTCAGTGTAGAGCAATGATATCTTTCCTTAGGAATTTCTCATGCTAAAAGAGGGATAGTGGCGTTGATGTAGATAATCCAGAGGCTTGCCACTTACAACGATTAGATGAAGGGGAAGGAGTTGTTGATGTTTGCGTACTGTGAACGAGGCACAACTTTGATGCTAAAAGGTTGATTGGATCAACCAGTGGTTTTCTTATACAAAGCCTAAGAGGAAGCTAAAAGATGTCTCGTACAAAGCCCGAGAGAGAGGCTAAAAGGTTTTGACTCGTCGATGGAGTCTTTTGGTATCTCGTATAAAGCCCGAGATGGAGGCTATTGGCCCAACAAGAGGGTTTTTTATGTGTCTCGTACGAAGCCCGAGAGAGAGGCTATTTGACTCAAAAAGAGATTTTTTTGTATCTCGTACGAAGCCCGAGATGGAGGCTAAAAATGGTGATTGACTCAACGAGGGAGTGTTTTGTATCTCGTACGAAGCCCACGATGGAGGCTAAAATTGTTAGCTCCGATGGGGAGAACCATTGTACAAAGCCCAAGAGTAGGCTATGGTGACTGTTTCAGTTGAGTGACAGGTCCAGTATGCTGATTTAAAGAGAAAATCAGTTCTTATATGAGTAATGTTTGCACTTAGGGATTTTGATTCGAGGATCAGGGATATTTCCTGTTCTTTAAGGAAAGGGGGAATCCGAAGGTTATTGAGACTGTCCGAATCTATGGGGTTCCTTCCTATTTTTGAAGGGAGCTTGAGAATGTCTTGGAGACTCAAGGGTCTTAGACTGTCCAAGTCTAGAGTTTCATCTTTTGTACTATGCTTTGAGAAACAGTAGTAGACTCTTTGAAAGGACTGTCCTATAAAGATGACTAGGTTCTGTTCCTATACCTCTAGGAGGTCGTCGGGACAATTTGTACGAAGCCCAAGAGGAGGCTGGAAACTTTTAAGAAGCCGATCGGTCCTTGTACGAAGCCCAAGAGGAGGCTATCATTCCCGGAGGAAGAGATCATTATACGAAGCCTAAGAGGAGGCTGTGAAGACTTCTAAGAAGCCGAAGGGTCCTTGTACTACGCCCAAGAGGAGGCGGGGTTGCTTTTAGGAAGCCTGTGGGTCCTTGTACGATGCCCAAGAGGAGGCCGATGGTTTTAAGAAGCCCGTGGGTCCCCAAACCCCGAAAAATTCAAGGCAAGCTATTCACAAGGAATAGATCAAGACAGGAAAGTTCGAGAATTTGGAAGAAACTCAAAGATTCCATTCACGGAGAATACATTCATCTCTGGGAGTAGAATTTCATGACAATTCCTAATGAGGACAGCCGAAGAGAAGACTGTATCTGGTGATCCTATTGGGGATCTAGTTATCTATTTAAAGGAAACGACCTTTACCTAGTACTAGACGTAGTTGCCGGGGAAACTCTAAATATCTATACTATTATTACACAGTTGATATGAGTTTATGAAAGAAGACTTACAGTGAGCAGCCCCACAATACAGTTATATGTATATGAAAGCGGTAAATGAAAGCATATAAACACTTACTCGGTTGTAGAGCTTCCATGCTGTTTGGTTAGTTGTTCAACAAAGAAAGATTGAAAAACAACAGTATATTTCAAAATCAAAGGAGAAAGTGCTTTGAAAAAGAAAGATTTGGGGCTTACAGCTCAAGGAGAGGCCCAGGGTTTTATCAGTGAGCACACTGTTTGAATTTGTACAGAGGGACTTATACAAGTGACTGAGGCCCAAAAATTGTTTCTGTACAAAGGGATGGGTCTTACACTCTCTCAAGAGGCCCAAAGAGTTTTAAGAAAGGAAACGGGTCTTACTACTCGAGGGTAGGCCCAGTTGACTTTTCGTTAAAAATGGCGACCGCACCGAGGTTTTCTTTTAACGCAGAGGGACTTATACAATAAGTGAGGCCCAAAATTTGTTTTGGTTAAAAGGGGATTGGGTCTTATACTCTAATAGAGGCCCAAAAGTTTTGAATGGGTCTTATAGCTCAAGGAGAGGCCCAGATGATTTGTTTTAAATTGGCGACGATCGCGCCGTATGTTTTTGATGGTATCGGGACTTATACAATGCACTGAGGCCCAAAAATGATTTGGTCAAAAAAAAGATTGGGTCTTACACTCTATTAGAGGCCCAAAGTGTTTTGAAAATGATTTATGAGGGTTGAATTAATCCAAAACCCTAATTTGTTTTCAAAAATATGTTTTAATTGAATAAAAATTCAATTAAAATGATCAAAATTGTTTAACATGTGGAAAACAAATTGTGATCTTGGATTAATGCTTCAAAAATTAAGTATTGACCTACAAAATAATTAGAAGGCATTAAAAGTTACAAAATCAAGAGGGAAAAAACATTTTAAATGGCAAAAACAAATAAAACATTAATTCTTTGCAAAAATATCAATTATATGAAATAAATAATATTTTTGGGATTTTTTGATAAAATAAAATATTTTAACATTTTTGTGAATTATCAAAAAAAGAATCTACTCAAAATCATTAAAACTCAGAGAGAAATTAATTTTTGAATCAATTAAATAAAATCACAAAATTCAAATATTCAAATATTTGAAAATGGCGCCAAGAACAAAGGCAAGAACACACGCGTGTTCTGAGTTTCCCAGATTTGCATTTTCTATCCAATCTCACTGAATACTTGATTATATCATGCTATCTGTATATCAATCAACTCGTTTTAACCTCACGATCATGTCTATCGTCTTTAAATTCATTTATTTTTAACATGGAATAAGAAATCAAAGAGAAACCTCAAGAACCCTAATTTCTGTATGAAGGTTCAGAAATTTCACGCACGATTCAAACAATGCAATTTATTGAGGGAAAACATTCCATGCATGATTATGAACATATGGCCAAATTATTGTGCAGCAAAAATTGCATGGATCATAGAGTTAGAAGAGCTCATGCTTACCTCTTGCAGCTGGTGATCGTGTATTGTGTTGGAGGTGTTACAGCTAGGTTCCAATGATCTGGATAGCTTCCCTAAGTGCCATGGAGTGTGTATGAATGCTTGGAATGGATTGAAATGGTTTGGAGCTGAAGATGGTACCTCAACTGTAAAACTGTCAAGAACTTGAGCAACTGGCTGGTGAGTTTGTGATCTTGGTGTTCCAGATGTTATGTGAGTGTTTGGATCACTTTTATATGATGTATGTGAGGTGTGTGAGTGATTGGTTTGATTGGAAAAGCTGTCAAACTCAAAACCCGATAGTGACTTGCCTTAGAAGGCAAAATTGGAGTGAAAGAAGAGATTTTGAGGAAAGCATCTGTTTG
Organism: Lathyrus tuberosus; assembly: GCA_022829125.1. Taxonomy (NCBI): domain Eukaryota; kingdom Viridiplantae; phylum Streptophyta; class Magnoliopsida; order Fabales; family Fabaceae; genus Lathyrus; species Lathyrus tuberosus. The sequence goes on along the minus strand of JALAZF010000231.1, from coordinate 5,013,437 downwards.
ATGGCTTTGGTGTACTTAAACTGATCACAATTGAGCTCTATTTATAGTAGAGCAAGTTTGTTTTGCAAGGAATAGTGAATGGCAACTGCTGAGTAGGTTTGGCCAATGTTGGCAAATGAAAATCCAAGTCTCCTCTAGCCATTGACTAGAGGTTAGGGCACAGGCCGCTGGTCCCCTTGGTCTTGGATAAGTCTTGACTGAATTCAGTTGAGAATGGCTCAGTCCATGCCACCTTGATGCTTCCATTAAATGCTCCAATCCAAAATTGGAGTCTTGTCCCTATTTTGGCAATTCTAGGTTCAACATGCTATTTCTTGTTCCAAACCTTTGGAGGCTTGGCTCAGTGATTGTCCCCTTTAGATTCAATCCTCAGAGGTGTCCAAGTGGATAGGAGCATTTGGATTTGGCTGATTTTGGCAAATCGAGCAAAAGTACAAAAATCTGCCTTGCCTTGGCAGATTTAAGCAAGGCAACTTGCCAATGTCATATCTCATGGCTCAAATTGAATTTGGTAATGTTCTTGGCCATTTTGGAAAGCCCTTACATGATACAACAACTGTTTGAACATGTTTGGTTTTGATCTCTTTTGAATCCAAATGAAAAATCCCCCTACATTTGGAAAAAAGTAAGGCAAAATCTGACTTAGTGAAATTTTCACTAAGTGTTGGAACAAAGTGACTTTTCTTGATTTTGATCACTCCATAACTCAAAATCCATGAGGAATTTGGACATAGGTCACTATAAAGCTTTTGTAGAGGGCAGTGTGATCTACAAATCAAGCTTTGAATGGGGAACAATGGCCTTGTGGTTTAGGAGTTATGGTCCTCCAAAGTTGGCACATTAGTGTCACTTTTTCCATAACTTAGAAATTTTTCTAAGTTTTTATGGTTACCCATTTTACAAGTTATCCCACTTTCTTTGATTTTTCTTGATGAATGATGATTCAAATCATACATTAACATCATTTTAGGGTTAAAAATCCATTTTGGTGAAAAATCTCAAAAAGTCAAATTGACTTTTGTGCACAGTTGACTTTTTATCAGATGAATTCCAAACTGTACAATTCTTCAGTAAATCATGTCCTTGACCTAAATCAAACTTGATGGACAGGTTCCATGGGTGTCATAGGGTATATTGATTCATGTCCTAGGGCTTGGGAGCATGTCCTGGTCAAAAGTCAAAGTTATAGTTGACTTTCCTCACGAAACCCTAATTGTGGTGCAGATGAAATTGAGACTTGTTGCTCAAGCTTCTTGGATTAATCCATTGTTCCAAATGGATCAATATAGTATATTGGAGACCCTCAAATCATGTCTTGATGTCTTGGTTCATGATTTGTCCCAAAAGTCAACTTAGGGCTGAATTAGGTCAAGAAACCCTAATTCCTGATTTTTGATGAATGCATCCCCTGAGGCAAAATTGACTTGGTGCTTGGGTCCATGAGGTTCCATGGAGCATATTAGGATATGCTTTGAAGTATTGGCTCATGCCCAGAGGAAAATTCCCAACTGGAGGCCCTGGTCGACCAAACCCTAATTTGGTGACACTGGCGATCTTGAGGCTTAATCCACTTAGAAGGGAGCATCCTTGTGCTTAATCCTTGAGGTGGGAGTCCTTTTGATCCTTTGTAGATGTTTGAGAGGTTAGAAAAGTTGAAGATCATGTCATTCTTTGATTGATCCTTTGTCTAAGAACTCAAATAGGGCTTGAAACCCTAATTTTGATGGTAGTGGGTGCTCAACAATTCCTTGAGGAGATTAATGAGGCAAAGAGGTACATCCATATTGTGATGATGATTAACACAGTGATGGGAAATCTTAGTGGTCAAAATTTGGGGTTTGACAAATGGTTCTAATCTCAACAACAAGATGATGCAAGAACTATGCCAGAGCTTCAAAATTGAACATCACAATTCTTCTCCTTATCGCCCGAAGATGAATGGTGCCGTCGAGGCAGCCAACAAAAATATTAAGAAGATTGTGCAAAAGATGGTGGCGACGTATAAGGATTGGCATGAAATGCTGCCTTTCGCTTTACATGGGTACCGCACTTCTGTTCGTACGTCTACTAGTGCAACCCCATTTTCTCTTGTATACATTATGGAAGCAGTACTATCGGTGGAAGTTGAGATCCCTTCTTTAAGGGTCATGATGGATGTTAAACTTGACGAGGCTGAATGGGTTCGAGCGAGGTTCAACGAGTTGAGTCTCATCAAAGAAAGACGATTGGCTGCAGTATGTCATGGACAACAGTATCAGAGGAGAATGAAACGGGCATTTGACCAGAAAGTGCGTCCTCAGACTTACCAGACGGGCGACTTGGTATTGAAAAGGATTCTTCCTCCGAATACTGATCACAGGGGCAAATGTCACTTTTTCCAACACTTAGTGAAATTTTCACTAAGTCAGATTCTGCCTCACTTTTTGCCAAATGTAGGGGGATTTTTCACTTGGAATCAAAAGAGATCAAAACCAAACTTGTTCAAACAGTTGTTGTATCATGTAAAAGCTTCCCAAAATGGCCAAGAACATTGCCAAATTCAACCTACACCATGAGATACAACATTGCCAAGTTGCCTTGCTGAAATCTGTCAAGGCAAGGCAGAATTTGCAACTTTGGTCGATTTGCCAAAATCAGCCAAATTCAATTGCTCCTATCCACTTGGACACCTTAGAGGATTGAATCTAAAGGGGACAATCACTGAGCCAAGCCTCCAAAGTCCATGGAACAAGAAATAGCATGTTGAACCTAGAATGGCCAAAATAGGGACAAGACTTCAAATTTGGAATGAGGCATTCAATGAAACCATCAAGGTGGCATGGACTGAGCCATTCTTATCTGAAATCAGTCAAGACTTATCCAAGACCAAGGGAACCAAAGCTCTGTGCCCTAACCTCTAGTCAATGGCTAGAGGAGACTTGGATTTTCATTTGCCAACATTGGCCAAACCTACTTACCAGCTGCCATGCACTATTCCTTGCAAAACAAACTTGCTCTACTATAAATAGAGCTCAATTGTGGTCAGTTTGAGTACACCAAAGCCATCTAACAGATGCTTTCCTCAAAATCTCTTCTTTCACTCCAATTTTGCCTTCTAAGGCAAGTCACTATCGGGTTTTGAGTTTGAGAGCAATTCCAATCAAACCAATCACTCACACACCTCACATACATCACATATGAGCTGATCAAACACTTAGATTACTTCTGAAACATCAATTTCACAAAATCACCAGCTGGTTGCTCAAGGTTTTAACCAAAGTGCAGCTGAGGTACCACAAAATGATCCAGCCAATTTCAATCAACTCCAACCATCCAAACACAATCCATAGGGTGTAGGGAAGCTGTTCAGATCATCACCACTCATTTGTAACACCTCCAAATCAAAAATCACTTTGAACTTGCTGTCACGACTTGGAGGTAAGCACATACTTGGTCATCTCTCAATCTATGCATATTTCCTCGCACAATAATTTGGCCATATGTTCATAATCATGCATGGAATGTTTTCCCTCAATTAATTGCATTGTTTGAATCGTGTATCAAAAGTCCTAGCCTTCATGCAGAAATTAGGGTTCTTGAGGTCTCTTCGTGATTTCTTGTTGTATGTTTAATTTAAATGAAATTAAAGTACATAGACATGATCGTGAGGTTGAGGCGAGCATAATGATATGTGGATTGCATGATATGATTACGTATTCATGGAGATTGGATAGAAAATGCAAATCTGAGAAACCAAGAACACGCGCGTGTTCTTCAGCTTGTTCTTGGCGCCATTTTTAGAAATTCAAATATTTGAATTTTGTGATTTTGTTTAATTGATTCAAAAATTAATTTCTCTCTGAGTTTTAATGATTTTGAATTGATTCTTTTTTTAATAATTCACAAAAATGTTAAAATATTTTATTTTCACAAAAAATCCCAAAAAATATTATTTATTTCATATAATTGATATTTTTGCAAAGAATTAATATTTTAATTGTTTTTTGACATTTTAAATATTTTTCTACATTGATTTTGCAACTTTTAATGCTTTCTAATTATTTTGTAGGTCAATACTTAATTTTTGAAGCATTAATCCAAGATCACAATTTGTTTTCCATGTGTTAAACAATTTTTGATCATTTTAATTGAATTTTTATTCAATTAAATACATTTTGAAAACAAATTAGGGTTTTGGATTAATTCAACCCTCATAAATCATTTTCAAAACTCTTGGGCCTCATGAGAGAGTGTAAGACCCATCCCCCCTTGTACAAAAACTTTTTGGGCCTTACTCATTGTATAAGTCCCTCTGTACAAGTAAACGGCGCGATCGTCGCCCGTTTAAAAATAAAAAAATCATCTGGGCCTCTCCTTGAGCTATAAGACCCATTCAAAACACTTTGGGCCTCTATTAGAGTGTAAGACCCAATCCTCCTTTTAACCAAAACATTTTGGGCCTCACTTATTGTATAAGTCCCTCTGCGTTAAAAGAAAACCTCGGCGCGATCGCCATTTTTAAACGAAAAATCATTTGGGCCTACCCTCGTGTTATAAGCCCCTTTCTTTTCTTTAAACCTTTTTTGGGCCTCTTGAGAGAGTGTAAGACCCATCCCTTTGTACAGAAAACCATTTTGGGCCCCAGTCACTTGTATAAGTCCCTCTGTACAAAATTCAAACAATGCGCTCACTGATAAAACCCTGGGCCTCTCCTTGAGCTGTAAGCCCCAAATCTTTCTTTTTCAAAGCACTTTCTCCTTTGATTTTGAATATACTGTTGTTTTCAATCTTTCTTTGTTGAACAACTAACCAAACAGCATGGAAGCTCTACAACCGAGTAAGTGTTTATTGCTTTCATTTACCGCTTTCATATACATATAACTGTATTGTGGGGCTGTTTCACTGTAAGTCTCCTTTCATAAACTCATATCTACTGTGTAATAATAGTATAGATATTTCGAGTTTCCCCGGCAACTACGTCTAGAACTAGGTGACGCCGTTTCATTTATTCGTAGAAATAGACGCCTAGATCTCCAATAGGAGCACCAGATACAGTCTTCTCTTCGGCTGTCCTCCTTAGGAATCGTCAAGAAGCTCTACTCCCCAAGATGAATGTATTCTCCGTGAATGGCATCTTTGAGTTTCTTCCAAATTCTCGAACTTTCCTGACTTGATCTATTCCTTGTGGATAGCTTGCCTTGAATGTCTCGGGGTTTGGGTACCCACTACGGTCATAATCTTGGACCTTAACTAAGGAACCCTCTTTAAAAGCTAAAAATCGCTGGATAGTAAACCTCGCACGTTTACCAGTGGTTTTTATCTTTAAAAGAGTTATCTCTCCTAATGGGAAGGAGATGATAGACCCACGGGCTTCTTAAAAGCATCGGCCTCCTCTTGGGCATTATTCAAGGACACTACGGCTTCTTAGAATTATTCACAGCCTCCTCTTAGGCTTCGTATAATGATCTCTTCCTTCGGGAATGATAGCCTCCTCTTGGGCTTCGTACAAGGACCCGTCGGCTTCTTAAAAGTTTCCAGCCTCCTCTTGGGCTTCGTACAAATTGTCCCGACGACCTCCTAGAGGTATAAGAACAGAACCTAGTCATCCTCATAGAACAATCCTTTCATAGAGTCTACTACTGTTTCTCAAAGCATAGTACAAAAGAAAAAAACTCTAGACTTGGACAGTCTAACTTCCTTGAGTCTCAAAGACATTCTCAAGTGACCCCTTCGTTAAATAGGAAGGAAACCCGCAGACTCGGACAGTCTCAATACCCTTTCGATTTCCCGTTTCCTCAAAGAGAAGGAAATATCCCTGATCCTCAAATCAAATCCCTGAGTACAGTGTTGCTCATATAAGAACTGATTTTCTCTTTTAAAATCAGTATATTGGATCTGTCACTCAACTGAAACAAACCTTTAGCCTCCATCTCGGGCTCCGTACGAGATACAAAAACACTCTCTTGTTGAGTATCAAAGACTCTCTTGTTGTGTCAAACTTTTAGCCTCTATCTCGGGCTTCGTACGAGACACAAAGACTCCCTCGTAGAGTCAAACAAACAATAGCCTTTATCTCAGGCTTCGTACGAGACACAAAGACTCTATCGTCGGGTCAAAAACTTTTAGCCTCTCTCTCGGGCTTTGTACGAGACACAAAATAGCCTCCTCTTAGGCTTTGTATAATGATTTTCCTAGCGGAAATTAGCCTCCTCTTAGGTTTTGTATAAGAAAACCACTGGTTGATCCAATCAACCTTTTAGCATCAAAGCTGTGCCTCGTTCACAGTACACAAACATCAACAACTCCTTTCCTTTCATCTAATCGCTGTAAGCGGCAAGCCTCTGGATCATCTACATCCATGCCACTGTCCCTCTTTTAGCATGAGAAATTCCTAAGGAAAGATGGCATTGCTCTACACTGAGTTAAAGTCTTCTCCTTTAGGTTAAAATCCCATATAAAGGAAATTATGGCATTACTAGGATCCGCGTATCCCGGTTAAAGTAATCCTCCTTTATAACCAGTCACCTAACAGTTGTGACAGACAAACCCTTCTTTAGAGATGACAAATTCTCTCTAAAGTCGAGGTCCTTCAGTTTCACGTCTTGGGCTTTGAACAAGACACAAATAGACTTTTCAGCTTCACATCTTGGGCTTTGATCAAGATACAAACACCTTTCGCTTCACGTCTTGGGCTTTAAACAAGACACCAAAAACACCCATTTCCTCCCATAGAATAGGAGGAACTACGAACGCTCTGATTTCCCTGTTTCGGTAAACGGGAATAGGTAGGCATAAGATCGAAAGAAAAGATCTTAGCGAGCGCAATTAACAAAAAACCCAAATCCCATATCTCCATCAATCATAAGCATTAATTCAAAAGCATCAGTCCTAACATCCTAATCCTTGTTCCCCGCCAGAAACCGTCTGCCCAGGTAAAAAGAAAGAAAACAGTATTGGCGAAAATACAAATAACCAGTACAAGGCCCCTCACATTGATAGCATTCGTAACCTAACATACCGCTGTTTAAACTCAATATGCAAAGCAGGGTTAATTGGAGACATCTATTTCCCTTCCTTATTCAGCTCACAATAGGATAAAAAATGAATCGACCTGTAGTTTAAGCTCAAACCGCAGAGAGCGACCAGCGCTTAAGAACCGCGTTCAAAATCGCTCGCTACAGAAAAATGGCGCCCACCGTGGGGCCCTTCTTTCTTTCTTTCTCTTCACTTGTTTGAATACCACAGATTGGGGCTTCCGCCGGGGAACCCATTTTCTGTCAGGAACTTAGGATTCTTAGCTTTAAAGGTCTAGGATGTTTAGGACAAATATATATACTGCTTTTCCTAATTGCTATACGTGTTTATTTTTTTGCTAATGGGAATGCGTGTGATGCCGCATGTGGTGAGAATGAGTATACACTTAAGATAAGTGATGGCGACGGGGTCGACCATCAACCTCAGTGGAGGCTGACCAACGCAACCCATTCACTCTTCTAGCCAATGGGCCGGTTGTTAAGTCTGAGAAGCTGAGGAGCCAAACCCTTTCGTAGTGCGGAAGCTATCGGAAATAGCTGTTACGCGATACTACCCTCATTTGAGGCTGGTGATCTATTCTCGGTGAATAGCACTTACTCTAAGATTGCACACAACTCGCTGGCGATCCGCTTGTTGTTTTGCTTTCCTGGGAGGAGCTGATGATAATGAGTACAGGTACAAAAATCACCCTAGTATAAACCTTTGGGGATGGGTAGAGCCTTGACTTCATGACAACGACCCTTTGACCCCATGTTTTTCTATGTTTTTGTGTGCTGCATTCATGCATTCATTTAAAAAAAAAACATTAAAACATTCAAAAAACTTTCTCTTCTAGTCTCTCTGTTTTTCAAATTAAACTAAGACTGTCATTGCAAATATCAGAGAAAAAGATTACGCTAATGGATTTCGGTAGAAGGAGAACTCGCCAGTATACCTTCAAGGTTCCAAAACTAGGGGATTTGAGAAGGTTAGCAAGGATGATCGTTAACCCAGAGGCTTTTAGAGCCAAGCACGGTGGTTTGCTACCACTGTTAAGAGTCCATGTGATTGAGGGGATCATGGACGCACTCATTCAGTTCTACGATCCGGTTTATCACTGTTTCACATTCCCGGATTACCAGCTATAACCAACGTTGGAGGAGTATTCTCATCTGGCTGATTTACATATCACTGATCGAGCTCCATTTTCTGGACTGGAAGAAATTCCAAAGAATCAGACTATTACAAGAGCAATTCATTTGGATGAGTCTGAGGTCAAGACTCACATGATTACTAAGGGTGGCATCCAAGGTTTGCCAGCCCAGTTCTTGACAGAAAAGGCTATATAGTTCGCTAGTATAGGGAACGGGACTGCTTTTGAAAGCATCTTTGTCTTGCTCACCTACGGGTTAATTTTGTTTCCCAACATCAATAACTTCGTCGATATCAACGCTATTAAGGTTTTTCTCATTGGAAACCCTGTGCCGACTTTGCTCGCAGATGCGTATCATTCTGTACACTTGGGAAATTTGTACAGCGGATGGGAGATCACATGCTGTGTACCTTTGCTCTACAAATGGTTTATCTCTCACTTGCCCAAGTCTGCTGCTTTTTGGGATTGCAAGAGTGTCTTACGTTGGTCGCAGAAGATCATGTCTCTCACCAATTCCGATATAGATTGGTGTAATAGGATTTATGAGGGAATTAGAATCATTGACCATTGTGGAAACTTCCCCAGTGTACCCCTCATAGGAACTAAAGAAGGAATCAACTATCATCCGATATTGGTTCTTCGTCAATTTGGATACCCGATGAGACACATCCCACTGGGTGTTCATCTGGAAGGTCTTTTCTTCAAAGAAGGAGAAAAGGACAGAGCACTAAAGATGGAAATAGTGCAAGCTTGGAAACAGGTTCATAAGAAAGGACGAGAGTCTCTGGGAAAACTGGACTGTGTCTCGGTGGAGCCTTATCTCCATTGGGTATAAACCAGAGCTCTCAAGCTAAAAATGCCTTATCCTCGTTACGGAATTCTTCCACTGAGGGAAACTGTCGTGTACTTCATGACGGAAACTGAAAAGCTTCAGGTTACTCTCAACAAAGTTCAAAAGGAAAGAAGATCTTGGAAGAACAAGTACCGCACCCTCGACGTAGAGTGTATCCAAATACAGCAACTACTAAAAGAGAAAGATACTCTGATTGAAATTTTGGAGCAGCATGCTGTAGAGAATCAAGATGACCAAAGGAATTTGCTCACTCCTTTCACTTGGCAAAGGAATGACAACCCGACAACGGCCCAAGCGCCCCGGTCAAAGAAAAGGAAGATACCAGAATCAGCACCCGGTTTCTCCTCAGAGAGGACTCGGGACCCATTAGTTTAGGTTTCTGTTTCTGCACTTTGTAATTTACTGTATTTCCATTTCTGTAATCCTTTGAATTTCAATAAAAAGGGGTTTCCCCACTGTTTGATATTTGCAATCTAATTGTCGAAGTTTATTTTGATTGAACCAAAAAACAACAATTAATATAATCATTGCATTCATCATTCTCACATCGTGTATTCTTCTTCCCTACGAATCTCACGTTTGTGTCTCGATTCTAGAGTCAAACTGTCTCATTCGTATAATACTCGGGCCAATCGTCAGAAAAAGATGGATGATCTTGAGGAAGAAAACAGAGAGTTGAAAGAAGAGATCGACGCTCTGAGAGAGGATATGAGAAAGCTTCGTAACGACATGCAAGCCATGGCAGAAGCTCAGCTACAAAGAACTGTGATCTCAGAGATCACCTCAACGCCCATCATAGAAAAGTATGATCCTAGGTATCAGATGCCGAAAGATCGTCCTTGGGGCATGCCTGTTAACTATATCCCGGAAGGATATGTTCCGCCGATCACTGAAGATCAGGGAATCGCAACAGAAGCCGCTGGGCCTGAAGGTTACAAACTTCGGGAAAGCGAAGATGCTAGGGGCATACTGAAGAGTCCTGAAGGTTACAAACTTCGGGAGGCGCCAAGACTCACTGCCGTAGTCACGGTACCACCCCCTGTGGTGCACACTGTCCCGGAAGGACAGATTCCACAGACACCTTCTGGTAAGAAGGAAACTATGTTTGACAGAATGGATGAATTCCAGGAGCAGTTCTTGGAAATGCAGAAAGAGCTGCAAGCCATTCGCGGTCAGGATCTATTTGGAAAGGACGCCGCAGACCTCTGCTTGGTCCCAAATGTGAAAGTCCCGCACAAGTTCCAAGTGCCCGACTTTGAAAAATACAAGGGTAACTCTTGCCCTCAAAGCCATCTGGTGATGTACGCTCGGCGGATGTCAGCTCAGACGGAGAATCAGGACCTGCTGATTCACTACTTCCAGGATAGTTTAACCGGTGCCGCACTCAAATGGTACATGGATTTAAACTGTACTATGATCAGTACATTCAGAGATCTTGGTACTGCCTTCGTCCAACAATACAAGTACAATTTGGACATGGCACCCGACAGAGATCAACTCAGATCAATGTCGCAAAAGGAAAAGGAAACCTTTAAGGAGTATGCTCAAAGGTGGCGTGAAATTGTCGCTCAAATTTGTCCACCTCTTGAGGAAAGAGAGATGACAAAAATCTTCTTAAAGACCTTAAGCTCATTTTACTATGACCGAATGATTGCCAGTGCACCCAGTGATTTCACCGAAATGGTCGGCATGGGTGTACGTCTCGAGGAAGCCGTCCGAGAAGGATGTTTGGTAAAAGACACTGGATCAACGAGCGGTACTAAAAAATACGGTAGTGCTCTCCCTAAGAAAAAAGAGCAAGATATTGGGAATATCTCTCTCGGAAAGCAAAGGCGACGTTATCAGCCAGTAGCAGCTGCTACTCCTGCTATCGGCCCCGCGCCTGTTCCTATGTATCAACCTCAGGTTGCGCAGAGCCATCCTGACCAACAAAGGACACAATAGCCTCTTCAGCAGGCTCGTCCTCCATATAACAACAACCGTACAATACGGCCACCAGGATTTGATCCTATACCCGTAACGTACGCAGAGCTGTTTCCGTTACTGCTGGCTAAGGGGCACATTCAGACTAAGTCTCCCCTTTCAGTTCTGGAAAATCCGTCTTTTTGGTTTAAAGCGGATCAAACATGCCCTTATCATTAAGGAGGTTCAGGGCATAACATTGAGACTTGTCTCAATTTCAAATCCGACGTGCAAAAGCTTGTTAGGAGCGGGCTCTTATCTTTCAAATATACGAATCCTAATGTTCTTACGAACCCGCTGCCTCAACACGAGAAAGCTGCAGTCAATCTGATTGAGAAAGAGACTAACAATGTCTATCAAATTCACGATGTACTCTTATTGGGGACCAATCTGGTCAAGATGCATTGTAGACAGAGTGGATATGGCCATGCGCCACCTCATAATTATCACCAGTGTGATATCTGCTCTAAAGACAACCAGGGGTGTTCTGTACTGCAAGCAGCTCTACAGGAACAAATGGATCTAGGATGGATCCAAGAGCACCGAGTTCGTGGAGTTAGAATGGTTTACACGAATTCCAACGTCATTCAGAACCACGACATCCGTGCGATGAATGTCAACTTGGTGGCGATGCACTCAAGGCAAAGCCAGTATCATAATCTGTCGCGGCACGATTACAGTTCCTGTCTGATTTGCTCGGTAAACAAACAGGGATGCTCTTTCATACAAGAGGCCCTCCAGCTTCAGATGGATCTTGGATGGATCCAAGACTACCATGATAGGAACTCCTATCAAATCAACATGGTTCAGATCTTTGACATCCGTGTAATGGATACCAACCTGGTAGAGTTACATGCTGAGCAGGTCCGGCTTGGATTCTTAATATCACATGACTATCAAAATTGTAAAGCGGGTTGCGAAAACGATCGAGGTTGTACCCTTGTCCAGGAGGCACTTCAGCACTTGTTAAATCACTGGTGGATGCCAATCTATATGGACGAAGATACTCAGCAGATTAGTATCAATAACAGGAATCCTACTCGTCGTCAAAGTCAGGATGTCCGATCAATGGAAGGTAACCTAGTGAGGTTACATTGTATTCAAAGTGGGCGTGGCCAGGTGCCACCACACAACTATGACAATTGTAGCGTCTGTGCAGAAAGTAACCAAGGGTGTTACCTTGTGAGATCAGCTCTTCAGGGTCAGGTCGATCATGGAGAAATTCGTCCATATCCCGGTTCAGGACCCATCATTTGGTCGCCGAACTACCTTGCCGAGCAAGTTGAGGATATTGTCACGATCTCTGGTCATCACAGGACCAGGGATGTTTTTGCCATCATCCCTCTACTTGACAAATCTAGAGTTCCCAACCGGGAACGGATCAAGGTTACTTATGATGGTCAGAAAAATTAGAAGGTTCCCATAGTCATCTATCTACCGGGTCCACTACCGTATGAATCAGCTAAGGCAATCCCTTACAAATACGGTGCAACAATAATCGAGAATGGAAAGGAAATTCCATTACCCTCCGTCGTGAATATTGCAGACGTCAGTCGTGTAACACGGAGCGGTCGAATCTTCAACCGAGGGGTTGGAGAATCCAACAAAGAAAAGGAACTTCAGGCAGAAATTCCTGATCCACCAGTCAGTCAATCTGGTAATCCCGACTTTTCAAAAGACAAAGATAAGATGCTAAAGCTCATCCAAAGGAGTGAATATAACATTGTTGATCAACTGTTACAGACTCCTTCAAAGATCTCAGTATTATCACTGTTACTCAGTTCAGAAGCACACAGAGAGGCTCTACAGAAAGTCTTGGAGCAAGCCTTTGTGGAACAGAATGTAACAATCAGACAATTCGATAGCATTGTCTCTAACAACACTTCCTGCAATAATTTGGGATTTAGTGATGAGGAATTACCTGAAGAGGGTCGTCGTCATAACATGGCGCTCAACATTACAGTTAACTGCCAGGGCGATGCTTTAGCCAATGTATTGGTAGACACAGGGTCAGCCCTGAATGTTATGCCGAAGTCCACTTTGACGCAATTATCATTTAAGGGCCCTCCGATGAGAGTCAACGAGGTCGTCGTCAAAGCATTCGACGGATCCAGAAAAACAGTTATCGGCGAAGTTGATCTTCCCATAACTATTGGTCCTCACACTTTCCAAATCACTTTCCAGGTCATGGACATCCGGGCAACATACAGTTGTTTATTAGGAAGACCTTGGATACATCAGGCTGGAGCGGTTACTTCAACCCTCCACCAAAAGCTAAAGTTCGTCAAGAACGATCAACTTGTCACAGTTTGTGGGGAACAAGCCTTGCTTGTAAGTAACCTATCATCATCTGCTTGTGTAGAACCCAAGGAGGTTATTGGAACTCAGTTCCAAGCACTATCGGTGAGCAAGAACGATCAATTCGAAGAAGGAACTTCAATTTCTTCATACAAAGATGCTATCAAAGCGGTCGAGAGTACCGATACAAAAGGATGGGGACAGCTTGTCATTCCCACTGACAATAAAATAAAGAAGGGTCTTGGTTTTTCTGCGACCTGTACTCAGACAGCTGCCAAAGATGAAAGTCTTCATCCCCTTCAAAACTTCTTCCACAGTGGAGGTTTTCTTCACCCAGTGTCTCAGACAGTTCATGCTATCAATGAGGAAGATCCCTCTGACACAGATGAAGAATGGAAGTCCTACCTTAACAAGGATGGCTATATGTCTCAGGAAGAGGTGCCTATGCCTTTTTGCTTTCCTACAGAAAGTCTGAGATTTATACCAAGATCAGATGTCGAAATGATCTACGGAGATTGTGATCCGGAAGGATGCCGTGCTCCGCCAAATTCATTAGAGGAAGACACTCTGATGAAAGAAAACATTGATCACAATTACTATGGCCCGATGGATGGTCTGCCAATGTGGCAGCCGTACCCAGGAAACTTGGGGCAAGAAAGTCAGCCGAGTAATGAAACTCAGCTGAGCGTCATTGAACAGAATACCTGTGTCCCCGCCATGTCATGGGATCAACACTCAGGTCATTCGGAAACTACTCAACATGAAGATGAATTCGCAACGTTTGCAGGACTAGAATTCATCAACTATGCTTTTCCTGAGGTCAACGTCATCGAGAGGGATGACTTCTCCAGTTCCAAAGAAGTTTGGGACACTTTGGGACAACCAAGTGGAAAATACGACTTTATGGTCAAGTACACTGCTCCCGAAAGCTCTCGTATCAGGCTCGAAGATATCCAGTCAACTGGATGGGGAGATACAGCTGAGAGCACCAATGCTATGCAAAATGCAACAGAGGAATCCTCCTACAACAATTCTGCTTGGGAGACAGATTCCAATGATCCTACTCCACCAGAAATCAGCGTCATTTCTGAAGACAAATCAAGGAAGGTGCCAGACTTTGTGATTCACCGAGGAGTTCGCCGCCAATGGGTTGCTGTCGAGGTTCCAAAGGTCGTTCGTCGGTCAAAGTAATTGCCATCTTTAACCTTTCACCCTGCCCAGGTGAAACGGATGTTTTGATAGGGCTCGCTTTTTGTAAGTTTCCCTCTTCGCTTCGCCCAAAGCGACAGAGTTTTGTTTTATAGGGCTGTAGTTTCAAGATTCGACTTGTTCATTAATAAAATAACGTCGTTCTGTAATTTCCGCATTAATTGTTGTTTTCTCTTTTTGCTTTTTCAGAAAATGGTAATCCTAAAAAAAACAATTCAAAAATAAAAACAAGCAGTAAAATAAATACACTGCACACACTTACATTTTCTCTATCTCTTCTAAACACGAATCATCACGTCATGCAGATTGCTTGTTTTATACCCCGTTGAAACATACGATCCGATGCCTTCTCCCAACTTTAAGTTCCCGGTATTCGAGGCTGAAGAAGAAAATGACGACGAAATTCCAGAAGAGATCTCCCGACTACTCAGACAAGAGGAAAGGTCCATTGAACCTCACAAAGAGCCGTTGGAAACGGTAAACTTGGGTTCAGAATAAGAGAGAAAATAAATCAGGATCGGAGCACTGCTCAGTCCAACTGTCAAAGAAAGTTTGATAAAGCTTCTCAAAGAATTCCCCGATGTATTCGCTTGGTCCTATCAGGATATGCCAGGGTTGGATACCAGCATCGTGGAACATCACTTACCGCTAAGATCGGAATGTCCGCTAGTAAAGCAAAGGTTGAGACGGACTCACCCGGACATGGCCATCAAAATCAAAGAGGAGGTACAGAAACAGATCGACGCGGGTTTCCTCGCTACATCTGAATATCCTCAATGGTTAGCCAACATCGTACCCGTTCCCAAAAGGGATGGAAAGGTCAGAATGTGTGTTGATTACAGAGATCTAAACAAGGCAAGTCCAAAGGACGACTTTCCTTTACCACACATTGACATGCTGGTTGACAGCACAGCAAAGTTCAAAGTATTCTTCTTCATGGATGGATTCTCGGGCTATAATCAGATCAAAATGGCGCCGAAAGACATGGAGAAAACTTCGTTCATTACCCCATGGGGTACCTTTTGTTACAAGGTAATGCCGTTCGGTTTGAAGAATGCCGGGGCAACCTATCAAAGGGCCATGACTACTCTGTTTCATGACATGATACATAAGGAAATCGAGGTATATGTCGATGATATGATTGCAAAATCAAGAACAGAGGATGATCACGTTGAACATCTGTTAAAATTGTTCGAACGTCTAAGAAAATTCAAGCTCCGCTTGAATCCTAACAAGTGCACCTTTGGTGTCCGTTCGGGGAAATTACTAGGGTTCATCGTCAGCCAGAAAGGAATTGAAGTTAATCCTGACAAGGTCAAGGCCATTCAAGAAATGCCTTCTCCGAAAACTGAAAAACAAGTCAGAGGATTCCTGGGACGTTTGAACTACATCTCCAGATTCATATTCCTTATGACCGCGACATGTGCGCCGATTTTCAAATTACTCAAAAAGAACCAGGATTGCGTTTGGTCAGAAGATTGCCAAACCGCCTTCGACAGTATCAAGGAATATCTGTTGAATCCTCCGATCCTATCACCTCCAGTGGAAGGAAGACCACTGATCATTTACCTCACAGTCCTAGAGGACTCAATGGGATGTGTACTTGGCCAACAAGACGAAACTAAAAGGAAAGAGTCTGCCATTTACTATCTAAGCAAGAAATTCACCGACTGCGAGACTCGGTACACAATGCTTGAGAAAACTTGTTACGCTTTGGCTTGGGCAGCCAAACGTCTTCGCCAGTACATGATTCGTCATACTACTTGGTTGGTCTCCGAAATGGATCCAACAAGTACGTTTTCGAAAAACCTGCTCTCACGGGAAGGATTGCCCGTTGGCAGATGTTACTATCAGAATATGACATAGAGTACCATGCTCAGAAAGCCGTTAAAGGAAGTATTTTAGCCGATCATTTGGCTCATCAACCGATTGACGATCAAGAATCAATCGGGTTTGACTTCCCAGACGAAGATGTCATGTATCTAAAGATGAAAGATTGCGATGAACCGCTACCCAGTGAAGGGCCAGAACCAGGTTCCTAGTGGGGACTTATCTTTGACGGAGCAGTCAATCATTATGGAAACGGAATTGGGGCAATCATTGTTACCCCTCAGGGTACCCACATTCCTTTCACTGCTAGACTTACGTTCAAATGTACGAACAACGAGGCCGAATACGAAGCATGTATCATGCGTCTCGAAGAAGCGATTGATTTAAGGATCAAAAACTTGGACGTATACGGCGATTCAGCCCTGGTTATTAACCAGATAAAAGGAGATTGGAACACATACCAATCAGGATTGATTCCTTACAAAGACTATGCAAGAAGGTTGTTACCTTTCTTCAACAGAGTCGACTTTCATCACATCCCTCGTGATGAGAATCACATGGCTGATGCATTAGCCACTCTCTCTTCCATGATTAGTGTAGGTCGATGGAATGACATACCTAAGATCGACATCATGCGCCTTGAACGGCCCGCTTACATCTTCGCGATTGAAGCAGTCATAGACGACAGACCTTGGTATCATGATATCAAATGCTTCCTTCAGAAACAAGAGTACCCATCTGGGGCACTCAGAAAAGACAGGAAAACCCTCAGAAGATTGGCTGGAAACTTCTTCCTGAGCGGTGACACTCTTTATAAGAGAAATTTTGACATGGTCTTGCTCCGATGTGTCGACAGACCAGAAGCAGACATGCTCATGAAAGAAATTCATGAAGGATCCTTTGGCACTCATGCCAACGGACACACAATGGCGAGAAAAATTCTCAGGGCCGGGTGTAGCACCCCAAAATTTGTCCTATCTTTTTCTGGCTTCTGTTTCGCAATCATCTGCATTCCCAGTAGGTTATAACTGCATTATTCATACATTTGCATGAGCTCTTGAGATATGGGATCAAAGATTATGTGCATGCTCGGAACTCTCTATTGTTGTGGATTCTCATCTTCATTCAGGATTTATCAGTGTATCTCAAGGAGGATCAGGATTCTCATTCATGGTTGGGTTTGGGGGACATGTCATCCACTGAGGATCATTGGACATCAAAGTATGCTTCTATGTCTCCCAATTTTATCGTTCATGGTCAAGGATTCAAAGTGTTGACATTTTGTTGATCATTGAGGTTATGACATGATATAAAGATGTTGTTGTGGACTCAAACTGTGATCAAGGCCATTAATGATATTTGTTGATTGTCATGGAAATTTGGTATGAAGATTGCATTGAAGATAGAATTCTTGAAGAAAAGAATTTCGATTTGGATTCATCAATGTTGAAGGTGGATTCCTTGATATTAAAGTCACGAGGTTAAAGCTTTCATCATCCAAATATTCATTAAGGTTTACGAGCTATCACGATTTCAAAATTTCAAGTACCACTTAAGCTTCACCAAATTCCATTTCCATAATTATGCGCTGCATTGATTTGGTAGTAACTCAATTTGGTAGTGATGCATGATCATTTTGAATCGCATATAGCAATGAAGCGCATGCATGCACTCGTTCGTTTACAAGTTGGGGATATCAAAAGTTGAAAGAGATGGTTGATAAAAAGGATCATTGAAAAAACGTTGGTTTTAAGATTGGGGGATATTATTTGCTAAGGTTTTCATGAGACTTTCTTGTTGATTAATGATTTATTCATAAACAAAACGCACTGCTGTGGACAAATTATTGGATGTTTAGAACACTCCCTCAGAATATGTTCAATGGGATATCTCTGTTTGTCTATATCCCTAGATGCAGTCAAAACAGTATGAACTTGGATTGGAGTGCCTTTGTGAAACACTTGGAAAACTATTGGAACCGTACAGCTCAACGTGTGGCCCGTGCAATGATGTCTCAACTTAGTGTTCAAGGAGTGAAGCTTATCTTTCCAACTCTTTGGAGGGGTCTCGAAGATAAAGCAGAAAGGTTTATCATATAACAAAATAGCAGCAGAACAGAACTAACAGCAAGAGAAAAATAGAAAATTACGTAGTAGCAAACCCAGGTACATAGCAGAAAAAAAAACCAGTTTACATTCACACCCGAAAAAACTTATAACCGAAATCCAAAAAAAAACAGATTTTCACTAACCTTACTCTCACCTTCCTAACAAAAACCTCTTGAACTATTCACTAACCATAACCAACTGAAAACCATTTTTCTTTCTAACAGAAAATTCTTCTAACATTTCCAAGAAGCTCCTAACCGAATTAAATGCTAACAAACTCCATAACAGAAATTCCAGAAATTCACTCTAACAAACTAACAGAACCAACAAACTTTTTCTCCCTCTTGAATCCTTCAATCTCCACAACTCCATAGCTTCATCTTGATTCTTCTCTCAATTTCCTCCATCCTGAATCTTCTTCTTCCAGAACCATCTTCTCCGACTCTAAATCTCTATCACCTTTCTCTTCTTCAATCAACATCTTCAATCACAATCCGAACCACATTCGGCTTCGAATTCATCATCCGATACATCTTCAATACCTGAAAATCACAGTTCAACAATCTACAACAACAATAATTGAAGAGGAATCCGCAACAGCTCAACAAATAGTTCAAGAACTCATCAATTCAGAACCTCAAGAAACTTCATCAATCGCACCAGTAATCTTCGTCCAAAATTCCGAACCTGCAACAACCGCAAATTCAAGGATCAATCTCAAAGTCATTCGCAACAACAAGACGATTCAACAACCAATTCGAAATTCGATTCAAATAGCGAGAAGCCGTAAATCGCGACACATGACACAACGCAGAAAGAGTAGAAGAAGATCGAGGGGAATTGAGGAAGAGGAACTCGACTTCAATATCAGTGGTGTGTAACAAAATCAAGGAGGAACGAATCGTAATTTCTTACCTGAAGCTTTACGTCGTCGATATCGCTTGTCGTCATGCAGGTATGCTCATTTCTCCTCCAATCTTGATTCTGCAATGTAGCGATTAGAGTTCTAGCTCCGATTTGGAAAAAGCTTCGAGTTCGTATGGCGGTTTGCCGTTAGATTAGAAGGTTGTTATTTCATTGCGATTCGCGGTTTAGAGTTGGAAGAAGGATGTTGGACGGAGGAGGCTGTGATGTTTGGTGGCGTCGGAGATTGAGAACGGAGAGGTTGAAACGGAATGAGATAGAAGGAGACGGAGGAAGTTCCGGCAGTGCAATGAAGAGGAGGAAGACGGAGTTCGTTTGTGGTGTTGTTGTTCAATTTAGGGATTCCTACTTTTGGTTAAAGCATGTTGGATCGGGTTTGGGCTTAAGGCAATGTTATTTTCTTCAACACACCCTTAAAACACTGTCACACCCCCAGTTCTACTGTAGTTAGTTTTGAATTGTAATTAGGAAATAGATTGTTAGTTTAGAGAGTAATCTTAGACATTTTGTTCAGATATTTGCTTAGAATTTAATGTTTGCTTTAAAATTTAGTTGTTGGTAATTTGATAATTGACTTTAGATTTTAGCTTCTTAGGAATTAATCTTGGAAGCAACTAGATATTAGCACTTAATCTTGATTAATGTGATTTAGATTTTTGCTAATGGTTTGAATAATTGTTTTTGTTCATTAGCTTGCTAATCGTGCTTAGTTTAATCGCACTAATTGATTGTTGCTTAAATGTCCTAATTGATGTTTTGCTTAATAATGGTTTTTAGCTTAATTGCTCACTATTTGTTTTGGCTTAATAGTCCACTAATTGTCTACTAATTGTTCATTAGAATTAACTTTGAACTAATTGGTCATTGACTTACTTTGATTTGATTTTTGTACTAACATAGAATATACTTAGTTTTAATGCTAACATTGAGTAATCATTTTTTAGTTTCATTTAGTTAACTTTGTTGATAGCCTTTAATATGTTTTGCATAGGTTTTGACTAATGGTTGTTTGCATTTTAATATTGATTTCACTTACTTCTTGTTAGCAATTTCCATTTGAATTTTGACTAACCTTTGAGTTTGTTTTGTAGTGTTTTACATTTGATTAGTAAACTGTAGAAGTTGCTGCCACATACACAGCTGCTGTGCACAAAGTGTGCTGTAAAGTGTTACTATTCTGCCTGATTGTATACACACCTGCCTTGTTCTGGAAATAGTAGCTGTTATAGGTTATTTTTACTTGTTGCTGACTTTTACAGCTATGCAGGTGCTGGAGCGCTGTTGTTGCTGCTGTTTAGGATTTATAGCCTTGTTTTATTGTTTTTTTAAGAGCATTTGGTTCCATGCCATCACGGATCCTCTCCACGTACTAACACTTTTGTTCATTTGTGCTAGGTTACTAGACGTTTGTCGGTTTGCTATTGCTTGCGTTGCTACGGATTGATATCCGTTCGGTATCATTTATCTTCTCTTTTACTAATTCTGCATTTTTCCTTTTTATGCCATGAGAAGTAGGATTGGGAGTCCGTGCCACTTGGCCGGCAATGATGGAAGTCCTCAATGGAGGCTCTGTTTGTGATTGTTTAATATTGTGCCTGAAGACCTCTATGAGGCATCCCATTCCCATTCCCCCTGGCAAGACCTCCAAGAAGGCAATTGACGGAAGTTAGGGTTCGCAATCGACCCCCGTTATTCTAGTCGAGTCGTTCTCAGCTCTCATTACATGATTGAAGCTTTGAACATTACCTGCTCCTGTTATCGAGTCGGTCAAGTGGAAGGAAGGGTTTAGTAATCAAACCCCCACACCTTGTATATAGCTCGCATTGACCAATGTTGATGCTTGTGTGATCTGATTCACATCTTCCCCTTTTTTACTCTGCTCTCCATGGTTCGTGATACCATTGGGCGAGCACCCCTATTTCCCACACCTAGCTTGTTTTCCTCGGTTGATATGACCCCTTGGCTAAAGCTCCCTTTTTCTTATTGTGATTGTGTGATATTTTTACTATTTCATTTTGTGATTGATTTATCCTGTGTTTGCTTGTCTAATGACATGATCCCGTAGGATTCCTCGCTCCACTTAATTTTTGATTAAGTCGGAGGTAGGAGAGACATTAGGATAGCAATCCATGCCTGACAACATTAGGTAGGCTTCCCTTGATCCTGACCTTAGGACCATCATTGCATGTTAACTTGTAGGACCGAGTTTCCCCCTTAGACTTTATGTGTGTCTTTCCCCTTTGTTCTCTCGGACCCATGCGATCGAGATCCTGTTTCCTGTTCACCCGTAGTAGCACGAACTACGGATGCTCTGATTCCTCATTCCCTAATGAGGATACGTAGGCACGAGGATCCCTATCCTTGGTGAGCACACTAACAACTAACTTCCGTTTTCTCTTACACTTTGAGTCTCTTCTCTCTTCTTTTAGAGTTAGGTTTTAAACCTCACAAACCATTAGGATCACTCCCTTAACTAATCAATTAGGATTGAGTCTTAGTTCACATAGATTTTACCTTTCTCCTCTTGAGTCTTTCATCTTCTCATCTCAAAGAAAATTCAAAACATGTAATAAAGGTAAGCATTTATTGCATTTAGGCCTTTCATATAAAGAAAAGATTATAAGGGGTCTTCTCTTGTAATCTTAGAATGTGTAGCATATAGCCCATCTTGGGTGAATGTGTTAAACATTTGATCTTGTATGAGGGACTTAAATGCAATACTTGTTGAAGGAACAAATAAAAAACACTTCTTCATTTCATAATCAACAAAAACACTTAATAAATACAAGTATGCTAGTGTGTTTGAACCTTGATAATTGGAACTAAGTGTGGGGGTCTTCTTCACTCTTAGTGTGTATTCTTATCCATTCCATCTTGGAATGTGAGAATGTACACATTCCAATGGCTAAGATTCAGATACACTATCATATGCAAACAAACATGAAAAAACTCTTAAAAGACAAAAACAAACAATAACGTCTTTCCTTTGGGAATTCTTTCCTCATCTCCTTCAATCATTCCTTAAGGATGCGTCATTTCCGTTCTACCGCAAACAGGTAACGCCTAAGTCTCCCTACAGCGAGCTGCAACACCTAAACTGCTAGGACGCGAACGTTGACGTATTCCACTAAAAAACACAAACAATCCATCCCTAGTGAGGGGAACTACGTCGCTCTGATTCTCATGTTCCCGATGAGATACGTAGGCAGTGGGGTAGGGCCCATGCGAGCACTTCTTTTATTTTCCCTACATTTGTTTCTCTTTCTTTCTCCTTTCTTTCTTTCAGTTCCTTTTCCAGTATTCTTTCCTTTACACCCTTTGATCGAGCAAGCAAGCGTGGATCCCATCGGGTACGATGGATGCGAGAGGGTGCTAATACCTTCCTCTCGCATAACCGACTCCCGAATCCAGTTCTCTTGGTCGCAAGACCATGCTCTATCCTTTCCTTCAGGTTTATGCTGTGTTTCCTTTCCCTCTCTTGGGATAAATACACATTGCTGGCGACTCTGTTCGGTGCCACTTTCGCGTTTGTACTAGGATGAAAATCCCGGAAGCGACACCGGGTACTATTGGTTGACCATGGAATCCGACTGCTACAAGTACATGAGGAGGTGTCACAAGTGTCAGATATACTCCGACAAAATTCATGTACCGCCATCACATCTCAAAGTTCTTTCTTCCCCGTGGCCTTTTTCCATATGGGGAATCGACATGATTGGTATGATTGAGCCCAAGGCTTCAAACGGACATCGGTTCATCCTAGTAGCCATTGACTACTTCACCAAGTGGGTCGAAGCAGCGTCATTCGCCAATGTAACCCGAAAGGGCGGTCCAGGTAAAAGTTAGAGACATGAAAAAAAATCATCCCGATGGATTGGAAATCTCTTAGTACAATCCAGGAAAAAATTAGGGATAATGGCAAGTAACTATGTTCAACAGAGGCAAGTCCCTCAGCAGCAGTTACAGCATCATCTATCGGAGGAAATCTCCAGTCAAAGGTCACCTTCGACGGAAGCTCAGGATGACCCGAACTCAAAGTTGGTAGAAGGATAGTGGTCGTTATGTTTCAACGTAGCCCTTTTCCCTGTAAATTACCATTTTCTAACTTTGTATATACTCTTTGGAATCACGCGTTTGGCTGATCTCCATCTTATCAATAAAATTTGAGCCCTTGTGCTTTTGTTTGTAATTCTTTACTTGTTTTAGCTTTACAGAACGACGTTGTTTAAACTTAATCAGCGATTCTTGAAATAAAACAAAAATAAATTTACTTGTTAAACTTTTTCTGCTTTTAAATTAAAGATGGCATTTCTTTTGACTGTTGAACATCAGAAGAACATCGATCGCTTCTCCCGAAGTAAGCGAACTTCAAAGTGCAGAATTAAAGTACTCCTTATAAACCAGTCCGCCTGAATGAAGGGATCAACTGTGTTAGAGACCTTGTTTTGTCTGACATCCTCGGCCGAGTTCTCATCTCCTAAGCCCGATCAACATAGCTCCCAACGGGACTATCTCTCCTAAGCAAGGTGGAATTGATATTTTGAATCAACGGTACTTCTTCGCCCCGCGATGGCCGAGTATCCAATTGTGTTCATCTCTTAGTCTGTATGTTGCGTATGTTTTGTCAGCACATACATACATACATCATGCATTTTTTATTTGCATTCACATTTCATATTGCATCACTATCACTCTAGTCGGTCCTGTCCCCTAGTGGTAGAAGTCCTCTCAATCGAGTTGTCAGTTCTTGCCTCGTCAGGAGATATTGTGTCTGAACAACCTCGCTTCCAGTTTAATTCTGGAAAGAAGTTGGTCCTTGACCACTTTGATAACTTGAACCTCTGAAAAGCCAGAGAAAACTTTCAATAAGCATCACTCTTCGCCATTGAAGATGATATCCTTGCTTTCCCGGATTAAGGAAAATCCACAGAGAAAGCCTCGTGATCAGAGATTCGGCAGCACGCCAGTTTTGCTTCGAAAAACCACTGATGAGAAGGTCATTGGCACCTCAAAATTGGATCCCATCATATGGCATTTCTCCGGGAAGATCCCGAGAAAAGTATGATGTAACCCCAAACGAAAACAGTCTCTCAAGAGACTCGTTTTCCCCAGTAGAATCGACAAATGGCGTCTCCAAAACAGAGAAGTTTGTGTACCTCTACAACTCAGACGAATGGGTTCCCCAGCAAGTCTGACATCAAAACTTTTTCCACTCAAATGGCATCTCCCCAGGAAAATTCGGCGAGAAGTTTGAAGGAAAGCCGCTACGAATAGCGTCCCTTGTCAGTAAAATTTATTGACAAAAGAAACTAAGACCAGTTCCTTGGTAGGAAACCAGGATCGAGGGGAAGTTTAAATCAGAAACTAAGACCAGTTCCTTGGTAGGAAACCATGATCGAGGGGAAGTTTGTTTCCACAACTGAGACCAGTTCCTTGGTAGGAAACCAGGATCGAGGGGAAGTTTATTTCAAAAGAGACTGAGACCAGGTCTTGGTAGGAGACCAGGATCGAGGGGAAGTTTACCTTTTCTAAGCATCATTGCTTAGCTAAAGAAGATGAATGCGTAAGCTACCATTCATAACCACCATCAAAATTTCGGGTATTCCGATATTTAATCCTCTTGCACCCCGAATGCCCGAATCCCTTCGTCATTCACACCTTCGGGTCCAAGAAGATTAAATAGGGGCATCTGTAATACCCCAAAGTTTGACCACTTAGATTTCCCATCATTGTGAAAATCATCATCACAATATGGATGAACCATCATGCTTCATCAGTCTCCCCAAAGATGGGTGAGCATCCAATACAATCAAAATTAGGGTTTCAAGCCCTCTATGAGTGCTTAGACAAAGGATCAATCAAGAAATGACATGATCTTCAACTTGTCTAATATCTTAAATATCCACAATGGATCAAAAAGGACTCCCACTTTAAGGATTAAGCACAAGGCTGCTCCCTTCTAGGTGGATCAAGTCTCAAGATCGACAGTGTCACCAAATTAGGGTTTTGGTCGACCAGGGCCTCCAGATGGAAATTTTCATCTGGGCACAAGGCAATGATCCAAAACATGACCTAATATACTTCATGGAACCTCATGAACCCATGCATCAAGTCAATTTTGCCTCAGGGGATGCATTCATCAAAAATCAGGAATTAGGGTTTCTTAACCTAATTCACCCCTAAGTTGACTTTTGGGATAAACCATGAGCCAAGACCTCAAGACATGATTTGAGGGTCTCTAATATACCATATTGATCCATTTGTAACAATGGATTGATCCAAGAAGCTTGAGCAACAAGTCTCAATTTCATCTGCACCACAATTAGGGTTTTAAGAAAAAAGTCAACTATAACTTTGACTTTTGACCAAGACATGCTCCCAAACCCTAATACATGATTGAATATACCCTATGACACCCATGGAACATGTCCATCAAGTTTGATTTAGGTCAAGGACATGATTTCCTGAAGAATTGCACAGTTTGGAATTCATCTGATAAAAAGTCAACTGTGCACAAAAGTCAACTTTGACTTTTTGAGATTTTTCACTAAAATGGATTTTTAACCCTAAAATGATGTTAATGTATGATTTGAATCATCATTCATCAAGAAAAATCAAGAAAAGTGAGATAACTTGTAAAAGGGGTAACCATAAAACTTAGAAATTTTTCAAAGTTAAAAATAAAGTGCCAAAGGTACCAACTTTGGAGGACCATAACTCCTAAACCACAAGGCCATTTTTTCTCATCCAAAGATGGATTTTTAGCCCTCATTATCACCTACAAAAACTTCAACTACAAGTCATTCCAATTCATTAAGGATTTTGAGTTATGGAGTGATCAAAGTGGTTGAAAAGTGAAAATGTCACTTTTTCCAACACTTAGTGAAATTTTCACTAAGTCAGATTCTGCCTCACTTTTTGCCAAATGTAGGGGGATTTTTCACTTGGAATCAAAAGAGATCAAAACCAAACTTGTTCAAACAGTTGTTGTATCATGTAAGAGCTTTCCAAAATGGCCAAGAACATTGCCAAATTCAACCTACACCATGAGATACAACATTGCCAAGTTGCCTTGCTGAAATCTGTCAAGGCAAGGCACAATTTACAACTTTGGTCGATTTGCCAAAATCAGCCAAATTCAATTGCTCCTATCCACTTGGACACCTCAGAGGATTGAATCTAAAGGGGACAATCACTGAGCCAAGCCTCCAAAGTCCATGGAACAAGAAATAGCATGTTGAACCTAGAATGGCCAAAATAGCGACAAGACTTCAAATTTGGAATGAGGCATTCAATGAAACCATCAAGGTGGCATGGACTGAGCCATTCTCATCTGAAATCAGTCAAGACTTATCCAAGACCAAGGGAACCAAAGCTCTGTGCCCTAACCTCTAGTCAATGGCTAGAGGAGACTTGGATTTTCATTTGCCAACATTGGCCAAACCTACTTACCAGCTGCCATGCACTATTCCTTGCAAAACAAACTTGCTCTACTATAAATAGAGCTCAATTGTGGTCAGTTTGAATACACCAAAGCCATCTAACAGATGCTTTCCTCAAAATATCTTCTTTCACTCCAATTTTGCCTTCTAAGGCAAGTCACTATCGGGTTTTGAGTTTGAGAGCAATTCCAATCAAACCAATCATTCACACACCTCACATACATCACATATGAGCTGATCAAACACTTAGATTACTTCTGAAACATCAATTTCACCAAATCACCAGCTGGTTGCTCAAGTTTTTAACCAAAGTGCAGCTGAGGTACCACAAAATGATCCAGCCAATTTCAATCAAGTCCAACCATCCAAACACAATCCATAGGGTGTAGGGAAGTTGTTCAGATCATCACCACTCATCTGTAACACCTCCAAATCAAAAATCACTTTGAACTTGCTGTCACGACTTGGAGGTAAGCACATACTTGGTCATCTCTCAATCTATGCATATTTCCTCGCACAATAATTTGGCCATATGTTCATAATCATGCATGGAATGTTTTCCCTCAATTAATTGCATTGTTTGAATCGTGTATCAAAAGTCCTAGCCTTCATGCAGAAATTAGGGTTCTTGAGGTCTCTTCGTGATTTCTTGTTGTATGTTTAATTTAAATGAAATTAAAGTACATAGACATGATCGTGAGGTTGAGGCGAGCATAATGATATGTGGATTGCATGATATGATTACGTATTCATGGAGATTGGATAGAAAATGCAAATCTGAGAAACCAAGAACACGCGCGTGTTCTTCAGCTTGTTCTTGGCGCCATTTTTAGAAATTCAAATATTTGAATTTTGTGATTTTGTTTAATTGATTCAAAAATTAATTTCTCTCTGAGTTTTAATGATTTTGAGTTGATTCTTTTTTTAATAATTCACAAAAATGTTAAAATATTTTATTTTCACAAAAAAACCCAAAAAATATTATTTATTTCATATAATTGATATTTTTGCAAAGAATTAATATTTTAATTGTTTTTTGACATTTTAAATATTTTTCTACATTGATTTTGCAACTTTTAATGCTTTCTAATTATTTTGTAGGTCAATACTTAATTTTTGAAGCATTAATCCAAGATCACAATTTGTTTTCCATGTGTTAAATAATTTTTGATCATTTTAATTGAATTTTTATTCAATTAAATACATTTTGAAAACAAATTAGGGTTTTGGATTAATTCAACCCTCATAAATCATTTTCAAAACTCTTGGGCCTCTTGAGAGAGTGTAAGACCCATCCCCCCTTGTACAAAAACTTTTTGGGCCTCACTCATTGTATAAGTCCCTCTGTACAAGTAAACGGCGCGATCGTCGCCCGTTTAAAAATAAAAAAATCATTTGGGCCTCTCCTTGAGCTATAAGACCCATTCAAAACACTTTGGGCCTCTATTAGAGTGTAAGACCCAATCCCCCTTTTAACCAAAACATTTTGGGCCTCACTTATTGTATAAGTCCCTCTGCGTTAAAAGAAAACCTCGGCGCGATCACCATTTTTAAACGAAAAATCATTTGGGCCTACCCTCGTGTTATAAGCCCCTCTCTTTTCTTTAAACCTTTTTTGGGCCTCTTGAGAGAGTGTAAGACGCATCCCTTTGTACAGAAAACCATTTTGGGCCCCAGTCACTTGTATAAGTCCCTCTGTACAAAATTCAAACAGTGCGCTCACTGATAAAACCCTGGGCCTCTCCTTGAGCTGTAAGCCCCAAATCTTTCTTTTTCAAAGCACTTTCTCCTTTGATTTTGAATATACTGTTGTTTTCAATCTTTCTTTGTTGAACAACTAACCAAACAGCATGGAAGCTCTACAACCGAGTAAGTGTTTATTGCTTTCATTTACCGCTTTCATATACATATAACTGTATTGTGGGGCTGTTTCACTGTAAGTCTCCTTTCATAAACTCATATCTACTATGTAATAATAGTATAGATATTTCGAGTTTCCCCGGCAACTACGTCTAGAACTAGGTGACGCCGTTTCATTTATTCGTAGAAATAGACGCCTAGATCTCCAATAGGAGCACCAGATACAGTCTTCTCTTCGGCTGTCCTCCTTAGGAATCGTCAAGAAGCTCTACTCCCCAAGATGAATGTATTCTCCGTGAATGGCATCTTTGAGTTTCTTCCAAATTCTCAAACTTTCCTGACTTGATCTATTCCTTGTGGATAGCTTGCTTTGAATGTCTCGGGGTTTGGGTACCCACTACGGTCATAATCTTGGACCTTAACTAAGGAACCCTCTTTAAAAGCTAAAAATCGCTGGATAGTAAACCTCGCACGTTTACCAGTGGTTTTTATCTTTAAAAGAGTTATCTCTCCTAATGGAAAGGAGATGATAGACCCACGGGCTTCTTAAAAGCATCGGCCTCCTCTTGGGCATTATTCAAGGACACTACGGCTTCTTAGAAGTATTCACAGCCTCCTCTTAGGCTTCGTTTAATGATCTCTTCCTTCGGGAATGATAGCCTCCTCTTGGGCTTCGTACAAGGACCCGTCGGCTTCTTAAAAGTTTCCAGCCTCCTCTTGGGCTTCGTACAAATTGTCCCGACGACCTCCTAGAGGTATAAAAACACAACCTAGTCATCCTCATAGAACAGTCCTTTCATAGAGTCTACTACTGTTTCTCAAAGCATAGTACAAAAGAAAAAAACTCTAGACTTGGACAGTCTAACTTCCTTGAGTCTCAAAGACATTCTCAAGTGACCCCTTCGTTAAATAGGAAGGAAACCCGCAGACTCGGACAGTCTCAATACCCTTTGGATTTCCCGTTTCATCAAAGAGAAGGAAATATCCCTGATCCTCAAATTAAATCCCTGAGTACAGTGTTGCTCATATAAGAACTAATTTTCTCTTTTAAAATCAGTATATTGGATCTGTCACTCAACTGAAACAAACCTTTAGCCTCCATCTCGGGCTTCGTACGAGATATAAAAACACTCTCTTGTTGAGTATCAAAGACTCTCTTGTTGAGTCAAACTTTTAGCCTCTATCTCGGGCTTCGTACGAGACACAAAGACTCCCTCGTAGAGTCAAACAAACAATAGTCTCTATCTCGGGCTTCGTACGAGACACAAAGACTCTATCGTCGGGTCAAAAACTTTTAGCCTCTCTCTCGGGCTTTGTACGAGACACAAAATGGCCTCCTCTTAGGCTTTGTATAATGATTTTCCTAGCGGAAATTAGCCTCCTCTTAGGTTTTGTATAAGAAAACCACTGGTTGATCCAATCAACCTTTTAGCATCAAAGTTGTGCCTCGTTCATAGTACATAAACATCAACAACTCCTTTCCTTTCATCTAATCGCTGTAAGTGGCAAGCCTCTGGATCATCTACATCCATGCCACTGTCCCTCTTTTAGCATGAGAAATTCCTAAGGAAAGATGGCATTGCTCTACACTGAGTTAAAGTCTTCTCCTTTAGGTTAAAATCCCCTATAAAGGAAATTATGGCATTACTAGGATCCGCGTATCCCGGTTAAAGTAATCCTCCTTTATAACCAGTCACCCAACAGTTGTGACAGACAAACCCTTCTTTAGAGATGACAAATTCTCTCTAAAGTCGAGGTCCTTCAGCTTCACGTCTTGGGCTTTGAACAAGACACAAATAGACTTTTCAGCTTCACATCTTGGGCTTTGATCAAGATACAAACACCTTTCGCTTCACGTCTTGGGCTTTAAACAAGACACCAAAAACACCCATTTCCTCCCATAGAATAGGAGGAACTACGAACGCTCTGATTTCCCTGTTTCGGTAAACGGGAATACGTAGGCATAAGATCGAAAGAAAAGATCTTAGCGAGCGCAATAAACAAAAAACCCAAATCCCATATCTCCATCAATCAAAAGCAGTAATTCATAAGCATCAGTCCTAACATCCTAATCCTTGTTCCCCGCCAGAAACCGTCTGCCCAGGTAAAAAGAAAGAAAACAGTATTGGCGAAAATACAAATAACCAGTACAAGGCCCCCCACATTGATAGCATTTGTAACCTAACAGACCGCTGTTTAAACTCAGTATGCAAAGCAGGGTTAATTGGAGACATCTATTTCCCTTCCTTATTCAGCTCACAATAGGATAAAAAATGAATCGACCTGTAGTTTAAGCTCAAACCACAGAGAGCGAACAGCGCTTAAGAACCGCGTCCAAAATCGCTCGCTACAGATACGTAGGCAGGAGATCGTGCGAGATCTCTCCGAGCACCATCCTTCTCTTTTCCCCCAAACCGTAGTCCGAACTACGTTGACTCTGATTCTCATTTCCGATGAGATACGTAGGCCTAGGACTCCGAGGATGTCCTACCGAGTCTCTTCTTTTTCTTTTCTTCCCCGTTTCTTCGTTCTTTCCCGTAGCTATTCCTTTTCCTTTCTAGCAGCAACGGAGCTCCAGATGACGACACCCTTTGATCGAGACAACAAGCGTGGATCCCATCGAGTACGATGGACGCGTGGGGGTGCTAATACCTTCCTCACGCGTAACCGACTCCCGAACCCAGTTCTCTTGGTCGTAAGACCATGCTCTTTCCTTCTCTCAGGTTTATGAAGTGTTTCCTTTCCCTCTCTTGGGATAAATACACATTCCTGGCGACTCTGTTTCGGTGTCACTTTCGCGTTTGTACTTGGATGAAAATCCCAGGAGCGACACCCAGGAATCAGTGAGGAATGATTGTATCTTCTTGAGCACGAGGCCTCCTTTCCTGAAGACACAAGGTCGAACCTTTTTGTCAAACGCCTTCTTCATTCTTTGCTGATACAACTGGCTGTGGCATAGTGCCGTTATTCGCTTTTCTTCTATCAGATTTAGTTCGTCGTGCTGACTTTGGAACCATTCAGCTTTTGTTAGCTTAGCTTCATTAATACCCTGATTGACGGGATCTCTACTTCAATGGAGAGCACTGCCTCCATGCCATATACTAGAGAGAAAGGGGTTGCCCCTGTTGAAGTGCAGACAGATGTGCGATAACCGTGAAGAGCAAAGGGTAGCATCTCGTGCCAGTCTTTATAGGTTACAACCATCTTTTGAATGATCTTCTTGATGTTCTTGTTAGCCGCTTCTACCGCTCCGTTCATCTTAGGTCGGTAGGGAGATGAGTTATTTTGTTCGATCTTGAACTCAACGCACAACTCTTTTATCATCTTATTATTCAAGTTAGATCCATTATCCATAATGATCTTGCTAGGAACACCATAACGACAAATGAGATTGTTTTTGATAAAGTGGACCACGGCTTGTCGGGTCACATTAGCGTATGATGCTGCTTCGACCCACTTGGTGAAGTAGTCAATGGCTATCAGGATGAATCGATGTCTGTTCGAAGCCTTGGGTTCGATCATGCCAATCATGTCGATTCCCCATATGGAAAAAGGCCATGGGGAAGAGAGAACTTTGAGATGCGTTGGCGGTACATGGATTCTGTCGGAGTATAGCTGACACTTGTGACACCTCCTCATGTACTTGTAGCAGTCGAATTCCATTGTTAACCAATAGTACCCTGCTCTCAGAAGTTTTCTCGCCATTGTGTGTCCGTTGGCACGAGTGCCAAAGGATCCTTCATGAATTTCTTTTATCAGCATGTCTGCTTCTGGTCTGTCTACGCATCAGAGCAAGACCATGTCAAAGTTTCTCTTATAAAGTGTATCGCCGCTCAGGAAGAAGCTGCAAGCCAGCCTTCTAAGGGTTTTTTGGTCTTTTCTTAGTGCCCCAGGTGGGTACTCTTGTTTCTGAAGGAAGCATTTGATATCGTGATACCAAGGTTTGTCATCTATAACTGCTTCAATCGCGAAGATGTAAGCGGGCCGTTCAAGGCGTATTATGTCGATCTTAGGTAAGTTGGTCCATTGACCTACACTAATCATGGAAGAAAGGGTGGCTAAGGCATCAGCCATTTGATTCTCATCACGAGGGATGTGATGAAACTCGATTCTGTTGAAGAAAGGTAACAACATTCTTGCATAGTCTTTGTAAGGAATCAATCCAGATTGGTATGTGTTCCAATCTCCTTTGATTTGATTGACAACCAGGGTTGAGTCGCCATATACATCCAAGTTTTTGATCCTTAAGTCGATCGCTTCCTTGAGACCCATGATACAAGCTTCATATTCGGCCTCGTTATTTGTACACTTGAACGTTAGCCGGGCGGTGAAAGGAATGTGAGTACCCTGAGGGGTTATGATGATTGCCCCAATACCGTTTCCTTAATGATTGATAGCTCCATCAAAGATAAGTCCCCATTGGGAACCTGGTTCTGGCCTTTCACTAGGTAGCGGTTCATCACAGTCCTTGATTTCAAATACCTGACATCTTCGTCTGGGAAGTCAAATCCGACTGATTCCTGATCGTCAATCGGTTGATGAGCCAAATGATCGGCTAAAATACCCCCTTTAACGGCTTTCTGAACGTGGTACTCGATGTCGTATTCTAATAACAACATCTGCCAACGGGTAATTCTTCCCGTGAGAGCAGGCTTTTCAATGTCATACTTGATTGGATCCATTTCGGAGATCAACCAAGTAGTGTGACGAATCATGTACTGGCGAAGAAGTTTGGCGGCCCAAGCCAAAGAGCAGCAAGTTTTCTCAAGCATAGTGTACTGAGTCTCGCAGTCGGTGAATTTCTTGCTCAAATAATAGATGGCATACTCTTTTCTTTTTGTTTCGTCTTGTTGGCCAAGTACACAGCCCATGGAGTCTTCCAAGACTGTTAAGTAGATGATCAGTGGTCTTCCTTCCACTAGAGGTGATAAAATCGGCAGATTCAACAGATATTCCTTGATACTGTCAAAGGTGGTTTGGCAGTCTTCTGTCCAAATGCAATCCTGATTCTTTTTGAGTAATTTGAAAATCGGCGCACAGGTTGCGGTCATGAGGAATATGAATCTGGAGATGTAGTTCGAACGTCCCAGGAATCCTCTGACTTGTTTTTCAATTTTCGGAGAAGGCATTTCTTGAATGGCCTTGACCTTGTCAGGATCAACCTCTATTCCTTTCTGGATGACGATGAACCCTAAAAGTTTCCCTGAACAGACACCGAAGGTGCACTTGTTGGGATTCAAGCGGAGTTTGTACTTTCTCAACTGCTCGAATAGTTTTGATAAGTGGGTCACATGCTCCTCTTTTGTCTTAGATTTGGCAATCATATCATCGACATATACTTCGATTTCTTTGTGTATCATGTCATGAAATAGAGTAGTCATGGCCCTTTGATAGGTTGCCCCAGCGTTCTTCAAACCGAACGGCATTATCTTATAACAAAAGGTACCCCATGGGGTAATGAACGAAGTTTTCTCCATGTCTTTCGACGCCATTTTTATCTGATTATAGCCCGAGAATCCATCCATGAAGGAGAACACTTTGAACTTTGTTGTACTGTCTACCAGCATGTCAATGTGTGGTAAAGGAAATTCGTCCTTCGGACTAGCCTTGTTTAGATCTCTGTAATCGACACACATTCTGACTTTTCTGTCCTTATTCGGAATGGGTACTATATTGGCTAACCATTGAAGATATTCTGATGTGGCGAGGAAGCCTGCGTCAATCTGTTTCTCTACCTCCTCTTTGATTTTGATGGCCATGTCTGGGTGAGTCCGTCTCAACCTCTGTTTTACTGGTGGACATTCTGATTTTAACGGTAAATAATGTTCCACGATGCTGGTATCCAACCCTGGCATGTCCTGATAGGACCAAGCGAATTCATCCGGAAACTCTTTGAGAAGTTTTGTTAAACTCTCTTTGGCAGTTGGACTGAGCAGGGCCCCAATCCTGATCTCTTTTCTCTCTTTTTCTGAACCCACGTTGATTGTTTCCAACAACTCTTTGTGAGGTTCGATGGACGTTTCCTCCTGTCGGAGTAATCGAGAGTTCTCTTCTAGAATTTTGTCGTCAACTTCTTCTTCAGCCACAAATACCGGGAACTCAAAGTTGGGAGAAGGCATCAGATCGTGTGTTTCAATAAGGATTAAAACAAGCAATTTGCATGACGTGATGATTTGTGTTTAAAAGAGATAGAGAAAATGCAAGTGTGTGCAGTGTATTTTCTTTTGAAAAAATGCTTGTTTTTATTATTTGAGATGTTTTTTAGGATTACCATTTTCGGAAAAGTGAAAAGAGAAAACAATAATTAATGCAGAAATTACAGAACGACGTTATTTTATTTATGAACAAGTCGATTCTTGAAACTACAGTCCTATAAAACAAAACTCTGTCACTTTGGGCTAAGCGAAGAGGGATATTTACAGAAAGTGAGCCCTATCAAAACATCTGTTTCACCTGGGCAGGGTGAAAGGTTAAAAGACGACAATTACTTTGACTTATGAACGATCTTCGAAACATCGACAACAACCCATTGGCTGCGAACTCCTCGGTGAATCACAAAGTCTGGTACCTTCCTTGACTTGTCTTCAGAAATAACGCTGATTTCTGGTGGAGCAGGATCATTGGAATCTGTCTCCCAGGAAGAGTTGTCGTAGGAGGATTCCTCTGTTGTATTTTGCATAGTATTTGTGCTCTCAGGAAAATCTTCCCATCCAGTTGGCTGGATGTCTTCGAGCCTGATACGAGAGATTTCGGGAGCAGTGTACTTGACCATGAAGTCAAATTTGCCACTCGGTTGTCCTAAGGTGTCCCACACTTCTTTAGAATTGGAGGGGTCATCTCTCTCGATGACGTTGACCTCAGGAAAAGCGTAGTTGATGAATTCTAGTCTGGCAAGCTTTGCCAATTCATCGTCGTACTTGATAGGTTCTGAATGACCTGAGTGTTGATCCCATGACATGGTGGGGGCGCAGGTATTCTGTTCAGTGACGCTCAGCTACTTTTCATTGTTCGGCTGATTTTCTTGCCCTTAGTCTCCTGGGTATGACTGCCAGATAGGCAGGCCATCCATTGGGCCATAATAGTCATGGTCAAAGTTGTCCTTCATCAGAGTATCCTTCTCTAATGAGTTTGGTGGAGCACGGCATCCTTTCGGATCACAATCTCCGTATATCATTTCGACATCTGACCTTGGTATAAATATCAGACTCTGTGCGGGATAGAAAAATGGTGTAGGCACCTCTTCCTGAGACATATAACCGTCCTCGTTGAGATAAGACTTCCATTCCTCATCCGTATCAGAGGGATCCTCCTCGTTGATGGTATGGACTGCTTGATGCCCTGAGTGAAGGAAACCTCCACTATGGAAGAAGTCCTGAATGGGATAAAGACTTTCATCGTTAGCAGCTGTCTAGGTGCAGGTTGCAGAAAAACCAAGACCCTTCTTTGTTTTATTATCAGTAGGGTTGACAAGTTGTCCCCGTCCTTTTGCATTGTTATTCTCGATCACTTCAAGAGCATCTTTGTATAAGGAAATCGAGGTTCATTTCTCTGATTGATTCTCATTGCTCACCGATAGTGCTTGGAACTGAGTTCCAACAACCTCCTCGGATTCTACACAAGTAGATAATGACAAGTTGCTCACGAGCAAGGCTTGTTCTCCACAAACCGTGACGAGTTAATCGTTCTTGACGAACCTCAGTTTTTGGTACAGCATCGAAGTAACCGCCCCAGCCTGGTGTATCCAAGGTTTTCCTAATAAGCAACTGTATGTTACCGGGATGTCCATGACTTGGAAAGTAATTAGGAAAGTGTGAGGACCGTTAGTTATGGGAAGGTCGACTTCGCCAATAACTGCTTTCCGAGACCTGTCAAACGCTTTGGCGATGACCTCACTGCCCCTCATCGGGGATCCTTTGAATGATAGTCGCATTAAAGTGGACTTCGGCATAACATTGATGGCTGATCCTGTGTCTACCAGTATGCTTGCTAAACCATCCTCCTGGTAGTTAAATGTGATATTGAGCGTCATGTTGTGGCTTTTACCCCCCTCTGGCAAATCCTCTTCACTGAATCCTAAGTTATTGTAGTAAGTGATGTTAGAGATGATGCTATCGAACTGTCGTATTGACACATCCTGTTCCACAAAGGCCTGCTCAAAGACTTTCTATAGAGCCTCTCGGTGGGCTTCAGAACTGAGTAAAAGTGATAGCACTGAGATCTCTGAAGGAGTTTGTAACAGTTGGTCAACAATGTTGTATTCACTCCTTTGGATGAGCTTCAGCATCTCATCATTGTTTTTCGAAAGGTCGGGATTACTGGATTGACCGACTGGTGGATCGGGAGCTTCTGGCGGAAGTTCCTTTTCTTGGTTAGGTTCTCTAACCCCTCGGTTGAAGATTCGGTCGCTCCGTGTTACATGACTGATGTCTGCAATATTCACGGCGGAGGGTAATGGAATTTCCTTTCCATTCTCAATTATTGTTGCACCGTATTTGTAAGGGATCGCCTTAGCTGATTCATACGGTATTGGTCCCGATAGATAGATAACTACAGGAGCCTTTTGATTTTTCTGACTGTCGTAATTAACTTCAATCAGTTCCTTGCTAAGAACTTTTGATTCGTCCAGTAGAGGGATGATGGCACAAACATCCTTGTTCCTCTCAGGGTCAGAGATTACAACCACGTCTCTGATTTGATCTGTGAAGTAGTTCGGCGTCCAGTCAATGGACCCCGAAGCTAGGTATGGGTGAATCTCCTTGTTATCCAACTGACTCTGAAGGGCTGCTCGCACGAGGTAACATCCTTGGTTATTTTCCGAACAGACTCTACAATGTTCATAGTTGTGTGGTGGCACCTGGCCACTCCTGCTTTGAATGCAGTGTAACCTCACTAGATCTGTTTCTGTAGATCGGACATCCTGACTTCGTTGCCGTGTAGGGTTCCCATCAACCACATTGATTTGTTGCGTGTCTTCATCCATATAGATTGGAAGCCACCAGTGGTTTAACAAGTGTTGTAAAGTTCTTTGAATGAGAGCACACCGTTGGTTACTCTCACAACATACTTTGCAATTCAGATAATCATGCAAAGTGAGAAAACCAAGTTAGACCTGCCTGGCGTGTAACTCCACCAAGCTGGTATTCATCAGACGAATATCAATGATTTGGATCATGTTGATTTGATAGGGATTCCTATCATGGTAGTCCTGGATCCATCCAAGATCCATCTGACGCTGGAGGGCCTTTTGTACAAAAGAGCATCCCTGTTTATTTACCAAGCAAGTCAGGCACGAATTATAATCGTGATGTGGCAGATTATGATACTGGCTTTGCCTTGAGTGCATCGCCACCAAGTTGACATTCATTGTACAGATGTCGTTGTTCTGAATGACGTTGGAATTCGTATAGGTCATGCTGACTCCATGAACTCGATGGTCTTGGATCCATCCGAGATCCAATTGTTCCTGTAGAGCTGATTGCACCACAGAATATCCCTGATTGTTCTTAGAGCAGATATCACACTGGTGATAGTTATGAGGTGGCACATGGCCATATCCACTTTGTCTACAATGCATCTTAACCAAATTGGCCCTTAATAAGAGTACATCATGGATTTGATAGATGTTGTTAGACTCCCCCTCTATCAAATTGACTGCAGCTTTCTCGTGTTGAGGCAGGGGGTTCGTGAGAACATTCGAATTCGTATCTTTGAAAGATAAGATCCCGCTCCTAACAAGTTTTTGCGCATCGGATTTGAAACTGAGATAGTTTTCTATGTTATGCCCTGGTCCTCCTTGATGGTAAGGATAAGTCTGATTCGTTTTGAACCAAAATGGCAGATTTTCCAGTACTGTAAGAGGAGACTTAGTCTGGACATGCCCCTTGACTAGTAGTAACGGAAACAGTTCGGCGTACAACATGGGTATAGGGTCAAACCCTGGTGGTCGTGTTGCACGATTGTTTTTGTATGGAGGACGAGTCTGCTGAAGAGACTGTTGTGTCCTTTGCTGAAATTGTTGTTGATTCGGTTGGCTTTGTGCAACCTGAGGTTGATACGTAGGAACAAGCGTGGGATTGATAGCAGGAGTTACCTCTGCAACTGGTTGATATCGTCGCCTTTGCTTTCCGAGAGAGATATTCCCGATATCTTGCTCTTTTTTCTTAGGGAGAGTACTACCGTATCGTTTCGTACTACTTGATGGTCCCGCATCTTTAACTAGGCGTCCTTCTCGGACTGCTTCCTCAAGATGAACTCCCATGCTCACCATCTCGGTGAAGTCACTGGGCGCATTGGTGACCATTCTGTCGTAGTAAAATGAGCCCAAGGTCTTTAAGAAGATCTTTGTCATCTCTTTTTCCTCAAGAGGTGGACAAATCTGGGCGGCAATTTCACGCCATCTCTGAGCGTACTCCTTAAAGGTTTCCTTGTCCTTTTGTGACATCGATCTGGGTTGATCTCTGTCCGGTGCCATGTCCAAATTGTATTTATATTGTTGAACAAAAGTAGCGCCGAGATCTCTGAATGTGCCG
Organism: Lathyrus tuberosus; assembly: GCA_022829125.1. NCBI lineage: Eukaryota > Viridiplantae > Streptophyta > Magnoliopsida > Fabales > Fabaceae > Lathyrus > Lathyrus tuberosus. Next base: position 4,974,276 of record JALAZF010000231.1, on the reverse strand, counting down.
ATCGTAGTGCGGTTTAAACCCATGTACCATTTTAATGCGGCACTGGTTAAACTATCCTGAAAGTAGTGAATTACTAGCTCCTGGTTCTCTGTCTGAGCTGACATTCGCCGAGCGTACATCACTAAATGACTCTGAGGGCAAGAGTTACCCTTGTATTTTTCAAATTCAGGCACTTGGAACTTATGCGGAACTTTCACATTGGGGACCAAGCAGAGGTCTGCGGCGTCCTTTCCAAATAGATCCTGACCGCGAAGGGCTTGCAGTTCTTTATGTATTTCTAGGAACTGTTCCTGGAACTCATTCATTCTGTCGATCATGCTGTCATTTCTGCCAGAAGGTATATGGGGAATCTGTCCTTCCGGGACAGTGTGTACCACGGGTGGTGGCATAATCATTATGGCCGAGGCTCTCGGTGCCTCCCGAAGTTTGTAACCTTCAGGAGTTGCTGTCATACCCCTGGCATCTTCGCTTTCCCGAAGTTTGTAACCTTCAGGCCCAGCGGCTCCTGCTGTGGTTCCCTGATCCTCACCGATCGGCGGAACATATCCTTTTGGGATATAGTTAAGTGGCTTGCCCAGGGGTGATCTTTCGGCATCTTGTACCTAGGATCATACTTCTCCACTATGGGCGTAGATGTGATCTCCGAGATCACAGTCCTTTGCTGTTGCATCTGAACTTCTACTAGAGCTTACATGTCGTTATGAAGCTCTCTCAGATCCTCTTTCAGAGTGTCGATCTCTTCTCTCAACCCTCTGTTCTCTTCCTCGAGATCATCCATCCTTTTCTGACGATTGGCCCGAGTATTGTACGAATAAGACAGTTTGACTCTAGAATCGAGACGCAAACGTGAGATTCGTAGGTAAGAAGAATGCATTTATGAGAATGATGAATGCAATGATTATTAGTTATTTTTGTTTATTCAAAGTAAACTTCGACAATTAGATTGCAAATATCAAACAGTGGGGAAACCGCGTTTTATTGAATTCAAAGGATTATGGAAATGGAAATACAGTAGATTTCAAAGTGCTGGAAAAGGAAATCTAAACTAATGGATCCTGAGTCCTCTCTGAAGAGAGCTCAAGTGTTGGTTCTGGTACTTTCCTTTTCTTTGACCGGGGCTCTTGGGCCCTTGTCGGGTTGTCATTCCTTTGCCAAGTGAAAGGAGCGAGCAAATTCCTTTGGTCATCCTGATTCTATACAGTATGTTACTCTAGAATCTCAATCAGGGCATCCTTTTCTCTTAACAGTTGCTGTATTTTCTTACATTCCACATTGAGAATACGGTACTTGTTCCTCCAAGACCTCTTCTCCTGCTGAACTTTGCTGAGAGTAACCTGAAGTTTTTCCTTCTCAGACATAAAATAAAGGGCAGAGTCCTTTAATGGAAGAACTTTCTGGGGAGGGTAAGGCATCCTCAGCTTGAGAGCTCTAGTTTGTACCCAGTGGAGATAAGGCTCCACCGATACACGGTCTGGTTTTCCTAGAGACTCTCGTCCTTTCCTATGAACGTGTTTCCAAGCGTGCACTATTTTCGTCTTTAGTGCCCTGTCATATTCTCCTTCCTTGAAGAAAAGACCTTCCAGATGAGCATTTCGTGGGACGTGCCTCATCGGGTATCCGAATTGACGACGAACGAGAATTGGATGATAATTAATTCCCCCTTAGTTCTTATAAGGGGTACATTTGGGAAATTTCCATAACGGTCAATGATCCTGATCCCGTCGTAGATTCAATTGTACCAATCGATGTCAGAGTTGGTAAGAGACATGATTCTCTGCGACCAACGTAAAGTATTCTTTTGATCCCAAAATGCAGCAGACTTGGGCAAATAGGAAGTGAACCATTTGTATAGCAGGGGTACACAGCACGTGATCATTCCTCCGCTGTATAAATTCCTTAAATGTACCGAATGATACGCATCTACGAGTAAGGTCAGTACGGGGTTTCCAATCAGGAAAATTGTAATGGCATTGATACCTACAAAGTTATCGATGTTGGGAAACAAAAAATAACCCGTAGGTGAGCAAAACAAAGATGCTCTCGAAAGCGGCCATGTTCCCTATACTAGCAAAGTACAGGGCCTTCTTTGTCAAGAACTGGGATGGCAAACCATGGATGCCACCCTAAGTGGTCATGTGAGTCTTGACTTCTGACTCGTCTAAATAAATTGCTCTTACAATGGTTTGATCCCTTGGAATTTCTTCCAGTCCAGAGAAGGGAGCTTGATCAGTAATATGTAAATCAGTTAAGTGAGAGTACTCCTCCAGTGTTGGTGCAAGCTGATAATCCGGGAATGTGAAACAGTGATAGACCGGATCGTAGAACTGGATTAGCGTGGACAGAATTCCTTCAATTACATGGACCCTTAACAAGGACAGCAATCCTCCATACTTGGCTCTGAAAGCCTCATGGTTGGTGATCATTCTCGCCAGACCTCTCAAATCCTCTAACTTTGGAACCTCAAAGGTGTACTTATGAGTTTTCCTTCTACCGAAATCCATTAGTGCAATCTCCTTTCTCTGATATTTGCAATCATTGTCTTAGTTTAATTTGAAAAAGAGAGACTAGAAGAGAAGATTTTCTTTGTCTTAATGTTTTTTAAATGAATGTATGAATGCAGCACACAAAAACATAGAAAAAACATGGGGTCAAAGGGTCAGTGTCATGAAGTCAAAGCTCTACCCCCCCAAAGGTTTATACTGGTGATTTTTTGTACCTGTCTCTCAAAATCATTGATTCCCTTAGAGATAACATCAGCGGGCCGGGAACCATGCTAGGTGATGTATCTTAGAGCAATCTTAGATGAGGGTAGTATCGCGTGACAACTATTTTCGATAGCTTCCGCACTACAAAATGACTTAAGTCTGTTAAAAACCTCAGCTTCCCAGATAACCCAGTCGACCACACTACTTTCAACAACCGAAGTCGTATAGGCAATGTATCTTCAAAGGGAGTCTCCACTGAGTTTGATGGTCGATCGAGGGCTCTTAACTGGAATTCACTCCCAGTAAGATTACCCGCATTGCCATCACCTATCTTAGGTGTATACTCACTCTTTTCACATGCGGCATCACACGCATTCCCATTAGTAGAAAAATAAACACAGATATCAATTAGGAAAAGCAGTATATATATTTATCTTAATCATCCTAGACCTCTAGTCTTATGATCCTATACAGACAATGATTCCCCAGCAGAGTCGTGATTCCCCTGCATGGCCCCACGGTGGGTGCCATTTTTCTGTGGCGGCCACCGCCATGAAAATGACTTGTCCAAGGTTTTTCACCCTAAATTGTAATAAAGAAAGAAGGGCCCCCCGATGGGCGCCATTTTTCTGTAGCGAGCGACTTTGGACGTGGTTCTTAAGCACTGCCGCTCTGGGGTACTACAGGTCGATTCATTTTTTATCCTATTGAGCTGATTAAGGAAGGGAAATAGATGTTTCCAATTAACCATGCTTGCATACTGAGTTTGAACAATGGTCTGTTAGGTTACAGATACTATGTGGATGTGGGGGCCCTCTCTGCTTATTTTGCTAAGAATGAAATGACGGGACTATGCTATTGGTAAGATGTTAGGACTGATGTTTTTCGATTGATGTATGAAGGTACATGATTTTGGGTTTTTGATTAGTGTGCTCGCTAAGATTCTTTTGCAATCTTATGCCTACGGATTCCCGTTTAACGAAACAGGGAAATCAGAGCGATTATAGTTCCTCCTATTCTATGGGAGGAAAAATGTCGTTTTGGTGTCTTGTTCAAAGCCCAAGACGTGAAGCTAAAGGTGGTTTGTATCTTGTTCAAAGCCCAAGATGTGAAGCTGAAGGGTCTATTTGTATTTTGTTCGAAGCCCAAGATGTGAAGCTAAAGGGTTTTGACTTTAGAGAGAATTTGTCATCTCTAAAGGGGGTCTGTTTGTCACAACTGTTGGGTGACTGATTATAAAGGAAAATTACTTTAACTGGGATATGTGAATCTAGCAATGCCATAATTTCCTTTATAGGGGATTTTTAACCTGAAGGAGAAGACTTTAACTCACTTTAGAGCAATGCGATCTTTCCTTGGGAACTTCTCATGCTAAAAGAGGGACAGTGGCGTAGATGTAAATAATCTAGAGGCTTTCCGCTTATAGCAATTAGATGGGGAAAAAGTAGTTATTGATGTTTGTATACTGTGAATGAGGCACAACTTTTGATGCTAAAAGGTTGATTGAATCAACCGGGGTTTCCTTATACAAAGCCTAAGAGGAGGATATTGACCCAACAAGAGGGTGTTTTTATGTGTCTCGTACGAAGCCCGAGAGAGAGGCTAAAAGGCTTGACTCAACAAGAGAGTGCTTTTGTATGTGTCTTGTACGAAGCCCAAGACGGAGGCTAAAGGCGCTTGACTTAACAAGAGAGTCTTTGTACCTCGTACGAAGCCCGAGATGGAGGCTGAAAATGTTTGACTCAATAAGAGAGTCTTTTATAGTCAACAAGAGAGTGTTTTTGTATCTCGTACGAAGCCCGAGATGGAGGCTAAAAAGATTAGCTCCGCTGGGGAGAATCATTGTACAAAGCCCAAGAGGAGGCTAGGGTGTTGGTGACTATTTCAGTTTAGTGACAGGTCCAGTATGTTGGTTAAAAGATAAAATCAGTTCTTATAAAGGGAACGATTAAAGGTAAGGCTGTGCTTTGGTACTGATCAGAGGATCAGGGTTATTTCCTATTCTTTAAGGAAATGGGGAATCTAAAGGGTAGTGAGAATGTCCAAGTCTACAGGTATTTTGAGAAATCGATTCTCCGGTACTGAATGATCTTTGTATGATGCCCAAGAGAAGGCTGGTATGTTAAGGGATGAAGGTCAACCCATTAATTGGTCTGACACTTGACTCAGAAAGACAACTCTAGCAAATTGATGACTAGGTTCTGTTCCTATACCTGTAGAGGTCTCTGGGTCCTTGTACTAAGCCCAAGAGAAGGCATGAGAGCTTTTAAGAAGCCGAAGGATCCTTGTACAATGCCTAAGAGGAGGCGGGGATGCTTTTAAGAAGCCAGTGGGTCCCCAAACCCCGAGAAGTTCAAGACAAGCCATTCACCGAGAATAGATCAAGCCAGGAAAGTCCAAGAATTTGGAAGAAACTCAAGAGATGCCATTCACAGAGAAAAGATCATCTCTGGCGAGTAGAGTCTCTTTGACGATTTCTAAGGGTGACAGTCTGAGAAAGGGTTCACCGAGAATGCTGCCATTCACGTCTCCAAATTGTTTAACCCCAAGAGGAGGGAAGACTGTGTCTGGTAATCCTATGGGGATCTAGTTTTATTTGTATTTAAGAGTGACCAACAGGGCTTTACCTAGTGTTAGACGTAGTTGCCGGGGAAAACTCTAAATAACTATACTAGTATTACATAGTTGATATTTGACAAGTATATAAAAGTTTGCGAAAGAAAGATTACAGTGACCAGCCCCACACTACAGTTATATATATATGAAAGCGGGTAAAGAAAGCGGGTAAACACTTACTCGGTTGTAGAGCTCAAGGAGAGGCCCAAGGTTTTATCAGTGATTGCACTATTGTTTTGAATTTGTACAGTGGGACTTATACAAGTGACTGAGGCACAAAAAGGTTTTTTATACAAAGGGATGGGTCTTACACTCTCTCAAGAGGCCCAAATGGTTATTTTTGTACAAGTGGTGGGGATTACAGCTCAAGGAGAGGCCCAAAGGGTTTGATTTTTGAACTGGCAATCGCGCCGAAATTTTCTTTTAACGCAGAGGGACTTATACAATATCTGAGGCCCAAATAAAATGATAAAAATACCAAATAATTTTGAATAAGCCACTTGTGATTTTTGTTGAGGGTTTCAAAAATGAGGTTTTTATCACAAGATAAATTAAAACTCATTTTAGTTTTGATTTTCATAGTTAATATTCACTTTTAAATGCTTAAAAATAATTAAAAAGGAATTTATTCACAAAAATACTAATTATATTAAATATCTAATATAAATTTAATTTTTTTGTGGAATAAAATATTTCAACATTTTTGTGATTTTTTGCAAAAAGAACCAATCAAAAATAGTTAAAATTGAGGGAGTTATTAATTTTTCAAATCATTAAAAATAATAAGAAAAACAATAAAAAAGTGGAAAAAATAGCAAAAAGAGGGCGCGCGTCTTACCACTGGGGTGGTGATACATCCATTGATAGAAACACAACCACAAATATACAAGGCTTGCCTTGTTTTTGGCCTGGCCCAAGGCAAGGCAAGGCAAGATTTTGGTTGAAAACGTGAAGGCCATAACTTTCTCATTTCTCCATGGATTGGGACAAAATTTAGGTCTATCCTGCCTAGAATTTCACAAGAAATCCAATGGCGGTGGTATTTTTTTCAAATCATGCTCCTATTGAAAAACCCGATAGTGGTTTTGAAATAGGCAATGATTTGCATTTTCTATGCCATCTCTTGGTACAAGCATGAATTACATGATAAATTCGTGCAAACACAACACATATAACATGTATAAGAGATGCATGATCAGTGGACATCAAAAGAAAGCATGGTTCAAAGAATCCAAGTTGCGATGCTTACCTCTTTTTGGAGCTTTTGTGCAATCTACCAAGCCACTTGTTCCAGAAATGATTTGATGCTTTGAGCAACCTCAAATGATCTCTTAGAAGCTTTTAGTATGGTTGGTATCAACTGAAAACCTCAGGAACAAGTTTGAGCTCTTTCTTGCAAAAGGGGCAAAAGTGGCCAAAATAGCAACTCTCTCAAATGGTGTTCCAGATGGGGGGAACCATTTGGGACAGTTCAATGATGATATTTGGAGTGTGTTTGAGGTTTTATCTGGTTTGGAAAGTGACTGAATCAAGACATGGCTTGAAAAATGCACAAAAGTCCTATTTTTGAGGTTTTGAGAGGTGACTTTGTGATTTTGGTGTTACAGGTCACTTGTGAGAGTTTGGATACCTTAGATATGATATATTGGATGTGTTTGGATCATGAGCTGTGGTTGAATTTCTCTCTAACTCAAAAACTTAGAGTTACCTTGCTAAAGAAGGTATTTTTGCCTAGAGAAAGAGATTTTGAGGAAATCAAGTGTTATAGTGCTTTGGTGTACTCAAACTGAACACAATTGAGCTCTATTTATAGTAGAGCAAGTTTGTTTTGGCTGCAATAGTGATTGGCAACTACAGCAGAGGTTTGGCCAATGTTGAGCAATGAGAATCCAGGTCTCCTCTAGCCATTGACTAGAGGTTAGGGCACAGGCTGCTGGTCCCCTTGGTCTGGGATAAGTCTTGACTGAATTCAGTTGGAAATGGCTCAGTCCATGCCACCTTGGTGCATCCATTGAATGCTCCAATCCAAAATTGGAGTCTTGTCCCTCTTTTAGGCATTTCTAGGTTTGGCATGCTATTTTTGGTTCCAAAGACTTGGGAGGCTTGGGATCAGAGTTGGTTCCTCCTTGGTCCCCCCCTTGAGGTGTTCAGATAGATAGAGTTGCTTGGACTTTGTAAAATTTGAGCAAATCGAGCAAAACTCCAAAATCTGCCTTGCCATGACAGTTTGCAGCAAGGCATATTGGCATTGTCATATCACATGGCTCAAGTGGAATTTGATGGAGTTCTTGGCCATTTTGGAAAGCCTTCATATGATACAACAACTGTTTGATCATAATTGGTTTTGATACTTTTTGGATCCAAGTGAAAAATGCCCCTACATTTGGGAAAAGTAAGACAGATTCCGACTTAGTGAAAATTTCACAAAGTGTTGGAAAAAAGTGACATTTTCACTTTTTGTGATTTTGATCATTCCACAACTCAAAATCCATGATGAATTGGAATGAGGTGTAGTTGAAGCTTTTGTAGAGTGCCATGAGAGCTACAAATCCAGCTTTGGATGGGGAAAAACGGCCTTATGGTTTAGGAGTTATGATCCTCCAAAGTTGGTACCCTAGCCACTTTGTTCCATAACTTAGAAAAATTTCTAAGTTTTTATGGTTACCCCTTTTACAAGTTATCCCAATTTTCTTGATTTTTCTTGATGAATGATGATTCCAATCACACATTAACATCATTTTAGGGTTAAAAAACCATAATTGTGAAAAATCTCAAAAAGTCAAAGTTTGACTTTTGTGCACAGTTGACTTTTTATCAGATGAATTCCAAACTGTGCGATCCTCTATGAAATCAAGTCCTTGACCTAAATTAAACTTGATGGATTGATTTCATAGGTGTTATAGGGTGTATTGAATCATGTCCTAGGGTTTGGGAGCATGTCCTGGTCAAAAGTCAAAGGCTCTGTTGACTTTTTTCGCGAAACCCTAACTGTGGTTCAGATGAAATTGAAACTTGTTGCTCAAGCTTCTTGGATCAATCCATTGTTGCAAATGGATCAATGTGGTGTATTAGAAACCCTCAAATCATCTCTTGAGGTCTTGGCTCATGCTTTGCTCCAAAAGTCAACTTAGGGGTGAATTAGGTCAAGAAACCCTAATTCCTGATTTTTTTGTGAATGCCTCCCCTGAGGTTAAATTGACCTGATAATTGGGTTCATGATGTCCCTTGGAGCATCATAGGTTATGCTTTGAAGCATTGGGCGCAACTTAGACTTCTTATGGCCTCTCTGGTTTAGATTCTCATGCCTCTGAGACAGAATGGGTGCTGACCAGTGATCCTGAGGTTGTGAAAGAATTGGTCGGGGACAAAACCCAGGAGGAACAACACACAATAGGTTATTCACTACAGCTTGTGGAGTAAAAGGAACTGTGGGAGTAACACTCCTAGATGTTGTGCCTTCTTGAAGCTTTTTCTTTCTTTTCCCCATAGTTGTTAAAGCTTCTGGGATCTGCACCATCTTGCCTTTCATGCTGTTCATGCCTTTTCTCCACTCAACTTGATTCTGCTTCAAGTGTTCCATGGTTCTCCCAGAGCTACCTCAAGTCCAATATGTGCGTCAGGAAATCAACTGCGGGTTATGGACAAAGGATGGATGAGTTTGTTGGAAAATGATATGCATACATGCTAATGTCATGAGTATGCAATGCTTATGCACGGTTCCAGGATCAAAACAACATCTGATTCTGAGGAAGGAGTTAGACATAGGATATCTCCGATCATTGGATCCCCCATAGGTAGGCTCTAAACGGGTAGGTGCCTAGAGTTATGGATATCTTTCAAAGACATTATAGCCATGACGAAGGAACATCAGACGATAATATCCTTGAAAGGATCTCGTCTAGGTGAGGTCTTCGTTTCATCCCCACAAGAAAGATTTCTTAGAGGCGCCCACTACACAACCATCGACACACGGGTTTTGGGTTCTCAGAATCTTAGATCGAGGTTGAAAATATTACTATCAGGAAGTAATACATTCGAGGGATCTCATCTGATTGTGGTGTTCGCATTAACTCACATAGAATTAACACTACTAACCACCATGGGTAATTAGGTTTTGGTCCTTGGGATCAACGATTCAGGCTCGAAAACATTACCTCCATGCCAAAGATTCACCACAACAATAATATCTCCAAGGGAATCTACTCCAGGGCCTTCGCATCAGCTCACGCAGAAGGAACCACGTAAGCCTACACTACACAACCACCAATTCAAATCTACGGTTATACTCAGACTCGGGTGTAGAACCATCTCACAAAGCACCAATGATCAGAGAACCCCAATGGTGTCACACAAGATAATGATAGGATATAATAACAACAAGCAAGCAAATAGATAATAGATAGTTAAACAACCAAGCAAACAAACAAGAGAAGATAAACACACAAGCGGATCTAACACCCACAAATTGAGTCAAGTTAGGCTTGACTCTCTCTAGCATAGGGCAATTATATCCCCAACAGAGTCGCCATCTGTCGTACCTTGAAAAATACGATCCTCGCGATGGACGCAGAAAAAACTGTTTGAAACAGTGTCGCCACCGAACTTTATTCATTCCAAGGGAGGAATAGGAAAATATCGATAAAACCTTTAAAGGGATATAAGAACATGGTCGTCGCAACCAAATTCGGGTTCGGAAGTCGATTACGCAAGAGGGAAGGTATTAGCACCCTCTACGTCCGTTGTACTCAACGGGAACCTCTTGATTCGATTCGTGAGAAAGGTTAGATATGGTTTGTTTGTTATCTTCTAAGGTAATCAATTTTAAGGGGAAAATGGGTGGTTTTTTATTAGTGTGCTCGACGAAGATTGAAATCCTCGGGCCTGCGTACTCCCTCGTGCAATGGGAAAGTCAGAGCATTCGTAGTTCGTGGACTACGGTTGGTTGGTTCGTGTTTTTTAACCGAACGAGTGTTTAATTTGCATTCTAACTGCTAAACGTTGGCTTGTCTGCTCCTCAAAGGAGGCTGAAGCACTAGTTCATATGCACGGAAGAATTGACTAAACAATGTTCTTTTTGTGAAAAGTTGTTTGATTTGGATTAAGTATGTTAAGATTTGATTGAGAAAAAGAGTTGGATTTGGACGCGTTTTAGGGTTTCGGTCGCACGGGGGCGAGAAAAGGAGTTTTGATCGTGTTGGATATTTTTAGAGGTGACAACTGCCCACACACGAGTAAGAGAACTCGCACCCAAGCAATTGAGGAGAAGGGTCAAAGACTCGACCACCCTCACTTCAGCTTTAGTAAAATGTGTTTAGATAAAAGATTAAGTGTTTTAATGATTACTTGAAAAAGAAGTTTGAATGTTGTCGAGTTCGTGTGTTTTAAAGGCGTCAATTGTCCACACACAAGTAAGAGAACTCGCACCTAAACAATTGACAGGTTAAAGCTTATGTTTTTTAAAGGTGACAATTGTTCACACACGAGTAAGAGAACTCGCACCTAAACAATCGACAGGTTAAAGTTTAAGTATTTTAGAGGTGACAATTGTTCACACACGAGTAAGAGAACTCGCACCCAAACAATTGAGGAGACAATTGCTCACACACGAGTAAGAGAACTCACACACAAGCAATCGACGACAATTGCTCACACACGAGTAAGAGAACTCGCACACAAGCAATCGACAAATTAAGGTTTAAGTCTTTTAGAAGTGTCAATTGTTCACACACGAGTAAGAGAACTCGCACCCAAACAATTGAGGAGAAAGATCAAAGACTTGATCCCCCTCACTTCACCTTTAGTAAAAGTGTTTAAGTAAAGATTAAGTGTTTTGATAATTTGATTTTGAAAAGATTTGAATGTTTGTCGAGGTCGTGTTTTAGTGGCGTCAATTGTCCACACCCGAGTAAGAAAACTCACATCTAAATAATCGACAAGTTAAAGTTTAACTTTTTAGAGGTGACAATTATTCACACACGAGTAAGAGAACTCGCACCCAAGAAATAGCTGACGATTGCTCATACACGAGTAAGAGAACTTGCACACGAGCAATCAACAAATTAAGGTTTATGTCTTTTAGAAGTTTCAATTGTTCGCACACAAGTAAGAGAACTCGCACCCAAACAATCGAGGAGAAAGACCAAAGACTTGATCCCCCTCACATCACCTTTTAAGAAATTGTGTTTAAATAGAGATTAAGTGTATTAAGGAGTTAGATTAAAAAAGAGGATTTGATTCGTATGTGTATTTCAGGACTTCGCTTGAGCGGGGAAGAAGAGTTTTAGTCGTGTAGGATGTTTTAGAGGTGACAATTGTCCACACACGAGTAAGAAAACTCTCACCCAAACAATTGAGGAGAAAGACCAAAGACTTGATCCCCCTCCCTTCACCTTTGGTAAAAAAAATTTTAAGTAAAGATTAAGTGTTTTGATAATTTGATTTTAAAAGGTTTGAATGTTTGTCGAGTTTAGTGTGTTTTAAAGGCGTCAATTACCCACACACGAGTAAGCAAACTCGCACCCAAGTAATTGAGGAGTTAAGGTTTAAGGTAAGGTCGATTGTCTACACACGAGTAAGAAAACTCGCACCCAAACAATTGAAGAGAAAGACCAAAGACTTGATCCCCCTCTTTTTCACCTTTATAAAAATGTATTTGAATATTGATTACATATCTTAGTGTTTGATTAAGAAGATGAGTTTGAAGGTGATCGGATAAAATGTGTTTTAAAGGTGTCAATTGCCCAGACACGAGTAAGGAAACTCGCACCCGAACAATTGAAGAGAAAACCAAAGACTTGACCCCCCTCTTTTTCACCTTTATGAAAATGTTTAAGTATTATTATGCATGTTGGTTTGATTTGAGAAAAGCACTCGACGTTGGATCGAGGTTTTAATTTACGTATGAGAAGGTTAAGAAATGGAAGGAAAGGAAGTTATGGTGTGAAGTGAAAGTTGGAAATACTTGATATATGGATCAAGTAAATGCTTAGGATTGAATTGATTGAATTTATTTGGAAAATACTTGATGTTGGATCCAGTTTACTTTACTCTTATAAAAAGGGTTGATTTTAATCTTATGGAATTAATTAAGCCATGATTAAACGTAAACCAATCACATACATGCATACAAATCAAAATAAAATGGGTAATCGTTGCATAAGGCCCAAGAGGAGGCAAAGGGGAGGTTGATTGCGATCGTGAAAATGATCGACTTACAAGGTATGAAAATGATTGACATAAAGTCACAATATTAGTTTGAAAAAGGTTTTTGGTTTGGACAAGCATGATTTGAATAACATACATACAATTAAAGCATGAAGTAAAATCCACAAGAGAAAATTATACACACCACACAAAGATTATAAATCAAACAAAGTGAAGGAATGAATATGCTTCTAACATGGATGCAATCCTAGAATGAGGCATGAAAAATAAAATTGAGATTCTAAGGATACCTAACGGAGAAGGTCCGTTGCCTCTTCAAAGAATATAAAAAAGGCTCAAGAATCTTTAGAAGCTTCACCGTTGTCAATCCGATTAATCCTCAATTGCCCAACATCACAAATCAACATCCGGGATTAACTGAACCAAAATCACAAGTACTAACAAAAGGATAAAAAGTTAGTAAGAACTTAATAAAAGAAAGTCAATTACGATTCTGACCAAAATTAACTAAGAAAATATTGACATTAAGGTCTAATCCACTTTTAGAAAAACTCTAACAATCCAAGATCAAATTAAATCTAACAAACATCAAAATTAATAACAATTTACAAAATAATTTATCAAAAATTCTAATCAAAGCTCTAAGTTCAAATTATCACAATTCTACAAACTAAGATAAAAAATGAGATTAACATTAAATCAAAATCTAATTAACATTAAAATCCAGATTTAATTAATATTAACAAATATAATCAAAATCTATACCAAAAAACAAAATAAAAATAAAATGAGGATCATCTGGGCTCAAAAGCCCATCACCTCCTCGCAGCCAGTGGTGCGGATAACAAATAAAGGTGGTGTGAACAATGAAGCTCCACGGGCCAGAAGGCCCAATCCGAATTCAGATATGAGGAATAAACCCTAGTCTACTAACACAAAAAAATCAACGCAAGAAACACGGCCAATAACGAAAACACAAACATCTTGTTTCTATTCATCGCTTCGCTTCCATCTCGACTCTTCCCTCTTCTCCTTGGCAATTTACCCTCTGACGAAGAAAAAAAAACTCCATGGTTTTCACGAACAAGTCTTCAACTTGCTCGTCTCTTTGTTCTCGCAAACCTCTGTTTTTATCTTTGCAGCGGTGTCGGTTGGTAGCAGATCGATGTTGAGGTTGGGTGGTGATTAAACCTTTCTGTATGCCTAGATCCACAACAGGGAAGGTTCTTTGCGGTAGGTATTTGAGATGAAGTTTAAGGGTGATGATTGTTGGAAATGATGAGTTTGGTGGGTTGTGGAGTTAATCTGTGTGGTGTTTATTAAAGTTGTTGTTGAAAATCGAAACAGATGGTGGGTGCGAAATATTGGTTGAAGGCTATGTTGAACTTGTTTGAAAGGTTTTAATCGCTTTCACTCTTCATCTCTCTGTTTGTTTCTGATTTATGATTTGGATCTATCTCAATCTCTCTTCTTTTCTAGTTCTGGGGTTGGGTTGTGATTGATGTTCGAAGATGATGATGAAGAGGCGTGGTGATGCGATGTTGTTGTTGGTTGATGTTCGTGTTCTGCTATGGTTTTGGGTGGAAATGGAAGAATGAGAGGGGTGGTGTTAAGAGGAAGAGGGTTGAAGAAACAGGTAAGGTTTGTCAAGATTGGAAAGGGATTTGAGATGAAGTTTGGATGAAGAAGAAAGGAATATGAGAGTTGAGGGAAAGAATGAGGAAGAATGTTGGAGGTTGAGCGAAATTTTATGGTTCTGTGAGTGGTTTTTTAGTATTTGGTTGAAATTTGTTGATGAAGAATTGGAAAGAGGTCCTCCATCCCGAGTGACTCCGTTGCAGCTTTATACAAGGGTTGGAAGGGGTAGAATGGAGAATGAACGATTTAGGAATCTTGGAGAGAAAGTTGTGTTTCGTGAGCTGGCGATTGTACGGAAGTTTTGTGTAGCAACTCATTTGTGGTTGTGTGTGATGATGCGTTGCGTTCCTTCTGTATGCGGCAAGTTGTTGGTTTTATGGTACTGAGAATTTTGGAATATTGTACAAGTTCCCTTTTTTAGCAGCAAGTTTAGTGGTGTAGTGAAATCATGGTTTGTGGAAAAGGTTTGTGAGGAGTGAGCTGCAATGGTCTCGTTGCTCAAGTCGTGAGTTGGAAAAAGCTGATAGAGTGCATGGTTTTTTGGGAGAAAATCAGGTAGTGTGAAATTGGTAAAGGCTATGAAATGATCAGGTACAAGTTGCCACCGTGGGACCGGTTTTGTTGGACATGTTGCTCATATTTTTTCTTCTTTGATTTGTTATGTTAACTCAAATGGGCTTGAATTTCTCATGCTGGGCCCAATAATTTGGAATGAGTCTTTTGAATTGTAACTATGATCTTGTGAATTTTTGTATGTAAATATGGTATGGACAATGTATTGGATATTGTATTAACAATGTGTTAAACCTTAGAAATGACTTTGATAATGGAATTAGGTTAATAAAAAAAATAATAAAAAAAAAACAAATGGATTGGATCTTTGGTTAAAAATTGATTGGATTGGAACTAATAAGATAATAAAAATAGATATTGAAATGAAAATGGTTAGAAAGTGGAATTGGGATTATGGTTTTTTGATTGATGATTATGGATCTAAAATTGATTATGGGTTGAATTTTGGATATGGAATAATAAGTGAAAAATGAAAATGATGGATTATCTGAATGGTTAATTGAGAAAAAGTGTGAATGAATGTTAAATGGGAGGTGAAAAGGGATTAAAATTAAAATGGAGGTTAATAATTGGATAATTGGATAAATAAAAATGGATTAGAAATGGATTATAAATGGATATGAGTTTAGAGAAATATGTCTTTTTGAACAAAAAATGGATATGGATATATATATATATATATATATATATATATATATATATATATATATATAATGTGAATTTGGAAAATGAATTTGGATATGATATCTTGGATATGAAGTATGTATTTGGAAACTGGAATGGTTTGGAAGAAATGGGTATACAAAGGTCAGCTATGCACAAGTAGGACAAATTTGGGGTATGACAGAATCATGTATTGGTGAAGACGTTTGGCTGCCCAAGCCAAAACGCAACAAGTTTTCTCGAGCATCGTGTACCGAGTTTCGCAGTCGGCGAATTTCTTGCTCAAATAGTAAATGGCAAACTCTTTCCGTTTAGTTTCGTCTTGTTGGCCAAGTACACATCCCATTGAGTCCTCTAGAACTGTGAGGTAAATGATTAGTGGTCCTCCTTCCACTGGAGGTGATAGAATCGGAGGATTCAACAGATATTCCTTGATACTGTCGAAGGCGGTTTGGCAATCTTCTGACCAAACGCAATCCTGGTTCTTTTTGAGTAATTTGAAGATCGGCGCGCATGTCGCGGTCATAAGGAATATGAATCTGGAGATGTAGTTCAAACGTCCCAGGAATCCTCTGACTTGTTTTTCAGTTTTCGAAGAAGGCATTTCTTGAATGGCCTTGACCTTGTCAGGATCAACCAAAATTCCTTTCTGGCTGACGATGAACCCTAGTAGTTTCCCTGAACAGACACCGAAGGTGCACTTGTTGGGATTCAAGCGGAGCTTGAATTTTCTTAAACGTTTAAACAATTTTGACAGATGTTCAACGTGCTCACTCTCTGTTTTTGATTTTGTAATCATATCATCGACATATACCTCGATTTCTTTGTGTATCATGTCATGAAACAGAGTAGTCATGGCCCTTTGATAGGTTGCCCCGGCGTTCTTCAAACCGAACGGCATTACCTTGTAACAAAATGTGCCCCATGGGGTGATGAACGAAGTTTTCTCCATGTCTTTCGGCGCCATTTTGATCTGGTTATAGCCCGAGAATCCATCCATGAAGGAGAAAACTTTGAACTTTGTTGTACTGTCTACCAGCATGTCAATGTATGGTAAAGGAAAGTCGTCCTTTGGACTAGCCTTGTTCAGATCCCTGTAATCGACACACATTCTGACCTTTCCGTCCTTTTTGGGAACGAGTACGATGTTGGCTAACCATTGAGGATATTCTGATGTGGCGAGGAAACCCGCGTCAATCTGTTTCTGTACCTCCTCTTTGATTTTGATGGCCATGTCCGGGTGAGTGCGTCTCAACCTTTGTTTTACTGGCGGACATTCCAATCTCAACGGTAAGTGATGTTCCACGATGCTGGTATCCAACCCTGGCATATCTTGATAGGACCAAGCGAACACATCGGGGAATTCTTTGAGAAGCTTTATCAAACTCTCTTTGGCAGTTGGACCGAGCAGTGCCCCAATCCTGATTTCTTTTCTCTCTTTTTCCGAACCCAAGTTTATCGTTTCCAACAGCTCTTTATGAGGTTCAATGGACCTTTCCTCTTGTCTGAGTAGTCGGGAGATTTCTTTTGGAACTTCGTTGTCAACTTCTTCTTCAGCCCCAAATATCGGGAACTCAAAGTTGGGAGAAGGCATCGGATCGTATGTTTTGACGGGGTTTAAAACAAGCAATCTGCATGACGTGATGATTCGTGTTTAGAAGAGATAGAGAAAATGCAAGTGTGTGCAGTGTTTTATTTTACTGCTTGTTTTTTATTATTGAATTGTTTTTTAGGATTACAATTTTCTGAGAAAAGCGAAAAGAGAAAACAACAATTAATGTGGAAATTACAGAACGACGTTATTTTATTAATGAACAAGTCGATCCTTGAAACTACAGCCCTATAAAACAAAACTCTGTCGCTTTGGGCAAAGCGAAGAGGGATATTTACAGAAAGCGAGCCCTATTAAAACATTTGTTTCACCTAGGCAGGGTGAAAGGTTAAAGATGGAAATTACTTTGACTGATGAACGACCTTCGGAACCTCGACGGCAATCCATTGGCGGCGAACTCCTCGGTGAATCACAAAGTCTGGCACCTTCCTTGATTTGTCTTCAGAAATGACGCTAATTTCTGGCGGAGCAGGATCATTGGAATCTGTCTCCCAGGCAGAATTGTCGTAGGAGAATTCCTCAATTGTATTTTGCATAGTATTTGTGCTCTCAGCTGTATCTCCCCATCCAGTTGGCTGGATATCTTCGAGCCTGATACGAGAGCTTTCAGGAGCGGTGTACTTGACCATGTAGTCGTATTTTCCACTCGGTTGTCCCAGGGTGTCCCACACTTCTTTGGAACTGGAGGAGTCATTCCTCTCGATGACGTTGACCTCGGGAAAAGCATAGTTGATGAATTTAAGTCCCGCAAACGTTGCGAATTCATCTTCATGTTGAGTAGTTTCTGAATGACCTGAGTGTTGATCCCATGAAATAGTGGGGACACAAGTATTATGTTCAATGTTGCTCAACTAAGTTTCATTACTCAGCTGACTTTCTAGCCTCAAGTCTCCTGGGTAAGGCTGCCACATTGGCAGGGCATCCATAGGGCCATAGTAATTGTGGTCAAATTTGTCTTTTATTATAGTGTCCTCCTCTAATGAATTTGGCGGAGCACGACATCCTTCCGGATCATAATCTCCATATATCATTTCGACGTCTAATCTGGGTATAAATCTCGGACTTTGTGCGGGATAGCAAAATGGCATAGGCACCTCTTCCTAAGACATATAACCATCCTCGTTAAGACAGGATTTCCATTCCATATCTGGGTCAGTGGGATCTTCCTCATTGATAGCATGTACTGCTTGAGACACTGGGTGAAGGAAACCTCCACTGTGGAAGAAGTTTTGAATGGGATGAAGACTTTCATCGTTGGCAGCTGTCTGGGTACAGGTTGCAGAAAAACCAAGACCCTTCTTTGTTTTATTACCAGTAGGAATGACAAGTTGTCCCCATCCTTTTGTACTGGTACTCTCGTCCGCTTTGATAGCATCGTTGTATGAAGAAATGGAAGTTCCTTCTTTGAACTGATTGTCCTTGCTTACCGACAGTGCTTGGAACTGAGTTCCAATAACCTCCTCGGGTTCTATACCAGTAGATGATGACAAGTTACTCACAAGCAAGGCTTGTTCCCCACAAACTGTGACAAGTTGATCGTTCTTGACGAACTTTAGCTTTTGGTGGAGGGTGGAGGTGACCGCCCCAGCCTGATGTATCCAAGGTCTTCCTAATAAACAATTGTACGTTGCCCGGATGTCCATGACCTGGAAAGTGACTTGGAAAATGTGAGGACCGATAGTTATGGGAAGATCAACTTCGCCGATAACCGCTTTTCCAGATCCGTCGAATGCTTTGACGACGACCTCGCTGATTCTCATTGGATGGCCCTTGAATGATAATTGCATCAAAGTGGACTTCGGCATAACATTCAGGGCTGACCCCGTGTCTACCAGTACGCTGACTAAAGCATCGTCCTGGCAGTTAACCGTAATGTTGAGCGCCATGTTATGACGGCGACCCTCTTCGGGTAATTCCTCATCACTAAATCCCAAATTATTGCAGGAAGTGATGTTAGAGACAATACTATCGAACTGTCTGATTGTTACATCCTGTTCCATAAAGGCTTGCTCCAAGACTTTCTATAGAGCCTCCCTGTGCGCTTCTGAACTGAGTAACAGTGATAATACCGAGATCTTTGAAGGAGTCTGTAATAGTTGATCGACAATGTTGTATTCACTCCTTTGGATGAGCTTCAGCATCTCATCCTCATTTTTCGAAAGGTTGGGATTACTGGATTGACCGACTGATGGATCGAGAGCTTCTGTCTGAAGTTCCTTTTCTTTGTTAAGTTCCCCAACCCCTCGATTGAAGATTCTACCACTCCGTGTTACACGACTGATGTCTGTAATATTCACAACGGAGGGTAATGGAATTTCCTTTCCATTTTCAATGGTCGTTGCACCGTATTTGTAAGGGATTGCCTTAGCTGATTCATACGGTAGTGGTCCCGGCAGATAGATGACTACAGGAGCCCTCTGATTTTTCTGACCATCGTAAGTAATCTCAATCCGTTCCCGGTTGGGAACTTTAGATTCGTCAAGCAGAGGGATGATGGCAAAAACATCCTTGGTCCTATGATGACCAGAGATTGTGACAATGTCCTCGACTTGATCGGCAAGGTAGTTCGGCGTCCAGTTGATGGGTCTGGAACCTGGATATGGGCGAATCTCTCCATGGTCCACCTGCCCCTGGAGAGTTGCTCGCACAAGGTAACACCCTTGGTTACTTTCTGAACAGATGCTACAACGATCATAATTGTGTGGTGGTACCTGGCCACGCCCACTTTGAATACAATGTAACCTTACTAGGTTAGCTTCCGCTGATCGGACATCCTGACTCTGACGCCGAGTAGGATTCCTATTACTGATACTAATTTGCTGAGTATCTTCATCCATATAAATTGGCATCCACCAGTGATTTAACAAGTGCTGAAGTGCCTCCTGGACAAGGGTACAACCTCGATCGTTTTCGCAACCCGCTTTACAGCTTTGATAGTCATGTGATACCAGGAATCCGAGTCAGACCTGTTCAGCATGTAACTCTACCAGGTTGGTATTCATCACGCGAACGTCAAAGATTTAAACCATATTGATCTGATAGGGATTCCTATCATGGTAGTCTTGGATCCATCCAAGATCCATCTGACGCTGGAGGGCCTCCTGTATGAAAGAGCATCCCGGTTTGTTTACCGAGCAAGTCAGACAAGAACTGTAATCGTGCTGCGGCAGATTATGATACTGGCTTTGCCTTGAGTGCATCGCCCCCAAGTTGACATTCATTGCATGGATATCGTGGTTCTGAATGATGTTAGATTCGTGTGGACCATGTTAACTCCACGAACTCGGTGCTCTTGGATCCATCCGAGATCCATTTGTTCCTGTAGAGCTGCTTGTACCACAGAACATCCCTGATTGTCTTTAGAGCAGATATCACACTGATGATAGTTATGAGGTAGCACATGGCCATATCCACTCTGTCTACAATGCATCTTGACCAGATTGGTCTTTAATAAGAGTACATCGTGAATTTGATAGACATTGTTAGTCTCTTTCTCAATCAGATTGACTGCAGTCTTCTCATGTTGAGGCAGCGGGTTCGTAAGAACATTAGGATTTGTATCCTTGAAAGATAAGAGCCCGCTCCTAACAATCTTTTGCACGTCAGACTTGAAATTGAGAGAAGTCTCAATGTTATGCCCTGGACCTCCTTGGTGGTAAGGGCAAGTTTGATCCACCTTAAACCAGAAAGGCGGATTTTCCGGTACTGTAAGAGGGGACTTAGTCTGGATGTGCCCCTTGGCCAGTAGTAATGGAAACAGCTCTGCGTACGACACGGGTATAGGATCAAACCCTGGCGGCCGTGTTGTATGGTTGTTGGTATATGGAGGACGAGCCTGCTGAAGAGGCAGTTGTGTCCTTTGCTGATCAGGTTGGCTCTGCGCAACCTGAGGTTGATACGTAGGAATAGGCGCAGGGCTAATAGCAGGAGTCACAGCTGGTACCGGTTGATAACGTCGCCTTTGCTTTCCGAGAGAGATATTCCCAATATCTTGCTCTTTTTTCTTA
This sequence comes from Lathyrus tuberosus, assembly GCA_022829125.1. NCBI lineage: Eukaryota > Viridiplantae > Streptophyta > Magnoliopsida > Fabales > Fabaceae > Lathyrus > Lathyrus tuberosus. The sequence goes on along the minus strand of JALAZF010000231.1, from coordinate 4,953,298 downwards.
GGGAGAGCACTACCGTATTTTTTAGTACGGCTCGTCAATCCAGTTTCTTTTACCAAACGCCCTTCTCGGACGGCTTCCTCAAGACGTACGCCCATGCCCACCATCTCGGTGAAATCACTGGGTGCATTGGCAACCATTCGGTCATAGTAAAATGAGCTTAAGGTTTTTAAGAAGATCTTTGTCATCTCTTTTTCCTCAAGAGGCGGACAAATTTGAGCGGCAATTTCACGCCACCTTTGAGCATACTCCTTAAAGGTTTCCTTGTCCTTTTGCGACATTGATCTGAGTTGATCTCTGTTGGTTGCCATGTCCAAATTGTATTTGTATTGTTGGACGAAGGCAGTGCCAAGATCTGTGAAAGTGCTGATCGTGGCACGGTTTAAACCCATGTACCATTTTAATGCGGCACCGGTTAAACTATCCTGGAAGTAGTGAATCAGTAGGTCATGATTCTCCGTCTGAGCTGACATCCGCCGAGCGTACATCACCAGATGGATTTGAGGGCAAGAGTTACCCTTGTACTTTTCAAAGTCGGGCACTTGGAACTTGTGCGGGACTTTCACATTGGGGACCAAGCAGAGATCTGCAGCGTCCTTTCCGAATAAATCCTGACCGTGAATGGCTTGCAGCTCCTTCTGCATTTCAAAGAACTGTTCTTGGAATTCATCCATTCTATCGAACATAGTTTCCTTCTTACCAGAAGGTATCGGTGGAACCTGTCCTTCCGGGACAGTATGCACCACAGGGGGTGGTACCGTGACTACGGCAGTAAATCTTGGCGTTTCCCGAAGTTTGTAACCTTCAGGAGTCTTCAGTATGCCCCTGGCATCTTCGCTTTCCCGAAGTTTGTAACCTTTAGGCCCAGCGGCTTCTGTTGTGATTCCCTGATCTTCAGTGATCAGCGGAATATATCCTTTCGGGATATAGTTAACAGGCATGCCCCAAGGACGATCTTTCGGAATTTGATACCTAGGATCATACTTCTCCACTATGGGCATTGAGGTGATCTCTGAGATCACAGTCCTTTGTAGCTGAGCTTCTGCAATGGCTTGCATGTCGTTACGAAGCTTTCTCATATCCTCTCCTAGAGCGTCGATCTCTTCCTTTAACTCTCTCTTTTCTTCCTCAAGATCATCCATCTTTTTCTGACGATTGGCCCGAGTATTATACGAATGAGACAGTTTGACTCTAGAATCGAGACACAAACGTGAGATTCATAGGTAAGAAGAATACGCGATGTGAGAGTGATGAATGCAATGATTATATTAATTGTTTTTTTGTTTAATCAAAATAAACTTCGACAATTAGATTGCAAATATCAAACAGTGGGGAAACCCCTTTTTATTGAATTCAATGGATTACAGAAATGGAAATACAGTAGATTACAAGGTGCAGAAACAGAAACCTAAGCTAATGGGTCCCGAGTCCTCTCTGAAGAGAAATCGGGTGCTGACTTCGGTACTTTCCTTTTCTTTGACCGGGGCTCTTGGGCCGTTGTCGGGTTGTCATCCCTTTGCCAGGTGAAAGGAGTGAGAAAATTCCTTTGGTCATCTTGATTCTGTACAACATGTTGCTCCAAAATTTCAATTAGAGCATCTTTTTCTTTTAGTAATTGTTGTATTTTGATGCACTCTACGTCGAGGGTGCGGTACTTGTTCTTCCAAGACCTTCTATCCTTTTGAACTTTGTTGAGAGTAACCTGAAGCTTTTAGTTTCCGTCATGAAGTACATGATAGATTCCCTCGGCGGAAGAATTCCGTAACGAGGATAAGGCATTTTTAGCTTGAGAGCTCTAGTTTGTACCCAATGGAGATAAGGCTCCACCGAGACACATTCTGGTTTTCCTAGAGACTCTCGTCCTTTCTTATGAACGTGTTTCCAAGCGTGCACTATTTCCATCTTTAGTGCTCTGTCATTTTCACCTTCCTTGAAGAAAAGACCTTCCAGATGAACACCCCGTGGGACGTGTCGCATCGGGTATCCAAATTAATGGCAAACGAGAACTGGATGGTAATTGATTCCTCCCTTAGTTCCTATAAGGGGTACGTTGGGGAAGTTTCCACAACGGTCAATGATTCTGATTCCATCATAGATCCTATTACACCAATCTATATCAGAGTTGGTAAGAGACATGATCCTCTGCGACCAACGTAAGGCACTCTTATGATCCCAAAAAGCAGCAGACTTAGGAAAATGGGAGATAAACCATTTATAAAGCAGAGGTACACATCATGTGATCTCCCCTCCACTGTACAAATTTCTCAAGTGTACAGAATGATACGCATCTGCGAGCAAAGTCGGCACAGGGTTTCCAATGAGGAAAACCTTAATGGAGTTAATATCGACGAAGTTATTGATGTTGGGAAACAAAAATAAGCCGTAGGTGAGCAAGACAAAGATGCTTTCAAAAGCAGTTACTTTTCCTATACTGGAAAAATACAGGGCTTTCTTTGTCAAGAACTGGGCTGGCAAACCTTGGATGCCACCCTTAACAGTCATGTGAGTCTGGACCTCAGACTCGTCCAAATGAATTGCTCTTGCAATGATCTGATTCTTTGGAATTTCTTCCAGTCCAGAAAATGGAGCTCGATCTGTAATGTGTAAATCAATCAGATGAGAGTACTCCTCCAGCGTTGGTGCAAGCTGGTAATTTGGGAATGTGAAACAGTGATAAACCGGATCTTAAAAATGAATGAGCGCATCCATGATTCCTTCAATCACATGGACTCTTAACAGTGGTAGCAAACCTCCGTACTTGGCTCTGAAAGACTCTTCGTTTGTGTTCATCCTCGCCAAACCTCTTAAATCCTCTAGTTTTGGAATCCTGAAGGTATACTTATGAGTTCTCCTTCTACCGAAATCCATTAGCGTAATCTTTTTCTCTGATATTTACAATCACAGTCTTAGTTTATTTTGAAAAAACAGAGAGACTAGAAGAGAATTTTTTTTTGTTTTAATGTTTTTTAAATGAATGCATGAATGCATCACACAAAAACATAGAAAAAACATGGGGTCAAAGGGTCGTTGTCATGAAGTCCGGGCTCTACCCATCCCCAAAGGTTTATACTAAGGTGATTGTTGTACCTGTACTCATTATCATCAGCTCCTCCCAGGAAAGCAAAACAACAAGGGGATCGCCAGCGAGTTGTAGAGCAATCTTAGAGTAAGTGCCATTCACCGAGAATAGATCACCAGCCTCAAATGAGGGTAGTATCGCGTAACAACTATTCCCGATAGTTTCCACACTACAAAAGGGTTTGGCTCCTCAGCTTCTCAGACATCACAATCGGCGCATTGTCTAGGTGAGAGAATGGGTTGCATTGGTCAGCCTCCATTGAGGTTGATGGTCGACCTCGTCGCCATCACTTATCTTAAGTGTATACTCAATCTTTCCACATGCGGCATCACACGCATTCCCATTAGCAGAAAAATAAACATGTATAACAATTAGGAAAAGCAGTATATATATTTGTCCTAAACATCCTAGACCTTTAAATCTATGAATCCTAAGTTCCTGACAGAAAATGGGTTCCCCGGCGGAAGCCCCATTCTGTGGTTTTCACACAAGTGAAGAGAAAAAAAGTTAGAAGGGCCCCACGGTGGGCGCCATTTTTCTGTAGCGAGCAATTTTGGACGCGGTTCTTAAGCGCTGTCGCTCTCTGCGGTTAGTTTACTACAGGTCGATTCATTTTTTTATCCTATTAAAGCTGATGAAGAAATGGAAATAGATGTCTCCAATTAACCCTGCTTGCATACTGAGTTTAAACAGCGGTCTGTTAGGTTACGGATGCGATCAATGTGGGGGGCCTTTGTATCGGTTATTTGTATTTTCGCCAATACTGATTTCTCTCTGGGATTTTGTTAGGATACTGCTTCAGATTATGATATATGGGATTTAGGGTTTTTGTTTAGTTTGCTCGCTAAGATTTTTCTTTCAATCTTATGAATACGTATTCCCGTTTATCGAAACAGGGAAATCAGAGCGTTCGTAGTTCCTCCTATTCTATGGGAGGAAATGGTTGTTTTGGTGTCTTGTTCAAAGCCCAAGACGTGAAGCGAAAGGTGGTTTGTATCTTTTTCAAAGCCCAAGATGTGAAGCTGAAGAGTTTATTTGTATCTTGTTCAAAGCCCAAGATATGAAGCTAAAGGTTTGACTTTAGAGAGAATTGGTCATCTCTAAAGGGGGTCTGTTTGTCGCGACTGTTTATAAAAGAGAATTACTTTAACTGGGATTTATGAATCCGACAATGCCATAATTTCCTTTATAGGGGTTTTTAGCCTGAAGGAGAAGACTTTAACTCAGTGTAGAGTAATGCTATCTTTCCTTAGGAATTTCTCATACTAAAAGAGGGACAGTGGCATGGATGTAGATGATCCAGAGGCTTGCCGCTTACAATGATTAGATGGAAGGAGTTATTGATGTTTGTATACTGTGAACGAGGCACAGCTTTGATGCTAAAAGGTTAATTGGATCAACCAGTGGTTTTCTTATACAAAGCCTAAGAGGAGGCTAATATGTGTCTCGTACAAAGCCCGAGAGAGAGGCTAAAAGGTTTTGACTCGACGATGGAGTCTTTTGGTATCTCGTATAAAGCATGAGATGAAGGCTATTTGACACAACAAGAGAGTTTTTTGTATCTCGTATGAAGCCCGAGATGGAGGCTAATGTTTGTTTGGCTCAATAAGAACCTTTTTGTATCTCGTATAAAGCCCGAGATGGAGGCGAAAGGCGGGATTGACTCAACGAGGCAGTCTCTTATGTGTCTCGTACAAAGCCCGAGAGAGAGGATAAACATTGTTTGACTCCGCTGGGGAGAATCATTGTACAAAGCCCAAGAGGAGGCTATGGTGATTGTTTCAGTTGAGTGACAGGTCCAGTATACTGATTTTGAAAGAGAAAATCAGTTCTTATATGAGCAACATTGTACTCAAGGATTTGATTCAAGGATTCGGGTTATTCCTGTTCTTCAAGGAAGCGGGAAATCCGAAGGGTATTGAGACTGTCCGAGTCTACGGGTTTTCTTCCTATTTAACGAATGGGTCACTTGAGAATGTCTTTGAGACTCAAGGAGATTAGACTGTCCAAGTCTAGAGTTTCAACTTTTGTACTATGCTTTGAGAAACAGTAGTAGACTCTTGAAAAGACTGTTCTATTAAGATGACTAATTTCTGTTCCTATACCTCTAGGAGGTCGTCGGGACAATTTGTACGAAGCCCAAGAGAAGGCTGGAAACTTTTAAGAAGCCGATGGGTCCTTGTACAAAGCCCAAGAGGTGGCTATCATTCCCGGAGGAAGAGATCATTATACGAAGCCTAAGAGGAGGCTGTGAATACTTCTAAGAAGCCGTAGGGTCCTTGTACTAAGCCCAAGAGGAGGCTAGGTTGCTTTTAGGAAGCCTGTGGGTCCTTGTACAATGCCCAAGAGGAGGCCGATGCTTTTAAGAAGCCCGTGGGTCCCCAAACCCCGAGAAATTCAAGGCAAGCTATTCACAAGGAATAGATCAAGTCAGGAAAGTTCAAGAATTTGGAAGAAACTCAAAGATGCCATTCATGGAGAATACATTCATCTCTGGCAGTAGAGTTTCTTGACAATTCCTAATGAGGACAGCCGAAGAGAAGACTGTATCTGGTGATCCTATTGGGGATCTAGTTGTCTATTTCTACGAATAAACGAAACGGCGTGACCTAGTTCTAGACGTAGTTGCCGGGGAAACTCTAAATATCTATACTATTATTACACAGTTGATATAAGTTTATGAAAGAAGACTTACAGTGAAACATCCCCACAATACAGTTATATGTATATGAAAGCGGTAAAGGAAAGCAATAACCACTTACTCGGTTGTAGAGCTTCCATGCTGTTTGGTTAGTTGTTCAACAAAGAAAGATTGAAAACAACAGTATATTCAAAATCAAAGGAGAAAGTGCTTTGAAAAAGAAATATTTGGGGCTTACAGCTCAAGGAGAGACCCAGGGTTTTATCAGTGAGTGCACTGTTTGAATTTGTACAGAGGGACTTATACAAGTGACTAAGGCCCAAAGAATGCTTTTTTGTACAAAGGGATGGGTCTTACACTCTCTCGAGAGGCCCAAAAAGTTTAAAGAAAAAGAGTGGGGCTTATAACACGAGGGTAGGCCCAAAGTTTGTTTTTCCGTTTTGAAATGGCGATCACGCCGAGATTTTCTTTTAACGCGAAGGGGCTTATACAATATCTAAGGCCCAAAATGTTTGGTTAAAAGGGGATTGGGTCTTACACTCTAATAGAGGCCCAAATGAGTTTTAAGAAAAGAAATGGGTCTTGCTACTCGAGGGTAGGCCCAAAAGGTTATTTTTCAAAAGGCGACGATCGCGCCGTTTATTTTTTACGGTATCGGGACTTATACAATACACTGAGGCCCAAAAATGATTTGGTCAAAACAAGATTGGGTCTTACACTCTATTAGAGGCCCAAAAGTTTTGAAAATGATTTATGAGGGTTGAATTGATCCAAAAACCCTAATTTGTTTTCAAAAATGTATTTAATTGAATAAAAATTCAATTAAAATGATCAAAATTGTTTAACATATGGAAAACAAATTGTGATCTTGGATTAATGCTTCAAAAATTAAGTATTGACCTACAAAATAATTAGAAGGCATTAAAAGTTGCAAAATCAAGGTGGGAAAAATATTTTAAATGTTAAAAACAATTAAAACATTAATTCTTTGCAAAAATATCAATTATAAAAAATAAATAATATTTTTGGGATTTTTTGGGAAAATAAAATATTTTAACATTTTTGTGAATTATTAAAAAAATAATCAACTCAAAATCATTAAAACTCAGAGAGAAATTAATTTTTGAATCAATTAAATAAAATCACAAAAATTCAAATATTCAAATTTTGAAAAAAGGCGCCAAGAACACACCAAGAACACGCGCGTGTTCTGGGTTTGGCCAGATTTGCATTCTCTCTCCAATCTCACTGAATACTTGATTATATCATGCAATCCACATACCAATCAACTCGTTTTAACCTCACGATCATGTCTATGACAATTAATTTCATTTAAATTAAACATATAACAAGAAATCATGAAAAATCCTCAAGAACCCTAATTTCTGCATGAAGGCTAGGATTTTTGATACACGATTCAAACAATGTAATTAATTGAGGGGAAACATTCCATGCATGATTATGAACATATGGCCAAATTATTGTGCAACAAAAATTGCATGGATCATAGAGTTAGAAGAGCTCATGCTTACCACTTGCAGCTGGTGATCGTGATTTGTGTTGGAGGTGTTACAGCTAGGTTCCAATGATCTGGATAGCTTCCCTAGGTGCCATGGAGTGTGTATGAATACTTGGAATGGATTGAAATGATTTGGAGTTGAAGATGGTACCTCAACTGCAAAACTGCCAAGAACTTGAGCAATTGGCTGGTGATTTTGTGAAATCTGTGTTCCAGATGTTATGTGAGTGTTTGGATCACTTCTATATGATGTATGTGAGGTGTGTGTGTGTGTGATTGGTTTGATTGGAATTGCTCTCAAACTCAAAACCTGATAGTGACTTGCCTTAGAAGGAAAAATTGGAGTGAAAGAAGAGATTTTGAGGAAAGCATATGTTTGATGGCTTTGGTGTACTCAAACTGATCACAATTAAGCTCTATTTATAGTATAGCAAGTTTGTTTTGGGATCCACAGTGAATGGCAACTGCAGCAGAGGTTTGGCCAATGTTGTCCAATGGAAATCCAAGTCTCCTCTAGCCATTGACTAGAGGTTAGGGCACAGGGCTGTGGTTCCCTTGGTCTTGGATAAGTCTTGAGTGAATTCAGTTGAGAATGGCTCAGTCCATGCCACCTTGATGCTTCCATTGAATGCTCCAATCCAAAATTGGAGTCTTGTCCCTATTTTGGCAATTCTAGGTTCAACATGCTATTTCTTGTTCCAAAGACTTTGGAGGCTTGGATCAGTGATTGTCCCCTTTAGATTCAATCCTCAGAGGTGTCCAAGTGGATAGGAGCATTTGGATTTGGATGATTTTGGCAAATCGACCAAAAGTGCAAAATCTGCCTTGCCTTGGCAGATTTCAGCAAGGCAACTTGCCAATGTCATATCTCATGACTCAAATTGAATTTGATAATGTTCTTGGCCATTTTGGAAAGCCCTTGAATGATACAACAACTGTTTGAACATGTTTGGTTTTGATCTCTTTTGAATCCAAGTGAAAAATCCCCCTACATTTGGCAAAAAGTAGGGTAAAATCTGACTTAGTGAAATTTTCACTAAGTGTTGGAACAATGTGACTTTTCTTGATTTTGATCACTCCATAACTCAAAATCCATGAGGAATTTGGACATAGGTCAGTATGAAGCTTTTGTAGAGGGCAATGAGATCTACAAATCAAGCTTTGAATGGGGAACAATGGCCTTGTGGTTTAGGAGTTATGGTCCTCCAAAGTTGGCACATTAGTGTCACTTTTTCCATAATGGTTACCCCTTTTACAAGTTATCCCACTTTCTTTGATTTTTCTTAATGAATGATGATTCAAATCATACATTAACATCATTTTAGGGTTAAAAATCCATTTTGGTGAAAAATCTAAAAAAGTCAAAGTTGACTTTTGTGCACAGTTGACTTTTTATCGGATGAATTCTAAATTGTGCAATTCTTCATGAAATCATGTCCCTGACCTAAATCAAACTTGATGGACATGTTCCATGGGTGTCATAGGGTATATTGAATCATGTCTTAGGGTTTGGGAGCATGTCTTGATTAAAAGTCAAAGTTATAGTTGACTTTCCTCGCGAAACCCTAATTGTGGTGCAGATGAAATTAAGACTTGTTGCTCAAGCTTCTTGGATTAATCCATTATTCCAAATGGATCAATATAGTTCATTAGAGACCCTCAAACCCTCTCTTGAGGTCTTGGCTCATGATTTGCCCTAAAAGTCAACTTAGGGGTGAATTAGGTCAAGAAACCCTAATTCCTAATTTTTGTTGAATGCATCCCCTGAGGCAAAATTGACTTGATGAATGCATCCTTGGCTCATGCTCAAAGGAAAATTTCCCTTTGGAGGCCCAGATCGACCAAAACCCTAATTTGGTGACACTTTCGATCTTGAGAGCTGATCCACCTAGAAGGGAGCAGCCTTGTGCTTGATCCTTGAAGTGGGAGTCTTTTTGATCCATTGTGGATGTTTGAGAGGTTAGAAAAGTTGAAGATCATGTCATTCCTTGATTGATCCTTTGTCTAAGGCTCTAAGATGGCTTGAAACCCTAATTTTGATCGTAGTGGATGCTCACCCATCTTTGGGGAGACTAATGAAATATAAGGATTCCCCCATATTGTGATGATGATTTGCACAGTAATGGGAAATCTTAGTGGTCAAAATTTGGGGTATGACAGGGATCTCAAGAATCCCCTGCAGAAGTTAGCCTCCTCTTAGGCTTCATATAAGGACCCTTTTCTCAGCATAACCAGCCTTCTCTTGGGCTTTGCACAATGATTCTCCCCAGCGGAGCTAACCTCTTCAGACTCTCTTGTTGAGTCGATCAATTACTTTTCAGACTCTCTTGTTGAGTCAATCCATCACCTTTTTAGACTCTCTTGCTTAGTCAGACTCTCTTGTTGAGTCAATCACCATCTCAGACTCTCTTGTTAAGTCAATCACCTTTTGAGCACTCTCTTGTTGAGTCAAACCCATTTAGCCTCCGTCTTGGGCCTTGTACAAGACACTTAAAATATCCTCAGTCGAGTCGATTAAAAATCCCTTTTAGCCTCAATCTTGGGCTTTGTACAAGACAAAAAGAATATTTTCCCCATAAAAGTCAAACTTTCAGCCTCCTCTTAGGCTTTGCATAAGGACTTCCCAGTGGAGTCAATCAACCTTTTAGCATCAACCTTGTGCTTCGATCAAGGCACACAAAAATCAATAATTCCCCTTTAGAGATAACAAATTCTCTCTCAGTCAAACCTTTTAGCCTCCATCTTGGGCTTTGAACAAGACACCAAAACATCATTTTCCTCCCTTAGAATAGGAGGAACTACGATTACTCTGATTTCCCTATTTCATTTAGACGGGAATACGTAGGCATAAGATTAAGAAATCTTAGCGAGCACACTAATAAAAAACTCTAGGTTCAATACCTTCATACATCAACAAAAAGAAAAAATCAGGTCCAGCATCTATCCAAAATCCTCATGAACAGTCAAAGACACTCTATTCTTAACAAAATAACCTAAGAGAGACCCATTATCTTAATAGCATCTGTAAACCAACAGTCATCTGTTTAAACTCAGTATGCAAGCAGGGTTAATTAGAGACATCTATTTCCCTTCCTTAATCAGCTTCACATGATAAAAAATGAATCGAATTGTAGTTCCAAAGCGATAGTGATTCGAAACCACAAAAACCGCGTTACAGGGAGATCCATAACTCTAAGCTCAAATGGAGTTTGATGGAGTTCTTGGACAATTTAGAAAGCTTTCATAATGTACTTTAACTTTGATGTCCACCAATGGACCTAATTCAGCTTGGATCAATATGAAAAAGGAACTCAAAGTTGAGAAAAAATGAAACAGGTTCTGACTTATTTGAATTTTTTTTAAGTGTTGGAAAAAGTGATCATTTTCACTTTTTGTAATTTTGGTCAATTCATAACTTGAAATCCATGAGGAATTTGAATCCCTTGTAGCTGACACTTCTAAAGTATGTAAGATGAACTTTCATTTGAGCTTTGAATGGGAGAAAAAGGCCCTGTGGTTTAGGAGTTATGACCTTGCAAAGTTGTTACAAAATCACTTTTATTCCATAACTTAGAAAAATTTCAAGTTTTCTATGGTTTCCCCTTTTACAATAAACCTCACTTTTCTTGATTTTTCTTGATGAATGATGATCAAAACAATATATTAACATTGTTTTGGACTTAGGGGAACCATATTTGTGAAAAATTCCAAAAATTCAAACTTGATTTTGGGCACAGTGGACTTTTTGTCAGATGAATTCCAAATTGTGTGATTCCTTATGAAATCAAGTCTTTGATCTAATTCAAACCTAATGGATGGATTCTATAGGTGTTTTAGGGTGTCTTGAACCATGTCCCAAGGTTTGAGAACATGTCTTGGCCAAAAGTCAAAGATACAATTGACTTTTTCTCGAAAACCCTAATTGTGATCCTGATGAAATTGAAACTTGTTGCTCAAGCTTCTTGGATCAATCCATTATTGTAAATGGATCAATGTGGTGTATTTGAGGCCCTCAAATCATGTCTTGAGGCCTTGGCTCATGTATTGCCTCAAAAGTCAACTTAGGGGTGAATTAGGTCAAGAAACCCTAATTCCTGATCTTTGATGAATGTTCCCCCAGATGCTAATTTGGCTTGATAATTGGACTCCCAAAGTCCCTTTGATCTTCTTAGACCATGTTTTGAAGTAATGGCCCATGTCCAGATGAAAAATTTCCTCTGGAGGCCTTGGTCGACCAAAACCCTAATTTGGTGACACTGGCGATCTTGACATTTGATCAACCTGAGATGTTGCACTTTTGTGCTTGATTCTTGATATGGGAGTCCTCTTGATCTCTCATGGATGTTTAAAATGTTAGACAAGTTGAAGATCATGTCATTTCTTGATTGATCATTTGTCTAAATTCTCTGTGAGGGCTCAAAACCCTAATTCTTAATTGTAGTGAATGTTCAAAAATCTTTGAGGAGATTGATGAGACATGATGGTATATCTATATCGCGTAGATGATTCTCACAATGAAGTGAAAACTTGGTGGTCAAAATTTGGGGTATGACAGATGCCCCTATTTAATCTTCTTGGACTCGAAGGTGTGAATGGCGAAGATATTCGGACATTTAGGATGCAAGAGGATTAAATATCGGAATGCTCGAAATTTTGACGGTGTCTATGAACAACAGTTCGCTCATCCATCTTCTTTTGCTAAGTGTTGATACTTAGAAAATGTAAAACTTCCCCTCGATCCTGGTTTTCAGCCACGGAACTGGTCTCAGTTTCTGAAATAAACTTCCCATCGATCCTAGTTTTCAGTCACGAAATTGGTCTCAGTTTATGAAATAAACTTCCCCTCGATCCTAGTTTTCAGCCACGGAACTGGTCTCTATTTCTGAAATAAACTTCCCCTCGATCCTGGTTTTTAGCCATATAACTGGTCTCAGCTTCTTCTTGTCGAGTTCCTTTTCTTGACAATGGATGCTATTAGTAGCGGTTTTCATCAAACTTCTCGCCGAGTTTTACTGGGGAGACGACATTTGAATGGATAATTTGATGTCAGACTTGCTGGGGAAACCCATTGGTCTGAGCTGTAGAGGTGTGCAAACTTCTCTGTTTAGAGATACCATTTGTTGACTCTATTGGGGAAAATGAGTCTCTTGAGAGACTGCTTTTTGTTTCGCTTTGGGATATCACACTTTTCTTCGGGATTCTCACGAGAGAAATGCCATGTGACCTGATCCAATTTTGAGGTGCTAACGACTTCATTAACATCGAATTTCTTTGGAGAAAAACCGATGTATTATCGAGAGTCTTTGGTTAAGAGGCTTTCTCTGGGGATTTTCCTTAATCCGGGAAAGCAAAGATATCATCTTCAATGGTGAAGAGTGATGTTCCAGAGATGTCTGTTGAATGTCTTTTTGTCTTCAGAGAAGTAGACCCTACTGCAGGGATAAAAAGTATCATTGGTTCAAAATAGCAATCCTACCTTGCTTAGGAGAAGTAGACCCTACTGGGGAAGAAGGAACTTATTAATGGTCCTTCAGAGGTAAGGGCTCTTTCGGGGATATCAGGTGAAACCTGACATTTGAAATAGTTAATCCTTCATTCAGGTGTACTAGTTTTAGAGGGAGTACTTTGATTCTGAATTTTGAGGTTTAATCATCTCCGGGGAAGCTGTCAAAGTTATTTTCGAAGTCTAAAGTCAAAAAGGAAATGCCATCTTTATTTTAAAAGAAGAACAATTTTTACAAGTAAATTCATTTTTGTTTCAAGAATCGTTGATCATGTTAGAATGTCATTCCGTAAAAAAGCAAAAATAAATGGGAGTAGCAAACAAAAGAACTAGGGCTCAAATTTTATTGATAGAATGGTAATCAGCGAAGTGAGTGATACCATAGAGTATTTACAAAGTTTAGAAAAATGGTAATTTATGGGAAAAGGGCTATATTAAAACATAACGACCGTTATCCTTCTACCAACTTTGAATTCCAGACATTCTGAGCTTCTGTTGAAGGTGACCTTGACTGAAGTTTTTTATATGGAAGTTGTTATCGCTGGGGATTTACTCGTGTTGGATGTAGTTACTTACCATGAATCCCTAACTTTTGCCTGGATTGTCTTTTGAGGTTTCCAATCCACTGAGATGTTTTTCAGATTATGTCTCTAATTTTTGCTAGTCTTTGAAGATTACAACCATCTTTTGAATGATCTTTTTGATGTTCTTGTTAGCTACTTCTACCGCTCCGTTCATCTTAGGTCGGTAGGGAGATGAGTTATGGTGTTCGATCTTGAACTCAGCACACAACCCTTTCATCATCTTATTATTCGAGTTATATCCATTATCAGTAATGATCTAGTTTGGATCACCGTAACGGTAGATGATATTGTTTTTGATGAAGCAGACCACCACTTGTTTGGTTACATTGGCGTATGACGTTGCTTCGATGCGCTTGGTGAAGTAATCAATGGCTTCTAAGATGAACCGATGTCTGTTCGAAGCTTTGGGTTCAATCATGCCAATCATGTCGATTCCCCATATAGAAAAAGGCCATGGGGAAGAAAGAATTTTGAGATGCGTTGCGGTACATGGATTTTGTCTGCGTATATCTGACACTTGTGACACTTCCTCATGTACTTGTAGCAATCGGATTCCATTGTCAACCAATAATACCCTGCTCTTAGAATTTTTCTCACCATTGTGTGTCCGTTGGCATGAGTGCCAAAGGATCCTTCGTGAATCTCTTTCATCAACATGTTTTTTTTCGTGTCTGTCCATGCATCAGAGCAAAACCATGTCAAAGTTTCTCTTATAAAGTGTATCACCACTTAGGAAGAAGCTGCCAGCCAGTCTTCTGAGGGTCTTCGTGTCTTTTTTGGATGCTCCTGGTGGGTATTCTTGTTTTTGAAGGAAGCATTTGATATCATGATACCAAGGTTTGTCGTCTATGACTGCTTCGATTGTGAAAATATAGGCGAGCTTTTCAAGGAGCATTATGTCAATCTTAGGTACGTCGTTCCATTGACCTACACTAATCATGGAAGAGAGAGTGGCTAGTGCATCAGCTATGTGATTTTCTTCACGAGGAATGTGATGAAACTCGATTCTGTTGAAGAGTGGTAACAATCTTCTCGCGTAGTCTTTGTAAAGAATTAGTCCTGATTGGTACGTGTTCCAATCTTCTTTGATCTGATTGATAACAAGAGTTGAGTCCCCATACACATCCAAGTTCTTAATCCTTAAGTCAATAGCTTCCTCGAGACCAATGATACATGCTTCGTATTCAGCCTCGTTGTTAGTACACTTAAATGTTAATCTAGAAGTGAAAGGAATATGGGTACTCTGAGGGGTAACAATGATTTCCCCAATTTCGTTTCCATAAGTGTTGATAGCTCCATCAAATATTAATCCCCATTGGGATCCTGGTTCGGGCCCTTCATTGGGTAGTGGTTCATCGCAATCTTTCATTTTCAAGTACATGACATCTTCGTCTGGGAAGTCAAATCCAATTGATTCTTGATCGTCAATCGGTTGATGAGCCAAATGATCGGCTAAAATACTTCCTTTGACGGATTTTTGAGCATGGTATTCAATGTCATATTCAGATAACAACATCTGCCAACGGGCAATCCTTCCCGTGAAAGCAGGTTTTCAAAGACGTACTTGATTGGATCCATTTTAGAGATTAATCAAGTAGTATGGCAAATCATGCACTGGCGAAGACGTTTGGCTGCTCAAGCCAAAGAACAACAAGTTTTCTCAAGCATAGTGTACCGAGTTTCATAGTCCGTGAATTTATTGCTTAAATAGTAGATGGCAGAATCTTTTCTTTTTGTTTAGTCTTGTTGGCCAAGTACACAGCCCATGGAGTCTTTCAAGACTGTTAGGTAAATGATCAGTGGTATTCCTTCCACTGGAGGTGAAAGAATTGGCGGATTCAATAGATATTCCTTGATATTATCAAAAGCTTTTTGGCAATCTTATGTCCATACACAGCTTTGATTCTTTCTGAGCAGTTTGAAGATTGGCGCGCATGTCGCGATCATGAAGGATATGAACCTTGAGATATAATTTAGTCGTCCCAAAAATCCTCTAATTTGTTTCTCAGTCTTTGGTGAAGGCATTTCTTGAATGGCCTTGACCTTGTCAGGATCAACTTCAATCCCTTTCTGGCTGACGATGAACCCTAGGAGTTTTCCTGAACGAACACCAAATATGCATTGATTGGGATTCAAGCAGAGTTTGTATGTTCTTAGACATTCGAACAACTTTGATAGGTGTTCAATGTGCTCTTCCCCTGTTTTAGATTTGGCAATCATGTCATCGACATACACTTCAATTTCTTTGTGCATCTGGTCGTGAAACAGAGTTGCATTGCCTTTTGAGAGGTTGCCCTGACGTTCTTCAGTCTGAATGACATTACCTTGTAACAAAAGGTGCCCCATGGGGGTGATGAACGAAGTTTTCTCCATATCTTTCGGCGCCATTTTGATTTGATTATAGCCCGAGAATTCATCCATGAAGGAGAAGACTTTGAATTTTGTTGTACTATCTACCAGCATGCCAATGTGTGGTAGGGGAAGTCATCTTTTGGACTTGCTTTATTCAAATCCATGTAGTCTACACGCATTCTGACTTTTTCGTCCTTTTTGGAACTGGTACTATGTTAGATAGCCATTGAGGATAATCTGAGGTGGCAAGGAAACCAGCGTCGATCTGTTTCTGCACTTCCTCTTTGATTTTGATAGCCATGTCTGGATGAGTCCGTCTCAGTCTTTGTTTTACCGGAGGACATTCTGATTTTAACGGTAAGTGATGTTCCACGATGCTGGTATCCAAACCTGGCATGTCCTAATAGGACCAAGCAAATACATCTGGAAACTCTTTGAGAAGTTTAATCAAGTCATTTCTGATTGTTGGACTGAGCAGTGCTCCGATCTTTACTTCTTTCTTTTCTTCCTCTGAACCCAAATTAATTGTTTCCAACGGTTCTTTGTGTGGCTTAATAGATCTTTCCTCTTGTTTGAGTAACCAGGAGATCTCTTCTAGAATTTCTGCGTCCTCTTTTTCTTCAGGTTCAAATACTGGGAATTCAAAGTTGGGAGAAGGCATTGGATCGTATGTTTCAATGGGATTTAAAACAAGCAATCTGCATGACGTGATGATTTGTTTTTTAGAAGAGATAGCGAAAATACAAGAGTGTGTGCAGTGTATTTTCTGAAAAAATGCTTGTTTTTATTTTGAGTTGTTTTAGGATTACCATTTTCTGAAAAACAAAAAGTGAAAACAACAATAAATGCAGGAGTGACAGAATGACATTATTTATTTATGATTTTGTCGATTCTTTAAACTACAACCCTATAAAACAAAACTCTGTCACTTTGGGCGAAGCGAAGAGGGACATTTGCAGAAAAGTAAGCCCTATAAAAACATCCGTTTCACCTGGGCAGGGTGAAAGGTTAAAACAAAGATGGCAATTACTTAGACTTATGGGCGACTTTCGGGACATCAACAACAACCCATTGACGACGAACTCCTCGGTGAATCACAAAGTATGGGACCTTATTTCTTGGTTTGTCCTCAGAAATGACGCTGATTTCTAGCGGAGCAGGATCATTGGAATCTTCTTCCCAAATAGAGTGTCCTAAACAAACTCTTCTGTTGTATTTTCTATGATATTTTCACTCTCAAGGGTATCTTCCCATCCAGTTGGCTAGATATCATCAATATTGACACGGAAGCTTTCAAGAGCAGTATACTTGACTAAGAAATCGTACCTGCCACTTAGTTGTCCCAAGGTGTCCCATACTTCAGTGGGAGAAGAGGAGTCATCTTCCTCGATGACGTTGATCTCTAGAAAAGCAAAGTTGATGAACTCTTGTCCTGCAGTCCTTGTAGATTCATCATTGTGATGAGCGTTTTCTAAATATCCTGAATAATGATCCCATAATTCGGAGGGGATGCAGGTATTCTTTTCAATATTGCTCAGCTGATATGCATCGTTGAGCTGACTCTTTTGCCCCAAGTCTTCTGGGTATGGCTACTAGATAGGCAAGTCATCCAGTGGGTCATAATAGTCATAGTCGAAATTGTCTTTCATCAGATCATCTTCTAATGAGTTAGGTGGAGCACGACATCCTTCTGGATCACAATCTCCGTACATCATCCTGACGTCCGATCTTGGTATGTGTCTCGGACTTTGCATGGGAAAGTAAAATGGCGTATGCATCTCTTCTTGAGACAAATAACCGTCCTTGTTGATATAAGATTTCCACTCCTCATTCATATCAGAGGAGTCACTCTCATTGATAGTATGTACTTCTTAAGACACTGGGTGGAGGAATCCTCCGCTGAGGAAGAAATCCTGAATGGGATGAAAATTTCCATCTTTCTTGGCAATCAGGGCACAGTTTTAGGCAAAATTAAGATCTTTCTTTGTCTTGTTATCTGTAGGAATTACAAGTTGTCCCCATCCTTTAACGTCGTTACTCTTGATCACTTCAAGGGCGTCCTTGTATGACGAAATCGACGTCCCTTTTTCAGGTCGATTCTCATTGCTCATTGAAAGTGCTTGGAACTGAGTTCCAATAACCTCCTCTAGTTCTACACAAGAAAATGATGATAAGTTGCTCACGATTAAGGTTTGTTCTCCATAGAAGGTGACTAGCTTGTCATTCTTGATGAACTTCAGCTTTTGGTGAAGTGTCGAAGTGACTGCCCCAGCCTCGTGTATCCAAGGTCATCCTAATAAACAGGTGTATGCTGCCCAGATATCAATGACGTGGAAAGTGACTTGGAAAGTGTGAGGACCAATGGTTATGGGAAGATCAACTTTGCCGATAACTATTTTTCTGGATCCGTCAAAAGCTTTGACGATAATCTCACTGCTCCTCATCGGAGCTCCCTGAAATGATAGTCGTGTCAGAGTTGATTTTGGCATAACATTCAGAGATGATCCTGTGTCAACCAGTACGCTGGCTAAAGCATCATCTTGGCAGTTGACTGTAATGTCAAGTGCCATATTGTGATTTTCTCCTTCTTCCGGCAGTTCCTCATCACTGAACCCTAAATTATTGCAGGAAGTGATGTAGGAAATGATACTATCAAACTGTCCTACAGTTACATCCTGTTCCACGTAAACTTGCTCTAGAACTTTCTGCAGAGCTTCCCTGTGAGCTTCAGAACTAAGCAGAAGAGATAGTACCAAAATTCTGGATGGAGTTTACAACAGTTTATCTACAATGTTGTACTCACTTTTCTGGATGAGCTTCAGCATCTCATCATTGTTCTTTGAAATTTTGGCACTACTGGATTGTCCAATTTGTTGATTTGGAACTTCTGCTTGAGGTTCCTTTTCTTTGGCAGGTTCTCCAACTCCTCTGTTGAAGATCCGGCCACTCCGTGTGACTCGACTCATGTCGGCGATGTTTACGAATGAGGGTAATGGAGTTTCCTTTCCATTTTCGATTATTGTTGCACCGTACTTGTAAGGGATAACCTTATCTGATTTGTATGGTATTGGTCCTGGAAAGTAGATAACCATAGGAGCCTTTTGATTTCTATGACCATCATAGGTATCCTCAATTGGTTCGACGTTGAGAATCTTTCTACTATCAAGAGGGAATCTTGATTCATCGAGTAGAGGAATTATGGCGCATACGTCTTCGGCCATTTCACACTTGGAAAGTAAGACAACATCTTCGCTTGGATTTGGAAGATAGTCTTGTATCACATTGATCTACCCGGAACTTGAACATTGTCGAGTTTCTTTCTGGTCCAACTATTTTTGAAGAGCCGCTCGTATAAGGTAGCATCCTTGGTTATTCTCTGAGCAAACTCTACAACGTTCATAATTATGTAGTGGTACCCGACCACGCCCACTTTGTATGCAATGTATCCTAACCAGATCTGTTTCCATCGAGCAGACATCTTGACTTTGATTCCTATTAAGGTTTTGGTCAGTCATACTAATCTTCTGTGTGGCTTCGTCCAAGTAAATTGGAAGCCACCAGTGGTCCAACAAGTGTTGAAATGTTCTTTGGACAAGTGCGCACCCTTAGTCATCTTCGGCGCATCCTTCGCAGTTCTGATAATCATGTGAAGCCAAAAAGTCGAGCCTGGCTTGCTTAGCATGTAGTTCTATCAGGCTGGTATTCATCAAGCGTATATCAAAGATCTGAACCATATTGACTTGATGGTTATTTCTTTCTTGGTAGTCCTGGATCCATCCGAGATCCATCTGACATTGGAGGGCCTCTTGTACAAAAGAGCATCCCTGATTACTTGTTGAGCAGATCGGACAAGTGTTGTAATCGTGTCGTGGCAGATTATGATATTGGCTTTGTCTTGAGCGCATCGCCACTAAATTGACGTTCATCGTAAGAATGTTGCGGTTCTGAACAATGTTGGGATTTACATGAGCCATGTTGACTTCTCGGGTTCTGTGATCTTGAATCCAGCCGAGATTCATCTGTTATTGTAGAGCTAATTGTACTACAAAATACCCTTGATTATTCTTTGAGTAGATATCACACTGGTGATAATTGTGAGGTGGTACGTGACTGTTGCAGTGAGAATCGGATAACAAGCTATTAATTAACTTGCATCACAAAACTTTGAAATTCACCACCGAGCTTTGATTTATCCAAAGGAAAGGGTAAAGTTCGAAGAAAACCCTAAGAGGATCTAGGTTCGGGGGTTGGTTATACTAAGGGAAGGTATTAACACCCTAAGTATTTGTAGTATTCTACAGGAGCCTCTTGTTTTGTTTGTGTTATGTTATGTTTGCTTGCTAAAGGAATCTGCTAAGGTTAAAGGTAAAGACCTAAGGGTATGTACACTAAGTTTGCTCGCCAAGAAGTCGCATCTTGTGCCTACGTATCTGACTAATGAATCGGAGCAACCATAGTTCACCTAACTAAGGGTGAGGAACCATTGCCTATGGTCAAAGTTACAAGGGAAATGAGTATGAGCTCATGTAGAGTTTAAGAAACTCTTAAGTCTAAGTTGAAAGGGGGAAGTGAATTCTCATAGTGATGAGAATCACATAGAGTTCAAGAACTCTAACTTGTTTATAAGTTATAAGATTGAATGGCTATGAGGCCAAGGGGAAAATGGCTATGACTATGAGGTCAAAGCCTACCTATGACTATGAGGTCAAAGGTTAAGAGATGGTGGCCATGACTATGAGGTCAAGGCTAGTAATCCTATAACTATGAGGTCAAGGAGAGAAGGTGGCCATGACTATGAGGTCAAGGCTGATATCCTATGACTATGAGGTCAAGGAGAAAGTGGCCATGACTATGAGGTCAAGGCAAGTAAGTGGCTATGACTATGAGTTCAATGCTGGTATCCTATGACTATGAGGTCAATAGAAAGACTTTCCTTTGGAAGGAGGGGATTAAAGAGGGTTAAGGAGAAGATCTAACAAGTTAGTCTCACTTGAGGGGGATAACTTGATAAAGTTGATGATTGTCTATGACATGAACGAAGTTCACACATGAGATTAGTGATGTTGACAAACATAAAGATATGGTACATGAATTGATGGTGAATGAAATGACATTTAAGAGTGGACATTTAAGAATTGATAAACATCCAGTTAACATGGAGAAATGTACAATCGTGGATAAGGTAAAGACCTAAAGAATATTTTACAAGCTCAAAACATCAAGCAAATGAATAGTAACCTAACATGGACATATATTAATCATGCTTTCTCAAATAAAAAAAAGATACAACCATACTCAAACACCAAGCATAAGCAATGTTTAAATATGTTGGAATAAGCTCAAAAATGATTCAAAAGTGTCAAGAGACGCAGGTATTATCACCATAGGAAAGCAATGTTTTCTTAATAATCCTAAAACATTTCACATAGTGCACATAGACAAATGCCTTTAAAAATAAATATTTTTAGTGATTCTTTAGTATCATGTGAAAATAGATCAAAGATGGTGAAGGATACAAAAAGAATGGCTTTAAAATCATGAATTATGAAGAAGTTATGTCTTGGTGAAATTTGTGAAGAAAACGAAAGAAAGAGTATATAAAAAAAACATGGAACATGGTCCTAATGGGGTTTGAACACCCCCCCTTTGGTTAGTGTTAAAACTTTAAACCAGCTGAGCTATGTGTATGGCTTGTAAAACAAATGCGTCTGTGAAACTAAATGCAATTTCAAAGCCAAATACTTCTGAAACGCACGCGTTTATAAAAGGGGTTGATTCTAGAATAGAACCCAGGACATGAGGGTGATAAGGCAAGTAAAGGTGAAGGGTTGTGCCACTGGGGTGGCTGTTACATCTGGTATTAGAATCACACCCAATTGATGATATATGAAAATGTAATGGGAAATGTTACCTTGTGCACTAAACAGTTCTCAATTGGTCATGGTACCTCAAATTACTAAACGTCAGAATAAACACGAACCAATCATATAATGCCTTTCCCTTTTATTTCAAGCAAACAAAACATCAAATTCTAAACTCAACGTAAAAAAAAAAACAACAGCAATGAGTGTTTTTTTCTTTTTACTTGTTCCACTTCTATCTCCATTAACTTTTAATTAAATTCAACAAAACAAGACCCCACTCTATAGCACTCACATGACAGAGCAAAAATGAGATTTGAGAAACACATAGTAAACAAATAGGGCCTGGAGAAAAACCATAATAACTACACTCATGGCTAAACGTGATAAAGTTCGTGCAAACTCCACACTCTTATTCACATTATCATGCATCAGGATGCCAACTCAAACTTTCACTAAAACTCATGACATCCTCTCAAAGCAACATGGAAACAAAAATAAGAACGTCACAACATCATTTATCCAAACCAAGTTGGTCGTATGAACATATAAGCTTGAACATGGCTGTGGAGTTATCTAGAGCCTAGGCAGGAACATGTGATCCAGGGCATAAGGGCAACGATGAGACCCAAAATACTCATCACGCTAAACACATTCAAACAAGTTCTTGACAGTATAAAGATATAAGCATTACATTATCAAGAGCTGGTGGTACTAGAGGTATCATATGAGCTTGAAACTATCATTCACATGACCATTCAACTCAAGTGCAAGACAAACAAGAAACGTGGTATCACGGTCATGGACATATGAGTTAAGAAAAGCTGTGAGCAGAAACAAAATCACTTTCATTTTATGAAGATGTCAACATGGATTTAAAGTAAAGACATATGTGCACAGTCCTTTCAGTAAACATGACTATAGGGAGGCCAGAAAGGGACCAAACATTTGCCAAATAAACATAAGTTCCAACAGAACTTTTCATGCTGCTTAATGATAACAATCTATACTATTTCAAACATGGCATTAAAATACAAAACAAGCATAGCCTCAAGACACTTGGCAGGGTTACAAACATCAATATTATTCACATAGTCACCTGACTCAAATGCCAACAAACAAACTACATAATCATGTAAGTATATGATTATGAGTTATCAGTGTGGGAACTTGCCAAACATTCATGTCAACCAATAGTTTAGGCATGCATATTTTATCATGAAAGAAGGAATAACTCTAAATTAAGGCAAAACACTCATAAGCATGCAATGTGTGACGCCCCCAATCTATACCCCCAATTAACACGCAATTAAAGCGGTAAAAAGAAAATTCAAAAATTGATCAGAGTATATTTGAAACATCATGGCATAGAAAGGGAGAATCACATCAAAGAAACCAAACATACACATAACATGCAACACCTGCCCATAATGATATGCAACTGTGGGGTAGCAATCATACAGAGGAAACTTTGTTCCTTACACCCACTTTTCAGAAATTAGAATTAAAGCGGAAAATCTAAAATCTGATTAACATATATACATATACACATATAAACAGTTTGTCATACATCAGGTAGCATATGTACAACCAAAATATATCATCAGATATACAAAATAATAGCACGCGGCAACCCTAACTACCCGGAGTCACATATCAGAGCCGACCGACCAAAATAATGAAGACGCAACGCTTCACAAAAAGGAATACCTCCAGCAGCTCTAATCTGCAACGCCTCATAGAGCGTTATAAAACAGCAGAAGGGTGAGAAAAACAACCATAATATAATTGCATAAAATTATATATTAACACAAAAATGCACAAATAACATATTCTCACCACCAAAGCACACAGATAAATTATAACAACACACAGTACAATTCACACGTATCAATTACCACTGCACATCAATCATTCACAATACAATCACACATATTCCATGTCATTAATCACATTCACAACTCCATGCACAAATGACTCATGATGAATGCAAATGCACAGAGACCGACACCACGACTCTATGCACATGCCATGCGGTACCGACTTCCTTTGTCACATCATGTCACGTCATTAGTCCACTCAGGAACTATTGGAACCATCGCTCGTTACTGAGAATCTCAAGTAACTCCCCGTCGGGCCTACGATGTTCACCCGTCGCTTTAGGTCCTCAGGCATCGCCTCATATTTTCGAGGCACACGACGTTAAGGATTGCTTTAAGTCTCCAAAGGAGCCCACAATCGTCTATACCCATCGCTTTAAGTCCTCAGGAATCGCCTCATATTTTCGAAGCACACGATGTTATAGCATATTCCCCTCGGGAATCAAACCGTCACTCAGGACGTTCAACAATGCACATCATGATGCTTGGCATACAATGACTCATGACATTCTCATTGCATACATACACACATTCACAATTATGCATATATCATCAAATACTAGACTTAGCATTTTCTTGCCTTACGGCCACAAATCATCATCACAACAGCACATAAGTCATACCACATTCGAAGCAACACCATAAAGCATAACACAAGTCAAATACGCACCATTAAAACGACAAAAGTCGACCATTGACACTATTCACATTTACCGACAAAATAAAATCGGCTAACAAATTCTAAACCATCATAATAAGAAAGTACATCTCAATGGCTTTCCAACGCATCAAACCACGCCTCAAACCGAATCACAGATCAAAAGTTATGCAGAAAACAAAATTACACGAACAGCACTGTTCGCTGGGCGAATCTCCCTCGCGAGCATTCGCTAGCTGCTTCGCTAGGCGAACATCCCTCGCGAGCATTCGCTAGCTCCTTCGCTAGGCGAATGTTCCAGCGAACCAACTGTTAGATAAAAACAGACACTAAGTTCGCTAGGCGAACCCCCTGGCGAACCAAGGCAGCAACTACCAACATTTAAAACACCCAAACTTCGCTAGGCGAACACTCTAGCGAACCTTCGCTCACGCCTTCGCTAGGCGAATACCCGTAGCGAACCTTCGCTACACTTCGCTACACTTCGCTGAATGGTTCGCTAGGCGAACCTGCGAAAACTCAGAATCCTTCAGCGCTGTTGAAAACCCAAAAATGATATTTTCCAACCCAAACCATTTCCAAATCAACATTTTTCAATCAGAACCTATTCTAATCATGTCAACAAGCAAACTACCACCTTTACATCGATTTCCAACCGTTAAACCATCGATTCTACTCATTTTATCGTTTTCGACCTAAAAGTGAAAAACATGGAAAGCAAGAGAATCATCCAAACCCATTCATACATAATCATATACAAGCATAGTATAATCGAGTTTCGCACCCTTACCCGATTAAATCGACTCTAGAACTTGATCTTGATGATTTTTCAACACTATCCCAATTTTTCTCTCTTCTCCTCTTTTCTTCTCTTTTTCCTTCTTTCTTCTTTCTTTCTCTCTATTTTTCTTTCTTTCCCTTTTCTATTTTCTATTTTCTTTTCTTACTAACTTAATGAAAAACATTATAAAATGACCAAAATACCCCCACACTCAAATATCTCGCAAACGATCCCAAAACCCGATAAAATATCACAACAATGAAAAATGACATATTTTCACATAAAAGTCGAAAATAAAATAAAATAATAATAAAATAATCAAAAGACTCAATAAAATAAAATTGGCAAAACGGGGCGTTACACAATGTACCAACCTATACATAATAGTCAAGAACACACAAGGCAGACACAGTAACACACTTATCATCTCCACATAACTCCAAACAACATATTTTATGTCATTTAAATTAAAACCAACATAACATGGACACATGAGTTAAGAGAGTGTGAGCAAATATTTGTTATGTCAATCATGATTCCAACCCTCTACATGTTACTATCTTAGTCCAACATGAAATGGACAAGATAAGATAGTTCAGACATATAAACCACAATATGACAACATGAATATCTATGAATCGTGACAATGCAGTTTCAAAAAAAACTCAATCTGATATCAGTTTATGGTATGGGAAGCAACAGATATTATACATTCATTTTGACAACATGAGACCAAATACACATTCTACACAGCTTAATCAATGACATGAAGATAAAGAACATGCACCCCAAACAAAGCAAAAGAGAACAGGCCCTTCATATCAAAATTCATGATAAATGAAATAAAGTGTATAACAGCAACATGATAAGGGCAAATTCGTGTTATATTAAGGTGTGATATGAATTAATCATATGAGAGGAACATAATCTGTCCTCAACCCCATGATCTTAACCAACCTTCTTAACATGAGATGAGTAGCATGATATTTTGACATGAGCATAGTGCACTTCAAGATGTTAATAACAGCCAATGTGAGCAACTACCTCATATATTAACATAACAGCATGATGACAGTATGAACATCTAAATGGTTATGACATTTTGAACAAATAATGACAGGTTATGAGAGTTACCTAGTGAAGCACTGCACTTAGCAGAACAAAACTTTCTCCATGCTGCAGTTGTGCTCTCCCTTTCTCCAAACTTCCTTACTTACCAAGCTAAGATTCTGAGATTTTTAGAGTTCTCTAGTGAAATTTTGGTGTCTAAAACAAGTGAGAACCAGGTCCTATTTA
Source organism: Lathyrus tuberosus (assembly GCA_022829125.1). Taxonomy (NCBI): domain Eukaryota; kingdom Viridiplantae; phylum Streptophyta; class Magnoliopsida; order Fabales; family Fabaceae; genus Lathyrus; species Lathyrus tuberosus. Next base: position 4,927,147 of record JALAZF010000231.1, on the reverse strand, counting down.
TAGGAAAATATAGAGGATTCAAGGTATGGTGAGAATGGCACAATGTACCAACTTTGCCCTTTTTAGGGGATTGTCCATCGTGTGAGCTGGACTTGCTGAATCAAAAAGTATCCAAGATCTCTGATCATTGATAGGGTCAGGTCTGAGAAAATGAGGGTGATGGGATTGGACCAAAGCTCCATGAATAAACAATGCTTTTATCTTGGAAAAGTTTCTCTCACCTCTTTGGCAAGTCGCCTTACCTTTGCATAACTATGTTATTTTAATGCAAACCACTTGAAAATTCGTGGCAGAGGTATAATTACCACTAAACCTAGCTTTAAAACTAAGAAATGTGAAGCTTTGGTGATTAGAAGAGGTTTTATGCCATTATGCAAAAGTTGGTTACTTGAAAATCAAGAAATGAACCCTTAACTTTGAAGCTTCGAATCTCTCAGCTCACTCAATGGATTGAGGAGTTCTAGTACTTTTTGGAAAGCCCAAAATGTCCTCCACAACTTTCATGTTCAAAGATTTTCGGTTTGAATCTTGGAACTAGGTGAACAACTAAGTGAAAGTTGTGTTAAAACTAAGGTGAAAACTGGCGGGATTACCCAAACAACTCTACTCTAATTTTTTATAATGCGCTTCTTTTGAATAATAGGGCAAAGGTTTCACATGCAAGTATACATGCTTTGTAATGTAGCAAGTGATAAAATAAAGGTCGAACCCACAGGGAAATGTAAAGTATTTGAACTACTAATATTAGCTTTCTTCGTTTAAGAAAAGTATGAGCAAGGTAACAGAAATATGAGAATAAGAAACAAGAGCACACACAAATAACTAAAATAACTTAAAACTAAAAAGGAGTTAAAAATATAAGAGATAATAGTTGATGAGCTAAATCCATTAGTATTTGTTGTTAGAAATGTCTTTATGATGTGAAGTGTCGTGCCTCAAAAGGTCAGAACATGATCTAGGGGTGTATCTCGACAACATCAAAAACATGTATAACTAGGGCAAGGGAACAAATCTCTAAGTCTCACTTGTAACCCTAAAATACGTATGGTTTTAATACTAAAAATTCTTTGTGGACTCAACTTCTTATCTCTAAGCAAGTTGAATTAAGTGAATATCTCTATCCTACTTTATTAACCACTTTTGTTATGAAATCCACTTGTTTATTGGATCTCTCTCAACAACAAGCTTGTACTTTTTTCCTAGTTGATCACTCTAAGAACCAAGTTTATAGCATAAAAACACATAAAAAAATAAAACACTAGCCAACACATCATATCAACATAAAAAACACTTTTATACTAACTTCATTAGTCTCATCAAACAAAGGTTTAGCTCATAGTGAGCTGAGTACAAACTACTGGAATGAAATTAGTAGGAAACCTCATCTTACAAAGTGTGGTAAAGAAATGCAACCTACTAATAACTTGGAGATCTCTTGCGTTGGATAAACAGCAACAACTTTCTTCAGTCACGGCAGTTCTCAGCAGAGTGTAAAGGTCTGGAGAGAAAAAGAATACTCTCTACTAATACTCAAACTCTAGAACTGAAAATAACTTAAAAAACTGAAAATAAAATATTGTTGTGTGTGGAATTTCTTGTCTCTCGTCTTCAATGCACAAGCTCCCTTTAAATAGTGATGAGTGGAAGTGGTGGTTCCTCCTTTCTTGGATCGTGGGTCGCTTGAGGAAAACAAGGTTAGGCCCAAATCAAATCCTTCATGTGGGACAACTATCCATCAATCCTTCTTTTGCAAGTAATCTGGTACAGATGTTGGTGGGAGACAAATTTGCTTTTAGCAGGCCGGTGGAGCAGGCCGGTGGAGCAAAGCAGACAGCTGGAGCAGGCTGGTGGAGTAGAGCAGACGGCTGGTGGTGTTGGTGATGGGCGTCCTCTGCTGAGTGGTCCCCACCGTACTACCTTTTGTCCTCTAGCTTTCTTAATCTTATCCCTTCCTTTTGCTCTATTGCTCTTGATAGTGCTGCCACGTGAGCCCAAGTCATTCTTGGCTTTTTATCATCAATTCTCCAATTCTCTTGGTGAAATGGCTGGTTAAACCATCAGCTTTTCAAATAGCTCCTTATGCTGCTCCAGACTCTGGCAACTGGGGTCATGCCTTTTCTCATCATCATCTATCTTCCTTTTAAAGCACAAACACAATGAAAACGTAAAAGAAACACATAAAGTGCTTAAAGCTTTAATCATGCTAAAACACCTTAAACTCAACTATAAAAGTGAGATCATGAACTAGAAATGTCACAAATATTGGGTAAGAGTAACACACTAAAATAGTGTCATCATTCCCCCAAACTTGAATGATCGCCTGCCCTCAGGTGATGTGACAACAAAAGACATAGGGAAGTGTAATTGGTTCTCAACATCTTCAGGCAGGCTTAGCATAGTAATGAGGCTTTGAGATCCTGAAGCAGTACTGGTGCGAGTTGCTCAGTTTTGAAATTGTCCCAAAGTTTTGCTAGCCCATAGGGGAACTGATGTCTCATGTCACGACCTTACTCTTCCAGAAAACAAGCCACAATTTCCTCCTCTTGATCCTTCTTTGTGTACTTTCTTGAGTGGGGTCTCTTCTCTTTTGGTTTCACTAGGGAATTCTGTCCTGATTCTCATTTGATATTTTTGACTAACACATTTGGGACCACACTTTTTTCACTTATTTATTTACTCTTTTTTTTTGGCAACACGTCTCATCTCAGAATCTTCTCATGCGAGTTCAACTAATTATTATGATGAGGACGCTTGTTGTTCCTCCAGTTTCGGGCACAGGAACTTTATTGGTGGTCTTTGCCATCTCTTTGCACACTTTTGTGTGTCTTTGTGTGAAGTGTGTCCCTTCTGTGGCCGTCTCAATCATTGTTTAAATCTTCTTGTCCTTCCCTTTGTGATTCCTAGGATTTCAACCTTTCCCTTGATTATCACACTTCAGTTTCTTTTGGAAAAAAAATTTTCTAGCTGGTTTAGGAGACTAGTGATGTCGTGACTAAGAACATCAATCTCCTCTATCAAACTCATTTGGTGAAACTCCTACACCTTTCTTCCCTAACACCTAACAACTTCGTTCCCCCTATTTTTCCTTTTTTTCTTGAACCAAGAAATTAAAAGTTTTCGCTCCTGACTTAGTTGGATCTCCACATTCTCTGGTTCTTCCTTATTCTAAGTTATGATTCTCACCATTTTCACACCATTTTAACATGAAAGAAATAATCACCAAAAAATGCCATGCACAACATTCAAACAAAACATCAAACTGCAGGCCATTATGTTCTGGGAGCGTTACAGCATTCCCACAAGAAAATTAAAAACATTTGGCTCAAAACATGGCCAACCAAACACAATATCCAAACTTAGACATAAAACATCAGTCATAGGCAGAAATGACAGTAAAAGACAGAAACAGGGTTAGATTAAGTGAAAATAGGCAGAGTACTGATGCCCTCCCCCAAACTTAGTAAGGACAGTGTCCTCACTATTTAGCGATGAGAGGAGGCAAGACAGTGCTCGCCTACTTTCACTATTACCACTTTAGGCTCTTAGCCTGGAGCTTTTCCTTGGAGCCTGCAGAGGTTGCTTCTTCTTTTTCTTCTTGCTCCCCTGCACTTCTGGGCCTTTGTCATTTCCCTCCTCCACTGTAGCAGCAGCCTCCTTCCTAGTAGTCTTCATAGGAATCTTTGCCTTGTGCTGTGGCTGTTCTCCACTTTCCTTTGACTGCTCCACCAGGACATTGTCTTCTTTAACTGCGTCAGGTTCCACGACAGGGAGAGGTTCTGGCTCAGTTCCTATTTTTTCTGGTTTATCACTATCAGCTTCGTCGTCTTCTTTTGCAGCTTCCTCTTTCTCAGTTTCTGTAGAGGAGTAATATCTCCTTATTCCTTCCAAATCCTTCTCCTCAGTCCCTCCTACAGATTGCACTTCCTCAACATCCTCCTTTTTCTCACTTCTTTCTTCCTTCTTAGTAGCTTCCACCTTGTTCAAGTCCTCAGCATCTTTTTCTGCTTCTGATAACATGCTTTCTAATACTTCAACCTTCTTTGTTCATTCTTCCTCCTGGTCTGATTTATTTAGATCAAATTTGTTGGCGTTTGTCATATGGCTGGCAGACGGTGTCATGGCTACAACCGGCTCCTTCTTCTTCCACTCAGCCTTGAGCTTCTTCTTCTTTGGGGTTTCCTCCATTTGTGGAGGTGGAGACGGATAAGCCTTTCTCAGCTTTTTCTTCTTCTTTACCTGGCTTTGACTGGTGTCTACTGACACGCCCTTGCTAGTCTCACCAACATCTTTCTTCTTTTCCTCTTTTTCCTTCTTCTTCTTCTTTCCCTTCTCTTTTTTCATAGATTTCTTTTCTCCTTCAACAGCAGCCATTGGTTCCATTTTTCCCTAAATATGATTTGGAAACTCTTGAGCCTTCAACACATGAGATGAGGCTTGCATAGTCCACATTTCTAATGTTGGGTCTGGCTGCTCTTCGGTTGCATATGAGGTTTGACTAGTAGCTGCTCTTTTCCTTACTCCTTTAGGCTTCATGAGTGTCATGATTAGTGTCTTGTCTAGCGGCCGTTGAGGGGCCCCAAAATTGTCTGAATCATACTCAGACACACCATGTCTTCGGCACAGAGTTGTGATTAAACACGGGAAGAAGAACATCCCTTCCTTTTTCTTTGAACATGCATGGATTTCCTGCACTATTATTTTTCCCACATTGATGGGTCTCAAGTCAGTGATACAGTGTAAGAGTACCAAGTTTGCCCTAGAAACCGTCTCATTATGAGCGGTTGGCTTGATGGAATGTTTTAAGAATGGGTACCAAACTTTTACCTCCGGCCTGAGGTCCATCCTCTTCACGGCTTTGTCCACCCATTTTGCTCCCTGGACACACAATGACTCCAGATACACGTAATACTCATCTTCCTGAGATTGTAACACCAAGTTTTGGTATTCGTCTTTAGCAGCATCCAGTTTGAAATAATAGTTGATATTTGCTTCATTGTACACAATCTTTGTACCTCTGATGATCACCTCCAACCGTTTGTATCCTGGATTGGTGAGGTTTGAATAGAACTCCTTGACTAGATTGGCGTTGTAAGCACCAGGCTGTTTACACAAAAGCTCCCATTTCAACTTCGATATTGTGGTTCCAATATCTCTTGGTAGTCCCAGACCTTCCTCAGTAAAATCCATAATAAAACCACGCTCAGAAAAAGGATTCATCTTGCTAAAATACTCCGTAAAACGTCTGTGAGCTTCCACATTCACGAAGGTTTCATCTTCATCCTGACTAGAGATATCAATGGTGGGGGTGGTATTTTTCTTTGCAATGGTTTTGTAACGACGGCCGGTTTGGGGTTCGCGAGTCATTTTTCTGAAGTGAAAGAAGAGAAAAAGGGGTTGAGAAGTTCTTTAGGGTTTCAGAGAAAAATGGTGGAATGGAAAATGAAGAGGTCTTTGTCTGACGTTTTGTGTATAGGTAAAAGTGGGGGAGTTGTAAGGATGGTTGCAAAAAGTTTCAAGAAAATATTAAAAATAAAACGTTTCTTTGAAGTGGAGAGAAAAGTTTTTCTATTTTGGAATTTTGTAGGGCAAGGAGTGAAAACCCTAGGGCTGACATCTGAAAAGACACCCTTAAGTGGGGTTGCGTGTTTAGGTGGCTGAGGTGTCTGACGTGGCAGACCTCGCCATCATAACTCTGCTCCTTCACTCAGCCCAATGCGCTTGCTCCCTATGTTGTGCTTTCTTCCTCTCTCTTCCTTAAAAAAAAGTTTCAAATTCTTTTCTGATTATTCAAGAGAAAAATAATCAACGCCAACTCAGCTTGATTATTAATCTCATTGGACTTAGGAAAATTTTTTATTCCTTCAGTCTTTTTCATTTCTCCACTTTCATTGTTCTTGAGTCTGTCGCTGCCTTGTCTGGTATTGTCATGTGTTGACGCTAGTAGAACATATCATGATCATGTAAAAAGTAAAACAAAGGAAAAAAAATTGCATAAAGTTGGGCTGCCTCCCAGTAGCGCTATTTTAAGGTCTTATCATCTGACCAACACAAAAATCCATTAATCAATAAAATGGAGAGCATCCCTTGTGTTACATGAGGACTCTCCAAGGTAAGCCTTGACCCTTTGGCTGTTGACCTTAAATTTCTCTCCATTCTTCTCATTTAACAATTCGGGTAAATCTCCTCTAAGATAAAGGGTCCAGACCATCTTGATTTCAATTTCCCAGGGAATATCTTTAGCCTTGAGTTAAAAAGTAAAACTTTTTGGCCTTTCACTAATTCCCTCTTCTGGCATTTCTTGTCATGCCACCTCTAGGTCTTTTCCTTATACAATTCAGCATTCTCGTATGAGAACAGCCTATGCTCATCTAACTTATTTAATTGGAGCATTCTAGCTTGGCCAGCACTTTTAATATTAAAATTTAATTGCTTCGCAGGCCAAAATGCCTTGTGTTTCAATTCGATGGGTAGATGACAAGCCTTCCCATAGACAAGTCTATATGGAGACATGTCTAAGGGGGTTTTATAGGCAGTCCTATACGCCCATAGCGCTTCTTCCAAATGTTTGGACCAATCCTTCCTTGTTGGATTAACTACTTTTTCCAAGATTCTTTTGATTTCTCTATTGGACAACTCCACTTGTCCACTAGTTTGGGGATGGTAGGCTGTAGCAACCTTATGCTTAATGCCATATTTTTCCATTAGGTTTTCAAAAATTTTATTGCAAAATGAGATCCACCATCACTGATGATAGCTCTAGGCATTCCATATCTTGTCAAAATGGTCTTGAGCAAGAACTTAGTCATAACCTTGGCATCATTGGATGGTGTTTCTACTGCCTCAATCCACTTGGACACGTAGTCCACAGCCACAAGAATGTAAAGATTCCCAAAAGAGGGAGGAAATGGCCTCATGAAATCAATGCCCCACACATCAAAAATTTCTACTTCAAGAATACTAGTTAGTGGCATCTCTTGTCTCATGGACACATTTCCAACCCTTTGACATCTATCACATCTCTTAGTAAATTCATGAGCATCTTTAAAAATAGAAGGCCAGAAATAACCTGATTGCAGCACCTTGGCTGCAGTTCTTACTCCTCCAAAATGTCCACCATATGGGGCTTTGTGACGTGCTGATAAGATCTGGCGTGCCTCCTCATAGTCAACACATCTTCTTAGCAACTGATCTACACACTTCTTGTATAGGTATTGCTCATCCCAGAAATAGTTCTTTACAGTGTGAAAGAACCTCTTTCTCTGTTGGTAGTTGAATTTTGGTGGCACAACCCTACTGACTAAGTAGTTCACAATGTCAGCGTACCAAGGAGTCATGCCTTCAGTAATCACCAACAGCTTCTCATCCAGAAAACTTTCCTTAATCTCTCCACTGTTTTGAGGTTGTACTTCTTCAGGGAGTCTTGAGAGATGATCAGCAACTGAGTTCTCTACTCCCTTTTTGTCTCTTATTTCTAGGTCAAACTCTTGTAGAAGAAGCACCCAACGTATAAGCCGTGGCTTTGCATCTTTTTTTGCAATCAAATTTTTAATTGCTGCATGATCCGTATACACAATGTCCTTAGTTCCTACCAAGTAAGGTCTGAATTTATCAAAAGCAAACACTACTGCCAGTAGCTCCTTCTCCGTAGTTGTGTAGTTGATTTGTGCTTCTATCAATGTTTTCTTGCATAGTAAATAGTATGAAACACTTTGCTATTCCTTCGGCCTAAAACAGCGCCAATGGCAAAGTCACTCGCATCACACATCAACTCAAACGGCTTGGACCAATCTGGAACCTTGACTATAGGTGCAGAAATGAGGGCTTTCTTCAAAAGATTGAAAGATTCAAGGCATTCTTCAGTGAAGATGAAAGGCGTGTCATGCTGCAGCAGCTGGCATAGTGGTTTAGAGAGTTTTGAAAAATCTTTTATTAACCTCCTATAAAATCCAGCATGCCCCAAGAAACTCCTAATGCCCTTGATATTGACTGGTGGGGGTAGTTTTTCAATTACCTCCACCTTTGCTTGATCTACCTCCAATCATTCTTTAGAAATTCTATGACCAAGAACAATTCCTTCTTTTACCATAAAATGGCATTTTTCCCAATTAAGGACTAAGTTGTTCTCTTCACACCTGATCAGCACCAATTCCAAATTCTTTAGGCAATCTTGAAATGATTCTCCAAAAACTGAAAAAATCATCCATGGACACCTCTATGGAATTTTTTATGATATCCGAGAAAATAGCCATCATGCAACGTTGGAAAGTGGCTGGTGCATTGCACAGTCCAAACGACATTCTTCTGAAACCAAAGGTGTTATAAGGGCATGTGAATGTCGTTTTCTCTTGATCTTTCGGGGCTATTGCAATTTGGTTGTAGCCCGAATATCCATCTAAGAAGCAATAATACTCCTTTCCAGCCAACCTATCCAGCATCTGGTCAATGAAAGGCAAGGAAAAATGGTCCTTCCTTGTTGCCTTGTTCAGCTTCCTATAATCCATGCAAATTCTCCAACCAGAAACTGTTCTAGTAGGAATGAGCTCATTCTTCTCGTTGACTATTACTGTCATGCCTCCCTTCTTCGGTACGCACTGAATTTGACTTTCCCACACACTATCTGAGATAGGGTAGATAATTTCTGCGTCTAACCACTTGATAATTTCCTTTTTTACAACCTCCTTCATGATGGGGTTCAGCCTTCGTTGGCTCTCAATGCTATTCTTGGCATTTTCTTCCAACAGGATTTTGTGCATGCATATTGCTGGGCTAATTCCCTTAATCTCGGAAATCTGCCATGCAATTTCCTTCTTGTGTCTCTTCAGTAGTGAAATTAGTTGCTCTTTTTGCTCTTCTTGCAGATCTGTAGCTATGATAACTGGCAGCTTTTGTCCCGCCTCCAGATATGCATATTGTAAATGCTCTGGAAGTTGCTTAAGCTCCAATTCAGGGGGTTCTTCAATGGAAGTTAGCTGCTGTTTATGAGCAATAGTGGTGGATTCTATCACTTCCACATACTCTTCCTTTTGCTTTGGCATTGGACCATAGATGACTCCATCTTTTAGTCCTTCATCTTCCACTTTCCCTAACTCAATTTTTAACACATCACTAGCCTTTAGAAGATTTTTATGAATTAAACCTTCCCAACTAGATATCATAGAACACTCAGCCACCCCCTCTTCTGGGTATTGCAAGGCATTAAGTATGTTGAACACTACTTGCTGTCCGTTCACCCTCATGGTGAGTTCTCCTCTTTCAACATCAATTAAGGTTCTACCCTTTGCTAGGAATGGCCTTCCCAACAAAATGGGTGTCTCCTCATCAGCTTCAAAATCCATAATGATAAAGTCAGCAGGGAAGACAAACTTGTCAACTCTTACCAACACAACTTCAATCTTCCCTTGTGGGTAGCAAATACTCCTATCAGCCAGCTGCAGGGTGATGGTTGTAGGCCTGACAACACCTATCCCCAACTTCTTGAATATAGATAGAGGCATGAGATTAACGCTGGCCCCTAAATCACATAACGCCTTTCCTCAAAAGGTGTCTCCAATGGTGCATGGAATAGTGAAACTTCCAGGATCCTTCAACTTGGGAGGGAGTTTGCCTTGAACTAATTGACTACATTCTTATGTAAGTGCAACCGTAGCAACCTCTCCCACCCTTTTACGTTCGGTAAGCACATCCTTCATGAATTTTGAATAGTTTGGCATTTGTTGAATGTCTTCAATCAAGGGTATGTTGATGTGAAGCTGCTTCAAGATCTCCATGAACTTTGAAAATTGTTGCTCTTCTTTTACTTTTTTTATTCTTTGTGGAAAAATGGGTGGTGGTCTTTCTTGTACAAACTTTTGCTTCTTGTTGGCTTCAGTGATGACTTCTTGATTTTCTGGAGGAATGTAATCTTCAGTGAGTACAGTATCTTGGTGCTTTTGCTTTTTGGATGAAGACGGTTCTCCATCATTGTCTTTTGCTCCAGGACTGTCGGGGTTAGACACAGTTGTACTTGACTCCTTGTTCTTTGTAATGGTTTCTTCAACTTCCTTGCCACTTCTCAACTTAAGGGCTTGGCAAGTCTCAACATTCTTCACTCCAGTTTGTGTGCTAGGAGTCTCAGTAGAGCTGGGAATATTTCCCAAGTTTCTTGAACTTAGAGCCGTAGCAATTTAGCCCACTTGGTTCTCCAAGTTCTTGATACTTACTCCTTGTGCTTGAAATTGATTCTTTGCTTCTTGAATAAAGGACTTGAGCACATTCTCCAGATGGTTGTTTCCCTGGTTAACCCCAACATAGTTAGGGTTAGAAAATCCAGGTGGAACTTGAGGTGTGGTTGCTTGCGGTTTAGATTGATTTTGATTGTTACTCCAAGAAAAATTAGGATGATTGCGCCATCCTGGGTTGTAAGTGTTGCTGTAGGGATTATTGTATCTGCTGTTGTTGTTGGGATTGCCAACATATTTAACTGAAACGGGATTGGCAAAACATTCTTCAAATAGATGTGCTCCTCCACAGTAAACACAGGCAACCTCAGAAACGTCAGTAACCACCTTAACAGGGTCAGGTTTTGGCATTTCAGGATGCATCAAATTCTTCATCATTTGGTGGATCTGAGCCACTTGAGCAGTAAGAGTTGTGGTCTCAATGACTTCATGAACTCTAGCAGGCTTCTTTTGAGTTGAACTTGAAGTGGCCCTTGTGACTGGCCATTGATAAGTGTTGGCTGTAATGCTTTCAATTAGCTTGTAACCATCGTCATAGGATTTAGACAATAGACCTCCACCACTGGATGCATCTAACATGTTCCTTGAGGATGGAATTAATCCATTATAGAAGGTCTCAAGTTGTATGCAGATGGGAATCCCATGGTGTGGACATTGTCTCAACAGCTCCTTAAATCTTTCCCATGCGTCAAACAACGTCTCATCATTTCCTTGCCTAAATGATGTGATTTCATTTCTCATTTTTGCCTTTTTGGAAGGAGGAAAATATTGGGCCAGAAACTTTTCTGCCAAGGCATTCCATGTAGTAATGGAATTTGGTTCCAAAGAATTAAGCCAGCTCTTGGCTCGATCCCTTAGAGAATATGGAAATAGCCTCAACCTAAAGGTATCCACGGGAACATCAAGGATCTTGAAGTTGTCAGCAATATCCAGAAATTGTTTTAAGTGCAAATGAGGATCTTCATGAGGAGAGCCTGAATATTGACCAGCAGCTTGCAACATTTGGAACATCATAGGCTTGAACTCGAACTGTGGTGCTGTGATAGCTGGCCTAGCAATGCCCGTATTCATAGCGTTTGGATCAAACACAGTATAATCCCTGATGCTACGCGCTCGGTCATTGGCAATGCCAATGATGTCTGGCTCTGCCATGATTGTCTCGTGTAATGACTCTTCTGAAGAAGACGATGAGCTTTCTTCTTCAGTGTCCTCCTCGTACACTACTTCTTCAGGTTCAGCCACAACTGAAGTTGAAGAATCTCCAGATATTTTCTGAGCACGTATAAATCTTCTCTGTGCCATGAGAATTCTTTCAGGTTCAGGATAACCACTGTAAACTGGTTGTAACGACCTGCGCATGCAAGAGCTTAAGCCTGTCGTATCACCAAATCACAGCAAATGTTAAAAGATCAAATACAGTCTTAAACGGAAAAAATAAATATAGTTTTTCAAACTTTTTCACTTCCCCGACAACGGCGCCAAAAACATGATGGGGTTACCCAAACAGTTCTACTCTAATTTTTTATAATGTGTTTCTTTTGAATAATAGGGCAAAGGTGTCACATGCAAGTATACATGCTTGGTAATGTAGCAAGTGATAAAATAAAGGTCGAACCCACAGGGAAGTGTAAATTATTTCAACTACTAATATTAGCTTTCTTCGTTTAAGAAAATTATGAGCAAGGTAACAGAAATATGAGAATAAGAAACAAGAGCACACACAAATAACTAAAATAACTTAAAACTAAAAAGGAGTTAAAAATATCAGAGAGAATAGTTGATGAGCTAAATCCATTAGTATTTATTGTTAGAAATTTCTTTATGATGTGAAGTGTCGTGCGTCAAAAGGTCAGAACGTGATCTAGGGGTGTATCTCTACAACATCAAAAACATGTATAACTAGGGCAAGGGAACAAATCTCTAAGTCTCACTTATAACCCTAAAATACGTCTGGTTTTAATTCTGAAAAGTCTTTGTGGTCTCAACTTCTTATCTCTAAGCAAGTTGAATTAAGTGAATATCTCTATCCTACTTTATTAACCACTTTTGTTATGAAATCCACTTGTTTATTGGATCTCTCTCAACAACAAGCTTGTACTTTTTTCCTAGTTGATCACTCTAAGAACCAAGTTTATAGCATAAAAACACATAACAAAATAAGACACTAGCCAACACATCATATCAACATAAAAAACACTTTTATACTAACTTCATTAGTCTTATCAAACAAAGGTTTAGCTCATAGTGAGCTGAGTACAAACTACTGGAATGAAATTAGTAGGAAACCTCATCTTACAATGTGTGGTAAAGAAATGCAACCTACTAATAACTTGGATATCTCTTGCGTTGGATAAACAGCAACAACTCTCTTTAGTCACAACAGTTCTCAGTAGAGTGTACAGGTCTGGAGAGAAAAAGAATACTCTCTATTAATACTCAAACTCTGGAACTGAAAATAACTAAAAAACTGAAAATAAAATATTATTGTGTGTGGAATTTCTTGTCTCTCGTCTTCAATGCACAAGCTTTCTTTAAATAGTGATGAGTGGAAGTGGTGGTTCCTCCTTTCTTGGATCGTGGGTCTCTTGCGGAAAACAAGGTTAGGCCCAAATCAAATCCTTCATGTGGGACATCTGTCCATCAATGCTTCCTTTGCAAGTAATCTGGTACAGATGTTGGTGGGAGACAAATTTGCTTTTAGCAGGCGGCTGGAGAAGGCTGGTGGAGTAGAGCAGACGGCTGGAGCAGGCTGGTAGAGCAGAGCAGACGGCTGGTGGTGTTGGTGTTGGGCATCCTCTGCTGAGTGGTCCCCACCGTACTACCTTTTGTCCTCTAGATTTCTTGATCTTATCCCTTCCTTTTGCTCCATTGCTCTTCATAGTGCTGCCACGTGAGCCCTAGTCATTATTGGCTTTTTATCATCAATTCTACAATTCTCTTGGTGAAAAGGTTGATTAAACCATCAGCTCTTCAAATAGCTCCTTATGCTGCTCCAGACTCTGGCAACTGGGGTCATGCCTTTTCTCATCATCATCTATCTCCCTTTTGAAGCACAAACACAATGAAAACGTAAAAGAAACACATAAAGTGCTTAAAGCTTTAATCATGCTAAAACACCTTAAACTCAGCTATAAAAGTGAGATCATGAACTAGAAATGTCACAAATATTGGGTAAGAGTAACACACTAAACTAGTGTCATCAAAAACGCTGATGGATTGAGGCATGTCATGATGGATTGAGGACTTGGATGCTTCATTTTGGATCAAATTCTCAAGGATTAATGCCTCAGTCAAAACCCTAATTTCACCTGTGAATGCACTTGAATGATCTCTGATGATCTTGCTTCTGCAATCACATCTAAGGCTCATAGATAGTCTCTGAGGATGTCTACTATCACATGGAGTCATGTCCCAGGGTTTGAGAACAACTCTTGATCCAAAATCAAAGGCCATGATTAACTTGTCTTGACAAAACCCTAATTTGGAGGCAGGGTGAACTTGTGACTCTTTGCACTAGTGATGAAAGCCAGATGATCTTGATTTCTTATTAAACAAGACACCTTGAATGTAGGTAAGTTCAATTGGTTGATGAACCAGTCAAACCTTGTCTGATCATGACAAACTTCCTTGGTGATTCTTCAGCTTAAAACCCTAATTCCACAATTTGGTCTAATGATCTTTTGTTGACTTGATTTGATCCAATGTCTTGAAATCCTGGTTCCAATCACATGGTGAATCTTTGTGATGATTGTATGGATCCAGAGAATGCCTTAAGAGGCCTTGAATCATGAGAGAGCTTGACTTAGGAGACCTTGCCCTCTTTCTGTGTAAACCCTAGTTTTCAACACAAACGGAACAAACTTGCAAGATATAGGATAGTTAAACAATGCATATATGATTGATCCTAAATGTCAATTCCAGATGTTATGACATCTAAGAGGTAAAATTTGGGGTACAACAGTGACCATACCCGTCTGCAATGCATCCTGACCAGATTGGTTCCTAACTGGAGTACATAGTGAATTTGATTACTGCAGCTAAATTCTTCCTCTATCAAATTTACTGCACCCTTGTCATGTTGTGGCAATGGGTTCATCTGAACATTTGGATTAGTATCTTTAAAAGATAAGACCCCATTTCTGACAAGTTTCTGTACGTCAGACTTGAAGCTGAGACAGTTCTCAATGTTGTGCCCTACTTATCCTTGATGGTAAGGGCAAGTTTGATCCTAAATGTCAATGCCAGATGTTATGACATCTAAGAGGTAAAATTTGGGGTACAACAGTTGTTCCTATTTGAATAGATTTACCAGATGGCATGAGGAATGAGAATCCTCGGGACATCAAGGTGAAAGGTATTTAAATATAGCAAACCGAAAATTTTGCCCTTAGATGAAATGCAGATGCTAAGGACAGGCAACAGACATGCAAATGCTGACATGCCATGAACTACTAGCATGATGATATGTACCATGATAGTGCCAAGATGCAAACAACCAAGACACCAGAGATAAAGGCCAAACAACCACAGGTGAACCTCACTGGGGAAGGATGAAGGTTAGTATCCATGAGGAAAACTCACTTGGGATACAAGCTAACCAACAAAAGAGACTCATTGGGGAGACCCTGAGGAAATATCGGGGATAGAAAGATAAAGCTGAGGGGAAACCCTACAGGTCCTTACTGGAGATAGGAGTCAGAAAGGTATTCTATACTGGGGAAAGATCCAGGGAGATGTACGACAGGTTTATATGAGACCAGACGACACTGGGGGAAATAAGACACATTCTTACTGGGCATGAAACCAGAAAGAAGACACAATCTCCGCTGAGGATCAATTTGAAATAAAGGGATAGACGTCAACAAAAGATTTTATGGGATTTTCTTATACTGAAGAGTTCAAACGGGATCTTCAAGAAAAACCAAAAAAGACAGAGATAAATTTTTTTGCCTGCCAGATGAAGAAAGATGACTGGACTTTTTAGCTGGGAATAAGGTTAATGAGTCATTAATGATGGGACTCGGGTACCAATATGAGTTGGATTTTGACTGCCAATATGTGTTGGGTTTCAAAATTACCAATATGAGTTGTTTTTTGAATACCAGTATGAGCTGGATTTGATGCCAATATGAGTTGGACTTTTGACTACCAATATGAGTTGGTTTTTAAATACCAGTATGAGCTGGATTTTGACTGCCAATATGAGTTGGACTTTTGACTACCAGTATGAGCTGGATTTGAAATTCCAGTATGAGCTGGATTTGAAATTCCAGTATGAGCTGGACTTTGGGATGCCAATATGAGTTGGACTTTTGACTATCAGTATGAGCTGGATTTGAAATACCAGTATGAGCTAGACTTTGGGATGCCAATATGAGTTGGACTTTATATACCAATATGAGTTGGACTTTTGAATGCCAATATGAGTTGGACTTTGGGTACTAGTATGAGATGAATTTGGTGTGCCAATATAAGTTGGACTTTAGGTTCATATCTGACCTGGTTTTAAACAACGGGTTTATATTTGACCTGAGGATTAGGTTCATATTTGACCTAGTTTTAAACGACGGGTTCATATTTGACCTGAGCTTTAGGTACATATTTGACCTGGTTTTAAACAAAGGGTTCATATTTGACCTGAGGTTTAGGTTCATATTTGACCTGGTTTCAAACGACAGGTTCATATTTGACCTGAGGTTTAGGTTCATATTTGACCTGGTTTCAAACGACAGGTTCATATTTGACCTGAGGTTTAGGTTCATATCTGACCTGGTTTCAAACAACAGGTTCATATTTGACCTGAGGTTTAGGTTCATATTTGACCTGGTTTCAAACGACGAGTTTATATTTGACCTGGTTTTAAACGGCGGGTTCATAGTTGACCTGAGGTTTAGGTTCATATTTGACCTGGTTTCAAATGACAGGTTCATATTTGACCTGAGGTTTAGGTTCATATTTGACCTGGTTTCAAATAACGGGTTCATATCTGACCTGAGGTTTAGGTTCATATTTGACCTGGTTTCAAATGACGGGTTCATATTTGACCTGAGGTTTAGGTTCATATTTGACCAGGTATCAAACGACGGGTTCATATTTGACCTGAGGTTTAGGTTCATATTTGACCTGAAATAAACAATGCTAGAAATTACTGGACTTTAGGTTCTATATGAGGAGATTAAGTATCAGATAGGTCAATACCGAGGTTGTATAAATGAAGATTAGGCTTCCTGGGGAATACAAATTATGGTTGCAAAAAGGTTGGATAGTACCATAGATGGATAAGCTTCTCAAAAGAAACTACCACTTATCGCCATAGAAAAACAAGCTTCTTCAAGAGATTGCTACTTGTTGTGGGGTATACATTCCAAGAGATGTTGATATCACAACACTACTAGAGGATGAATTTCTCCTTCAACGAGGATCTGTAAAAGATTCTTCCTGCGAGACACAGTGCAAAATAAATGCACATTCAAGATTAGGTTCAACAAAATAAATCTGCCAGGGACCAAAGTTCGATCTAGGAACAAGCCAGAAAGAAATGGTCAAACAAGACTCTAACCATTGAGGCATGAGCTCAAATAGGGGTTTATCTCATCCAAATGTGGAAAAGACAAACTGAACCAACCATCATCCACGAGGGTAAGACTCTTTGGGGAATTCAGAAAGGATGGGCACTTTATGCCTAGGGTTGACAACTCTATTAGCGAGAAAAGACAAACCCAGTCACTTTGGGATATAATGCCAAAGTGAACAAAGCAGGTAAACACCAGAAGAAGAGTAGTCGAATGCTAAGATGTCATGCATATGAGTGCTTATGCCATGCTTATGCTTATGCTGACAAAACAGACAAGAAGCGAAACTGGAGATGAAATAAACATCTCGACAAGGATACTCAGCCAAACTCATCAGATTGGACCGTTATTGGGTATGAACTTGCAGAATCAGTAGTTCTTCTTCAAGATTACAACCTTCACTGGAGAGAAAAGATCCATTAGGAATTGTCAAGTTTAGCTGATGTAACAGCTTACCGAGGAGCTAGCAAAAAGATGCTATAAGAGTTGAGTAGTTCTGCATAACTCATTTGCCCCAGAGTACATGGTCTGTTAGAAGAAAATATCAAGAGGATTTTACAGAAGAATTTGCATGCAAGATGCTTTCAATATCTTCAAACTCTTGGAGAAATTCATGAATCTTCGGCATAACTGCCCCAGATTAATTGTATTCACACAACAAGGTCCTTGAACTTGCTCTTCATACTGTGGGAGTAACAACGGGGAAATAAACTTGTCCCATGCTAGGTGGTTGATCTGTGAAGCAGATACCCCAGCCTAATTGACCTTTGAGAGATTTGTCGAATCTTAACCTGACTGCTTCTGATTGATGGGTCTGTGAGAATATACCATCAAAAGGGTTTTACAGAAGAATTGGCATACAAGATGCTTCAATATCTTCAAACTTTTGAAGAGAAATGAACCTCGACATAATTGCCCCAGTTCAACTGTATTCGCAATACAAAGTACTCAGACTGTGGTAGAAATAACTGGGGGACAAACTTGCCATAAGATGACCTCAAGAAGGCTTGTCCCAATATTCTGAACTTTTGGAGAATTCTGCCCCTGATTCAATGGCTCTTGGAACGGTGGATTGGCAAATCCTTCCGCTTGGTTGCCTCAGGCTGAGCTTCCTTTATCAAGTCAAATTCCCTAGCTGGCTGCATTTGTTAGGATTTCTTTGACATTGAATTGATTTGTAAATAAGTATTGTTCATTAAAAATTGGCAATTTTAATGCAAAATTCATGCAAGCTTTTGAAATCAAGTTTTATTGATGAAACACACACGGTGGAATGATTAAATAATCAAAACAAATTGAATCTAGTCATTTTACAGAATGACAGATTAAGTGGGTCAACACACGCAATTAGCAAAGATCATTATGAGTCAGGTAAATCAACCTTGCAGTAGTATGCTTTCAAAACAACCTTACCTCAATTAGGTCTTTTATGGGTTGTAACGTGGTTTGGTTCACGGTTTATGAAACAAAAGATAAAGGCTCAAAGTTTATTTGTACCCACCCCATCTTTGTGATGAACTCCAATCCTACGCTCAGTTAACTCAAGTTATACATTTAAGTTCCTATAGGCGAGGAAAGCTGATGATAGTTGACGATGATTCAGACACCTTGGATAGTCATTACTCCCTTGCAACATTTAGTTATTCTTTATTGTTGAGGTTTTGAGACCTCTCCTTGTCTTTACTGAGGCTATGAGACCTCTTCTTTTCTTTGGTGAGGTTTTGAGACCTCTTCTCGTCTTTGTTTGAGGTTATGAGACCTCATTTTTTTTGTTGAGGTTATGAGACCTCCTCTTTGTCTTGGCTGAGGTTATGAGACCTCTTCTTTTATTTCTGAAGTTATGAGGCCTCTTCTTTTTTATTATCACTTGACTTGAGAGAGCTGACTGGTGTCTTTATGAAGCGCTTGCATTCAAGTGCATAACTAAGTTAAACTGAGAACTACCCCGCCCCAAGGTTGGGATTTAAGGGTTTTTTGTGTAAGGAAAGAAAACTCCTACTTCTAGGCTCGAAGGGTTAATGAGGGATTATCTTCCTTATTTCTCCAGTGTTTGGGAATTGAAACAATGCCTTACATCCTTGGTAAGGTTTAGTTGAAAGTATACCACAACAATAATGGATAAAATTTTCATCATCCTCCCTAATCTTTGCTTAACAATAATTTGATAAGTGGAGTGAAATAGGATAAAGATATATTTTTTGCTTTTGTGAATAACAGTAAATGAGTGAAACGAATAGACTTAGTCAAAAGGTGCACAAATATTTCATTAACCTTGCCAATTTGAAAGTACAACAAAGCTTATAAGCAAATACAAATTCAAAGTGCAAAGGAAATACAATTGAAAATACTGGAATGAACAAAATACAACCAGCTTTGGCGAATTAATTTCAGAAGATTTTAGTTTCTAGGCCCAAGCGAGGGAACACCTTCGCTACTGGTCACTATTTCCTTGTGATACAGAACCTTGAGAGGCCTAGCAAGCCTTTTGCCTTTTGCTTCAAGAGTGGAGACATAGACATCTGACGTACCTTCTTGAGGTTGCAGTGTTTTCAGCAAGCTTAGCAGTCTCGCTTCGAACTCTTTGTATTCTTCAATGGGATGCCCCATTGTCCCAGTGTGGAATTTGCATTTAATCTCCGGGTGATCTTCAAAGATCAAGTCCTTGTTGTGGATCAAATTTTGCACAGTAGCTTCTAAAACCAGGCAACCATCCAAATTATGTCCTTCTGCACCTTTATGAAAGTCGCAAGTCAGATTTGCATTGTGCCAAGGTCCTAGCACAGGGTTGTAAGGTTGAGGAATCACCAGCTTGTTCTGAATCAGTAGTGGGAACAGTTTGCTTAGTGGCACCGGGATAGGTGTGTAGTGAACCTTGCCCCTTTTGACAGAGCACTTCTTCTTATCTTGGTTTCGAGAACTTTGAGGAGAAATAACTGTTGGGGGCTGAAACACCCTTTCGGTAGACACCTGATGACGATTACATTCTGGTGCACGACCAAGACCAAAGGTTGGCTGGTGTGAAGTTTCTCCAAAGGCAGATCCTTGGTATGGGAGAACCACGGGAGATGGCAAAGGATTGTTGATTTGAATGCCTTGAGGCGTGAACGAGAACTTCTCAGAGCCTAACAGATTCCGAACCTTACTCCTGAGCAACTTACAATCTTCAATTGAATGCCCCTGTGCCCCAGCATGGTAGTCACATCGGGAAATGGCGTCAAAGCCTGGGGGGTATGGAAAAGATATTGTTTCTAATTCCTTTGGTACTATCAATCCTCCTTCGATCAAAACTGGCAACATCTGACTGTATGTCATTGGTAGCGGAGAGAAATGCCTCTCTGGTTTTCTTGGCCTTGGTCGTGCATGCAGACGTGGCTGACGGCAGTCTGACCTTTGATACTGAGGAGGTCCTTGAGTTGGAGGATCCACAAGAGGCGATGAACAGACAACCTTTCTGGGAGTAACAGGGGGAGCGTGCTCCTTTTTTTTCATCAGAGTTTGCAAAGTTTCTAGAACCCAATTCATCTGGCATTTAAGGATTCTGACATTCTCTTTCAAGTCTTCTTGGTTCTTCAGAATTTCATTCATTGTCGCCATTGTGCTGAATAGGTATGCTAGGTATTCTTCAGACATAGGAGAGGAAGAGAGACTCAGGACTGAGAAATGAAATGTTAGTGCGCATGCAATGCAAGATGCAAATGCAAATGCGATTGGTTTTAAGGAACTCAAGAAAAAAAAATTTCAAAATAAGCTTCATTTCATTAAATATTGAGAAGAGTTACAACCTTAACAGTACATCTAAAAAAAATCTCACAATACAGCAAGATAAGAACAACAGCTAGGCCTAAAAAAGGACCCTATCTAGGAGTGTTCCACTTCACGCCTCCTCTTCTGTCCTTTCAACTTGTCATTCTCCATGATCAAATTGTCAACAATCCATTTCCAAGCGCTAGACTTCGAAGGAATATTAGCATACTCATGGGTGCTAGAAGTAGGTTGCATGATAGAGAAAAATAAATTCTCTGGCGCCAAAGGTACGTCTATCACACGTCTTTCCAACCATTCAATCAGATCATCTTTCTCTTTCATCTTCTCATTCAGCTCTTCTTGCTCAATGCAGACAGTAAGATACTTCCATTCCCATGTCTCTCTTTCAAGCTTCATCCTTGCTAGAGTTTCCTGATACTCTTCCATGCGCTCAATGGAAATAACAGATAGAGATACAACAATCGGTTGCGGAGGTCTCTCTGGAAGATAAGGCATCTTAAGGTCATGAGCTCGAGATCGAACCTAATGGAGGAATGGTTCCAAATCTACACAATTTCTCCTTCCTAGGTCATCCTTGGTCCTCTTGTGGAGTGTGTCCCAATCACACCACACTCTGCTTTTGGTTTCATCATTGACCTTCTCATTAAGATAAAAGAAATCGGATACGTGAAGTCTATTAGGCTTCTCCTTCATTGCAAATCCAAATTGGCGTCTTGAAAGGATAGGGTTATAGCTAATTCCACCTCGGATACCAAGGAGCGGTACGTTAGGGAATGGACCACAACTGTCGATGATTACTCCTTTGTCGTAAACAGGATCATACCAAAAGATGTCATTGTGGGTAAGAGAAACAATTCTCTGAGACCAACGCACTTTGTCAGGGTTATCTCTGAATTAAGAAGTTCAAGGAAAATGCGTCACATACCATTGGTAAAGCAGAGGTGCACAGCATAAAATAATACCCTTCCCTTTAAGAGTCCTATGATGGATGGAGTGATAGGTATCACCAAGTAGGGTAGGTACAGGGTTTCCACTGATAAAGATTCTTATGGCATTGATATCAATAAAATCCTTAACATTGGCGAACAGAAACAGACCGTAGACAAGCAAGGCAAAGGTCGCTTCAAAGGCAGCTACACTGTTCATATTAAAGAAGTGACAAGCTTTTTCAAACAAGAACTTAGACGGTAAACCCTTGATACCATCTTTGGTAGTGAGGTGAGGCCTTACTTCTGACATTTCCAAGTGGATACAATCAGCAATCTCCTTTGGTGTAGGGATCTTCTCCTGACTACTGAAAAGTTTTTGTTTTTTCACAGGTAAGCCAAACCAATGAGAATATTCTTCCAAGGTTGGAACAAGTTGGAAATGAGGGAAAGTGAAGCAATGATAGAGAGGATCATAGAACTGAACCAAAGTGTAAGAATACCATCTTCCATCTCGGTTCTGAGAAGGCCAACCAATCCTCCATAACGTTTTCGGAAATCTTCAGGGCGAGTCACCCAGGTTGCTAACTTCTTCAACTTAACCAAATTAGGCCTCTTGAAATTGTACTTTTTAGTGTTTCTCTTCTCAATATCCATGATACCTATGATTTACAAAGGAAAAAGATAACTGAGTTCCTTAAAACCAATTATGGATTAAATGAGATGTATATGATGCACAACATGGGCATAGAAACATAAACATATGTACACACAACATAACACACAAGTCTTAGGTTTTGGTGGTCACATGAATGAAGCCATGGTCTACCCATCCCAACAAGGTGTGGACTATAGGTTCATCAACTATAGAACAGGGTTCTAAAAGTTCTCAAAGTCTACGTAAATCTTTCGGATATTATTGGCCCATGTGACTACTCACGCGAGTTAATAATATTCTCAAGATAAACTCGTCTGAGTGTAGTATCGCGTAACAACTACTTGGGACTACTCCCTCATAGCCATCACACTACGTCCTAAAAAGGCCAAGTGGGGTGAAGGTAACTACGGTCCTCAGAATCCCTGGCTCCCAATTAGGAAGAGTGACATCAATGTGACTGCTCACATCAGACATCAACAATCCCAAAGGGCCTCATCTGAGTGTGGTCATCATATGCCATAAATTGTTAGGACTACTCCCAACAACCGACTATTGATTACACCACAATTCTATCATATGTGATCTCGAGTCCGGGTTAGGACTTATCTCACCACTTAAAAGCACATGTATCACACAGAAGAAACCAAGCAAAACAAGTATACAGATATGTACAAATATAGTAAATAAAACATATAACAACACAAGCATAAACAAGGTGGGCTTAACCCTCAAAATTAAACATCCCCAATGAAGTCGCCATTTCTGTTGCGGTGAGAATTGGATAACAAGCTGTTAATTAACTTGCATCAAAAAACTTTGAAATTCAGCACCGAGCTTTGATTTATCCAAAGGAAAGGGTAAAGTTCGAAGAAAACCCTCAGAGGATCTAGGTTCGGGGGTTGGTTATACTAAGGGAAGGTATTAGCACCCTAAGTATCCGTAGTACTCTACAAGAGCCTCTTGTTTTATTTGTGTTATATTATGTTTGCTTGCTAAAGGAGTCTGCTAAGGTTAAAGGTAAAGACCTAAGGGTATGTACACTAAGTTTGCTCGCCAAGACGTTGCATCTTGTGCCTACATATTTGACTAAAGAATCAGAGCAATAGTAGTTCACCTAACTAAGGGTGAGGAACCATTGACTGTGGTCAAAGTTCCAAGGGAAATGAGTATGAGGTCATGTAGAGTTTAAGAAACTTTCTAAGTCTAAGTTGAAAGGGGGAAGTGAATTATCATAGTGATGAGAATCACATAGAGTTCAAGAACTCTAACTTGTTTGTAAGTTGTAAGATTAAATGGCTATGAGGCCAAGGGGAAAATGGCTATGACTATGAGGTCAAAGCCTACCTATGACTATGAGGTAAAAGGTTAAGAGATGGTGGCAATGACTATGAGTTCAAGACTGGTAATCCTATGACTATGAGGTCAAGGAGATAAGGTGGCCATGACTATGAGATCAAGGCTGATATCCTATGACTATGAGGTCAAGGAGAAAGTGGCCATGACTATGAGGTCAAGGCTGGTAAGTGGCTATAATTATGAGGTCAAAGCTGGTATCCTATGACTATAAGGTCAATAGAAAGACTTTCCTTTGGAAGGAGGGGATTAAAGAGGGTTAAGGAGAAGAGCTAACAAGCAAGTCTCACTTGAGGGGGATAACTTGATAAAGTTGATGATTGTTTGTGACATGAACGAAGTTCACACATGAGATTAGTGATGTTGACAAACATAAAGATATGGTACATGAATTGATGGTGAATGAAATGACATTAAAGAGTGAACATTTAAGAATTAATAAACATCCAGTTAACATGGAGAAATTTAAAATCATGGATAAGGTAAACTAAAGAATATTTTACAAGCTCAAAACATCAAGCAAATGAATGGTAACCTAACATGGACATATATTAATCATGCTTTCTCAAATAAAAAAATATACAACTATACACAAACACCAAGCATAAGCAATGTTTAAATATGTTGGAATAAGCTCAAAAATGATTCAAAAGTGTCAAGAGACACATGTATTATCACCAAAGGAAAGCAATGTTTTCTTAATAATCCTAAAACATTTCACATAGTGCACATAGACAAAAGCCTTTAAAAATAAATATTTTTAGTTATTCTTTAGTATCATGTGAAAATAGATCAAAGATGGTGAAGGATGCAAAAAGAATGGATTTAAAATCATGAATTATGAAGAAGTTATGTCTTGATGAACTTTGTGAAGAGAACGAAAGAGAGAGTATATAAAAAAACATGGAACATGGTCCTGATGGGGTTTGAACACGCCTCCCTTTGGTTAGTGTTAAAAATTTAAACCATATGGCTTGTAAAACAAATGCGTCTGTGAAACTAAATGCAATTTCAAAGCCAAATACTTCAGAAACGCGCACGTTTAGAAAAAGGGTTGATTCTAGAATCGAACCCAGGACATGAGGGTGATAAGGCAAGGCAAGGCGAAGTGTTGTGCCACTGGGGTGGCTGTTACATCCGGTATTAGAATCACACCCAATTGATGATATATGAAAATGTAATGGGAAATGTTACCTTGTGCACTAAACAGTTCTCAATTGGTCATGGTTGTCGCAGCTGCGAAAAAACAACCGGCAGAAACAAAACAGAAGATTCGCCACCGAACGTTATTTACCCGACGCAGGGAAAGGAAACGATCGAAGAAAACCATAAGAGGGAGAAGACATGGTCATCACAACCATAGTCTGGGTTCGGGAGTCGATTACGCGAGGGGAAGGTATTAGCACCCCCACGCATCCATCGTACTCGAAGGGATCCACGCTTGTTGTCTAATCAAAGGGTGAGTTATCTAAAGTCCACTGCTAAACAGAAAAGGGACACGAAAGAGGAAAACAAAAATGGAACAAAGAGACTTGATAGGACATCGCCGTCCTAGGCCTACGTATTCCCTTTGTGCAATGGGAAAGTCAGAGTCAACGTAGTTCGACGGACTACGCACTAAAGGGGGGAGGTTGCTCGCCAAGACATCGTCGTCTTGTGCCTACGTATCCTCAATCTAACCAGAAGGAGGAAATAAGAGAAGTCATAGTTCGACCTAACAAGGTCGGTTAGTGTTTTTTATGAGAGACGCTAAGCTTCTTGGATCAATCCATTTTTGTAAATGGATCAATGTGGTGTATTTGAGGCCCTTAAATCATGTCCTGAGGCCTTGGCTCATGTCTTGCCTCAAAAGTCAACTTAGGGGTGAATTAGGTAAAGAAACCCTAATTCCTGATCTTTGATGGATGCTCCCCCAGATGCTAATTTGGCTTAATGATTGGACTCCCAAGGTCCCTTTGATCTTCTTAGACCATGTTTTGAAGTAATGGCCTATGTCCAGATGAAAATTTTCCTCTGGAGGCCTTAGTCGACCAAAACCCTAATTTGGTGACACTAGCGATCTTGGAGTTTGATCAACCTGAGATGTTGCACTTTTGTGCTTGATTCTTGATATGGGAATCCTCTTGATCTCTCATGGATGTTTAAAAGGTTATACAAGTTTAAGATCATGTCATTTCTTGATTGATCCTTTGTCTAAATGCTCTGAGAGGGCTCAAAACCCTAATTCTTGATTGTAGTGAATGTTCAAAAATCTTTGAGGAGATTGATGAGACATGATGGTATATCTATATTGCGTAGATGATTCTCACAATGATGTGAAATCTTGGTGGTCAAAATTTTGGGTATGACACCAACTTCGACAAGTCCAAGTACTGCCAGTTCCACAGGAGCCATAGACACGTCAAAGAAGATTGCATCCATCTCAAGGATACCATTGAAATCCTGATCAAGGAAGGGCACCTAAAGCAATACACTAGGAGTAACGAATCTCCTCGACAGGAAGCCCGTGAGGCAAAGAAAGTCGAGGAGGTGACGCCACCCTCTGATGATACTGGGCTGCAGGTCGCTCTATGTATCTCTTGGCCAGAGGACTTCTAACTCCCCTACGAGGCCGACGCGCCCTTGTCCGCTCGTAGCCCATGGAAGAGCTTCCCCGCCTCCATGGTCATATCCAATAGAGGGTTCAACAAGCTCTCTATTGGGTCGGTGAAGTGAAAATTTGAAGAGCTGATCGAGGCAAGCTCTGCGCAGAACGCCACCTTTGACAAAGTCCAGTGGAGATCAAACCTTATCACTTTCTACCTCAAGGAGCTACCAGGTGGTGCCCCTAATTCCAGCATCCCTCTTTTGATCATAGCCCAAATGGTGAACTTTGACGTCCACAGCATCCTCGCCGACCAGGAGAGTTCAATTGACATAATGTATGCTCACCTGTTCACCACCCTCCAGTTTAACGAGACACATCGACCCCGTACGTCGGCTCTGACTTGCAGGGTTTTAATGGCACCACCACGAGGCCATGGGGCTACGTTGAGCTACTTGTCACCTCTGGGTTCGAGGATACTGCCAGGCAGGTCAAGGTTCACTTCTTTGTGATAGAGTGTTGTCATACCTAATTTTTTACCCCTAAGATGCCACCTCATTTACCGCTTTTGTATGACATTCATCATAACATATATGTGTGTATCTTTATGCATCACTAACCCATTACAAATGCAATATGTGTGTGTTTGTTTGCTTTACAGGTTAAGTGGACCTCCAAAAGCTCAAGATGGTGAATTATCAAAGGATGAGTATGATCCTCAAACTCTCAAGCCCCTTTTTCATCCATGAAGATCAAGAGCTTTCATTCATCAATAATCAAGTACAAGATTACATCATATTCAACTTTTCAAGTCCTTTATTCATCCATGATGATCAAGAGTTTTCATCCATCAAAAATCAAGTGCAAAATTGAATCATGACAAGCTCATCAAGGCTCAAATCCTTAGATACACCCAAATTAGGATTTTGACCTAATTTAGTCCATGGTTTGACTTTTGAAGTAAGACATGATCCTACACCTCAATATATGTTTCAAGGACCTTAAATACCTCATATTAGTCCATTCATATAGTTGGATTGATCCAAAGAACTTGATCCATAAGCAATGCAAGAATTCAAATTTATTTGGTCCACAAACTAGGGTTTCTGATGAAAAGTCAATTGACCAAGGGTTTGATTTTATTGAGGATCACAAAGTTCAAATTCATCTGATAAAAAGTTAACCACCGATCAAAGTCAAGTTTGAATTTTGACTTTTTGGTCAAAACATGAGCTCCTCAAGTCAAGAATGAGGTTAATATGTGATTTGGATCATGATTGATCAAGAAAATCAAGAAATATGAGGTTACTTGTAAAAAGGGCAACATTGGAGAAGTTAAAATTTTTCTAAGTTATAAAATTCAATGATTTTTCCCTACTTTCCAAGGCCATAACTTCCAAACCAAGTAAGCATTTTCTTTGATCCAAAGACCAAATTGAAGAGCTTGTTACATACTACAACTTTGTCCTTGACGGTGAAATCTCAAAAAATGCATAGATTAAGAGATATGGAGCCATGAAGTTGGAGGTTATACTTTTGAACCTAGACACTTAGAAAAATTTTAGACAAAATCTGCCTTGTGTTGGAGCCAACTTTAGGGCCATTTTCTCCATGATCCACTTTGATTCAAGACAAACTTTGAACATCAAAGTTGAAGTATGTTATCTCACCTTTCCAAAATGGCCAAGAACATCCATTTATCTTATTTGGACAAGGAGTTATCAATTTCAAAACATGCCTTGTTGCAACTGGTTTTTTAAAGACAGAATTGATGGTACACGATTTGGATAATTTTGCAAACCTAATATCTTCACAAGATCAACACCAAAATGATCATTCACCACGTGCTCTGCAAATACATAACAGAATTTTCAAGATTCTAGCCTTGGCATGTGAGAAAAAATCATTTCAAAAATCATGAAGTGAGGTTTTGTCCTCTAACATTAAAGTGCTATAGTGATTTTGCAAAAAAACTTCCAATCTGCCCAAAGATGATAAGAACACCAAGGGATGAGATACAACCTGGTGGAACTAAGCTCAAAAGTTCAGAATTTGAGCCATGTGAAGAATAGCCCATGTGTACATTGACATTCAAGAAATAGGTGCATGACATCACCTATTGGATAATAGGTTGCTCCTCATCCAAACTTTGTTCAAAATATCTGATATGTTTCTCTATAAATAGGATTCATTATAAACATTAAAATTACACCAAAACATTGCAAGAAGCTTACTTTCTAAGAAACTTCTCTCTTCTCAAAAATTCAAAATCCAAAGAGGTGGAAATTTGGAACTTCAACTCCAAGCCATTTCCAACCAAACCACTGGTCAAAACACTTCACATACATCATGTGTAGGTGATCCAAACATTCATCTTCCAACTATAACATCAAAATCATCAAGTCACATACCATTTGCTTCAAGGTTGCAGATCAATTTTGCCAAAGAGTTCCAGAAGATTTCCATTCATTCTAAGCATTGGAACACATTCCTTGAAGGTCAAAGAAACTGTTAGAACCAACAAATTGCTTCTCTAACACCTCCAAGCAAGAATATGATTTCCACTTTAGCAAGGTAAGTTGCTCTAAACTGAAATCTATGATTCATACATCATCCTTGATCATTTGAGTTACAGATATGTTTGTCATGATGTCGTGATTGTTTTCCCTCAATCAATTGTTATGTATCATTAACATATGTGATTTTATATTAAAATGTTCAGTTAGGGTTCATATGGTGTTTAGATTAATTCTGTTTGCTACACATAATATAAATAAAGTTCAATGATGCCATTTAATTCCTTGTTAAATTTCTAGCAACTTTCATGTTTACATCATGTTATTTCATTGCTTATTAAGAAAGTTCAGAATTTGAAAATGAGGAAGATGATGAAGAAGCTCGTGGAGGAAGAAGATGGCCATGGCGCCATTTTTTTATTAAATGTGTTTTTAATATTTTATTATTTCATTCCATTTTAATAAACAGATTTATCATCACCCTAGTGGTTAAAGCATGCATTTTCAAGGGTTTAAGTGTGAGAGGTCTGGGGTTCGAATCCCCCTTTCCCCAGAGCTTTTGCTTTTATTTTTTAAATCATTTTCAAACACAAACTCAATATATTATCATCAGCGTGCATCATGCTATCACAACACGCACATGGCTCAGTTGGTAATCTTTTAGGCCCATCACATGAAGGGCGTGGGTTCAACCCTTGGTGGGAGTTTTCCCTTCTTTTTTAGCAATATTTTCTTCATTTTTCTTCACAACTTCACCTAATTATTTCACCAAGAAAAAATAATATTTTGAGCCATTTTTTTTGCACACTTCTCATTTATCTTCCCTATTTTAAGAATCCATAAAAAATCCCAAAAATAATATTTATTTTTGACATTTTTATTAGGTTGAAAACTAGTACTTTTTAAGTATTTTTCATACCTTTTCTTGATTTCTTTGATTCTTTTCTTGACCTAATTACAACTATGTGTCTTTATGGTCATGATACACATTGTTTAAAGTCTTGTTAATGTACATAACATATTGTCTTGACTTATAGATACCATGATTAGGTTTTATTTCTTTTGAAGAAAATCTCGATTAAATTTTTGTTTAGTTTGAAACCTTAGGGTTTTGTTCAACTAATCTTTTGAAAACATCTTGATACATGACTAGGGCTTCAACTTGAGTTTGGATTCCCCAAAGCCCAAAGCACTTGAGCTTCAACAATGGTTGAATATCTTGGTCATGTGTTTATCTTCATAAAACTCCTGGTAGGGTTTTGTTTACCCTTTAATATATTCCTCTGATCCATGATCATCTTGAATATATTGCTTGCTTAAAATTCTTTGTGATTGCTCATATTGATTAAATCTTTGTTCACATATTCAAGTATTTCTTTCATAAACTCTTACCATGATGAACATATCTCCTTGTATGATGCACATTCATATGTTGATATATCATGCTTAGTCATACCATATTCATGTCATCCTCGATGACTACATTTTGTTTTAAAGCTTAATCAATTTTGTCTTGCTAAGTTTCCCTTTACATTTACCCCACTGACATTCATACAACTGTTGCATTTCAATGCTCATCCTTAGTTTAGACCTAGTTTAAACTTTAGGATTTACTTCAAACTACAACTCAGTTAAAACCCTAGGATCCCCTTTGAGGTTCTTAACCTCAATAAAAGCTTAGGATTCCCCTTGAATTTTCAACTTCATTCAAAACTCAAACCATATCCCCTTTGTGGCTTCAAACCTCAAACTTCAAGTCAAACCCTAGCCAACCCTCGGCTTCAGATTCAAAACTCCCCCCCCCCCCCAGAGATGAGTCATGAATCATCTCAATAGAAGAGATGTCTCTTCTGTTCCCCACAATATAAATCAAACATTTCAATTTTTTCCATTTAAGTGATATAAGTGGCACACTTGTTGATTCAAAATCCAAGTTGGAGTCCTTCTCTTATTATGGTGCAATAACAATTCTTTCATTTAAGTGATATAATTGGCACACTTGTTGATTCTATATCCAAGTCAAGGTCCTTCTCTTAATATGTAAAAACTCCTTTAAAGGAAGATGTGGCATTACTCTGGATTTTCTACATCCAAGTTTAAAGTTTCTTCCCTTATTATCTTCTTTCTCAAAATGTTTGTGGTGAATAGGTGAGATATCTCCCTTAAGATGACAATTTGTATATTCTCAAAAGCCAACAAACCCAATTCCATCCATTAGTAGGTGGAACTACGAGCACTCTAATTTCTCAAACTTCCTTTTGAGAATACGTAGGCATAAGATTGCGAGATCTTAGCGAGCACAATAATAAGTAAAACATTTAGGTTCCTACACCTTTATCTTAGTTCATTTCTACATACCCTACAAAAACAACAAAAAACATTTCCCACTATTATCACTCACTCAGAACATGTCAATAAATCCCCAAATAACACAGCAAATGATTTAATTAGCTGTAACACAAATATACACAAAAGGTTCCTATAGGATACTATATATACTTAGGGTGCTAACACCTTCCCTTTGTATAACTAATCCCGATTCCCAATCTCTCAAGTTCATTGTCTTGCATTGTACACCTCCCACGAGTTTATTTAGATTTTTCCCCTTCCCTACCTTTGGGACAAATTAAAAGTTCACATGTAGAGAGGGCGACCTCATTCAAAAGAGTAAAATTGCTCGCCGGTACAGAAAAATGGCGACTTCACTGGGGAAATAGGAATTTTATCCCCCTAAACGGATTAAGCCTATTTTTTTGCATATATTTGTGATTTTACTATTAATAATCATTTGCTTATTGTTGTATTCATCATATTTGTTTGTGTTTTTTGGTTGATCTCTATGAAGTGAGACAAATCCTAACCCGAATTTGAGAGTACATACATAAGATAGGATGTTGATATAATCAAAAGTTGCATGTCTGGAGTAATCCTACGCATGAGTAACATATGATATAATCACACTCAATGGAGGCCCCTTCAAAATTACTGATGTCATTTGTGAGTAGTCGTAATGCCATTACTTTTTTCGACCTGGGAGCCTGAGAAGCTGAGCACCTTTAGTATCCTTTTACCCCACTTGGCCTTTTTAGGACGTAGTGCGGTGATTATCCAGGTGTAGACCTAAGATGATTGTTACGCAATACTACACTCAGATGAGTTTCTCTTGAGAATATTATTGATTCCTGAGTAGTCGGTATGTCGATAATATCCGAAAGATGGACCTATGACTCTTGGAACCATATTAGAACATGTTCTACAGGTGCAATAAACCCCTAGTACATATTCTTTTGGTTTGGTTAGACCCATGACTCCATGCTCGTGACGTGAAACCTTTGAACTCGTGTTTGTTACTTTGTATGTGTGTGCATCCATACATTCATACATTCATTAAAACACCATTTTTTACCAAACAATTTTTTCAAGGAACTTAAAACCTTTATGGCAAATATCATAGGATTTTAACATGGATTTTGGGAAAAGGAATACCAAGAAGTACAACTTCAAGGATCCTAATACAACAAAATTGAGAAAGTTAGGTCGTATGATCTCTTGTCCAGAGAATTTCATAAGAAGTTATGGAGGACTCTTAGGTATTCTAAAGACTAATGTTGAAGAAGGAATTCTTGACACCCTTGTACAATTCTATAATCCTCTCTACCACGGTTTCACTTTTCCAGATTATCAATTGACACCCACTTTGGATGAGTATTCATATTGGATTGGTTTGCCAATACTAACAAGGTTCCTTTCAATGGCTCAGAGGAAATTCCTAAGTACTCAGTAATTTCAAAGGCCCTTCATTTGGAAACTTCAGATGTAAAAAACAACTTCACTTCCAAAGGAGGAATCAAAGGGTTAACTTCAAAATTCCTGATAGAAAAATCTACAGAGCAGGCTAAAGCTAATAGTATGAGTGCCTTTGAAGCTATCTTTTCACTACTCATCTATGGTCTTGTACTATTTCTAAACATCAACCACTATGTTGATTTTAATGCCATCCATATATTTTTTAGTGGTAACCCAGTACCTACTTTACTTGGGGACACTTACCATTCAATTCATCACAGGACTATGAAGGGTAATGGAACAATAATGTGTTGTGCACCTTTGTTGTACATATGGTTCAAGTCACACTTACCAAGAACCAGATTCTTTGTTGAAAATTCAGACAAACTCAGATGGTCTCAGAGACTTATGTCTCTCACTCATACTAATATGAATTGGTATGACCTAAATTATGAAAAAGGAGTTATCATTGACAGTTGTGGAGAATTCCCCAATGTACCCCTTCTTGGTATACATGGAGGGATTAACTATAACCCCGCTCTTGCAAGATGTCGGTTTGGGTACCCCATGAAAGTCATACCTAGCAATCTCTTGGTGTCAGGTTTCCTCTACCTTAATGAAGGTGGAAATCCAGGTTTGAGAAAAACAGTTATAAAGGCTTGGTGCACTATTCATAAAAAGAGCAAAGATCAGCTAGAAAATAAAGACTATGTTGCTTTCAAACCCTACACTCAGTGGGTCAATGTCAAGGCTTGTGAACTCAAGATGCCTAATCCTCTTGAGAAACCTTCACAGCTTTTCATTGATTTATCCTCTACCATCCTTATTGAGAAAAGGGAAGATCATCAAGAGCTCTTAATCTAGATGAAATTAGAAAGAGACACCTGGGAAGATAAATTCCATACTGCAAGGACTGAGAGAAGAGAGTTAAAGAGGCAACTGAAAGAAAAAGACCACTTGATAGAAATCTTGGAGCAACATGTTGTGGAGAGAGAAGAAGAAAAAGAGAAATTATTTTTCTCTGGTCATATTCCTCCTACCTCAGGCGCTTGGAAAAAGATCGTCAATCAGCTTACAATAGAAAATACACAACTGAAGAGGCAGAAGAAGATGCAACAACATGGGGCTGGATCTTCATCAACAAGATTTCTCTAGGACCCATATGTTTAGCTTTGTTATCTTATTCTAGATCCTTTTGAAGTTGTACTTTCATTGCTGTAATCCTTTGAATACATTAAATAAAGTAAGATCTTTTTTAGTTATCTAAAGTGTTATCAATTTTTATGATATTTATGACATAATTTTTAAAAGTTCCTTGTAAACAAAATCATCTGAATTTTGCATATTCATACATTCATTCAAACATTTTTCATTACCAAAAACTTACACATGTTCTCACTTTGAAGCCAAACTGTCTCATTCATATAATACTCGAGCCAGTCGTTAGAAGAAGATGGATGGACTTGAGCAAGAAAACAAAGAACTTAGAGATGAAGTCACTGCTCTAAAAGACAATATAGAAATGCTCAGCAACATGGTAGAATCATTGACGACTGCTCAAAATCAACCATCAACTCGAATTCAAAGAAATATCATCTTCGAAATCATCTTTGCACCCGTCACATCTATTACTATGCCATAGTATTCCATGCCTCCCGGCTTTCCTTGGGGCATGCCTTTCAACTATGTACCAGAGGGTTACAAACCTCCAGCTCCTGAAGCTTCAAAGGTCTCAACAATCATGACAGTACCACCCCCTATAATGCATACTACTCTATGCATTGAAGAACAAATCTTCCATGCTCCTCCAAGTGAAACTATGGGAGTAGATGAAAGATGCGACGAATTCCAAGATAGGTTCTTGAACATGCAAAAATAGATTAAAGCTCTCAAAGGACGAGACTTATTTGGAAAGAACACAACTGACCTATGTCTGGTTCCAAATGTCAAAATACCGCTCAAATTCAAAGTAACTGACTTTGAAAAATACAAGGGGAATTCTTGCCCTCGAAGTCACTTGGTTATGTTTGCACGAAATATGTCCATGAAAACGGACAATCAGTAGCTGCTAATTCACTACTTTCAGGATAGTCTAATTATTGTTGCACTCAAATGGTATATGGGATTAGATAGTGCGAAGATACAAACTTTCAGTGATCTTGGCGAAGCCTTTGTGAAACAATACAAGTACAACCTGGATATGGCTCCTGACCGGGATCAACTCAGGGCTATATATCAAAAAGAAAAAGAAACTTTCAAAGAACATGCTCAGAGATGGCAAGAATTTTCCACCTAAATCTGTCCTCCTATTAAAGAAAAAGAAATGACGAAGATATATTTGAAAACTCTGAATCCCTTCTACTACGACCGTGTGATTACCAGTGCATCTAATGACTTTACTGAAATGGTAAACATGGGAGTGCGACTGGAGGAAGCAGTCCGAGAGGTACGGTTAACCAAAGAGGTGGAATCATCTAAAAGACATGGAAGTGGGTTCCAAAAGAAAAAGGAATAGTATGTCAGCACTGTGTTGCAAGGCCAGTCAAGACGAAGATACCAACCACGACAGGTAGCAAATGTGTCTCCTGTTATCAACTCAGCGCCAGCTCCGGCCTACCAGCCACAAAATTCTCAAAATCAAAATCAGCAAAATCATCAACATCAGCAACAACAACCATAGTATCAGCAAAGGCCACAATAACCTCTACAACAGGCTCTCCCGCAATACAGTAACAAAAACAATCCTATTCAAAGGTCACCTGGGTTTGATCCTATACCAATCTCGTACGCAGAGTTGTTCCCAGCCTTGTGGGCAAAAGGACATATTCAAACAAAGTCTCCTCTTGTTCTTCCAAAAGACCCTCCTTATTGGTTCAAAGCTGACCAGTTTTGCTCCTATCATCAAGGAGAACCCGGGCATGGTATCGATAACTGTTTTAGCTTCAAAGCTGATGTTCAAAAACTTATCAAATGTTCAAGTGAACCCGGTACCTCAACATGGAGGAGCTTTTGTCAACATGGTCTATGGATGCCCGGGAAACTATAAGATTTATGACGTCCGCTTGTTAAGAAGGAACTTGTTGAAAATGCACGCATGACACAACAGGTGGGGTCTTGTAGATCCACATGATTATGCATCATGTAGTGTTTGTTCTATAAATAATCAAGGATCCTACTTTGTACAAGCATCCCTACAAGAGAAAATGAACCAAGGTTGGATCCAGGAATATAGAATGAGGCCATACCAACCAATCAATATGGTACAAGGCTGTCCAAGAGAGTACGCAGTTTATGATATCAAAAATATCAGGGAGTCACTAGTCAAATTTCACAAATGACTGTGCAAACTTGATTACTTTGGTCCCAATCATCATCATCATGCAGCTTGCAAAAATGTCGCAGAAGCCGACGAGGTTGTCTTCTCATCCGAAATGAGATCCAAGGGTTGTTAGACCGAAGAACCATCACGGTCCTCCATGAAAGAGAACCCATTAATAATGAAGCTGATGAGGATGTCTATACCATAACCCCTCAGTTTAATGAACCCGAACGCATGGAAATTCCTTTTGATAGAAGAAGAACTCCTAGTGTTCCCACCATTAAACTGATAGAGATCACCTATGATAGTCGGAAGACCATCGTGACTCCTTTGGTCATTTATTTTCCAGGTCCAGTCTCGTACAAATCAGAGAAGGCCATACCTTACAAGTACGGTGCTACTATGGTCGAAAATGGGAAGGAAGTACCCTTACCATCAATTCTCAGCATCTCTGATGTGAGCCGAGTCACCAGAAGTGGTGGGGTATTCAAAAAAGAAGTTAGGGATATGGCTGTAAGAAAGGAGAAGCAAGTGGAGAATCCTTTTGAACATATTGGCCAATCAAGTGATACCAATCAAACGAAAAATAATGATGAGGTTTTAAAGATGATCAAGAAAAGTGAGTACGACATTGTTGACTAGCTGTTAAACACACCTTCCAAAATTTCCATACTATCCCTTTTAATGAGCTCCGAGGCTCACAAGGAAGCTCTACAGAA
The DNA here is from genome assembly GCA_022829125.1 of Lathyrus tuberosus. NCBI lineage: Eukaryota > Viridiplantae > Streptophyta > Magnoliopsida > Fabales > Fabaceae > Lathyrus > Lathyrus tuberosus. The sequence goes on along the minus strand of JALAZF010000231.1, from coordinate 4,890,732 downwards.
GTTCTTAGAGCAATCCTTCGTAAACCATGATGTAACGGTGGGTCAATTTGGAAATATTGTTGCTAACATTACCATTTTCAATAACTTGAGCTTCTGTGATGAAGATCTCCCAAAAGAGGGGGGGAAATCACAATATGGAACTAAACATCTCAACTGCATGAATGACGCCTTGTCAAGTGTATTAGTGGACACTGGTTCATCACTAAATGTTATGCAAAAATAACTATTACAAGGTTAGCATTTCAAGGCGCTCCAATGAGGGGCAGTGGAATTGTCATCAAAGCCTTTGATGGATCCTAGAAGACAGTTATTGGTGAAGTTGATCTCCCCATAACTATTGGCCCCCATACATTTCAAGTTACCTTCCAAGTGATGGATATCCAAGCAGCATACAGTTGTTTGTTGGGTCGTCCCTGGATCCATGAGGCAGGAGCAGTCACTTCGACGCTACATCAGAAGCTGAAATTTGTGAAAAGTAACAAGTTGGTTATTGTGTGCGGCGAACGGGCTTTGGTTGTAAGCAATTTGTTATCATTTTCTTACTTAATACCCTAAGAAGTTATTGGAACTTAGTTCCAGGCACTTTCTGTAACTAGCAAAGATAGTAAAGGGGCATCCATTTCCTCTTACAAAGACATTGTTCGAGTAATGGAAAATGGTAACACTAAAGGGTAGAGACATGTTGTGATTCCTACTGATAACTAGACCAGGGGAGGCCTCAGTTTTTCCCCAGTATTCACAAAAGCTGCTAGAAAGAATGAAGGTATCCCTCCCATTCAAAATATTTTCCCCACCGAAGGCTTTATCCATCATATCCCTCAAGAGGTCTATCATACCATAATTTTGACCCTAAGACCCCACATCATTTGCATTTTATTATCATCATATGTGTGTACACGTTTATGCATCACTAACCCATTTGGAGATACAAAGATTGTTGTTTGTTTCACTTGATTACAAATTAGGATTTTTAAGCCACAAAGGATACTCAGGCAAATAATCAATCCATAATGGGCATGATATTCAACCTCTCAAGTCCCTTATTCATCCATGAATATAAATAAATCTCCTTCAATAATCAAGTTCAAGTCTACATCATTTCAAGTCAATCAAGCCCCAAGTTCATCTGGTGCACCAATTAGGGTTTTGGTTGATCAGGGCCTCCAAAGTGAATTTTTATCTGGGCATGGTCCAATACCTAAAGATATGTTTCAAGGACATCAAATGCCACATATTAGTCCATTCATATGAGTGGATTGATCCAAAAAAACATGATTAATAACAAATGCAAGGATTCAAATTCCTCTGGACCATAAACTAGGGTTTTGGTGAAAAGTCAACCATACCTTTGACTTTTACACAAGGCATGATCTCAAATCTTGGGACATGATTCAAGACATTCAAAAACACATTTGGAGTTCATCCATGATGTTTAATTTAGCCCAAGGATTTGATTTCATAAAGGAACACAAAGTTCAAAATACATCTGATACAAAAAGTCAGCTATGGTCCAAATCAAGTTTGACTTTTGGAGTTTTTGGTCCAACACGGTCTCTTCAAGCCAAGAACAAAGTTAATATGTGAGTTGGATCATGATTGATCAAGAAAAATCAAGAAAAGTGAGGTTACTTGTAAAAAGGGCAACCTTAGAAAACTTAGAAATTTTTCTAATCATGAAAAACAATGATTTTTCCCCTACTTTGCAAGGTCATAACTTCCAAACCAAGTAACCATTTTCTTGGATCCAAAGACCAAATTAAAGAGCTTGTTACATACTACAACTTTGTCACTTAGGGTGATTTCCCAAAAAGTTCATAGATTTTGAGATATGAAGTCATGAAGTTAGGGTTTCCACACTTTTAAACATTGACACTTAGAGAAATTTTGGACAAAATATGTTGTGTTTTAACCAACTTTGAGGCTATTTTTCACCAAGATCCAAGATGAATCAAGACCAAATGCAAACATCAAAGTTGAAGTATGATATACCAACTTTCCAAAATTCCTAAGAACATAATTTAATTCTATTTGAGCAAGGAGATATGGAGTGCACAATATGCCTTAATGCAACTGTTTTGGCAAGACAGATTGGGCATTGCTTGGAGTGCACGATTTTGTGAGTCCAAGTGTGATGATCAAGCAATGCTCATTCAACAAGAATCTGAGTGAATCATCCAAAACCTTCAAGATAAAGCCACTAAGTCAAGAAGAATCCCTTTGAAATGATGAGACATCATCACTTTAAGCCTTGAATTCAAGAGGCATTTATGTGGAATAGTGCATTGTCAAAGAAACCACTCTCATAAGTCAAGATGCACTCTTAAACAACAATAAACACCTCTGTAAAATGTGGAATTGGTCAAAAGAAGAGTTAGGCTAGTGGAAGAGATAATGTACCTTGAGATAGAAGTAATGATACATTGCCAAAACCATTGAACAATGAACTCATCCTTCAAACCAGCACTATTCCTCCAAAACAAACTTGCTCCCCTATAATTAGAGACCACATTTGATCATTCAAAACACACCAAAACAATCACAACACTTGTTTTCTCATTCTCCCTCTTTCACCTCAAAAATTCAAACTTTCAAAGGGTGAGATTCAAATTTTCTAACCCAGAGCTTAAACCACTCAAACAACCATCCAAACACATCACAAATCATCCCTTGAAGGTGTCCAAACCTTCATCTTCCTCTCCAAACACCAGAATCCAAAAGTCAACTATCAAAACCTCATATTTTGACTTTTCTGCATTTTCAAAAGCCATGTCTGGATTCTGTCCATTTCAAAACCATCCAATACTTCAAACACAATCTAAATAACATCCTTAAACTATTACAAAAATATTTTCCTAATTGTAACATCATTTGGTGGAGTTTCCATTTTTGGTCATTTTGACCATTTTGAAAGAAAGAGGTATTTTCAGTTCTGTTGGTTTCCCTTTGATTCTAAGCATTCAAGAAGCTCCCTAAGTGCATAAGAACTTGAACTTTACAAAATATGTATTACTTTGATATCCCTTGATCATAAAGATGTTTTATATGTCATACGTGTTATGTTTGAACCATTTTTGAATGCTATGCTTGAGTATATGTGACTCTTAGATAGAACTTGCAAGAAGTGGTCTTCTTTGATGTAGCTATCGAGTTTTGAAATAGGTTTATCTTCAAAAAAACCACCACCACCATTGGATTCCTCATGAAATTCTAGGCAAGTTTCATCTTTATTTCACCTGATTTCATTAAAAAATGAATGAGTTTGGGTAGGTTTTGCAAATGGTAAGAAACCTGAATTTCTTGGGTAAGCCAGCCATGGGCGCCCTCTTGGTTCAGGCATTTAGGTCATTGTTTGGTATTTCAATTAATGGGTGTGGTTTGATACATGGATGTATCACCACCCTAGTGGTTAAACCTGCGCGCCCTTGAGTACTTATGCCTACCAGGATTGGGGTTCGAATCCCCCTCGCCCCAATTCTTTTTTATTTTTCTGAATAACTATTTTTAATACATTTATGAGTGTTCAAAGTGTGTGGTGTTTTTAGGGTTTCTTAAAGGATTTCTTTGATTTCTTTTGACTGTTTCCTTGCTTTCCCTTGCTTGTAAAGACTTGGTCGCACCATGTGTAAATTATATGAACTTTTTATGATATTGTGATGTTGTACATCCTTGTTCCCACTTGTTTTTAATACATTTTTCAAATGTATGTTCGTATAAAAGTGTATGTTGAACTTTGTCTATGCCATGAACTTTTGCTTGATTATTTTGACTTAACATGTGATGTTCCCTCTATGTTTATACCATTTTGATATGTATATATGTCTTTACGTTTATTCTACCATGTTCATGTGTTCCTAAACACTTGAACTTTGTCTAAAAAATGCCTTTGTATACATGTTTGTTTGTATGAACCTTTGTGATGCTCTTACTTGCTTATAACCATGTTTGGACCCTAATATCCATGTTTGGTTTTTACCAACTTGTCTTAACATGTTCAACTTGTATCCATGCTTAAATGTTCAAGTAATGACTTAACTTGTTCACATGATGTTTAAACTTTAAACTTGTCATATTTAAGCATTCCCACATGCCATCTCTTGTATGTTTACATCTTCATCCACATGTTGTCATAAACATGTCCTTCTGTTCAAGTATGCTTGGTTGTTTCTCTTACTATATTCATTGGATCCTCGATTCATCTTGAATACATATACTTGCTTGAACTTCTCTATAATTTCTCCCATGGATTAAATCTTTGCTTACATATTCAAGTATTTTCTTCATTAACTCTAACCATGATAAATACATCTCTTAGTTTGATGCACATCAAATTTCAACTCTATGGGCCTCTGTCAAGAGTGTAAGACCCATTACATTTCAACTCTATGGGCCTCTGTCAAGAGTGTAAGACCCATTTCATCTCAACTCTATGGGGCCTCTGTCAAGAGTGTAAGACCCATTACATTTCAAACTCTATTGGCCTCTGTCAAGAGTGTAAGACCCATTACATTTCAACTCTATGGGCCTCTGTCAAGAGTGTAAAACCCATTACATTTCAACTCTATGGGCCTCTGTCAAGAGTGTAAGACCCATTACATTTCAACTCCATGGGCCTCTATAAAAGTGTAAGACCCATCACATTTTCAATTCACAATTTCAACTCATGGGCCTCTATTAGAATGTAATTCCCTCGCCTCCTCCTCAAAATTTTCTTCAATTTCTCAAAAGTTTTTCATCTATCCAAACCTCAATCTTCAACTCTCATCAAACACAGCCCTAGTGGCATTCAATTTCAAAACTCATGGGCCTCTGTAAGAGTGTAAGACCCATCACCTTTTCAAGTTCAACCATGCTTAGACATGGGCCTCTGTAAGAGTGTAAGACCCATCACCTTTTTCAAGTTCAACCATGCTTAGACATGGGCCTCTGTCAGAGTGTAAGACCCATCACATTTTCAAGTTCAACCATGCTTAGACATGAGCCTCTATAAGAGTGTAAAACCCTCTACTTTCAATACTTGTCAAATATTTGTCATATATTAAGTTTCTCTTGACATTTATAACTCCTCATCCTTAGTTTAGACTTAGTTCAAACATCAAGGTTCCCTCAACTACAACTTAGTTCAAACCCTAGTTCCCCTTGAATGAAGTCAACTTCATCATAGCCTCCATCTTGAGCTTCATACAAGGTACCATCAATATTCATCCCAGTTAAGTCAGCCTCCTCTCAGGCTACAAATAAATGAAACCTTTTAGCTTCACATCTTGGGCTTTGAACAAGATACAAAGAAACCATTTAGCTTCACATCTTAGGCTTTGAACAAGATACGAATAAAACCTTTTAGCTTCACATCTTGGGCTTTGAACAAGATACAAATAAAACCTTTTAGCTTCATATCTTGGGCTTTGAACAAGATACAAATAAACTTTTTAGCTTCACATCTTGGGCTTTGAACAAGATACTCAAATAATTCTACTTCTCCCAAGATATAGGAAATTGAATCATATCTATAGGAAGATGTCCCTTCTATACACCATACTTTAAAATCAAACATTAAAAACTTTTTCTCCATATAAGTGATGTAAGTGGCACACTTGTTGATTCAAAATCGAAGCTGGAGTCCTTCTCTTATCATGGTCCAAAACTTTTCTTTCATCTAAGTGATGTAGGTGGCGCACTTGTTGATTCTATATCCAAGTTAAGGTCATTCTCTTAACATGCAAAGACTTATAAAGGAAGATGTGGCATTGCTTAGGATTCTTTAACATCCAAGTTCAAACCTTCTTCCCTCATGATATTATTCTCAAATATTTGTATTTTCTTTCTAACCAGCAAAACCTTTAGCTTCATCATCTTGGGCTTTGAACAAGATACAAATTCCACCCATAGTTAGACGGAACTACGAACGCTCTGATTTCTCAATTTCCTTTTGAGAATATGTAGGCATAAGATTGCAAAATCTTAGCGAGCACACCTTTAAATAAAGCCCCTTAGGTCCCAGTACTTTTCATAAAACAAAAACACCCAAAAACTTCTCACATTCTCACCCATAGGTTAAAACTTTCCCAATTAACAATAAACATTTTAAGCAGATAAGATAATTAATAGTAAAAAAAGAGTACAAAAGGTTTCTATAAAGTACTATAGATACTTAGGGCGTTAATAGCTTCCCTTAGTATAATCGACCCCGATTCCAGATCTCTTCGCATTTGTAGGAAAAACATTTGCACGCAGGGTTAGTTTAGATTCCTTCCCCTTTATTTTAAGTATCATAGGATAAATATTAGAAATTCGAAAGTGGCACAAGCACGGTTCATGAAGGAACTCACCATCTCAGGATGGGTGGGGTGTTGTACCCCAAATTTTACCTCTTAGATGTCATAACATCTTGCATAGACATTTAGGATCAATCACATATGCACTATTTAACTTACCCATATCTTGAAGTTTGTTTTTCCTATGTTTGGAATTAGGGTTCAAACAGGGAAATTCAAGGCCTCCTAAGGTATCCTCTGACTCCATACAATCACAACAAAGACCCACTAGTTGTTTGGAACCAAGATCTCAAGACTTTGAATCAAGTCAAGTCTACAAAGGATCACCAAACCAAAGTATGGAATGAGTGTTTTAACCTGAAGAATCAATGAAGAATTTTGTCATATCAAGTCAAGAGTTGCTTGGTTCATCAACCATTTGAGTTTACCTACATTCAAGTGGTCTCACTCAACAAGAATTCAAGGTCATCTGGTCCTCATAATGAGCAGTTTGAGCCCTAGTTGCACCCTGTCTCCCAAATTAGGGTTTCTATAAAATATTTGGATCATTGGCCTTGATTTTCATCAGGAGGTGCCTTCAAACCCTAGTTCATGACTCCATGAGTTAGTAAACATCCCTAAAGGTCTTCTATGAGCTTTGGATATGAAGAAAGAAGCAAGATTACAGAGGTGTAGCTCAGTGCATTCACAGTCAAAATTAGGGTTTTGACTGAAACCCTAATCTTTGGGATTTTGATCCAAATGGAATCTCCTTTGCCTCAAATCATCATAACATGTCTTATTGATGATTTAAAATGTCAAGATCAAGTTTCAAGAAGTTTCTTGCAAAGGAAGTAAGTTTGTGATCATGAAACTTTTCATATGTGAAAATTCCCTCACTTGTGATAACTTGAAATGGTCATAACTTCCAAACCACACATCCAAATGGAGTGACTCAAAGCCCAAATGAAAGCTCTTTACAAGGTCTTCAAAGTGTTAAATATGACTTTTCTCTAAAAAATTCATGGTTTGTGAGTTATAGGACTTGGAAGACAAATTGCCTTTGGGACTTAGAGAAATTTTCAGGATTTTCACCTTACTTTTCAGCCGACTTTAACCCAATTTTTCATCGAGTTCCAAGCTTCAAATCAAAAATATTTGAACATGAAAGTTGTAGAGGGCATTGAGGGCTTTCCAAAAAGTACTTGAACTACTCAATCCATTGAGTGAGCTGAGAGATTTGATTTCATGAAGTTTGAGGTCCATTTCTTGATTTTCAAATTGTCAACTTATGCATAATGATACAAACTCTTCCTAAACCCCAAGACCTTCAATTTTCTGAGTTTTAAAAGTGGATTTGATGATAGTAAGACCTCTGCCACGAATTTTCAAGTGGTTTGCATTAAAATGACATAGTTTATTCAACTTAAGGCAACTTGGCTAGAGGTGAGAGAAACTTTCCAAAGAACAAATCATTGTTTATTCCTTGAGCCTTAGTCCAATCCCATCACACCGGTTGCTCAGACCTAACCCCCAGTTATCAAGTATCTTGGAGATTTCCTTGGTTCAGTAAAAACATCCAGCTCACACGAAAGTCTTTCAAAAGGGCAAGGTGGGAAAATTCTAAGTTTTTTCCATGCTTCAAAGTCTCAACACTTTTCTATAAATAGGCCTGGTTCTATCCATTATACTCACCAAAAATTCACTGAAACACCTTAAGAAAACTCTGAAATCTTAGCTTGGCAAGTGGGGAAGCTTTGATAAAGTTAGAACACAACTGCTTGAAAGGAGAAGATTGTGGTGAGAAAAGCATAGGTATCTTGGAAGGAGAGGTTTGGTGTAGCTGGACCATTGAGTTCTTGAAGGTGCGATAGGTAAAACTGATCTTTTTTTACTCATTTTTTTGCATAGCATGATTATATTACCATCGTGCCCTACACTTGAGCCAATAACTGTGTGAAACTGTGAATGATATTGTAGAGTTTGTTTGTGTGTTTTTGACACTATGATGATCATACCTTGGTACTAAGAAGTTATTTATTGCTAAACAATATGAAAAGCTTAGTCTAAAGGTTATATTGATATGATAAAGGGTGGGATGTTACTTTTGTTTTGTGAATGTGTGCATACACTGACACCACATACGACCATAAAGAGGAGAATGATCCTTTCTCTTTTTCTCAGCATCATAAATTTATTTCTCTCATAAACTTCATTCTCCCTTTGTAAAAAAGCATCAAACAACAATAGCAAACCAACCATCAATGCACCAGAACAAGGACAACAATGTTCTCACATTTAATTCTCTTTAGAAACGCCATGCACATCATTGCTCCTATAAACCAAAACATGTTTGCTGCCAAACCTTAGCACTGTATCAACACCAACAATGAGAACAAATAGTATATCAGAAATCATACTATCCAAAAACCTTCTCATTCTTACTCTGTTGCAAAGGCATCATAGGCTTGAGTAAAAACAATGATAACCAGTATCAGTATCAGGCCAAGGAGGAGAGCAATAAACTCACGAGCAAAAACACCACACATTAATATTACGTAGGATGTCTCCCTAAACCTTGAAGGGCATGTGAGTTTGCTTTCCATCAACCATCAAATATTAAAACACATTCTAGGAGATACCACCACTGTCCACAACTTTTTCTCACTTTTTCTCTTCAGTTCAACAACCAAGCATTAACCAACAGCCTTCTCATTCCCTTTCTCCTACATCAAAGAAGACCACAAACCTGTTTCTTTTAGTGTGACAACCAACAATTCACTGAAACACCTTAAGAAAACTCTGAAATCTTAGCTTGGCAAGTGGGGAAGCTTTGATAAAGTTAGAACACAGCTGCTTGAAAGGAGAAGATTGTGGTGAGAAAAGCATAGGTATCTTGGAAGGAGAGGTTTGGTGTAGCTGGACCCTTGAGTTCTTGAAGGTGCGGTAGGTAACATTGATCTTTTTTTACTCATTTTTTTGCATAGCATGATTATATTACCATCGTGCCCTACACTTGAGCCAATAACTGTGTGAAACTGTGAATGATATTGTAGAGTTTGTTTGTGTGTTTTTGACACTATGATGATCATACCTTGGTACTAAGAAGTTATTTATTGCTAAACAATATGAAAATCTTAGTCTAAAGGTTATATTGATATGATAAAGGGTGGGATGTTACTTTTGTTTTGTGAATGTGTGCATACACTGACACCACATACGACCATAAAGAGGAGAATGATCCTTTCTCTTTTTCTCAGCATCATAAATTTATTTCTCTCATAAACTTCATTCTCCCTTTGTAAAAAAGCATCAAACAACAATAGCAAACCAACCATCAATGCACCAGAACAAGGACACCAATGTTCTCACATTTAATTCTCTTTAGAAACGCCATGCACATCATTGCTCCTATAAACCAAAACATGTTTGCTGCCAAACCTTAGCACTGTATCAACACCAACAATGAGAACAAATAGTATATCAGAAATCATACTATCCAAAAACCTTCTCATTCTTACTCTGTTGCAAAGGCATCATAGGCTTGAGTAAAAACAATGATAACCAGTATCAGTATCAGGCCAAGGAGGAGAGCAATAAACTCACGAGCAAAAACACCACACATTAATATTACGTAGGATGTCTCCCTAAACCTTGAAGGGCATGTGAGTTTGCTTTCCATCAACCATCAAATATTAAAACACATTCCAGGAGATACCACCACTGTCCACAACTTTTTCTCACTTTTTCTCTTCAGTTCAATAACCAAGCATTAACCAACAGCCTTCTCATTCCCTTTCTCCTACATCGAAGAAGACCACAAACCTGTTTCTTTTAGTGTGACAACCAACAATTCATTGAAACACCTTAAGAAAACTCTGAAATCATAGCTTGGCAAGTGGGGAACCTTTGATAAAGTTAGAACACAGCTGCTTGAAAGGAGAAGATTGTGGTGAGAAAAGCATAGGTATCTTGGAAGGAGAGGTTTGGTGTAGCTGGACCCTTGAGTTCTTGAAGGTGCGGTAGGTAACATTGATCTTTTTTTACTCATTTTTTTGCATAGCATGATTATATTACCATCGTGCCCTACACTTGAGCCAATAACTGTGTGAAACTGTGAATGATATTGTAGAGTTTGTTTGTGTGTTTTTGACACTATGGTGATCATACCTTGGTACTAAGAAGATATTATTGCTAAACAATATAAAAAGCATAGTCTAAAGGTTATATTGATATGATAAAGGGTGGGATGTTACTTTTGTTTTGTGAATGTGCGCATACACTGACACCACATACGACCATAAAGAGGAGAATGATCCTTTCTCTTTTTCTCAGCATCATAAATTTGTTTCTCTCATAAACTTCATTATCCCTTTGTAAAAAAGCACCAAACAACAATAGCAAACCAACCATCAATGCACCAGAACAAGGACACCAATATTCTCTCATTTCATTCTCTTTAGAAACGCCATACACATCATTGCTCCTATAAACCAAACCATGCTTGCTGCCAAACCTTAGCATTGTATCAACACCAACAATGAGAACAAATAGTATATCATAAAGCATACCATCCAAAAACCTTCTCATTCTTACTCTGTGTAGCGAGCGATTTTGGACGCGGTTCTTAAGCGCTGGTCGCTCTCTGCGGTTTGAGCTTAAACTACAGGTCGATTCATTTTTTATCCTATTGTGAGCTGAATAAGGAAGGGAAATAGATGTCTCCAATTAACCCCGCTTTGCATACTGAGTTTAAACAGCGGTCTGTTAGGTTATGGATGCTATCAATGTGGGGGGGCCTTGTACTGGTTATTTGTATTTTCGCCAGTACGGTTCTCTTTCTTTCTATCTAGGCAGAAGGTTTTTGGCGGGGAACAAGGATTAGGATGTTAGGACTGATTCTTTTGAAATACTGCTTTTGATTGATGGAGATATGGGATTTGGGTTTTTTGTTGATTGCGCTCGCTAAGATCTTTTCTTTCGATCTTATGCCTACGTATTCCCGTTTGCCAAAACAAGGAAATCAGAGCGTTCGTAGTTCCTCCTATTCTATGGGAGGAAATTGGTTTTTGGTGTCTTGTTCAAAGCCCAAGACGTGAAGCGAAAGGTAGTTTGTATCTTGTTCAAAGCCCAAGATGTGAAGCTAAAAGGTAGTTTGTATCTTGTTCAAAGCCCAAGATGTGAAGCTGAAAGGTCTATTTGTGTCTTGTTCAAAGCCCAAGATGTGAAGCTGAAAGACCTCGACTTTAGAGAGAATTTGTCATCTCTAAAGAGGGGAGAAGGAGAATTACTTTAACTGGGATACGCGGATCCGAGCAATGCCATAATTTCTGAAGAAACGATTTTAACCTGAAGGAGAAGACTTTAACTCAATGTAGAGCAATGCCATCTTTCCTTAGGAATTTCTCATGCTAAAAGAGGGACAGTGGCATGGATATAGATGATCCAGAGGCTTGCCGCTTACAGCGATTAGATGAAAGGAAAGGAGTTGTTGATGTTTGTGTACTGTGAACGAGGCACAGCTTTGATGCTAAAAGGTTGATTGGATCAACCAGTGGTTTTCTTATACAAAGCCTAAGAGGAGGTAAATTTGTGTCTCGTACAAAGCCTGAGAGAGAGGCGAAAAGATTTTGACCCGACGATGGAGTCTTTTGGTATCTCATATAAAGCCCGAGATGGAGGCTATTGTTTGTTTGACTCTACGAGGGAGTCTTTGTGTCTCGTACGAAGCCCGAGATAGAGGCTAAAAGTTTGACTCAACAAGAGAGTGTTTTTGTATCTCGTACGAAGCCCGAGATGGAGGCTAAAGGTTTGTTTCAGTTGAGTGACAGATCCAATATACTGATTTTAAAAGAGAAAATCAGTTCTTATATGAGCAACAATGTACTCAGGGATTCGATTTGAGGATCAGGGATATTTCCTTCTCTTTGAGGAAACGGGAAATCCAAAGGGGTATTGAGACTATCCGAGTCTGCGGGTTTCCTTCCTATTTAACGAAGGGGGTCACTTGAGAATGTCTTTGAGACTCAAGGTAGTTAGATTGTCCAAGTCTAGAGTTTTTTCTTTTGTATTATGCTTTGAGAAACAGTAGTAGACTCTATGAAAGGACTGTTCTATGAGGATGACTAGGTTCTGTTCCTATACCTCTAGGAGGTCGTCGGGACAATTTGTACGAAGCCCAAGAGGAGGCTATCATTCCCGAAGGAAGAAATCATTATACGAAGCCTAAGAGGAGGCTGTGAATACTTCTAAGAAGCCGTAGAGTCCTTGAATAATGCCCAAGAGGAGGCGGGGTTGCTTTTAAGAAGCCTGTGGGTCCTTGAACAATGCCCAAGAGGAGGCCGATGCTTTTAAGAAGCCCGTGGGTCTATCATCTCCTTTCCATTAGGAGAGATAACTCTTTTAAAGATAAAAACCACTGGTAAACGTGCGAGGTTTACTATCCAGCGACTTTTAGCTTTTAAAGAGGGTTCCTTAGTTAAGGTCCAAGATTATGACCGTAGTGGGTACCCAAACCCCGAGACATTCAAGGCAAGCTATCCACAAGGAATAGATCAAGTCAGGAAAGTTCGAGAATTTGGAAGAAACTCAAAGATGCCATTCACGGAGAATACATTCATCTTGGGGAGTAGAGCTTCTTGACGATTCCTAAGGAGGACAGCCGAAGAGAAGACTGTATCTGGTGCTCCTATTGGGGATCTAGGCGTCTATTTCTACGAATAAACGAAACGGCGTCACCTAGTTCTAGACGTAGTTGCCGGGGAAACTCGAAATATCTATACTATTATTACACAGTAGATATGAGTTTATGAAAGGAGACTTACAGTGAGCAGCCCCACAATACAGTTTATAATATGAAAGCAGTAAATGAAAGCGATAACCACTTACTCGGTTGTAGTGCTTCCATGCTGTTTGGTTAGTTGTTCAACAAAGAAAGATTGAAAACAATAGTATATTCAAAATCAAAGGAGAAAGTGCTTTGAAAAAGAAAGATTTGGGGCTTACAGCTCAAGGAGAGGCCCAGGGTTTTATCAGTGAGCGCACTGTTTGAACTTTGTACAGAGGGACTTATACAAGTGACTGGGGCCCAAAAATGGGTTTCTGTACAAAGGGATGGGTCTTACACTCTCTCAAGAGGCCCAAAAAGGTTTAAAGAAAAAGAGTGGGGCTTATAACACGAGGGTAGGCCCAAATGATTTTTCCGTTTAAAATGGCGATCGCGTCGAGGTTTTCTTTTAACGCAAAGGGACTTATACAATAAGTGAGGCCCAAAATGTTTTGGTTAAAAGGGGGATTGGGTCTTACACTCTAATAGAGGCCCAAAGTGTTTTGAATGGGTCTTATAGCTCAAGGAGAGGCCCAGATGATTTTTATTTTTAAACGGGCGACGATCGCGCCGTTTACTTGTACAGAGAGACTTATACAATGAGTGAGGCCCAAAAAGTTTTTGTACAAGGGGGGATGGGTCTTACACTCTCTCAAGAGGCCCAAAGAGTTTTGAAAATGATTTATGAGGGTTGAATTAATCCAAAACCCTAATTTGTTTTCAAAATGTATTTAATTGAATAAAAATTCAATTAAAATGATCAAAAATTGTTTAACACATGGAAAACAAATTGTGATCTTGGATTAATGCTTCAAAAATTAAGTATTGACCTACAAAATAATTAGAAAGCATTAAAAGTTGCAAAATCAATGTAGAAAAAATATTTAAAATGCCAAAAACAATCAAAATATTAATTCTTTACAAAAATATCAATTATATGAAATAAATAATATTTTTGGGATTTTTTGTGAAAATAAAATATTTTAACATTTTTGTGAATTATTAAAAAAAGAATCAACTCAAAATCATTAAAACTCAGAGAGAAATTAATTTTTGAATCAATTAAACAAAATCACAAAATTCAAATATTTGAATATATGAAAAATGGCGCCAAGAACAGCTGAAGAACACGCGCGTGTTCTTGGTTTCTCAAATTTGCATTTTCTATCCAATCTCCATGAATACGTAATCATATCATGTAATCCACATATCATTATGCTCGCCTCAACCTCACGATCATGTCTATCCAATTTCATTTAATTTCATTTAATCCACATATCATTTTGCATGAAGGCTAGGATTTTTGATACACGATTCAAACAATGCAATTAATTGAGGGAAAACATTCCATGCATGATTATGAACATATGGCCAAATTATTGTGCGAGGAAATATGCATAGATTGAGAGATGACCAAGTATGTGCTTACCTCCAAGTCGTGACAGCAAGTTCAAAGTGATTTTTGATTTGGAGGTGTTACATATGAGTTGTGATGATCTGGACAGCTTCCCTACACCCTATGGATTGTGTTTGGATGGTTGGACTTGATTGAAATTGGCTGGATCATTTTGTGGCACCTCAGCTGCAACTTGATTGAAAATTTGAGCAACCAGCCGGTGATTTTGTGAAATTGATGTTTCAGAAGTAATCTAAGTGTTTGATCAGCTCATATGTGATGTATGTGAGGTGTGTGAGTGATTGGTTTGATTGGAATTGCTCTCAAACTCAAAACCCGATAGTGACTTGCCTTAGAAGGCAAAATTGGAGTGAAAGAAGAGATTTTGAGGAAAGCATCTGTTAGATGGCTTTGGTGTACTCAAACTGACCACAATTGAGCTCTATTTATAGTAAAGCAAGTTTGTTTTGCAAGGAATAGTGCATGGCAGCTGGTAAGTAGGTTTGGCCAATGTTGGCAAATGAAAATCCAAGTCTCCTCTAGCCATTGACTAGAGGTTAGGGCACAGAGCTATGGTCCCCTTGGTCTTGGATAAGTCTTGACTGATTTCAGATGAGAATGGCTCAGTCCATGCCACCTTGATGGTTTCATTGAATGCCTCATTCCAAATTTGAAGTCTTGTCCCTATTTTGGCCATTCTAGGTTCAACATGCTATTTCTTGTTCCATGGACTTTGGAGGCTTGGCTCAGTGATTGTCCCCTTTAGATTCAATCCTATGAGGTGTCCAAGTGGATAGGAGCAATTGAATTTGGCTGATTTTGGCAAATCGAGCCAAAATGCAAATTCTTCCTTGCCTTTGACAGATTTCAGCAAGGCAACTTGCCAATGTCATATCTCATGGTGTAAGTTGAATTTGGTAATGTTCTTGACCATTTTGGAAAGTCCTTACATGATACAACAACTGTTTGAACATGTTTGGTTTTGATCTTTTTTGAATCCAAGTGAAAAATCCCCCTACATTTGGCAAAAAGTGAAGCAGAATCTGACTTAGTGAAAATTTCACTAAGTGTTGGAAAAAATGACATTTTCACTTTTCAGCCACTTTGATTACTCCATAACTCAAAATCCTTAATTAATTGGAATGACTTGTAGTTGAAGTTTTTGTAGGTGATAATGAGGGCTACAAATCCATCTTTTGATGAGAAAAAATGGCCTTGTGGTTTAGGAGTTATGGTCCTCCAAAGTTGGTACCTTTGCCACTTTATTTTTAACTTAGAAAAATTTCTAAGTTTTATGGTTACCCCTTTTACAAGTTATCTCACTTTTCTTGATTTTTCTTGATGAATGATGATTCAAATCATACATTAACATCATTTTAGGGTTAAAAATCCATTTTGGTGAAAAATCTCAAAAAGTCAAAGTTGACTTTTGTGCACAGTTGACTTTTTATCAGATGAATTCCAAACTGTGCAATTCTTCAGGAAATCATGTCCTTGACCTAAATCAAACTTGATGGACATGTTCCATGGGTGTCATAGGGTATATTCAATCATGTATTAGGGTTTGGGAGCATGTCTTGGTCAAAAGTCAAAGTTACAGTTGACTTTCCCCTTAAAACCCTAATTGTGGTGCAGATAGAATTGAGACTTGTTGCTCAAGCTTCTTGGATCAATCCATTGTTCCAAATGGAGCAATATGGTATATTAGAGACCCTCAAACCCTCTCTTGAGGTATTGGCTCATGGTTTGCCCTAAAAGTCAACTTAGGGGTGAATTAGGTTAAGAAACCCTAATTCCTGATTTTTGATGAATGCATCCCCTGAGGCAAAATTGACTTGATGCATGGGTTCATGAGGTTCCATGAAGTATATTAGGTTATGTTTTGGATCATTTCCTTGTGCCCAGATGAAATTTCCATCTGGAGGCCCTGATCGACCAAAACCCTAATTTGGTGACACTGTCGATCTTGAGACCTTATCCACCTAGAAGGGAGCAGCCTTGTGCTTAATCCTTGAAGTGGGAGTCCTTTTTGATCAATTGTGGATATTTAAGAGATTAGACAAGTTGAAGATCATGTCATTTCTTGATTGATCCTTTGTCTAAGCACTCAGACAGGGCTTGAAACCCTAATTTTGATTGTATTGGATGCTCACCCATCTTTGGGGAGACTGATGAAGCATGATGGTTCATCCATATTGTGATGATGATTTTCACAATGATGGGAAATCTATGTGGTCAAAATTTGGGGTATTACAGATGCCCCTATTTAATCTTCTTGGACCCGAAGGTGTGAATGACGAAGGGATTCGGGCATTCGGGGTGCAAGAGGATTAAATATCAGAATACCCGAAATTTTGATGGTGGTTATGAATGGTAGCTTACGCATTCATCTTCTTTAGCTAAGCAATGATGCTTAGAAAAGGTAAACTTCCCCTCGATCCTGGTCTTCAGCCAAGGAACTGGTCTCAGTTTTCTTTTGAAATAAACCTCCCCTCGTTCTTGGTTTCCTACCAAGGAACTTGTCTTAGTTTCTGATTTAAACTTCCCCCCGATCCTGGTTTCTTACCAAGGAACTGGTCTTAGTTTCTGATTTGAACTTCCCCTCGATCCTGGTTTCTTACCAAGGAACTGGTCTCGGTTTCTTTTGTCAATAAACTTTACTGACAAGGGACGCTATTCGTAGCGGCTTTCCTCCAAACTTCTCGCCGAATTTTCCTGGGGAGATGCCATTTGAATGGAAAAAGTTTTGATGTCAGACTTGCTGGGGAACCCATTCGTCTGAATTGTAGAGGTACACAAACTTCTCTGTTTTGGAGACGCCATTTGTCGATTCTACTAGGGAAAGCTAGTCTCTTGAGAGACTGTTTTCGTTTGGGATCTTTCATCATACTTTTCTCGGGATCTTCCCGGAGAAACGCCATATGATGGGGTCCAATTTTGAGGTGTCGATGACCTTTTCATCAACGACTTTTCAGAGAAATACTGATGTACTGCCGAATCTCTGATCACGAGGCTTTCTCTGTGGATTTTCCTTAATCCGGGAAAGCGAGGATATCATCTTCAATGGCGAAGAGTGACATCTGTTGAAGGTTCTCTGATCTTTCAGAGGTACAAGTTATCAAAGTGGCCAAGTTCCGACTCTGATCTAAAGATACACTGGTGGCGAGATTGTGCAGACGCAACACTTCCTGACGAGGAAAGAACTGACAAACTCGATTGAGAAAACTGTTTATCACTAGGGGACAAGACCGGCTAGAGTGATAACGATGCAATATGAAATGTAAATGCAAATAAAAAATGCATGAAGTACGTATGTATATGTTGACAAAACTGACGCGACATACAGACTAATGGATGAACACAATTGGATACTCGGCCATCGCGGGGCGAAGAAGTACCGTTGGTTCAAAATAGAAATTCCACCTTGCTTAGGAGAAATAGTCCATGCGGGGAGCTATGTTGATCGGGCTTAGGAGATGAGACCTCGGCCGAGGGTATCAGACGGGAAAACCGCATCTGATACAGTTGATCCTTCATTCAGGCGCACTGGCTTAGAAGGAGTACTTTGATTCTGCACTTTGAAGTCTGCTTACTTCGGGAGAAGCGATCGATGTTCTTCTGATGTTCAATAGTCAAAAGAAATGCCATCTTTAATTTAAAAGCAGAAAAAGTTTAACAAGTAAATTTATTTTTGTTTTATTTCAAGAATCGCTGATTAAGTTTAAACAACGTCGTTCTGTAAGGCTAAAACAAGTAAAGAATTACAAACAAAAGCACAAGGGCTCAAATTTTATTGATAAGATGGAGATCAGCCAAACGCGTGATTCCAAAGAGTATATACAAAGTTAGAAAATGGTAATTTACAGGGAAAAGGGCTACGTTGAAACATAACGATCACTATCCTTCTACCGACTTTGAATTCGGGATATCCTGAGCTTCCGTCGAAGATGAACTTTGACTGGAGATTTCCTCCGATAGATGATGTTGTAACAGCTGCTGAGGGACTTGCCTCTGTTGAACATAGTTACTTGCCATTATCCCTAACTTTTGCCTGGATTGTACTATGAGATTTCCAATCCATCGGGATGATTCTTTTTTTCATGTCTCTAACTTTTGCCTGGACCGCCCTTTCGGGTTTTCAATCCACCAAGACGTTTTTTTTTAGTTTAGGCGAAGTATTTCTTGACTACATCAACATTCGTGGGGTAAGCAAATTCCTCTCCGTCCATGGTTGCAAGTCTCAAGGCGCCGCCTGAGAAAGCTTTCGTGACCACATAGGGGCCATCATAATTTGGGGTCCATTTGCCCCGAGAATCAGTGAGAAATGATTGTATTTTCTTGAGCACGAGGTCTCCTTTTCTGAAAATACGAGGTCAGACCTTTTTGTCGAACGCCCTTTTCATTCTCTGTTGATATAACTGACCGTGGCATAGTGCCTTGATTCTCTTTTCTTCGATCAGGTTCAGTTCGTCGTGTCGACTTTGACACCATTCAGCTTCAGTGAGCTGAGCTTACATCAATACCCGGATTGATGGGATCTCTACTTCTATGGGGAGCACTGCTTCCATGCCATATACTAGAGAGAAAGGGGTAGCCCCTGTTGAAGTGCGGACAGATGTCCGATAACCGTGAAGAGCAAAGGGTAGCATCTCGTGCCAATCTTTATAGGTTACAACCATCTTTTGAACGATCTTCTTGATGTTCTTGTTAGCCGCTTCTACCGCTCCGTTCATCTTGGGTCGGTAGGGAGATGAGTTATGGTGTTCGATCTTGAACTCTGTGCACAACTCTTTCATCATCTTATTGTTCAAGTTAGATCCATTATCGGTAATGATCTCGCTTGGAACACCATAACGGCAGATGATATTGTTTTTGATAAATCGGACCACCACTTGTCGGGTTACATTGGCGAATGACGCTGCTTCGACCCACTTGGTGAAATAGTCAATGGCTACCAGGATGAACCGATGTCCGTTTGAAGCCTTGGGCTCAATCATACCAATCATGTCGATTCCCCATATGGATAAAGGCCACGGGGAAGAAAGAACTTTGAGATTTGATGGCGGTACATGAATTTTGTCGGAGTATATCTGACACTTGTGACACCTCCTCATGTACTTGTAGCAGTCGGATTCCATTGTCAACCAATAGTACCCGGCCCTGAGAATTTTTCTCACCATTGTGTGTCCGTTGGCATGAGTGCCAAAGGATCCTTCATGAATTTCTTTCATGAGCATGTCTGCTTCTGGTCTGTCGACACATCGGAGCAAGACCATGTCAAAATTTCTCTTATAAAGAGTGTCACCGCTCAGAAAGAAGTTTCCAGCCAATCTTCTGAGGGTTTTCCTGTCTTTTCTGAGTGCCCCAGATGGGTACTCTTGTTTCTGAAGGAAGCATTTGATATCGTGATACCAAGGTCTGTCGTCTATGACTGCTTCAATCGTGAAGATGTAAGCGGGCCGTTCAAGGCGCATGATGTCGATCTTAGGTATGTCATTCCATCGACCTACACTAATCATGGAAGAGAGAGTGGCTAATGCATCAGCCATGTGATTCTCATCACGAGGGATGTGATGAAAGTCGACTCTGTTGAAGAAGGGTAACAACCTTCTTGCATAGTATTTGTAAGGAATCAATCCTGATTGGTATGTGTTCCAATCTCCTTTTATCTGATTAATAATCAGGGCTGAATCGCCGTATCCGTCCAAATTTTTTATCCTTAAATCAATCGCTTCTTCGAGACCCATGATACATGCTTCGTATTCGGCCTCGTTGTTCGTACATTTGAACGTAAGTCTAGCAGTGAAAGGAATGTGGGAACCCTGAGGGGTAACAATGATTGTCCCAATTCCGTTTCCATAATGATTGACCGCTCCGTCAAAGATAAGTCCCCACTGGGAACCTGGTTCCGACCCTTCACTGGGTAGCGGTTCATCACAATCTTTCATCTTTAGATACATGACATCTTCGTCTGGGAAGTCAAACCCGATTGATTCTTGATCGTCAATCGGTTGATGAGCCAAATGATCGGCTAAAATACTTCCTTTAACGGCTTTCTGAGCATGGTACTCTATGTCATATTCTGATAATAACATCTGCCAACGGGCAATCCTTCCCGTGAGAGCAGGTTTTTCGAAAACGTACTTGATTGGATTCATTTCGGAGACCAACCAAGTAGTATGACGAATCATGTACTGGCGAAGATGTTTGACTGCCCAAGCCAAAGCGCAACAAGTTTTCTCAAGCATTGTGTACCGAGTCTCGCAGTCGGTGAATTTCTTGCTTAGATAGTAAATGGCAGACTCTTTCCTTTTAGTTTCGTCTTGTTGGCCAAGTACACATCCCATTGAGTCCTCTAGGACCGTGAGGTAAATGATCAGTGGTCTTCCTTCCACTGGAGGTGATAGGATCGGAGGATTCAACAGATATTCCTTGATACTGTCGAAGACGGTTTGGCAATCTTCTGACCAAACGCAATCCTGGTTCTTTTTGAGTAATTTGAAAATCGGTGCACATGTCGCGGTCATAAGGAATATGAATCTGGAGATGTAGTTCAAACGTCCCAGGAATCCTCTGACTTGTTTTTTAGTTTTCGGAGAAGGCATTTCTTGAATGGCCTTGACCTTGTCAGGATCAACTTCAATTCCTTTCTGGCTGACGATGAACCCTAGTAATTTCCCCGAACGGACACCGAAGGTGCACTTGTTAGGATTCAAGCGGAGCTTGAATTTTCTTAGACGTTCGAACAATTTTGACAGATGTTCAACGTGCTCATCCTCTGTTCTTGATTTTGCAATCAAATCATCGACATATACCTCGACTTCCTTATGTATCATGTCATGAAACAGAGTAGTCATGGCCCTTTGATAGGTCGCCCCGGCATTCGTCAAACCGAACGGCATTACCTTGTAACAAAAGGTACCCCATGGGGTAATGAACGAAGTTTTCTCCATGTCTTTCGGCGCCATTTTGATCTGGTTATAGCCCGAGAATCCATCCATGAAGGAGAAAACTTTGAACTTTGCTGTGCTGTCTACCAGCATGTCAATGTGTGGTAAAGGAAAGTCGTCCTTTGGACTTGCCTTGTTTAGATCTCTGTAATCAACACAGATTCTTACCCTTCCGTCCTTTTTGGGAACGGGTACGATGTTGGCTAACCATTGAGGATATTCAGATGTAGCGAGGAAACCCGCGTCGATCTGTTTCTGTACCTCCTCTTTGATTTTAATAGCCATGTTCGGGTGAGTCCGTCTCAACCTTTGCTTTATTGGCGGACATTCCGATTTTAGCGGTAAGTGATGTTCCACGATGCTGGTATCCAACCTTGGCATATCCTGATAGGACCAAGCGAATACATCGGGGAATTCTTTGAGAAGCTTTATCAGATCTTCTCTGACAGTTGGACTGAGCAGTGCTCCGATCCTGATTTCTTTTCTCTCTTTTTCTGAACCCAAGTTTACCGTTTCCAACGGCTCTTTGTGAGGTTTAATGGACCTTTCCTCTTGTCTGAGTAGTCGGGAGATCTCTTCTGGAATTTCGTTGTTAACTTCTTCTTCAGCCTCGAATACCGGGAACTCAAAGTTGGAAGAAGGCATCGGATCGTATGTTTCAACGGGGTTTAAAACAAGCAATCTGCATGACGTGATGATTCGTGTTTAGAAGAGATAGAGAAAATGCAAGTGTGTGCAGTGTATTTATTTTACTGCTCGTTTTTATTATTGAATGTTTTTTTTTTTTTAGGATTACCATTTTCTGAAAAAGCAAAAAGAGAAAACAGCAATTAATGCGGAAATTACAGAACGACGTTATTTTATTAACGAACAAGTCGAATCTTGAAACTACAGCCCTATAAAACAAAACTCACTCGCTTTGGGCAAAGCGAAGAGGGAAATTTACAAAAAGCGAGCCCTATCAAAACATCCGTTTCACCTGGGCAGGGTGAAAGGTTAAAGATGGCAATTACTTTGACTGACGAACGACCTTCGGAACCTCGACGGCAATCCATTGACGGCGAACTCCTTGGTGAATCACAAAGTCTGGCACCTTCCTTGATTTGTCTTCAGAAATGACGCTGATTTCTGGTGGAGTAGGATCATTGGAATTTGTCTCCCAGGAAGAATTGTCGTAGGAGGATTCCTCTGTTGCATTTTGCATAGCATTGGTGCTCTCAGCTGTATCTCCCCATCCAGTTGGCTGGATATCTTCGAGCCTGATACGAGAGCTTTCGGGAGCAGTGTACTTGACCATAAAGTCGTATTTTCCACTTGGTTGTCCCAGAGTGTCCCAAACTTCTTTGGAACTAGAGAAGTCATCCCTCTCGATGACGTTGACCTCAGGAAAAGCGTAGTTGATGAATTCTAGTCCTGCAAACGTTGCGAATTCATCTTCATGTTGAGTAGTTTCCGAATGACCTGAGTGTTGATCCCATGACATGGCGGGGACACAGGTATTCTGTTCAATGACGCTCAGCTGAGTTTCATTACTCGGCTGACTTTCTTGCCCTAAGTTTCCTGGGTAAGGCTGCCACATTGGCAGACCATCCATCGGGCCATAGTAATTGTGATCAAATTTTTCTTTCATCAGAGTGTCTTTCTCTAATGAATTTGGCGGAGCACGGCATCCTTCCGGATCACAATCCCCGTAGATCATTTCGACATCTGATCTTGGTATAAATCTCGGACTTTCTGTAGGAAAGCAAAAAGGGCATAGGCACCTCTTCCTGAGACATATAACCGTCCTCATTAAGATAGGACTTCCACTCTTCATCTGCATCAGAGGGATCTTTCTCATTGATAGCATGAACTTTCTGAGACACTGGGTGAAGAAAACCTCCACTGTGGAAGAAGTTTTGAAGGGGATGAAGGCTTTCATCGTTGGCAGCTGTCTGGGTACAGGTCGCAGAAAAACCAAGACCCTTCTTTGTTTTATTGTCAATAGGAATGACAAGCCATCCCCATCCTTTTGTATCGGTACTCTCGACCGCTTTGATAGCATCTTTGTATGAAGAAATTGAAGTTCCTTCTTCGGATTGATCGTTCTTGCTCACCGATAGTGCTTGGAACTGAGTTCCAATAACCTCCTCAGGTTCCACACAAGTAGATGATGATAGGTTACTCACAAGCAAGGCTTGTTCCCCACAAACTGTGACAAGTTGATCGTTCTTGACGAACTTTAGCTTTTGGTGGAGGGTTGAAGTAACCGCTCCAGGCTGATGTATCCAAGGTCTTCCTAATAAACAACTGTATGTTGCCCGGATGTCCATGACCTGGAAAGTGATTTGGAAAGTGTGAGGACCAATAGTTATGGGAAGATCAACTTCGCCGATAACTGTTTTTCTGGATCCGTCGAATGCTTTGACGATCACCTCACTGACTCTCATCGGATGGCCCTTAAATGATAATTGTGTCAAAGTGGACTTCGGCATAACATTCAGGGCTGACCCTGTGTCTACCAGTACATTGGCTAAAGCATCGCCCTGGCAGTTAATTGTAATGTTGAGCGCCATGTTATGACGACGACCCTCTTCAGGTAATTCCTCATCACTAAATCCCAAATTATTGCAGGAAGTGATGTTAGAGACAATGCTATCGAATTGTCTGATTGTTACATCCTGTTCCACAAAGGCTTGCTCCAAGACTTTCTGTAGAGCCTCTCTGTGTGCTTCTGAACTGAGTAACAGCGATAATACCGAGATCTTTGAAGGAGTCTGTAACAGTTGATCAACAATGTTGTATTCACTCCTTTGGATGAGCTTTAGCATCTCATCTTTGTCTTTTGAAAAGTCAGGATTACTAGATTGACCGACTGGTGGATCAGGAATTTCCGCCCGAAGTTCCTTTTCTTTGTTGGACTCTCCAACCCCTCGGTTGAAGATTCGACCGCTCCGTGTTACACGACTGATGTCTGTAATATTCACGACGGAAGGTAATGGAATTTCCTTTCCATTCTCGATTATTGTTGCACCGCATTTGTAAGGGATTGCCTTAGCTGATTCATACGGTAGTGGCCCCGGTAGATAGATGACTATGGGAACCTTCTGATTTTTCTGACCATCATAAGTAACCTTGATCCGTTCCCGGTTGGGAACTCTAGATTCGTCAAGTAGAGGGATGATGGCAAAAACATCTCTGGTCCTATGATGACTAGAGATTATGACAACATCCTCAACTTGATCGGCAAGGTAGTTCGGCGACCAAATGATGGGTCCTGAACCTGGATATGGACGAATTTCTCCATGATCGACCTGACCCTGAAGAGCTGCTCTCACAAGGTAACACCCTTGGTTACTTTTCGAACAGACGCTACGACTGTCATAGTTGTGTGGTGGCACCTGGCCACGCCCACTTTGAATACAATGTAACCTCACTAGGTTATCTTCCATTGATCGGACATCCTGACTTTGACGACGAGTAGGATTCCTGTGATTGATACTAATCTGATGAGTATCTTCGTCCATATAGATTGGCATCCACCAGTGATTTAACAAGTACTGAAGTGCCTCCTGGACAAGGGTACAACCTCGATCGTTTTCGCAACCCACTTTACAGCTTTGATAGTCATGTGATATTAAGAATCCGAGTCGGACCTGCTCAGCATGTAACTCTACCAGGTTGGTATTCATTACGCGGATATCGAAGACCTGAACCATATTGATTTGATAGGAGTTCCTATCATGGTAGTCTTGGATCCATCCAAGATCCATCTGACGCTGGAGGGCCTCTTGTATGAAAGAGCATCCCTGTTTGTTTACCGAGCAAATCAGACAGGAACTGTAATTGTGCCGCGGCAGATTATGATACTGGCTTTGCCTTGAGTGCATCGCCACCAAGTTGACATTCATCGCACGGATGTCGTGGTTTTGAATGACGTTGGAATTCGTGTAAACCATGTTAACTCCACGAACTCGGTGCTCTTAGATCCATCCAATATCCATTTGTTCCTGTAGAGCTGATTGCACTACCGAACATCCTTGGTTATCTTTAGAGCAGATATCACACTGGTGATAATTATAAGGTGGCACATGGCCATATCCACTCTGTCTACAATGCATCTTGACCAGATTGGTTTTCAACAAGAGTACATCATGAATTTGATAGACATTGTTAGTCTCTTTCTCAATCAGATTGACTGCAGCTTTCTCATGTTGAGGCAGCGGGTTCGTAAGAACATTAGGATTTGTATCTTTGAAAGATAAGAGCCCGCTCCTAACAAGCTTTTGCACGTCGGATTTGAAATTGAGGCAAGTCTCAATGTTATGCCCTGAACCTCCTTGATGATAAGGACATGTTTGATCCGCTTTAAACCAAAAAGGTGGATTTTCCGGAACTGAAAGGGGAGACTTAGTCTGAATGTGCCCCTTAGCCAGCAGTAACGGAAACAGCTCTGCGTACGTTACGGGTATAGGATCAAATCCTGGTGGCCGTGTTGTACGGTTGTTGTTATATGGAGGACGAGCCTGCTGAAGAGGCTGTTGTGTCCTTTGCTGGTCAGGTTGGCTCTGCGCAACCTGAGGTTGATACGTAGGAACAGGCGCGGGGCCGATAGCAGGAGTAACAGCTGTTACTGGCTGATAACGTCGCCTTTGCTTTCTGAGAGAGATATTCCCAATATCTTGCTCTTTTTTCTTAGGGAGAGCACTACCGTATTTTTTAGTACCGCTCGTTGATCCAGTGTCTTTTACCAAACGTCCTTCTCGGACGGCTTCTTCAAGACGTACACCCATGCCGACCATTTCGGTGAAATCACTGGGTGCACTGGCAATCATTCGGTCATAGTAAAATGAGCTTAAGGTTTTTAAGAAGATTTTTGTCATCTCTTTTTCCTCAAGAGGTGGACAAATCTGAGCGGCAAATTCACGCCACCTTTGAGCATACGCCTTAAGGTTTCCTTGTCCTTTTACGACATCGATCTGAGTTGATCTCTGTCGGGTGCCATGTCCAAATTGTACTTGTATTGTTGGACGAAGGCAGTACCAAGATCTCTGAATGTACTGATCATAGTACGGTTTAAACCCATGTACCATTTGAGTGCGACACCGATTAAACTATCCTGAAAGTAGTGAATCAGCAGGTCCTGATTCTCCGTCTGAGCTGACATCCGCCGAGCGTACATCACTAGATGGCTCTGAGGGCAAGAGTTACCCTTGTATTTTTCAAAGTCGGGCACTTGGAACTTGTGCGGGACTCTCACATTTGGGACCAAGCAGAGGTCTGCGGCGTCCTTTCCAAATAGATCCTGACCGCGAATGGCTTGCAGCTCTTTCTGCATTTCCAAGAACTGTTCCTGGAATTCATCCATTCTGTCAAACATAGTTTCCTTCTTACCAGAAGGTGTCTATGGAATCTGTCCTTCTGGGACAGTGTGCACCACAGGGGGTGGTACCGTGACTACGGCAGTAAGTCCTGGTGCCTCCCGAAGTTTGTAACCTTCAGGAGTCTTCAGTATGCCCCTAGCATCTTCGCTTTCCCGAAGTTTGTAACCTTCAGGCCCAGCGGCTTCTGTTGCGATTCCCTGATCTTCAGTGATCGGCGGAACATATCCTTCCGGGATATAGTTAACAGGCATGCCCCAAGGATGATCTTTCGGCATCTGATACCTAGGATCATACTTTTCTATGATGGGCGTTGAGGTGATCTCTAAGATCACGGTTCTTTGTAGCTGAGCTTCTGCCATGGCTTGCATGTCGTTACGAAGCTTTCTCATATCCTCTCTCAGAGCGTCGATCTCTTCTTTCAACTCTCTGTTTTCTTCCTCAAGATCATCCATCTTTTTCTGACGATTGGCCCGAGTATTGTACGAATGAGACAGTTTGACTCTAGAATCGAGACACAAACGTGAGATTCGTAGGTAAGAAGAATACGCCATGTGAGAATGATGAATGCAATGATTATATTAATTGTTGTTTTTTGGTTTAATCAAAATAAACTTCGACAATTAGATTGCAAATATCAAACAGTGGGGAAACCCCTTTTTATTGAAATTCAAAGGATTACAGAAATGGAAATACAGTAGATTACAAAGTGCAGAAACAAAAACCTAAACTAATGGGTCCCGAGTCCTCTTCTTTGACCGGGGCGCTTGGGCCGTTGTTGGGTTGTCATTCCTTTGCCAAGTGAAAGGAGTGAGCAAATTCCTTTGGTCATCCTGATTCTCTACAGCATGCTGCTCCAAAATTTCAATCAGAGCATCTTTCTCTTTTAGTAGTTGTTGTATTTGGATACACTCTACGTCGAGGGTACGGTACTTGTTCTTCCAAGATCTTCTTTCCTTT
Source organism: Lathyrus tuberosus (assembly GCA_022829125.1). Taxonomy (NCBI): domain Eukaryota; kingdom Viridiplantae; phylum Streptophyta; class Magnoliopsida; order Fabales; family Fabaceae; genus Lathyrus; species Lathyrus tuberosus. Next base: position 4,862,989 of record JALAZF010000231.1, on the reverse strand, counting down.
TGAACTTTGTTGAGAGTAACCTGAAGCTTTTCAGTTTCCGTCATGAAGTACATGACAGTTTCCCTCGGTGGAAGAATTCTGTAACGAGGATAAGGCATCTTTAGCTTGAGAGCTCTAGTTTGTACCCAATGGAGATAAGGCTCCACCGAGACACAGTCCGGTTTTCCCAGAGACTCTCGTCCTTTCTTATGAACCTGTTTCCAAGCTTGCATTATTTCCATCTTTATTGCTCTGTCATTTCCTCCTTCCTTGAAGAAAAGACCTTCCAGATGAACACCCAGTGGGATGTGTCTCATCGGGTATCCAAATTGACGAAGAGCCAATATCGGATGATAGTTGATTCCTCCTTTAGTTCCTATGAGGGGTACGCTGGGGAAGTTTCCACAACGGTCAATGATTCTGATTCCCTCATAAATCCTATTACACCAATCTATATCGGAATTGGTGAGAGACATGATCTTCTGCGACCAACGTAAGACACTCTTGCAATCCCAAAAAGCAGCAGACTTGGGCAAGTGAGAGATAAACCATTTGTAAAGCAAAGGTACACAGCATGTGATCTCCCCTCCACTGTACAAATTTCCCAAGTGTACAGAATGATACGCATCTGCGAGCAAAGTCGGCACAGGGTTTCCAATGAGAAAAACCTTAATAGCGTTGATATCGACGAAGTTATTGATGTTGGGAAACAAAAATAATCCGTAGGTGAGCAAGACAAAGATGCTTTCAAAAGCAGTCCCGTTCCCTATACAAGCGAAGTATAGAGCTTTCTTTGTTAAGAACTGGGCTGGAAAACCTTGGATGCCACCCTTAGTGGTCATGTGAGTCCTGACCTCAGACTCGTCCTAATGAATTGCTCTTGCAATAGTCTGATTCTTTGAAATTTCTTCCAGTCCAGAAAATGGAGCTCGATCAGTGATATGTAAACCAGTCAGATGAGAATACTCCTCCAGCGTTGGTGATAGCTGGTAATCCGGGAATGTGAAATAGTGATAAACCGGATCGTAGAACTGAATGAGCGCGTCCATGATCCCCTTAATCACATGGACTCTTAACAGTGGTAGCAAACCACTGTGCTTGGCTCTGAAAGCCTCTGGGTTAACGATCATCCTCGCTAACCTTCTCAAATCCCCTAGTTTTGGAACCTTGAAGGTATACTGGCGAGTTCTCCTTCTACCGAAGTCCATTAGCGTAATCCTTTTCTCTGATATTTGCAATCACAGTCTTAGTTTAATTTGAAAAACAGAGAGACTAGAAGAGAAGTTTTTTGAATGTTTTAATGTTTTATTAAATGAATGCATGAATGCAGCACACAAAAACATAGAAAAAACATGGGGTCAAAGGGTCGTTGTCATGAAGTCAAGGCTCTACCCATCCCCAAAGGTTTATACTAGGGTGATTTTTGTACCTGTACTCATTATCATCAGCTCCTCCCTGGAAGGCAGACAACAAGCGGATCGCCAGCGAGTTGTGTGCAATCTTAGAGTAAGTGCTATTCACCGAGAATAGATCACCAGCCTCAAATGAGGGTAGTATCGCGTAACAACTATTTTCGATAGTTTTCGCACAACGAAAGGGTTTGGCTCCTCAGCTTCTCAGACTTAACAACCGGCCCATTGGCTATAAGAGTGAATGGGTTGCATTGGTCAGCCTCCACTGAGGTTGATGGTCGACCCCGTCTCCATCACTTATCTTAAGTGTATACTCATTCTCACCACATGCGGCATCACACGCATTCCCAATAGCAGAAAAATAAACACGTATAGCAATTAGGAAAAGCAGTATATATATTAGTCCTAATCATCCTAGACTTATAAAGCTAAGAATCCTAAGTTCCTGACAGAAATGGGTTCCCCGGCGGAAGCCCCAATCTGTGGTTCTCAGCCAAAGAGATGGACCAGCATAGGTCAATCTTTCTCCTTAGCAGAGTTCCCATTTTCTGTGGAAAACGGGGATGATGCCCTAAGGAAGAAAATGACTCTGGCAAGGAATCCCCAGCAGAGTCGCCATTTTACAAGGAAAACAGAAAGAAAGACCGGCCCCACGGTGGGCGCCACTTTTCTGTAGCGAGTGATTTTGGACGCGGTTCTTAAGCGCTGGTCGCTCTCTGCGGTTTGAGCTTAAACTACAGGTCGATTCATTTTTTATCCTATTGTGAGCTGAATAAGGAAGGGAAATATATGTCTCCAATTAACCCCTGAGTTTAAACAGTGGTCTGTTAGGTTACGGATGCTATCAATGTGGGGGGGCCTTGTACTGGTTATTTGTATTTTCGCCAGTACGGTTCTCTTTCTTTCTATCTAGGAAGAAGGTTTCTGGCGGGGAACAAGGATTAGGATGTTAGGACTGATTCTTTTGAAATACTGCTTTTGATTGATGGAGATATGGGATTTGGGTTTTTTGTTGATTGCGATCGCTAAGATCTTTTCTTTCTATATTATGCCTACGTATTCCCGTTTACCGAAACAGGGAAATCAAAGCGTTCGTAGTTCCTCCTATTCTATGGGAGGAAATTGGTTTTTGGTGTCTTGTTCAAAGCCCAAGACGTGAAGCGAAAGGTAGTTTGTATCTTTTTCAAAGCCCAAGATGTGAAGCTGAAAGGTAGTTTTATCTTGTTCAAAGCCCAAGATGTGAAGCTGAAAGGTCTATTTGTGTCTTGTTCAAAGCCCAAGACGTGAAGCTGAAAGACCTCGACTTTAGAGAGAATTTGTCATCTCTAAAGAGGGGAGAAGGAGAATTACTTTAACTGGGATACGCGGATCCGAGCAATGCCATAATTTCCGAAGAAAGGGTTTTAACCTGAAGGAGAAGACTTTAACTCAGTGTAGAGCAATGCCATCTTTCCTTAGGAATTTCTCATGCTAAAAGAGGGACAGTGGCATGGATATAGATGATCCAGAGGCTTGCCGCTTACAGCGATTAGATGAAAGGAAAGGAGTTGTTGATGTTTGTGTACTGTGAACGAGGCACAGCTTTGATGCTAAAAGGTTGATTGGATCAACCAGTGGTTTTCTTATACAAAGCCTAAGAGGAGGCTAATTTGTGTCTCGTACAAAGCCCGAGAGAGAGGCGAAAAGATTTTGACCCGACGATGGAGTCTTTTGGTATCTCGTATAAAGCCCGAGACGGAGGCTATTGTTTGTTTGACTCTACGAGGGAGTCTTTGTGTCTCGTACGAAGCCCGAGATATAGGCTAAAAGTTTGACTCAACAAGAGAGTGTTTTTGTATCTCATACGAAGCCCGAGATGGAGGCTAAAGGTTTGTTTCAGTTGAGTGACAGATCCAATATACTGATTTTAAAAGAGAAAATCAGTTCTTATATGAGCAACAATGTACTCAGGGATTCGATTTGAGGATCAGGGATATTTCCTTCTCTTTGAGGAAACGGGAAATCCAAAGGGGTATTGAGACTATCCGAGTCTGCGGGTTTCCTTCCTATTTAACGAAGGGGGTCACTTGAGAATGTCTTTGAGACTCAAGGAAGTTAAACTGTCCAAGTCTAGAGTTTTTTTCTTTTGTACTATGCTTTGAGAAACAGTAGTAGACTCTATGAAAGGACTGTTCTATGAGGATGACTAGGTTCTGTTCCTATACCTCTAGGAGGTCGTCGGGACAATTTGTACGAAGCCCAAGAGGAGGCTATCATTCCCGAAGGAAGAGATCATTATACGAAGCCTAAGAGGAGGCTGTGAATACTTCTAAGAAGCCGTAGAGTCCTTGAATAATGCCCAAGAGGAGGCGGGGTTGCTTTTAAGAAGCCTGTGGGTCCTTGAATAATGCCCAAGAGGAGGCCGATGCTTTTAAGAAGCCCGTGGGTCTATCATCTCCTTTCCATTAGGAGAGATAACTCTTTTAAAGATAAAAACCACTAGTAAACGTGCGAGGTTTACTATCCAACGACTTTTAGCTTTTAAAGAGGGTTCCTTAGTTAAGGTCCAAGATTATGACCGTAGTGGGTACCCAAACCCCGAGACATTCAAGGCAAGCTATCCACAAGGAATAGATCAAGTCAGGAAAGTTCGAGAATTTGGAAGAAACTCAAAGATGCCATTCACGGAGAATACATTCATCTTGGGGAGTAGAGCTTCTTGACGATTCCTAAGGAGGACAGCCGAAGAGAAGACTGTATCTGGTGCTCCTATTGGGGATCTAGGCGTCTATTTCTATGAATAAACGAAACGGCGTCACCTAGTTCTAGACGTAGTTGCCGGGGAAACTCGAAATATCTATACTATTATTACACTGTAGATATGAGTTTATGAAAGGAGACTTACAGTGAGCAGCCCCACAATACAGTTTATAATATGAAAGCAGTAAATGAAAGCGATAACCACTTACTCGGTTGTAGTGCTTCCATGCTGTTTGGTTAGTTGTTCAACAAAGAAAGATTGAAAACAATAGTATATTCAAAATCAAAGGAGAAAGTGCTTTGAAAAAGAAAGATTTGGGGCTTACAGCTCAAGGAGAGGCCCAGGGTTTTATCAGTGAGCGCACTGTTTGAACTTTGTACAGAGGGACTTATACAAGTGACTGGGGCCCAAAAATGGTTTTCTGTACAAAGGGATGGGTCTTACACTCTCTCAAGAGGCCCAAAAAGGTTTAAAGAAAAAGAGTGGGGCTTATAACACGAGGGTAGGCCCAAATGATTTTTTCGTTTAAAATGGCGATCGCGCCGAGGTTTTCTTTTAACGCAGAGGGACTTATACAATAAGTGAGGCCCAAAATGTTTTGGTTAAAATGGGGATTGGGTCTTACACTCTAATAGAGGCCCAAAGTGTTTTGAATGGGTCTTATAGCTCAAGGAGAGGCCCAGATGATTTTTATTTTTAAACGGGCGACGATCGCGCCGTTTACTTGTACAGAGGGACTTATACAATGAGTGAGACCCAAAAAGTTTTTGTACAAGGGGGGATGGGTCTTACACTCTCTCAAGAGGCCCAAAGAGTTTTGAAAATGATTTATGAGGGTTGAATTAATCCAAAACCCTAATTTGTTTTCAAAATGTATTTAATTGAATAAAAATTCAATTAAAATGATCAAAAATTGTTTAACACATGGAAAACAAATTGTGATCTTGGATTAATGCTTCAAAAATTAAGTATTGACCTACAAAATAATTAGAAAGCATTAAAAGTTGCAAAATCAATGTAGAAAAAATATTTAAAATGCCAAAAACAATCAAAATATTAATTCTTTACAAAAATATCAATTATATGAAATAAATAATATTTTTGGGATTTTTTGTGAAAATAAAATATTTTAACATTTTTGTGAATTATTAAAAAAAGAATCAACTCAAAATCATTAAAACTCAGAGAGAAATTAATTTTTGAATCAATTAAACAAAATCACAAAATTCAAATATTTGAATATATGAAAAATGGCGCCAAGAACAGCTGAAGAACACGCGCGTGTTCTTGGTTTCTCAGATTTGCATTTTCTATCCAATCTCCATGAATACGTAATCATATCATGTAATCCACATATCATTATGCTCGCCTCAACCTCACGATCATGTCTATTGTGACACCCCCAATCTATACCCCCAAATAATTATAAATGTATAAACACTTAATAAAATTTCATCAGAGTATATTTAAAAACATGGCATAGTCGGGGAAATCACATCAACGTGAAACAAAACATACATACAACACCTGCCCATAAAGATATGCAATAGTGGGGTAGCATACATACAGAGGAAACTCAGTTCCTTACACCCACATTTCAAAGTTTTTAGAATAAAAGCGGAAAATCTAAAAACTGAATATCATATAAAAAGTTGGTCATATTTCAGGTTATACATGCACAAGCAAAAGATGTATATACACAACATCCACAAACGGCCACCCTAGCTACCCGGTGTCACATATCAGAGCCGACCGACAAAAAGGGTGAAGACACAAAGCTTCACAAAAATACCTCCAGCAACTCTAATCTGCAATGCCTCATAGAGCATTATAAAATGAGCAGAAGGGTGAGAAAAACAACCATAATATAATTGCATATAAATATATATTTCAACATAAAAATACACATAACACATTTATTACCACATACACTATTACTCACAAATTCCATTATATAACATATATCACAACCCAAGCATATCATTCATGCACATAATCACCCATTCTCATACAATGCATATGTTTATACACAAAACATATCATTTACAATTCACTACATCCAACACAATTGCACAACAATTCCCAAAGGCTTAGCACAAGCTCAATCATGAAATCAACCATCTATCAATGCATATCAAACATGCACAATACATTTATCATAAATGTACATCCCCATTTTCCACACAAATAATCAATCATGACTTTCCACATATAACAATGCATTCATGATTCATGCAAATGCAAAGAGACCGACACAACGACCCTCTATGCAAATGCATATGCGGTACCGACTCATCGCTAGTTCACTCAGGAACTATTGGAACCATTGCTTGTTACCGAAGTAACACCCCGTCGGGCCAACAATGTTCACCCGTCACTTTAGGTCCTCACTTAGGCACACGACGTTTATGGATCGCTTTAGGTCCTCACCTTAGGCACACGATCCGATTGCTTTAGGTCCTCACCTTAGGCACACGATCGTCTATAACCACCGCTTTAGGTCCTCACATAGGCACACGATGTCATAGCGGAATTCTCTTTGAATCCCTCAACACAAGAATGCAATCATTATGCTTCACATACAAAATGATTCATGACATTCTTATAATGCATACAGGTATACAAACATTGTCATGCATTCATCTCTTACAATCACATACAATTTATCAATATGAATTATTTCACCATCTTTATTCATGCATTAGAAATCAATCCAACAATGCATTTTTCTTGCCATACGGCCACCAATTAACATACATTGAACTTCACGTAAGCAATTCATTTTTCACACATACATGTAATCATAAACATGCATATAAAACCAATTACAACATATCACATTCATTTGCCTTTCGGCCACACTTTATCATCACAACATGTCATCACATGCATTATCATTACACAACATCATACAAGGCCTACACATTAATATCAATGCCACATTGTATGTTACACAACCAATATACACATTTAAAACGACAAAAGTCGGTAAGTGACATTATTCCCGACTTTCCGACATAATTAAATCAGCTAACAATCTCCAAACGATCCTCATAAAAAGAAACATTTTATAAGCTTTCTAATGCATCAAACCACGCCTCAAACCGAACCACAGATCAAAAGTTATGCAGAAAGCAAAATTACACAAACAGCACTGTTCGCTGGGTGAACCCTCTCGCGAGCATTCGCTAGCACCTTCGCTAGGCGAATGTTCCAGCGAACCGCTACTAGCTAAAAACAGACCCAAAGTTCGCTAGGCGAGCCCTTGGCGAACCAAGTCAGAACCAAACAGAACCAAAAACATACAACCTTTGCTAGGCGAACCCCCGTAGCGAACCTTCGCTACCCTTCGCTGAATCGTTCGCTAGGCGAACCCGCGAAAACCTCACTCGCCGCCACCTTCGTCCCAGGTTCGCTAGGCGAACCAAGGAAAACCCAGAATTTTCTGCGCTGTTTGAAACCCCAAAAATGATATTTTTCCAACCCAAACATTTCCAAATCAACATATATCAATCAAAACCTATTCTAATCATATCAACAAGCAATCTACCACATTTACATCGATTTCCAACCGCTAAACCATCGATTCTACTCATTTTATCGTTTTTGACCTAGAAGTGAAAAACATAGAAAGCAAGAGAATCATCCAAACACATACATACATAATCATATGCAAGCATATTATAATCGAGTTTCGCACCCTTACCCGATTAAATCGATTCCTAGAAGTTGTTTTCTTTGATTTCCAAGCTTTCCTCTTCTTTTCTCTCTTCTTCCCTTCTCTCCTTTTTCCTTCTTTCTATTTCTTTCTCTCTGTTTTCTCTCTTCCCTCTATATTCTATTTTCTTTCTAACTTAGTAAATAATTAGGAAAAGACTAAAATACCCTTACTTACAATTATCCCGCAGACACTCTCAAAACGCGATAAAATATAATAACAATACAAAACAACATATCATCACACCAAAGTCATAAGTAAAAATAATATAATACTCAAAATAATTAAATCGACCCGATTAAATAAAATGATCAAAACTGGGGCGTTACAACTCTCCCCCACTTGGAAATTTTCGAACTTGAAAATAAAGCCAAACCCAACAGCTCCAAACACGGGCCTCGCATCTGACCAACAATCATAGACCGACCAAAAACACACCACAAATAACACAACTGACTAACCACCTTGCTAGCGGCAGAAACAACAACGACACGACAACAACGACAACAACACCGACAAGATGCAAAACCTATACAATGCACTTGACGACCAACACACAACTCAAGGAATACACAAGCACCAACTCACAGGTTCACTCTTGAGCCGAAACACAACAAGATCGTTACCATCACCGTAGGTAACCCACCTCTAATTCCTCACACAGGAATTAGCTACCCGCACTCGAACCAACACAATGGAAACGAGGCAACAACACAAACAAGAATACCAACCTCCTTGTCACACAACCTTATTACATCAATGCCACGATTCACCAATCGTACATATAACCAAAACATCCATCTACTTAGTAGTCCAAGAATACCATTGAACCCTTTCACCTAACACTTCCATTCTGAAACGTCCATTGGTCTCACCATTCCTACAGATTCCCAATGTTCAACCTAAGAACTCTTACAAGTCAGACATGCATATACGAAATGTGCCACATCACGCTTCCGCTGCGCACTCTGATGACTCGTAACCATCAAAACTACCAATCTCACGTCCAAAGTCTAACTCTTTCGCATATTCACCAAACCACTGTTCACTTTTAATATTTCCATTCTCACACTCTTCTGTGTTATCTCACACACCAGACACAAGCCTCTGAACTTCTCAAACAACTCGAATTCTCGGACCATTAAAAATAGACATACAAAGAAACTCCCGACTTAACTTTCAATCACAACAATCACTGTTCTCAAAGGATAATCCAAGCCAAAATTCGTAGCTAATCACAAACTCTAACCATTCTCGTTGTCTCTATTCCTTCCGACCAAACCAGTAATCAAGATTCTTGTAATTACCACACACTTCGAATCTAAAATCATAAAGATAATACTTCCTATAATCCAACATAACACAGCTATAACTAATTCCACAATAGTACTGATCCTTCCTCGAATCCTCAAATGTCGAAAAACACAAGCCACGACTTAAACAAACCACCACTCCTATCAAACATTCCAACAATTGTAATTCTGGTCAAACTCAACCAAACCATTCCAGTTACCTAACCCTGAAAGTGAACACTTAATCCCAATACCATCAAAGAATTTCAAATCGTTTGCAATTCGTCACAATTCAAAATTCAAGCTATGCAAAACACAACTGCAAGTTCCCATACTACTCACTGGTTAACACGCATCCTCCTATTATCATCTTATTCCTTACCAACCCTAGTAATACCCAATCATTATCCCTCACAGACATTCCAACTTAATCCACATACTCAAACCTCTAATCCGTCTCATCTTCTGATATAAGAATTCTCATCAACTCACCAAAACAATCTGTAACCAACTCCTTACCTTTCAAGTAATCCATTCCGCACCACTATCATAGCCGGAAAGACACGTCCATTCCATCCAACATAATTCCCGTCTGCTATCAACAAGAGATTAAGGGTGATCAGTTCCTCAATTTGTCAATAGACAGCCGACAACCATGATGAGGCATAAACCGTCTCCACCAAACGATAATAGCATTCCTTACATCCTATACACAAAACTACCTAAGGCACAATCCCTTAGTTGACAAAATCCTTACCTCCGCACCCCTTCTTGAACCAGAAACCAAACTTATAATCTTGCAATTTACAACACACTGGGCCAGCGCTCTACACCTGAAACAACACGGAGGAGTACCAGCTTCTCCCCCACTTATCTCATTCTAATCCATTCAACTGTAAACACGCCAAATCCATTACAAATCCTTTACCATAAATGGTCTAGGAACAAATAGACAAACCCCAAGAGTAATTACCGACCCCTAGACAAAAGTATCGATAACCATCACACCACCCCAAGAAGACACACAATTCAAACACTTCGCGCACTTATACGAAATAAACGAATGAGTCGCTCCAATATCAAGAATAGCAAATAAAGACGTACTATTAATAAAACAAGTACCTTGAGTCAGACGATCCGCACTAGTAGTCTCATCTCCTGCCAATGCAACAACCTTCCTACCAGTCTGAGCTCCCTTCGGTTCCGTACACCTCGTACTAATATGACCTGTTCCACCGCAGTTGAAACACTTCACATTAATTCTTTTACAATCCGCTGCGACATGTCCCGAACCTCCACAATTAGAACATTTCAGTTTATTCCTCCTACAATCCAACTTATGATGTCCTACTTCCCCACACTTGTGACACTTAATGTAACACCTCGGAGGACTAGACATTCCTCCCCCACTACGAGACTGTTGTTTCCCTTTCCTGTCATTCACATTCTCATAGGGAGTAGCACGCACCTTACGATCCTCTTCGTAAATCCTACAACTGTCCACCAATTCAGAAAACCTTCTAATCCTCTGATAACCGATTGCCCTTTTTATCTCCGGACTCAATCCGTTCTCGTACTTCACGTACTTAGAAAATTCAGCAGTCGCTTCCGGATAATGAGGATAGAACTGCACAAGTTCCATAAACTTTGATGTGTAATCCACAACAGACATATTACCTTGTTTCGACTCCAAGAACTCAATCTCTTTCCTTTCCTTCACACCCTCAGGATAATACTTCCTCCGAAACTCTCGGCTAAATAAATCCCAAGTAACTTCTTCATCGTCCACTCACAACACTTGGCGTAAACTAACCCACCAATCAGCTGCTTCTTCCTCCAGCATGTGAGTACCCAGTCTCACCTTGTCCTCTTCAGCACAATCCATCACATGGAAGATTCTTTCAACCTCTTCAAACCAAAATTGTGCACCATCAGGATCATATCTTCCCTTGAAGATAGGCAGTTCGTTCTTCCTGAACTCATCATTACCCACAACATTCGGTACACCTTGCACAGCCCGAGCCATATTCTGTTCATTTCCAATAACAGCAACTATGGTTAAACAAACAGCTCACCGAACTACAAGGACCAACAAGGACTGCACAAACTGACACGGACTAGCTCTGATACCACTTAATGTGACACCCCCAATCTATACCCCCAAATAATTATAAATGTATAAACACTTAATAAAATTTCGTCAGAGTATATTTAAAAACATGGCATAGTCGGGGAAATCACATCAACGTGAAACAAAACATACATACAACACCTGCACATAAAGATATGCAACAGTGGGGTAGCATACATACAGAGGAAACTCAGTTCCTTACACCCACATTTCAAAGTTTTTAGAATAAAAGCGGAAAATCTAAAAACTGAATATCATATAAAAAGTTGGTCATATTTCAGGTTATACATGCATAAGCAAAAGATGTATATACACAACATCCACAAACGGCCACCCTAGCTACCCGGTGTCACATATCAGAGCCGACCGACAAAAAGGGTGAAGACACAAAGCTTCACAAAAATACCTCCAGCAACTCTAATCTGCAATGCCTCATAGAGCATTATAAAACGAGCAGAAGGGTGAGAAAAACAACCATAATATAATTGCATATAAATATATATTTCAACATAAAAATACACATAACACATTTATTATCACATACACTATTACTCACAAATTCCATTATATAACATATATCACAACCCAAGCATATCATTCATGCACATAATCACCCATTCTCATACAATGCATATGTTTATACACAAAACATATCATTTACAATTCACTACATCCAACACAATTGCACAACAATTCCCAAAGGCTTAGCACAAGCTCAATCATGAAATCAACCATCTATCAATGCATATCAAACATGCACAATACATTTATCATAAATGTACATCCCCATTTTCCACACAAATAATCAATCATGACTTTCCACATATAACAATGCAATCATGATTCATGCAGATGCAAAGAGACCGACACAACGACCCTCTATGCAAATGCATATGCGGTACCGACTCATCACTAGTTCACTCAGGAACTATTGGAACCATTGCTTGTTACTGAAGTAACACCCCGTCGGGCCAACAATGTTCACCCCGTCGCTTTAGGTCCTCACTTAGGCACACGACGTTTATGGATCACTTTAGGTCCTCACCTTAGGCACACGATCCGATCGCTTTAGGTCCTCACCTTAGGCACACGATCGTTTATAACCACCGCTTTAGGTCCTCACATAGGCACACGATGTCATAGCGGAATTCTCTTTGAATCCCTCAACACAAGAATGCAATCATTATGCTTCACATACAAAATGATTCATGACATTCTTATAATGCATACAGGTATACAAACATTGTCATGCATTCATCTCTTACAATCACAGACAATTCATCAATATGAATTATTTCACCATCTTTATTCATGCATTAGAATTCAATCCAACAATGCATTTTTCTTGCCATACGGCCACCAATTAACTTACATTGAACTTCACGTAAGCAATTCATTTTTCACACATACATGTAATCATAAACATGCATATAAACCCAATTACAACATATCACATTCATTTTCCTTTCGGCCACACTTTATCATCACAACATGTCATCACATGCATTATCATTACACAACATCATACAAGGCCTACACATTAATATCAATGCCACATTGTATGTTACACAACCAATATACACATTTAAAACGACAAAAGTCGGTAGGTGACATTATTCCCGACTTTCCGACATAATTAAATCAGCTAACAATCTCCAAACCATCCTCATAAAAAGAAACATTTTATAAGCTTTCTAATGCATCAAACCACGCCTCAAACCGAACCACAGATCAAAAGTTATGCAGAAAGCAAAATTACACAAACAGCATTGTTCGCTGGGCGAACCCTCTCGCGAGCATTCGCTAGCACCTTCGCTAGGCGAATGTTCCAGCGAACCGCTACTAGCTAAAAACAGACCCAAAGTTCGCTAGGCGAGCCCTTGGCGAACCAAGTCAGAACCAAACAGAACCAAAAACATACAACCTTCGCTAGGCGAACCCCCGTAGCGAACCTTCGCTACCCTTCGCTGAATCGTTCGCTAGGCGAACCCGCGAAAACCTCACTCGCCGCCACCTTCGCCCCAGGTTCGCTAGGCGAACCAAGGAAAACCCAGAATTTTCTGCGCTGTTTGAAACCCCAAAAATGATATTTTTCCAACCCAAACATTTCCAAATCAACATATATCAATCAAAACCTATTCTAATCATATCAACAAGCAATCTACCACATTTACATCGATTTCCAACCGCTAAACCATCGATTCTACTCATTTTATCGTTTTCGACCTAGAAGTGAAAAACATAGAAAGCAAGAGAATCATCCAAACACATACATACATAATCATATGCAAGCATATTATAATCGAGTTTCGCACCCTTACCCGATTAAATCGATTCCTAGAAGTTGTTTTCTTTGATTTCCAAGCTTTCCTCTTCTTTTCTCTCTTCTTCCCTTCTCTCCTTTTTCCTTCTTTCTATTTCTTTCTCTCTGTTTTCTCTCTTCCCTCTATATTCTATTTTCTTTCTAACTTAGTAAATAATTAGGAAAAGACTAAAATACCCTTACTTACAATTATCCCGCAGACACTCTCAAAACGCGATAAAATATAATAACAATACAAAACAACATATCATCACACCAAAGTCATAAGTAAAAATAATATAATACTCAAAATAATTAAATCGACTCGATTAAATAAAATGATCAAAACTGGGGCGTTAAATCTATGTACTTTAATTTCATTTAAATTAAACATACAACAAGAAATCACGAAGAGACCTCAAGAACCCTAATTTTTGCATGAAGGCTAGGTTTTTTGATACACGATTCAAACAATGCAATTAATTGAGGGAAAACATTCCATGCATGATTATGAACATATGGCCAAATTATTGTGCGAGGAAATATGCATAGATTGAGAGATGACCAAGTATGTGCTTACCTCCAAGTCGTGACAGCAAGTTCAAAGTGATTTTTGATTTGGAGGTGTTACAGATGAGTTGTGATGATCTGGACAGCTTCCCTACACCCTATGGATTGTGTTTGGATGGTTGGACTTGATTGAATTGGCTGGATCATTTTGTGGCACCTCAGCTGCAACTTGATTGAAAATTTGAGCAACCAGCTGGTGATTTTGTGAAATTGATGTTTCAGAAGTAATCTAAGTGTTTGATCAGCTCATATGTGATGTATGTGAGGTGTGTGAGTGATTGGTTTGATTGGAATTACTCTCAAACTCAAAACCCGATAGTGACTTGCCTTAGAAGGCAAAATTGGAGTGAAAGAAGAGATTTTGAGGAAAGCATCTGTTAGATGGCTTTGGTGTACTCAAACTGACCACAATTGAGCTCTATTTATAGTAGAGCAAGTTTGTTTTGCCAGGAATAGTGCATGGCAGCTGGTAAGTAGGTTTGGCCAATGTTGGCAAATGAAAATCCAAGTCTCCTCTAGCCATTGACTAGAGGTTAGGGCACAGAGCTATGGTCCCCTTGGTCTTGGATATGTCTTGACTGATTTCAGATGAGAATGGCTCAGTCCATGCCACCTTGATGGTTTCATTGAATGCCTCATTCCAAATTTGAAGTCTTGTCCCTATTTTGGCCATTCTAGGTTCAACATGCTATTTCTTGTTCCATGGACTTTGGAGGCTTGGCTCAGTGATTGTCCCCTTTAGATTCAATCCTCTGAGGTGTCCAAGTGGATAGGAGCAATTGAATTTGGCTGATTTTGGCAAATCGAGCCAAAATGCAAATTCTGCCTTGCCTTTGACAGATTTCAGCAAGGCAACTTGCCAATGTCATATCTCATGGTGTAAGTTGAATTTGGTAATGTTCTTGACCATTTTGGAAAGTCCTTACATGATACAACAACTGTTTGAACATGTTTGGTTTTGATCTCTTTTGAATCCAAGTGAAAAATCCCCCTACATTTGGCAAAAAGTGAAGCAGAATCTGACTTAGTGAAAATTTCACTAAGTGTTGGAAAAAGTGACATTTTCACTTTTCAGCCACTTTGATCACTCCATAACTCAAAATCCTTAATTAATTGGAATGACTTGTAGTTGAAGTTTTTGTAGGTGATAATGAGGGCTACAAATCCATCTTTGGATGAGAAAAAATGGCCTTGTGGTTTAGGAGTTATGGTCCTCCAAATTTGGTACCTTTGCCACTTTATTTTTAACTTAGAAAAATTTCTAAGTTTTATGGTTACCCCTTTTACAAGTTATCTCACTTTTCTTGATTTTTCTTGATGAATGATGATTCAAATCATACATTAACATCATTTTAGGGTTAAAAATCCATTTTGGTGAAAAATCTCAAAAAGTCAAAGTTGCCTTTTGTGCACAGTTGACTTTTTATCAGATGAATTCCAAACTGTGCAATTCTTCAGGAAATCATGTCCTTGACCTAAATCAAACTTGATGGACATGTTCCATGGGTGTCATAGGGTATATTCAATCATGTATTAGGGTTTGGGAGCATGTCTTGGTCAAAAGTCAAAGTTACAGTTGACTTTCCCCTTAAAACCCTAATTGTGGTGCAGATGGAATTGAGACTTGTTGCTCAAGCTTCTTGGATCAATCCATTGTTCTAAATGGATCAATATGGTATATTAGAGACCCTCAAACCCTCTCTTGAGGTATTGGCTCATGGTTTGCCCTAAAAGTCAACTTAGGGATGAATTAGGTCAAGAAACCCTAATTCCTGATTTTTGATGAATGCATCCCCTGAGGCAAAATTGACTTGATGCATGGGTTCATGAGGTTCCATGAAGTATATTAGGTTATGTTTTGGATCATTGCCTTGTGCCCAGATGAAATTTCCATCTGGAGGCCCTGGTCGACCAAAACCCTAATTTGGTGACACTGTCGATCTTAAGACTTGATCCACCTAGAAGGGAGCAGCCTTGTGCTTAATCCTTGAAGTGGGAGACCTTTTTGATCCATTGTGGATATTTAAGAGATTAGACAAGTTGAAGATCATGTCATTTCTTGATTGATCCTTTGTCTAAGCACTCAGAGAGGGCTTGAAACCCTAATTTTGATTGTATTGGATGCTCACCCATCTTTGGGGAGACTGATGAAGCATGATCGTTCATCCATATTGTGATGATGATTTTCACAATGATGGGAAATCTAAGTGGTCAAAATTTGGGGTATTACACTCTGTTGCAAAGGCATCATAGGCTTGAGTAAAAACAATGATAACCAGTATTAGTATCAGGCCAAGGAGGAGAGCAATAAACTCACGAACAAAAACACCACACATTAATATTACACAGGATGTCTCCCTAAACCTTGAAGGGCTTGTGAGTTTGCTTTCCATCAACCATCAAATATTAAAACACATTCTAGGAGATACCACGACTGTCCACAACTTTTTCTCACTTTTTCTCTTCAGCTCAACAACCAAGCATTAACCAACATCCTTCTCATTCCCTTTCTCCTACATCAAAGAAGACCACAAACCTGTTTCTTTTAGTGTGACAACCAACAACAGCACCAAACACTAAGGATCAGAATAATCCAACATCCCCTCATTATCTCTTTGTGTATCACCAACACACGAGAGCAAGACCACATTAAGGCTCCAAAAGAAACACCATCTCTCTTTAAACAACATCAGAGCAGCACTGTTGTACCCTTCAAAAACTCAAA
Source organism: Lathyrus tuberosus (assembly GCA_022829125.1). Lineage (NCBI taxonomy): Eukaryota > Viridiplantae > Streptophyta > Magnoliopsida > Fabales > Fabaceae > Lathyrus > Lathyrus tuberosus. Next base: position 4,846,120 of record JALAZF010000231.1, on the reverse strand, counting down.
GAACTCATGAGTTTTTCCTTGCCTCAACAAGAGCACCAGCTCCAAGCTTTTGAGAATATAAGAGGTAGTGGACCTTTTTACCCTTGTTTTTGCTACTGTCAGTTTTCTTGACATGAGAAGTTCATGCCCTCGCCACCAAATTTAAAACTTGGGGTTATTTTCATATGGCCTGCTAGCCCAGGTTGAGCAACATGAAAATCTCTTATGGAAGCATGCTGATAAGAGGAGTGTGGTACTATTTTCCTTCCCTTAAAATCATACTTCCTCGCTCATGTGTAAGTTGACCTCTCTGCTGTAGTTAGGTCATGCTTTTTCACACTTATGCTAGCCTAACAATATGAGCATCTTCATGGACCTGTTTTGTTTTAATACTATCTCGTGAGTTTTCGGACTCCCGTTCTGAGCACTTTAGCTTTACCTTGTTTTTTTATGAGAGCACTGTTGTTGAATCATTCTTATGCCCCCATATGATGAATATTACACGGTGAGGTTTAAGTTCAATGAGGTTCTTCTCTTTGAGCACTGCACTTCAGTGTTTTATTTCTTAAGATTTGGTGGAGGTTTAAGGTTGGAAAGATAGGAACAAGTAAGGTTGTTGCCATTGTTTTGTTGGTTTATTTCACGTTGGATTTCATGTGCATGTTGCATAAGGAAGTAAGGTGGTGAGTGGTGATTGGTCTGAGTTTTAGTTTGTCATGTTGTGACTTGAATGGAGGGGTGACTGATTGAGGTCTAATGGTTATTACGTGTGGTAACATTTTTTAAGTGGGCTGGATTTTGTTCTTTTAGTTTTTGCCTACTTACTTTATATGTTAAACTGGGTGGCTCATACAATGGATGTATGGCCACCCCAGTGGTAAAGAAGCACGTACATCAACCACAAGGACTGGGGTTCGAATCCCCCTCGCCCCAGTCCTTTGTTTTTATTTTCTGAAAAAAACACGCCTTTTAGATATATTTTTCCATAGCCACTTGTGGTTAATACGCACACATTAGATGAGATGGTTAGTGTTTTAAGCTGCAATCAGAAGGGAACGGGTTCAATACCCATGGGGAACATCTCCCTTTCTTTTTTATCACTTATTTATTTTCTATTTTTTGGTTTATGCCTTATTTTCAAAAACTCATAACTTGGTCATTTTTCACTCTTTTTTGCCCATTCTTTTTGTAAAATACTCCTTAATGTGTCTACTTTTTTAATATAAAAAGAAATTGGTGAAAACAAACATTTGTGAAGCATTTATTAATATTTGAAGTAAAAGACCTTCTTAGGGTTTTTCCATGACCACCTTGACTTCTTCGATTCTTTCATCCTATTATCTTGTGCATCTTGATTTAATACATGTGTTTCTAACCTTGTATGGTGTTGTGAGCTTATTTTCACTTTGATATCTTGTTGTTAGAATGCTTTGCTTCATATAAATATATGTACAACATTATGCCCATAAGAATTGTTATTTTCCCCTCATTCCAAAGGAAATTCCATTTCAATTGACTCATAAGTCAATAAACAAATCAACCCTTGACCTCATAGTCATAGGTGTTCACATCCTCCTTTGACCTCATAGTCATAGGATCCCATCTTGATCTCATAGTCATATAGCCATCTCTTAAACCTTTGACCTCATAGTCATAGGTAGGCTTCGACCTCATAGTCATGGCCAGTCTCCCTTGGCCTCATAGCCAATCATCTTATAACTTACAATAAGTTAAGAGTCCTTGAACTCTATGTGAGACTCATCACTTTGAGTATTCACTTCCCCCATCATAACTTAGACTTAGAGAGTTTCTTAAACTCTATATGAGCTCATACTCATTCCCCTTGGAACTTTGGCCATAGTCAATGGTTCCTCAAACTCACCCTTAGTTAGGTGAACTATGGTTGCTCTGATTCTTTAGTCAGATACGTAGGCACAAGATGCGACGTCTTGGCGAGCAAATTCAATGTATATACCCTTAACAGATTTATCTTAACAAGCAAACATAACATAACACAAACTAAACAAGAGGTTCCTGTAGAGTACTACAGATGTTAAGGGTGCTAATACCTTCCCTTAATATAACCAACCCCCGAACCATAGATCTCCCCCCTTTAGGTTTTCTCGATCTTGAACCTTTCCTTTGGATAAATCAAAGTCGGTGGTGAATTCAAAGAAATGTGATGAAAGTTAATTAATATCTTGTTATCCGATTCTCACCGCAATATGGGGTCGCGAAAATCGGTCTACAAGGTCGACGCCATTAACAGAGACGACTCTGAAGACGGACCCTCAGATTCTAAAGAAGAATGGAAGTCCTACCTTAATGATTCTTGGTGCATATCACAAGAGTAGGCGCATACTCCATTGTCCTCTCCTCGGGAGAAATTCAAGGATGTATTTGAGCCAGCTGACGAAATGGATGTAGAGGATTGCAACACCGAGAGCTAAGGATACGATTATGGAAGATAATTTTTGCTACTCTGAGGATGATTCATATATTCCTCCAGAGGTCTGTGGAATCTCTACCTGGAAACTCCTGGGTATGATAGCCAACCGGAAAATGCCTACATACCATTCTATACTCCTCAACCCATCGAGAAAACAGTCTAGGATCACCTTTTCGACAAATCTACAAAGATTACTGAAAGAGATTTTATTCATTATACTATGCCAGAAGTGAATGTCATAACTGAAGATGATTCTGAGAAGGATTTATCCACTTACATGGCACCTTCTAAAGTTCTGCAAAAGTTACCCAATTGTCCTTGGAGCATGCTGCACAAGTTTATGCGAGATGCTACAGTTCCTGCTGATCCACCAGCCAAAGAAAGCCCGAAAGGGTAAAAAAATTTCCAAGTACAAAATTGCATCCTGTGATCTCAATATATGTGAGTGGGAACCTTACTTGGAAGACCCCGAATACATGTTTTCAGAGGATGCACATGTATCATTCCACATCCCGTGATCCGTCGAAAAAATGACCAAAAACCTCCTTTTATATGTATCCACGAAGATTAAAAATTTCATTAAACCGACTCCGCCAGAAGTCACTGCCATTATCGAAGACAGCCCTGAAAGGGATTCACATGGCTTCGTGACACATGAGAAAGTTTCTCAAAATTGGATAGATGATGATGTTCCAACTGTTATCCACATCTCTAAGTAAATATTTTATCTTTGTTTTGTCCTCTCACTCTTCCCAAAGTGAGAGACGTTTTTAGGGCCCCCTTTTTAATATTTCCTTATCGGGCTTTTGTTTCAAGAAATAATTGATCAATAATAAAGATGTTTTTTTCAATTCCATGCTATTTGTTTTTTACTTTTCTGCTTTTTAGGAAAATGGTAATAAAAAACAACAAAGAAATGATAAACATTTTCAGTGTCTGCATGCCACTGCATTTATCTGTTTTCTAAAATCCAGCAATCAATCATATGTGCAGATTAAACATAAAAAAACTCATTGAAAAACATGACCCTGTGCCCTCTCCCAACTTTGAGTTCCTAGTATTCGAAGATGAACATGAAGAAGAGGAAGAAATTCCAGATGAAATATACGAACTGCTTAAGCAAGAGGAAGCCTCCATTCATCCATACAAAGAGCCGATAGAGGTAATCTACCTTGGTTCCGATGAATATAGAAAAGAGGTCAAGATTTGGGCACTTCTTAGTCCAGCTGTTAAAATAAAAATGGTAGAACTTCTCAAAGAGTTCCCATATGTGTTTGCTTGGTCTAACCAAGACATGCAGGGTTAGACACCTATATTATGGAACACCACTTACCGTTGAAGCCAGAATGTCCGTCGATCAAGAAAAAATTGAGAAGAGCTCGCCCAGATATGGCCATCAAAATAAATGAGGAAGTGCTGAAACAGATTGAAGCAAGTTTCCTTGACACCGCAGAATACCCTCAGTGGTTGGCCAACATAAGACCTGTTCCGAAAAAGGACGGAAAAGTCAGAATGTGTGTGGACTACCGAGACTTAAACAAAGCTAGTTTGAAAGATGGCTTTCCATTACCACATATTGACTTGTTGGTCGACAGCACCGCAAAATTTAAAGTATTCTCCTTCATGGATGGATTCTCCGAATATAATCAAATCATAATGGCACTTGAAGACATGGAAAAAACCTCATTTATTACACCATGGGGGACATTTTGCTACAAAGTGATGCCTTTTGGTCTGAAGAATGCGGGTGCAACCTACCAAAGAGAAATGACAACTTTTTTTCACGACATGATGCACAAAGAAATTGAAGTATATGCTGATGACATGATTGCTAAGTCCATAACTGAAGAAGAATGTGTGGAGTATTTGTTGAAGTTATTCCAGCGTTTGAGGAAATACAAAATTCGCTTGAATTTTGGTGTTTGTTCAGGGAAGCTCTTGGGCTTCATTGTCAGTCCAAAAGGAATTGAAGTTGATCCTAATAAAGTCAAGCCCATTCAGGAAATGGTAAAACCAAAAACTGAGAAATAAGTAAGAGGATTTCTGGGTCGTTTAAACTACATCTCCTGATTTATCTCTCATATGACCGCTACTTGTGGGCCGATATTCAAACTTTTTCGAAAATATCAGAGTTGTATATGGACCGAAGATTATCAGAAGGCCTTTGACAGCATCAAAGAATATTTACTTGAGCCTCCAATCCTGATTCCTCCAGTGGAAGGAAGACCTTCGATTATATACTTAAAAGTATTAGAAGATTCCATAGGTTGTACGATTGGCCAACAAGATGAGACTAAGAGAAAAGAGCACACCATTTATTTCTTAAGTAAGAAATTCACATACTGTAAATCTCGTTATATTGTGCTTGAAAAAACCTGTTGTGCCTTGGCTTGGGCTGCTAAGCGTCTCCGTCAATACATGATTTGTCATACTATTTGGTTGATCTCCAAAATGGACCCGATCAAGTATATCTTTGAAAATCCAGCTTTAACCGGAAGGATTGCTCACTGGCAGATGTTGTTGGCATAATATGATATTGAATACCACGCTCAAAAAGCCATCAAAAGGAGCATTCTAGCTGATCATTTGGATCATCAACCAATTGATAACCATGAATCTATCAAATATGACTTCCTAGATGAAGATGTAATGTATCTAAAGATGACAGATTATGATGAACCATTACCAGATGAAGGGCCAGAGCCAGGATCCCGATGGGGATTAATATTCGATGGAGCTGTCAACGCTTATGGAAACGGAATTGGGGCGATCATTGTTACACCTCAAGGTACCCACATTCCTTTCACAGCAAGGTTGACATTCAAATGCACAAATAATGAAGCTGAATATGAAACCTGTATCATGGGACTTGAAGAAGCCATTAATTTAAGGATCAAATTTCGGATGTCTATGGAGACTCAGTTTTGGTCATAAATCAAATCAAAGGTGAATGGGAAACACGTCAACCAGGATTGATTACTTACAAAGACTATGTAAGAGGTTGCTAACTTTCTTCAACAAAGTTGAATTTCATCATATTCCTCGTGAAGAAAATAACATGGTTGATGCACTAGCTACATTATCCTCCATGATTGTTGTGAATCGATGGAATGATGTATCTAAAATCGACGTAATGTGCCTTGATAGGCCCGCTCACATGTTTACCGTGGAAGAAATTGTTGATGATAAACCATGGTACCACGATATCAAATGCTTCCTTCAAAAACAAGAATACCCGCTCGAGGCGTCAAAGAAAGATAGGAAGACCCTCAGAAGACTAGCTGGCAACTTCTTCCTAAATGAGGATGTGCTATACAAAAGAAACTTCGACATGGTTTTGCTCAGATCTGTGGATAGACACGGAGCAGCCATGTTAATAGAAGATATTCATGATGAATCTTTTGATACTAATGTCAATGGGCAAGTAATAACAAAGAAAATATTAAGGGCAGGATACTATTGGTTGTCAATGGAATCTGATTGCTGCAAATATATGAAGAAGTGTCACAAATGTCAAATTTATGCCAACAAAATTCATGTACCGCCGACTCTTCTCAATATTCTCTCCTCTCCATGGCCTTTCTCTATGTAGAGAATTGACATGATTGGCATAATTAAGCCCAAAGCTTCCAACGAACATCATTTCATCCTAGTGGTCATTGATTACTTCACCAAATGGGTTGAAGCAGTGTCTTATGCCAATGTAACTAGGCAAGTGGTGGTTCGTTTTATCAAGAATAATATAATATGTCGTTATGGTGTTCCAAGTAAGATCATTATTAATAATGGATCGAACCTGAATAACAAAATGATTAAGGAATTATGTGATGTATTCAAAATTGAACACCATAACTCTTCCCCCTACCGGCCTAATATGAATGGAGTTGTTGAAGCAGCTAATAAAAATATCAAAAATATCGTCAAGAAGATGGTAGTAACCTACAAAGATTGGCATCAGATGCTACCATTTTCTCTTCATGGATATCATACATATGTCCGTACTTCAACAGGGGTGACCCCTTTCTCTTTGGTATACGACATGGAAGTAGTGCTCCCCATAAAGGTGGAAATCCCGTCAATGAGAGCCTTGATGAAAGCTAAGTTGACAGAGGTTGAATGGTGTTAAAGCAGATACGGTGAGTTGAACTTAATCGAAAAAAAGAGAATGACAACTTTATGTCATGGTCAGCTATATCAACGAAGAATGAAGAAGGCTTTCGACAAGAAGGTTCGACCTCGTGTATTCAGAGAGGTTGACCTTGTACTTAAGAAAATTCAATCATTCCTTACTGATTCTAGGGGCAAGTAGACTCTTAATTATGATGGCCCATATCTTGTCAAGAAATATTTTTCAGACGGTGCCTTAATGCATATGACTATGAATGGTGAAGAGTTCACTCGTCCTACAAACATCGATGCAGTCAAGAAGTACTTTGCCTGAAAAAAAGAAAAAAAAGTGTCTCGATGGATTGAAAACCTGAAAGGGCGATCCAGGCAAAAATTAGATATATGAAAAATGTTATCCCGGTAGATTGAAAACCCGAAAAGGCAATCTTGGAAAAAGTTAGGGATATATGGCAAGCAACTGCATCAAACTAGATTGGATCATTTGAACCAGCAATGTCTATCAAAGAGCCCTCAAATCAAATCAGGTCGCCGAACCTAAAGAATATTTGAAATTCAAAGTTGTTAGGGAGAATTCGGTCATTATATTTTAATGTAACCTTTCCTTTAGTTACCATTTTCAATTCTTGTAATAGTCCATGGAATCACACTATTCTTTGCGGGTTACCATTGTGTCAATAAAATTTGGGCTTTTACCCATCTGTTTACAACTTTTGTTTTATTTATATCTTGTAAAATGACATTTTTACCTTGATAAAAATTCTTGAAACAAAAAGTTAAAACTTTTTCTTTTTTTGCTTTTGAAATTCTTGTGTTTACTTTCCTTTGATTTTGGAACATAAGAAGGAACATCAACAGTTGCTCCAAGAACGATTAAACCTCGAAATACAGGATCGAATGTTCTTGTGATTTTCCTTTAAAAGTATCTCCAAAATGATGGATCTTTAACTCCGTCCACACCTTGATATGTTGGACATATGATCCCATATCTCCAGTAAAAATTTGGATCTGATGCTCTCCGGTAAAGCACTAAACTTGGTGTCTCGAATCAAGCTTTGAATCGAGTTTCTCCAAACTGAATGAAATTCTCATCTCCGGTAGAGCGCAGAGTTACTTTATTTCCAGTTGAACAAGATAATGAGTTTAGAAGATTGTTTGGGTTCTTTCCCCAAGTAAAGTATCCTTCTCTCCTAGAGAGACTCAAGCCTTACAGTAGGACTTTTGTTCCATCGATGACTCTCTTTATTTTATCTCCAGTGATATTTCCAAGAGATTGGATGAGTACCCGATCGCGTAATGATGTTTATTTCATCGCCGGTATATCTCTTTCACTTGTGTTGTCAGTATAAAAACATAACACGCATTCATTTCATACATATATCATGCATAGTTGAATTCATATCCATGTTCATAATGCATTTGTCGATAATGTTTACTTCATTCACCTAGGTTATGTTTATCCCCAAGTGATATGTTTCCTCTCTCCAATAGTGTGGTCAGCCGTAGGCAGAAGGTGTATATCCTTTCTAACTCCTCACCGATTTTAATCCTCGTGGAAGTTTTGATTTAGTTCTCCTTTCCACACTTGGATAAGATAAATCCCCAGTTCGAGTTCATTCCTCACTGGTTAGCATCTTGTTTGACGGTATCTCTTCAGCTTATTCCTGGATTGAGTTGTCTTTTGACCATTTTGATAACTTGAACCTCTGAATTAAAATGACATTTATTTTGGTGCCTTTTAAGTGGTTTACATCCCCAAAAAGAATCTGTTAAAGGTTCCCCAACAAGATAAATTTATTCCGCCTTGGAATCTAGACTTGACAACAATCATCAATCTCTTTATTTGAGAAGCTTTTTTTCATCCCTAAATAATTCCCAGTGAATTGGCAAATGGCAGTCTCTTTGTGAGCAATTTGTCTATCCCCGTTGAAGCTATCAGCATATCAAAATTTTCTTTCAGCTTATGGCATCTCTCCGAAGAAGTCTCGAAGGGAAGTATGATGAAGATATTTTCACAGCAAATGGAATCTCTCTAGAGAAGATTGTTATAAATTCCTATTCTCTACCAAATGGAATCTCTCCGGACAAGTCCCGCAGAGAATTTTGATTGCCAAATCCTCATTTTTTACGTCACATGATATCTATCCGAAGAAGTCTCAAAGAGAAGTATGATGAAGTTTATTTTCCATCAAATGGCATCTCCCCAGTGAATCCATGTGAGAAGTTTGATGAAGATCCTTACAAAAAGCTTTTCTCTTTATTTGAGAAATCTGTTTTGCAAATTAACTGGCCCGCATCTCTTTGAAGATCCCCAGTGAAGTTATTATTTCAGCAAGTAATTACTCTTTTAGGAAACTTGTCTATTTTACCCCTTTTTAAGTGAAAGACTTATAAAGAAGAAACCGAGACCAATTTCGTGGCTTATGTCCAAAAACAAGGGGAAGTTTAAATCAGAAATCGAGACCAGTTTCGTGGCTTAAGTCCAGAAACGAGGGGAAGTTTATTTTAGAAACCGATACCAGTTTTGTGGCTTATCTCCAAAAACGAGGGGAATTTTATTTCAGAACTGAGACTAGTTGCATGACTTATGTCCAGAAATATGGGTGTAATACCCAAATTTTTACCCCTAAGATCCCACTTATCATTTGCATCTTATACCACAAACAAGATCACAAGCTTTGGTTCTCTTTCCTTCCTTTGTAGTTTTGCTCTTGAGGGAGATCACCGAGCACCCCTGTTTTATTGTTTGCTATATGTTTGTTTATGTTTATGTTTACTAACCCTTAATTAAAATCCAAAAATATGTTTGTTTTCCCTTTACTAACCTTTTTAGGAAGATGTTGGGATCAAGAATGTCAAATACCAGTTCCTCAACTCGAATGAAATTCATCTGAACAAAGTCAAAGTTGATTTGCAAACAATTCAAAATCATTTGATCAAGAGTTTCTCAAGATTTGATTTACTATTATTCAAGAGAATCCAAGGTTCATGCGTTTATTTCCATGCCTTCTTTGACAAGTAAAAAGAATTGAGCCAGAGCCAGAACATTCTAGCTAACAAAGCATTTTTCAAGTTTTTCAACAATGCAATCGATTTACATTATGGTCCAATCAATTGCACCCTTCATATTTGCACCAGATTTCATATTTTTCAGTAGTGCAATCGATTGCACGAGACAGATTTGGCCAGAAATGTTAGGTTTCAAGTTCTGCAGCATTTTGGCACCAATTTTCAAATGTGACCTCATGTGGAATATTCTAGATCATGCAAAATCATCACAAAAAGAATTCCCCTACATAATCACAATTAATTCCCACCATACACCCTCATTAATCACCACTTGATCTTGATTTTGCCTCCAAATTCAAATTTCAAGCCTAATTTTGGTTCCAAGCCACCAAAATTCCTAAGCCTAAACTATATAAATATAGGCCTCATTTCATTCATTCTTCAAGCTTTTGATAGCCAAATCCAACTTATCAAAATTCCTTCTCATTCTTCATTTTCTTCATCTACCAAAATTCACCAAAGTTCTTTCTTCCATTGAAAGTTAGTAAGTTCTTCATTGGAGCTTACTAATCTTTGAGCTAAACCTCCATCCAAACACTTTTTCATCATCAGTTTTTGTAGATCAAAGCTTTGGAGTGTGGTTCTTGAAGTTGACTTGAAGCATTTTCAGATTTGAAGTGGTAATTCACTTATCCCACCATTGTTGTGCTTGATCCATCTTCCACAATGTGATCTCTTATTGACTCTTGTTGCCTGATCTTTGGATCTTGCAAATTGTGTTTTATTGGTGTTATTTACTGTTGTTTAACTTGAATTTTCGTATTCTTTTGCATCCGTGATCATGAGGTGTTTGGAGAAATGATTGATCATGCTTTTGCCTTGTAAATGCTAATTTTATTCCTGTCTGGCAGTGTGCAATTGATTTGCATTGTAGTGCAATCGATTGCAAAGTGTATTTTTTTGCCTAGAATTATTGATTTTCTGTTGTGCAATCGATTTACACACTGGTGCAATCGATTTGCACAATGCAGAATATGTTTTTTTGCTCTGTTTTGGGACTATTTTGGTTCCTTCCTCTTCTTCTTCCATTTCCTTTTGATCTTTTCCTTGGTTTGCACATTTAAAGGGCCTATTCCTCTTTAAATTCATTGGACTTAGAGTGTAGATGAAGTTGGATGAACATTCATTAATTCAAATCTATGTTTAAAGTGAATTGTTCAATTCATTTTAGGTGCTTTGAGTTAATGATATGTTTAGTGCTTTGATCCACCAAGATGAGTGGTTGAACTTAAATATGGAATGATCTTTGAATTGTAATTCAATTTGGTTTCCCTCTCTTCTTCTTCTTTTTTCTTTTGATCGATGAAAATCTTCGATATCATTGGAACTTATTTTAAGTTCTTGATGAAGATGAGATCATTACCACTTTTCTTTTTGTGCGGTATTGCTTTCGGAGAGTGATCTACATATCACTTCTCTAGCATGCATTAGCATTAACATTGTTATTGACCGGCCTCATATAGTCGTGTCTTCTACATAAGTCCGATTATGATTACTTAACATAGTGCTACACGTGTCCCGTATCGGAAAATGATCATTTATGGCTCAAACGTATGTTTGAAAGTCCAAGTATGGTTGATTATTTGTCTTGGGTCCATTATTTATGAAACTTGTTGTTAGGAGGCTTTGATTTTATCAATCCTCTAATGAGTCTTCATTAACTTTGGCCTAAGTTCATTATTTAACCATCGTTGATCATTGGTTCTAACAACTAATCACTAACTCACTAACAATATTATTGCACTAATTTTGTTTATGTTTCCTTTTTGCTCCTTATCTCTCTTTTATTTTTATGCTTCATTATTATCATCTCATATCATATTATTGTTTATGCTTCCGCTATTTTTCCTTTGTCCGTTGGACGCATGTTTATGCTTCCGCTCTCTTTTTCTTTTGTCCACTTGGACCATATCTTGTTCAAAACACTAATTAAAGAATAAACCTCTAAAAAACTTGGTGCTTAATTTTGTGGTTATGTTTATGGATGGACTTAGACCTTGGACCTCTTGGATTATTCTTAGACCCTTGGACTTAGAATTAGGACTATTTCCCTATGCTTGGAGTATTATGGATCTTTGCCTTTATTTGGCTTGCTCATTTGCTTATGCTTCAAGATGGACGAAATTCTTATTTCGCTTGCTATGAAGTGTGCTACAATTCGGTTAGATTTTTCTTATCTCTAAGTTTTTACTTTATGCTTTAGAATAGTCACTTCTTCTCCACCCCTTTCTTAAATTTTCAAAATGTTCTCTCTTTTTTAAAACCTTCTTGTTTTCAAAACCTAAACCTCTTTCACAATAAAACCTTGACTAATTTCAAAAAGACTTAAAAAATACAAAAAGACTTAAAAAAATACAAAAAGAGTTAAAAACTTGACTAATTTTCAAAATCTTCACAAACTTTATTTTCTTTAATAAATGTCAATCAATGTTAATCATACTTTGACTAATTTCAAAAAGACTTAAAAAATACAAAAACTCATTCAAACCTTTTGTGCTTTTGTGCACTTTTTCTTTTTAAAACTTTTCAAAAAAGATTAGACATGAGTCATTTTATTTGATGAGATGTAAAGCTTCTAACCATGGTATTTTGTGTAAAGTATGGTCATTTTCCAGTTAGATGCTGGCGTGATTAGTCTTGTTGATATTTATCCAAGTAAATCCTCCATCTTAAGGTGATGCAAATGCCTCTTTCGCATACTTGTGGGTAATTGGTTGAGTAATCTCTCTTGAAAATGAAAGGTTGTCTTTGCAAGATAAAATGAATCATAACCGATCATTTTTGTTATTTGTACCACGAACTATGAGGTTTTGATCCTATATTGCACTTTGTGGGTGTGTAGGCATGAGGCCATAAGTTTCTCCAAACACAAAAATCTTAAAAGATACTTCTCCTCTCACCTCCCCAATCTCTTTTCAAACAAACCTTTTCAAACCAAAAGCATAAATATTTTAAAGGGCTCTTATAGAGTACTCTATACGTTTTGGGTGCTAACACCTTCCCTTAGCTTAACCAACCACCTTACCCATTCTCTGTTTGTTCTTGTTTTAGAACTTATTTAGGTTTTGTTCGCTCTTTTTCCTTTTTCTTTTGAATAAAATAAAAGTGCGGTGGTGACTCTTGCAATTTTGAGTTAAGTTAATCAATAACTTACACTCACGAATTTCCCCGCTACAGTGGGGAAGTTTGTTTTACCCTTTCTAAGTAACGCTACTTAATCAAAGAAGATGCTGCATCATTTTCCAACATTGGAAGTTCAAATTGCCAGAGTTATAACACCATACCCTGTGGAGTTGTGTTCCTCTCCCCATTTTAAGTTGTTATCTCTCTCCAAATAGAGTTACAACATTTGTCCAGTTTCTCTTTCCCCAGTGAATAATTCTGTTGTTATACCTCTGTGGTTTAGTCTGTTCTCAGTCTCCTGTGGTATCATTTCCCACAGGTCTCATATCTTGCATTTATAGGTGCATTCATATCATATCACCTTTTGTGGCTTCTTAGGGGCCAAATTTGTGCATTGTTATATTTAAGCCTCCCCTATCTGTTCGAGATTAAGATGTCAATCTTCATCTCTCTAGATTGGAGAAACTTAAATAGGGGCATCTGTCATACCCTAATTTTTTATCCCTAAGATGCTTCCTCATTTACCTCTTTTGCATGACATTCATCATAACATATATGTTTGTATCTTTATGCATCACTAACCCATTACAAATGCAAGATGTGTGTGTTTTTTTACTTTACAGGTTAAGCGGACCTCCAAAAGCTAAAGCAGGTGAATTATCAAAGAATGGGTATGATCCTCAACCCCCCTTTTCATTCACAAAGATCAAGAGCTTTCATTCATCAATAATCAAGTACAAGATTGCATCATATTCAACATCTCAAGTCCCTTATTCATCCATGATGATCAAGAGTTTTCATCCATCAAAAATCAAGTGCAAAATTGCATCATGACAAGTTCATCAAGGATCAAATCCTCAGATACACCCAAATTACGATTTTGACCTAATTTAGTCCCTGGTTTGAATTTTGAAGCAAGACATGATCCAACACCTCAATATATTTTTCAAGGACCTTAAATGCCTCATATTAGTCCATTCATATGGTTGGATTGATCCAAAGAACTTGATTCATAAGCAATGCAAGAATTCATATTCATTTGGTCCACAAACTAGGGTTTCTAATGAAAAATCAATTGCACCTCTGACTTTTGACCAGTACATGATCTCAAGCCTTGGTACATGATTCAAGACACTCAAAGACACCTTTGGAGTCCATCTATGGTGTTCAAATAGCCCAAGGGATTGATTTGATTGAGGATCACAAAGTTGAAATTCATTTGATAAAAATTCAACCACTGATCAAAGTAAAGTTTGACTTTTGACTTTTTGGTCAAAACATGAGCTCCTCAACAAGAATGAGGTTAATATGTGATTTGGATCATGATTCATCAAGAAAAATGAAGAAATATAAGTTACTTGTAAAAAGGGCAACATTGGAGAAGTTGAAACTTTTCTAAGCTATAAAATATAATGAATTTTACCCTACTTTCCAAGACCATAACTTACAAACCAAGTAACCATTTTCTTTTATCCAAAGACCAAATTGAAGAGCTTGTTACATAATACATCTTTGTACTTGACGGTGAAATCTCAAAAAATGCATAGATTAAGAGATATGGAGCCATGAAATTGGAGGTTCCATACTTTTTAACCAAGACACTTAGAAAAAATTTAGACAGAATCTGTCTTGTGTTGGAGCTAGCTTTAGGGCCATTTTTCTCCATGATCCACTTTGATTCAAGACAAACTTTGAAAATAAAAGTTGAAGTATGTTATCTCAGCTTTCCAAAATGGCCAACAACATCCATTTATCTTATTTGGACAAGGAGTTATCAATTTCAAAACATGCCTTGTTGCAACTGGTTTTTCAAAGACAGAATTGATGGTACACGATTTGGATAACTTTGAAAACCTAATATCTTCACAATATCAACACCAAAATGATCATGCACCATGTGCTATGCAAAAACATAACAGAATTTTCAAGATTCTAGCCTTGGCATGTGAGAAAAAATCATTTCAAAAACCATGAAGTGAGGTTTTGCCCTCAAGCATTAAAGTGCTATAGTGATTTTGAAAAAAAAACCTCCAATCTGCCCAAAGATGATCAGAACACCAAGGGATGAGATACAACCTGGTGGAACTAAGCTCAAAATATCAGAATTTAAACCATGTGAATAATAGCCCAGGTGCGCCTTGACATTCAAGAAATAGGTGCATGACATCACCTATTGGATAATAGGTTGCTCCTCATCCAAACTTTGTTCAAAACATCTTATATGTTTCTCTAAAATTCAATTCACACCAAAACATTGCAAGAAGCTTGTTTTCTAAGAAACTTCTCTCTTCTAAAAAATTCAAAATCCAAAGCGGTGGAATTTTGGAACTTCAACTCCAAGCCATTTCCAACCAAACCAGTGATCAAAACACTTCACATACATCATGTGTAGGTGATCCAAACATTCATCTCCCAATTGTAACATCAAATTTATCAAGTCATATACCATTTGCTTCAAGGCTGCAGATTGATTTGGCCAAAGAGTTCCAGAAGATTTCCATTCATTCTAAGCATTGGAACAGATTCCTTGAAGGTTAAGGAAACTGTTAAAACCAACAAATTGCATCTCTAACATCTCCAAGCAAGAATTCGATTTCCACTTGAGCAAGGTAAGTTGCTCTAAACTGAACTCAATGTTTCATACATTATCCTTGATCATTTGAGTTACAAATATGTTTGTCATGATGTCGTGATTGTTTTCCCTCAATCAATTGTTGTGTATTATTAACATATGTGATTTCATATTAAAATGTTCAGTTAGGGTTCATATGGTGTTTAGAATAATTCTATTTGCTACACATAATATAAATAAAATTCAATGATGCCATTCAATTCCTTGTTAAATTTCTAGCAACTTTCATGTTTACATCATGTTATTTCATTGATTATTAAGAAAGTTCAGAATTTGATACTAAGGAAGATGATGAAGAAGCTCGTGGAGGAAGAAGATGACTATGGCGCCATTTTTTAAATATAAATTGTGTTTTTAATATATTATTATTTCTTTCCATTTTAACAAATGGATGTATCACCACCCAAGTGGTTAAAGCGTGCATTTTCAAGGGTTTGAGTGTGAGAGGTCTGGGGTTCGAATCCCCCTCGCTCCTGACCTTTTGCTTTTATTTTTTAAATCATTTTCAAACACAAACTCAATATATTATTATCAGCGTGCATCATGCTATCACCACACGCACATGGCTGAGTTGGTAATATTATAGGCCCATCACATGAAGGGAGTGGGTTCAACCCTTGGTGGGAGCTTTCCCTTCTTTTTTAGCACTATTTTCTTCATTTTCTTCACAACTTCACCTAATTATTTCACCAAGCAAAAATAATATTTTTAAGCCAATTTTTTCACACTTCTTATTTATCTTTCCTATTTTAAGAATCCATCCAAAAATCCCAAAAATAATATTTATTTTGACATTTTTATTAGGTTGCAAACTAGTACTTTTTAAGTATTTTTCATACCTTTTCTTGATTTCTTTTGATTCTTTTCTTGACCTAATTACACCTATTTGTCTTTATGGTCATGATACACATTGTTTAAAGTCTTAATAATGTATATAATATGTTGTCTTGACTTATAGATACCATGATTAGGTGTTATTTCTTTTAAAGAAAACCTCGATTAAATTTTTGTTTAGTTTGAAACCTTAGGGTTTTGTTCAACTAATCTTTTGAAAACATCTTGATACATGACTAGGGCTTCCATTTGAGTTTGGATTCCCCAAAGCCCTTGATGAAACCATGGTTGAATGTCTTGTTCATATGCTTATCTTCATTAAACTCCTACTAGGGTTTTGTTTACCCTTTACTATATTCCTCTTGAAGGGAAATTGCGATTCAAAACGCAGCGGAAATAAAAATTTCCCTTTAGCGATCGTTACGAAAGATCATGATCAGTAATAGAATGGTTATCTCTTGTGGCGATGAAACCTTTGATTCTGAATCGAAGGAATGATCACGAGCGATGTATGATGAGCATCGCCTCTACTCAGTCCACATGAATAGCTTCCTTCAGTCTCAGTGCTAGCTGCTACGATTGAAGGCTTTGAGTTAGAGATAGAGAGAAGGAAAATATGGCCAGGGTTTCACAACTGAATTTTCATCAAAATGTTTATGCTTCTGCACAAGGATTATATTTATAGATCCACGTGTGTGGGCTGCAAGCTAAAAACCCCACTTAAGTGCACGCACACCATATCTTATGATGTACCGTATATCACTTAAGCACGCGGTACCTTACCACAATCCATATTCCACTTAAGTGCACTGTACCTTACGATGTTACATATTTACTTAAGTACACCGTACCTTACGGTGTGCCTTATTTACTCTACCTCTTATCAAACTGTCCTTTTGTGTGTGACCCTGTAGGATATCGCGACGTTGGTAATTATATTAAATCGTGCATTTAACATAATAAACAGTGAGCGGTATCTAGCAACACATCACTGATACCCAAGTCACGAAATTGTCATGTGATCTGACAAAACCTTTTGTGATAGTGCTTGTGTGTATAATTACTCTTTTGCCCTTATGTCTATATTGAACACAAGGCATATACCATGTCATCCTTGTTCAGTTCAATATTGGGCCCTTAGACATTTATCCTGTTATGCAGGATGGGAAAATTCCATCTAGGTCACTCATGTCCCTCAGCATGCTTTATGAAGTACCCATCAACTGTCTTTATAGTCATCCAATTATGGACAATGTTTTATCAGCAATAAAGTACTTGACTCTACATCTAAGGTCCATAGTGGTTTCACGTCGAAGGGTGGTATACACCACTATCACTATGAGAGTAACTTATGACACTTTGCATAACATTTTATGTAGTACTCTCATAGTGGGTCAATCCAGTATAAATATTACTCCTAATATTCATACCTATGTTAAGACTTGATAACTCCTTATCCATGATCCATGAGATGTGATCATCAGTCTATCTACATAATAGTCTTAATGCTTTAAGGTTATCCCATTCCACATTAAAGCTCGACTACAGATACTTTAAGAATAGTGTCCTTATGTTTAATGGAATCTCATGATTAAGTCAACTTAATACTTCATTAAACGAACTAGTTATTCTAGGGACTTTATCACTTTGGAAAAATAAACATAATAAAGAAATGCCTTTTATTATTAATAAATAATTCAATACAAGTACCAAAACTATTGGCCTCTAGGGCTTACACCAACACCTCTGATCCATGATCATCTTGAATATATGGCTTGCTTAAACGTATTTTTGATTGCTCATATTGATTAAATCTTTGCTCATATATTCAAGTATTCCCTTCATAAACTCTTACCAAGATGAACATATCTCCTTGTCTGATGCACATTCATATGTTGATATATCATGCTTAATCATACCATGTTCATGACATCCTCGATGACTATATTTTGTTTTAAAGCTTAATCAATTTTTTCTTGTTAGGTTTCTCTTGAAATTTACCACACTAGCATTCATACAACTGTTGCATTTCAATGATCATTCTTAGTTTAGACCTAGTTCAAAATTTAGGATTTACTTCAAACTACAACTCAGTTAAAACCCTAGGATCCCATTTGAGGTTCTCAACCTCAATAAAACCTTAGGATTCCCCTTAAAGTTTTCAACTTCATTTAAAACTCAAACCATATCCCCTTTGTGGCTTCAAACCTCAAACTTCAAGTCAAACCCTAGTCAACCCTTGGCTTCAGATTCAAAACTTTTCCCCCAGAGATGAGACACGAATCATCTCTATAGAAGAGATGTCTCTTCTATTCCCCACAACATAAATCAAACATTTCAAACTTTTTTCTATTTAAGTATTATAAGTGGCACACTTGTTGATTCAAAATCCAAGTTGGAGTCCTTCTCTTATTATGGTGCAATAACGCTTCTTTCATTTAAGTGATATAAGTGACACACTTGTTGATTCTATACGTAAGTCAAGTTTCTTGTATCACTAGTGCAAAAAACACTTGTTAAGTCGGGTAAAAAAGGCTTTTTAAGTCGGTTCCGTACCTGACTTAAGAAAAGGAGACATAAAAAATTTTGACTTGTTAAGTCGGATTATGAACTGACTTAACAAAGTCTTGTTAATTCGGTTGTATTGAAGCCGACTTAATAGATTGTTGCATTAAGAAACTCGAACGACCTATAAACCCAACTTAAGAAGGTATTTTGTTAAGTCGGGTATGGTGTTAACCGACCTAAGAAGTGTTTTGTTTTGCTGAAAATCATGCTTTTTTTGTATCTGAATATATGCAGAAAAACTACACATTAATCGGACAGTATGATTTATAAAAGGTCAGTATGATTTAATCCATGAATGAATCTCAGGCATATATGCACAATTCATATTAATGAATGTATCTATGTGAGAGCCTTTGCTAATTTAGGCCCAATCCTGAAGATAATGTTTTTACATGAACAATTAATAGCAGTAAAGCAATAACCAAAGACAAATAGTAAAAGGAAAAAAAGGTATATATTCAATGAAAGCCAACATTAACCAGAGTAAATAATTATTGTTTCTTTATACGAAAATTCAAGATTACATATCCATGGTTTCTCCAACAAGACAAGATTAAACAAGCTATATGCCAAAATATTAAAATAGTTAGTAACATAATTCATCTATATCTATGTATAATAAGTTAGATCTCATGAGTATAAACAGAGTTCAACACACCAAAGTAGCAATGATCCCAACCACATTTTGAATTGCTACATTTGATTTAGGAGTTTGTAAACAAATCTAAAGAGCATCTCTGATTCTGAATTATGTCACCAATATGCGCAGACACCTTGCCTTTGATGATCCTAAAACTAGCAGATGTACCACCATTCTGCAGAGTTGAAGATACACCTAAAAACACAGCCAAACAATCGAAACAAATCAAAAATCAACCGCTAACTAACAGGGACCAGAGAAAGTGCCTTTCATCACACGACAGACTGGTCCAGAATAACCATTAAGGTATAACATATTTGAGACAAGAAATATAATATGCAACAAGCTCATCATACCTGGATTCTATTTTGATATCTTAACAACTGCTCCAATTGCTTTCTGCAACATAACATTCACATGAAAATTCAGTCCTTCAAATTCTAATTCAAACATTTAGAAGGAAAAAACTTGAGTAGACCATCCTTTTAAACTTTCAATTAAGGAGTATAATGGCACTTCTACATGTAAACAATTTGGTTAGTGAACATATTGCAACTCCCTGCATTATTGGAAAGATATTTGTTAGCAGCCAAAATTGAAGAAATCACACCACCTTGTTGTAAAATTGTATGGCTTTCCACTACAAACATGCAACAAATGCTGCATATATCAATTATGAGTGACTGTAAAAATTAGTTTAAGGTGCTTGAAAGACCTACAGTCTCACAACAATGATCCAATTTGACACCTAAACTGTCTCCCTGTCCTCTTTTATGATTCCTATCCTACAGCTAAATAACTAATTGCAAATCATTAACAGTTACATCTATTACAATTATTCAGGGGTCTAGTCCCCTGTTTTCCTCATATTTCTCCTACTTCCTAATAGAAGGCCTCAACTCCCTATCATACATGTCTTTAAGTGATTGGCATATTAAAACACATAATGCTACTGAAAAATAAGCGAAGAGTCATATTAGAGAAATGTTAAACTAATTGCCAGAAAGAGCCTAAAGCACTCACAATATTGTTTCCACAAGCGCTGATTCAACATGGTACGGTTCAAGGTGAGCATCGTCTGAATCATCATCTGATTCAATGCGTAATTTATTATCCTGCAATATTGTCCATAGATTTAGATGACCCGGAACAACTTCACCAAATATTCACAAACAGCTTATGTGGTATATTTTATGTCATTTTTATCCCAAATATAAAAATAATAAAAAAGATAAACAGGAAATTTAGGGACAAAATCGGGCAGTGTGTATATGAAAAGGAAGAATGAGGCTTTTTCTTGTTAACAGTGTATGCATGAAATACTTGGGAGTTAGTCAATTCTCTGGCAAACTGGGTTCATTTTTGAACTAAAACCTTGAATTTATGTTAGTGATTATCTAGAAAAATATTGCAGTTATAGGCATGGCAAAGGAAAAAATAAGTGTGAATCATAAGTGAGACAAAATGGGAAACTTGACAGATCAGAATTTGAACTTGGACGATTACTTTCAAGAGAGCGGGACGAATATGCATATGAAATATATAAATGGATCTCTTAGTTTTTTCTCGATATGTATTATTCTAGGTCTAAGTCATGTTGACCATGTGTATGTATGATTTGTTGGTTTTTAATGCAAATAAAAGCAACAGAACAAGGTTGTAGAAACACCGTGAACAGAAGATAAATTATATTAAACAATTCCATACATTGCTCAAAAACTTGAATGCCATTTCAATACCATAGTTCCCCTTGATATAGCTGAAGAGACGTATGATCTAAAAAGTGAAATCACAAAAGCAGTGTATCACATTATGGTCAGAAAACTCTACTAAAAATGAGCATTCCTAAACTACTAAGGTAAAGATTACCATATCAGACATGTCGTCCTCAAATTTATCTTCATCCTCTTTAGTAGAATGATCCTCCAACTGTGTCAGCTCCATGTACTGAGATGAATGAAATAGAAATACAACAATCATCATGATATCCTAACGGAGTCGTAACCCAACGACCTAACAACACAACACTGCGGCTGCACCATCACCAACTATGT
This sequence comes from Lathyrus tuberosus, assembly GCA_022829125.1. Taxonomy (NCBI): domain Eukaryota; kingdom Viridiplantae; phylum Streptophyta; class Magnoliopsida; order Fabales; family Fabaceae; genus Lathyrus; species Lathyrus tuberosus. The sequence continues at coordinate 4,824,647 of JALAZF010000231.1, read as the reverse complement.
CACTGAGATATCATAAGGTTTCACACCCAATAGAGACAAACAGAAACCCAACACATGCATACATATATACAAATACAAATATACTAAAAGAAAAAATCACCCATAGCTTTCCCATTTCCAAGTATACAGCAGCACGGTTGGTGAGAAACGATATATCTTCATAATCCAATTCCAAAGCCTTTGAATAATTGTGAATTGCAGTATCAAAATCCTTATTTTTGTACTCTGCATTACCGGCCTCCTTTTCCTTCAGTGCCTCAGCCTTCCTCTGCTTAGCTTCCTTTTCCTCATCAGCCTCTTCCATGGACTCTGGCTCTGGCTCCGGTTCAGGCTGCTTAGGAGGCTCAGCTTCAGCAGATCTCTTCCTCTCAGAAGAAGAGGACGAATGAGTATCAGGCATATCCACATCATCACCAGGAGTTCCAAACTTCACATTAAGCAAAACCCCAAATTAAGTCTCAACCAAAAAAAAACATGTGCTTAGTGAAGCACCATCAAATCAGCAGAAAAAGATAAAATTAATATCACAAATCAGTAATTTTGTCAGCAACTTTATAGCTAATCTTTGTGTTGGTTGAACTTTCTCTCCAAACTATTAAATCACTGAGCAAGAGTCTAAATGTATGACAAAACCAGCTCTCAACTCCTCAAACAAATACTCAAATGGTTCAAACTATTGTAGATGTTGTTGAATCAAATATCGCTCGTATTTTTAATATCGCTTTTATTGTTTAAGACTTCAAATTAAAAATTCACCAATGATAATTAATTAAGAAAATAAACTAACACTTGAAGTTTTCCTAATAGAGCAGCACACTTATAAGTTACAGAGTGAGACATTGAAATTTCAGTAACAGAGTGAAATTTCAATATATTTCACAACACTACAATCAGAACCATCACAGAGCCAACAATCAAACCCATCACAGAGCCAACAATCAGACCCATCGCCAAACAAAGTCACCAAAAAAAACATAGAGATCAGAAGAATACGTTTGTTCATCATCATCTAACAGAAATCGTACCAACACACAAATACAAACTTTTTTTTTCACAGAGCATTACAGCATCATCAGAACACTCAACGACTCACATATCGCGAAAACGCAAAAAAAAAAGGAGAAAAGAACTTAGCTGTGAACGAAGTTTCTTGAAGGTCTCGATTGCTCCTCCTCACCTTCCATCTCCGGCATCCTTTTTTTTCTTTATGCTTTACACTTTGAATCATTGTACATGTAATCATCAAATCATAATGAAATCGGGGTATTGGGATTGTTGGGGGTTAGGGTTTTGTTGTTGTTGATTGATTTAGGGCTAGGGTGAGAGAGAACGAGGGCGGAGAAGAATTGAGAGGCGCGACGAGATTTGAACGGTGAGTGGTGGCGTTAGGGTTTGGAACCCTTTGAGAGAATTTGATAAGACGAACGAGAGAGAGAGGGGAAATGAAGGGGTGTCGACTCCTCATATCAACCAAAAATTATATTATTATTGTTTTATTTCACTAAAGTGCATTAAGCTAGAATCGAACCGACGCCTTATTAGATCCTCTTAGGTCAGTTGCGAAACACCTGACTTAATAAATAGACTTCTTAAGTCAGTTATAAAAATAGGCGACTTAAGAAATTTAATGCAAATTATATTTTTTATATTTAATCTTTCTTAGGTTAGTTTAGTGTACACCCGACCTAACAAAATTACAAATATTTACGAAATTGTCACCGTGTCGCTTCTTAAGTCAGGTAAATTATGAACTGACCTAAAAACGTCTGCTAAAAAGGTATTTTTGTACTAGTGTTCTCTTAATATGCAAAGAATCCATTAAAGGAAGATGTGGCATTGCTTTGGATTTTCAACATCCAAGTTTAAATCTTCTTCCCTTATTATCTTCTTCTCAAAATGTTTGTAGTGAATAGGTGAGATATCTCCCTTAAGATGACAATTTATCTCTTCTCAAAATCCAACAAACTCAATTCCACCCATTAGTAGGTGGAACTACGAGCACTCTGATTTCTCAAACTTCCTTTTTAGAATACATAGGCATAAGATTGCGAGATCTTAGCGAGCACAATAATAAGTAAAACCTTTAGGTTCCTACACCTTTATCTTAGTTCATTTCTACATACCCTACAAAAACAAAGAAAAACATTTCCCACTTTTATCATTCACTCTGAACATGTCAACATATCTCCAAATAACACAACAAATAATTCAATTAACCGTAACACAGATATATACAAAAGGCTCCTATAGATACTTAGGGTTTTAACACATTCCCTTTGTATAACCAATCCTGATTCCCAATCTCTCAAGTGCATTGTCTTGCATTGCACATCACCCACGAGTTTATTTAGATTTTTCCCCTTCCCTGCCTTTGGGATAAATTATAAGTTCACATGTAGACAGGGCGACCTTATTCGAAAGAGTAAAATCGCTCGCCTGTACAAGTGTCTTTCTCTATACCAATGTATTCTGGGAAGGCCAACTCTGGCTAAGCTGATGGCAGTACCATCCACAATCCACCTGAAGATGAAGTACTACACGACCAAGGGTCGCGTCGTCTCCCTCCACAAAAACATCGAAGCTACCCGAAGGTGTTTTGAGGCGGCCACCAAGGAGCTGAACTCAATCAACATTAAGACCAAGACTGTTGATAAGCTGGCTCATGCCAAGGAGCAGAAGCCTTTGCCACACGTCAACTCGGTCGACCTCGACAGCCGTTTCCCCAGCAAGCAGGAGCAGAATGAACCAGCGGCCGATGCACCTCCAGCAAATGGTGGCAACAGGCAGATTCTCCATCCCGTGCGCCCCATTCTAGACGGCGACTTTGAGCTCATCACTCTCGGCGATGACCCTGAAAAGAGTGTGAAGGTCGACACAGAACTCCTGACTTGGCGAGGAAGCAGCTGAAAGCCTACCTCAGGGAGAATGCTGACCTATTCATATGGAGTGCCGTGAAAATACCCGGGCTCAACCCTGACATGGCCTGCCACCAGCTCACCATAGATCCGAACTCTAGGGCCATAGTACAACGTAGGCGTAGGTAGTCTCCCGAGAAAGCGGAGGCTGCTGAAAAGGCTATAAAAGACCTCTTAGAGGCAAATTTTATTTCGGAAGCCCAGTACACAACCTATGTCCAACATTGTATTAGTTAAAAAATCTAATGGAAAATGGAGAATGTGTGTTGAGTATACCGATCTTAACAGGGCATGCCCCAAAGATGCATATCCATTGCCTCACATCGACAAACTGGTCAACAATTCTGCATGTTTTAAATTACTGTTATTCATGGACGCATACTCGGGATACAACCAAATCCCCGTGGCGAAGGCCGACAAGCAATACATGACTTTCATGACCGATTCGGGAAATTATTACTACAACGTAATGCCCTTCGGCCTAAAAAATGTCGGGGGCGACTTACCAATAGATGATGAACAAAGTCTTCTGGGGTGAAATCGGGGACATGCTCGAGGTCTACATGAATGACATGACCGTGAAATCAAGAGAAGAAACCGACCACACTGCTCATCTCAGAAAAGTCTTTGATACGGCGAGGAAATGCAGGATGAGGTTCAACCCGGAGAAGTGCACATTTAGCGTCCAAGCAGGCAAATTCCTCGGCTTCCATTTGATGGAGTGAGGAATTGAGGCGAACCCTGACAAATGCAGGGCTTTCTCCGAGTTCCCAATTCCGAACTCGAAGACATCAATCCAATCCTTGAACGGGATGCTCGCCTCACTGTCCCGCTTCATGGCAGAGTCTGCCCAACACGCACTCCCATTTTTCAAGGTTTTGCGTAAGAAGGCCACGTTCGAGTGGACCAAGGAGTGTGAGAAAGCCCTCCTCCACCTCAAACAAGTCCTCTCACAACCCCCAGTCCTAGCGCGATCGGAAAACAGAGAGATTTTGTATTTGTACCTCGCCATCTCAACAGAGGCCGTCAGCGCGGCTCTCATTCGCGAAACCCTCGAGGGATAAAAACCAATTTACTTCACCAGCAAAGCCCTCCAGGACCCCGAGCTCAAGTACCTACAAATCGAGAAGGTTGCTCTGGCCCTCATCAATACGGCCAGAAGACCGCGACACTACTTATTAGCCCACACGATTGTGGTTAGGACAGACCTGAAGGTGAAGCAGCTGCTCGGACGCCCCGACATGGCGGGTAGGATGCTCAAATGGTCCCTCAAGCTTTTTGAGTTTGACGTCTAGTACGAGAGGAGGCAGGCCCTCAAAGCTCAAGTGTTATCCAACTTTGTCGCGGAAATGACCGCCCCGATCTCCCCAACTGACGGAGCCCTCAAGTGGACCATTTATGTCGACGGCCATCCAGTTCAACAGGAAGTGGAGCGGGCATCATTCTAGAGAACGAAGAAGGCATCTTGATCGAGGTCTCCCTTATTCTATCTTTCCCAACCTTGAACAACCAGGCCGAGTACGAGGCCTTCCTAGTCGGGTTTTGCCTGGCCGAGGACCTCGGCGCGAGGGAGGTGAAGATATTTACCGACTCCCAGCTCGTCGCCTCTTAGGTGCTGAGGGAGTACCAGGCCAAAAAATAAAACCTCATCGAGTACTTGGCCTTGGTGAAAGAAAAGATGAAAAAGTTTGACTCCGCGGAGGTGAAGCATGTTCCCTACGAGCACAATACCATGGCAGACATCCTGTCGAAACTCACGAGCACCAAGAAGTAGGGTGGGAACAAGTCCGCCATCCAGGAGGTACTTTCTCAACCAAGCATCGAGAAACCCACCTTGACCATCGACATAAATGCCATCGGCGACAGCATTTGCTAGGTGACCCTAGTATACATGTACCTCAGCAAAGGGGAACTGCCCGACGACTCCAAAGAGGCTAGTGTAGTCAGACACCGAGCTTGCTCTTACATCTTAGTCGAGGACAAGATGTACAGGCGCAGATTCTCCATCCATCTCCTCAAGTGCGTCGAGGAATCCAAGGTCCCTCACATACTACAGGAGATCCACAAAGGAATCTAAAATTCTAGCATATGCAGACGGCAAATGTCCTAACACATATCAAGACATTGTGCTACATAATCATTTAAACGCAGAGGCGCAACAGCAGACTGATACCTTGAATATCAGAACTGCATGATCACAGTTGTCATGACATCTGATCCAACATGTTTATCATGAACCCTAACAGAAAATGTAAATCTGCAGAATGATAAAGAACATAGCAATTGTTAACCCAGTTTGGTACAATTCACCTACATCTGGGGGAGACCAATCCAGGAAGAAGACTTCACTATCTGTAGAGCTGTTACAAAGCTAAACTCCCCCGTTTACAACTTTATCCTAACATCTTCCCAATGAAAATATTTACCAAAGCTAAACTCTAACGTTTACAACTCTTATATGAGATACCCCACTCACTTCCCTTAATCACCAACTGTGATATCTACATCATCTCTGTCAATACAGAAATCTGTCAAGCTTTCTTGGCAAACAAGCTAACTCAAATTTGCTTAAAATCTTCATCCAAGAACAATACACAATCCAATACCTCAAGGCTTATGGATCTGTACGACACCTATATCTGCCACAATGCATTAATTGATACAAAAGGAAACTTGCAACCTAGAGAGCCAACGACTGTCAAAACCCTAAACCCTTGTTTCTTACGCAAAAGAACTAGGTTACAAAATACATATTAAAATCTAGGTCTAAGTCTTCTATTTATAGAGTATTCTGCTTCCTTGGGCTTCAATCTTCTATTTGTTGATTCCTTGATCCATGTCTTGATTGCTCCTTAATTCTTGGACCAGACTAGAAAAAGAGTCTGTTGTATCAGTTTAAGATGTCTGGGCATTCGTTAGGACATCATGTCTTCTACATGTTGGAACACTTCATTTAACGCCTTATTTTACCAAAAATTTGCTCAAATCTATAGAGCCTTCAGAATCAACGCCCAGTACCTCGGCGGACGATCCCTCGCCTATAAGGCTTTGCGAGCAGGATACTATTGGCCCACCATGCAGCATGACACCAAGGAACACGTCAATAAGTGCAACAAGTTCCAACGCCATGAGGACATGCACATGGCTCCCCCCAACGAGCTCAAAATGCTTTCATCCCCGTGGCTTTTTTCCTGGTGGGGGTGAATATCCTCGAGCCCTTCACTAAAGGGTCATACCAGAATAAATACCTGATAGTCGTTGTCGACTACTTCACAAAGTGGATAGAGGCCGAAGCCCTCGCCGAAATCACGGTGCATGACATACTCCGCTTCTACAAAAGGAACATACTTGCCCGGTTCGGCGTACCCCAAGCGAATTTCATAGACAACGTGATGTAGTTCACCGAAAAAAACTTCCAAGACTTTGTTACCAAGCTGGGCACAAAGTAACATTTCACGTCTGTCGAACACCCGAAGACAAACAGGCAAGCTGAAGCTGCGAACAGAGTAATCATGCGAGGCCTAAAATGGAGACTAGGCGAAGCCAAAAAGAGGTGGGTCGAGGAGCTACACAATGTGCTTTGGGCCTACAGAACGAACCCACCATTGGGGAGACCCCATTCTGACTAACGTACGAAACTGAGGTGGTAATTCTGGTAGAAATAAGAGAACCCTCTAGGAGGACCAAATCTCCCCTCGACGAGGAGACGAACGACGAGGCCCTAAAGGAAGAGCTCGACCTGGTCAAAGAAATCCGGTCGGGGGCATCCCTCTGCGAAGCTTCGCTCAAATAAGAGATAACTTTGCGACACGATAACAAAGTCATCAGACGCGGATTCCTAGTAGGCAGCATAGTCCTGCGCTGAAACCAGATAGACTCGCACGAGGGAAAACTCGCTGTGAACTGGGAAGGCTCCTATCGTGTCCGTGCAAAAACGGAAAACGGGGCCTACTACCTCAAAAACCTACACGAGGTGGAACTTGCTCGAACATGGAATGCTGAAAAGCTCAAACAATATTACAGTTAAACACTGCCCTCGACGTACTTGGTTTGACCTCAATGATGTACATCCCGACCACAGGAGCGTGCTAGGGTGCAAGCGCGACTCCTAAACTTGAAACAAAAAGACAAGAGCCTAATCTTGTGTCTGCGAGCATACTCTTGATCCGGCGGGGACACCTCAATCGAGCTCCTCCGTTGTCGTACGTCGTAGCAATTAGGAAGAACGCCCAGCTCGCGATGGGAAGTTCACGCCATGGAGCAAAGGTCTCGACCGAGCCCTTAGCTTCGTCAATGGTCAGAACCCAACTCCGACCACTCGACCAGTTCTCTTCATAGTCGATGATCAACTATGTCAAGAAAAGGCCCTAATTACTTCATTAAAACAAGCAAACACAATATTGCATACACGCCAACGGGGAAAATAAATACCCAACAAATAGCACACACAAAATGCAAAAAAGGAGAACATTAAAAGAAACAATATATTGTAAATGGCGGGCAAAGCCCATTGTTCTTACGAGCCATGGCACGCAGGCCAGGCAATATAAAAACGCAGGCCAAAACTAAGCAAACTAAACATCAGTTTTCTCATCGAGCTGGTGCTCCTCTTCGGATTGATCGGCTCCTTCACCAAACCCAGCTGGGGCGACAACCTGGCCGTCAACCACGTGGTGAAAAGGTCATGTCCCCTCTGTGACGAATTAGAGCTCGGGGTTAACGATCTGGAGTTGCTCCACCACCATGTTGAATCCCAGCTCGAGGGTGCCCAGGCAATCCTGCTCGAGCTCCTTGATCCGAGAAACCAAGTCACCCCGAGTTGCCAAGGCCCTCTCTTCAGCAGTTTCGTCCTCGACGGGCCTAGCAGCGGCCTCCAACTCAGCAACCCTCTCTTGGAGCCGGTCCTTTTCTTTGACGACCTTGCTCATCTTTTCCCGCATCTCGTCCACTTCGCGAAGAAGACTAACTTGGACCTCGTACTTCAATTTGTAGTCGAGAAAGTCGTTGTCCACTTTGTTCTTCTCTGCCCAAAGGATCGCATTCTCATCCCGTAACTTCTTCAGCTCGCAGGAGGGGTTGATCTCTTCATTGAGGACTAGGGCCGTCTGAAAAACCCTCATCACAGCTGCCATGTCCTTGCATAAAGATTTTCTCCTGGTCGCTTTGTCAACACCCATAATAGCTTTAGACTCCACCGTGGGTACAATCAGGGAGTTGTCCCCGCCGAAGAGCCCCCGGTGGAGATGGCATGGAGGCAACACGAACCTTTCCCCAACAACGCCCTCCAGAAGGTCGACGAGACCAGACTCCTCGAGACATTATTTCTTGGCCGAAGGATCCTGAGGGACCGAAGACTGACTGCCCCGAAGAAAGGAGGAACCCCTGGGATACTGGTCGACCCTCGCCATCTGTTAGACCTGGGAAACACGACCTTTGGGAGTCTTCTTCACACCTTTGGTCACTGTGAACTTCAACACGCGTTCTTGGAGATTCGACGTCTGACCTGCAACAAAGAAAGGAGTGAGCCAATATAACAAGGAGAAACGAGCAGACAAACAAATAAAAACGCTCACTACCTAAGAGCCTCAAGGGCTCCTCGTCGGAACCGCACTTGAGGAGTGACTTGGTGTTGATTAAATGGGTCTCGATGGGAATTTCCCCATTGGCGTCCAGGATAAAGCTCCCATCTTTGGTCATGCACTGGGCGAGAGTAAAGCTGTCGACAAAGCCCACTATCGTGCCATAGGCGAGCCTATCATCTTCGTTTAAGTTGTGGGGCTTCGTCATATAGATCTCCGTCCATGTTTTAAAGTGGGTGTTCTTCTATTCGAAGTGGAACTTTGCCTCCAGGATCTCCTCCCGTCGCCCGTCGACGAGCGTCTCCACTTGCTCAAACAAAGAATCGATGGCGGCGTGAGTCACAGGCTTCACGATGAAATATTTGTCCTTAAAGAACCGGACAGAGTCCATATACGCTTTGAATAGCTTCCTCGGTTGTTTCAAGGACACCTAGTTGTGTCAGCCATGATGAGTTTGACGCTGCAGGTGGAAGAGGCAGAAGAACAACGGGAGCGTAGCGCCGACTTGGAGATATTGGCAGATGAGCCCAAATGCCCGTATGAATGCGGTTGCATTGGGATGAAGCTGAGAAGGTGCCAAGTCCAGCCATTGGAACACCCCTGTTTGAAAATCAGTGAAGGGCAACCGAAGCCCCACTCTCTGGAAGGCAAACTCATACATTGGGAAGCGCTTCCCCGGGTAGGTCAAACAAATCCGGTCCATTTCTTTGGGCTTATAAACCAGTCAGTTCGCGGGTTCCCCTTCTTCCAGTTTCTCTATAGTGGCAAAAACTTTCGAGTCGTCAAGGATGAAGCACGAAATAGCAGACATGGGTTTCAGTCTGGCCCACGCGGAGGAAGATTCATCGTTCGCATCCTCTGAGTTATCTTCTATATCCCCGTCAACGTCTTCCACGTCGATGACCTCTTCGTTGACCATGACGACATCCTCGGGTTTGGGGTCCGTTTAACCTGAAAAGCAGAAGTAAACAGTGAATTCGACGATAAGATCAAATCCATCCTTCCACCGTAAATTAAGTGAAAGGGCGAGGAAATGCTCGACACACGTCCTCGACCGAAGCCCTTGCCGACAAGCACATGGTCGTGAGGAAATTCTCCTCTTTGCAGAACACGAAACCCCCTCTGCAGAGAAAGGATTCCTCGACACTTGATTTCCATTACCAGAATCAAGCGTAGGAAGTCCCTCCTCTCGGTACGTAAGCGTCCGCAGGGAGAAGGTTTCCCCGACGTCGAACCTAGCGAGGACGCTAAAGCCTCAGGAGGTCCTCGAGACCTTCATCAGAAACCCCATTAATTTTCCCAGAATCTTCATCGGAAACTTCATGAAGGTCGTCGGGAACTTCAAGGAATCCCTGGAAAAGTCGCTGGAAACTCCATCGGAGACTCAAGAAACTCCCCAGAAAACTCATAAAATGCCAGAAATGCATGAAATTTGGAGAAGAATAGAATACTTACTTATACAAAGAATAGTCTGGACGACGGAGCAAGGGGTTGGGGGCGTCTGCGGCGGCGAGCAGACGTAGGAGAGCAAAGAGAGCCTTGAGAAACTTTGAGAAATTCTTGAGATAGAATAAGGGGAACGTGCAAATGAATCAGTCTTTCCCCTTATTTATAAACTCTAGCGCGGGAAGCAAAGTGTTTCGTAGGCACTCAAGCACCCCTACCCGAAGTTGTTGTAGGCATTTATTGCTCCTGACATGTGGCACAAGAAGACACCACGCGTGTCCCTTCAAGCCCCTCGCCGGCACGAGGAAACGGCTTGTCCGTTCCTTTCACTTTCGTCTCATCGTCTGGTGCGTCGAGCACAATGCCCGACCCTGGCACTGCCGAGAATGTTTCCCCGGGAGAAGTTGGAAAGAGCCATGACTGCGTGTGACAAGCAGCCCTCCCTGCGAATGCCTGTCCTCGAGATGAACGCCTGGTCGACCCTATCATCGACCCCGCTGTCGAGCACAACTAATGGCCCCTGCATCTAGTCACGTGCATTGTCCTGCAAGCTCAGTGCTTCGGGCACACGCGACGCTCCTCCAGGCAGGTTCCTGAGCCCCTCCTCGACACAAGATTTGACTCATAAGTAAGTACTCATTTGCTTTGGAGCAACAACTTGGGGGGTCCTGTTCTAGACTAGGCTAGAGGCTGCCCCACTGTCAGGCACGACCCAACCCAACTCTCCGTCGAGGAGGGCCCAATAAAGGCTCAATTAATCAACTCACTCGGGGAGCGTCCACGCATCTTCCCCACGATTTCCATGTGCTCCCACACGGGGACACACCATCAGCCAACTACCCACGAGCGAAAGAACAAGTCCTTCACCTTCTGAAGTTCACGGGGCAGTTGACCAAAGACGAAGAGCACGTGCTGGTCTTCCCTACGCCACGTAGATCCTAGCAGTTATTCATATTGGGCCAAATGATCCAACCCAATGCAAATAATCGTTGGCCCAGCGCTGAGGGCACATTATAAATACCCTCTTTCACTAGCGGGTTAGGTATTCTAAATTCTAACTCTTTTTTGTACTTGCTTTCTCTCTCCCGCTGAAACTTACTTTAGCATCAGAGTGCATTGTAGTTACACCCCCCTCTTCTATCGGTGAACTAGGAGCTCACGGCGTGTTGTTAGCTGCTGATCCCTTTCTGATACGGTAAGATAAAAAAGAAACATTTTTTTTTAAATATGACACTTAAAAATGAACCGGGGGAATATCTTACAAAATTTAGCTGAATTATGTTAGTCATTCTTTATAGATACCTCATAGTAACATTATATTAAGCTAGGGATAAAAAATTCTATTTAAATACATTCGATAGTACGTTACGATGCTTATTATGAAATCATCAAATCCAAAAATTAATTATACAAATAATTATTTAAAAATTAAAAATATTATAGTGCTGTCAAATTCGGAAGACTATTGCACCAACAATTAGAACTTCAAAATTCAAAATATTTGGTATAATCAAAATAAAACCAATAAGATAAAATATCATAAAATTCCAAAAAAAATAGTGTATTGACAATTACAACTTCAAAATCAAACATTATAATCAAGGTCGATCCTGACATTTTAGAGACCTAAGATATTAATAAAAATTAAGTCATAATAAAATACTGAGCAATTAATCTTAAATTTTTTTTAATTTTATTTTTCTCTTTTATTTCAAAGAGAGGGAAAGGTCACCGTGTAAGACTCAATGGGAATGACAGAGGCTGGGTTGTCACCGTGTAAGACTCAAAGGGAATGACAGAGGCTGGGTTGTCACCGAAGGTGGTGGCGGTGTGGTACGGTGGCGTTGTGATGTGGCGCCTGGGAGGAAAAAGTTCGACAATGAAGAGCTAAAAGGAAGATAGATACATGAAAATGTGAAAACGTACTGAGGAAGGAGATGTGAATTTTATATTCGCATCGAATTAGATTAACTCTAATTACGTTGTTCAAAAAAATTTTAATTTTAATAATTTAATATTTTCTCTATTTAAATATGTTGTCTTAATACAAAATAATACTGCATTTTTTAATTTTAAATTTATTATTATGAAAAAACTAATATATATTTTTCTATAAAATAAATTATAATGTAATAGAATTAGACACAAATAATAATTTATTATATTTTATCATATAAATTTAATAATAAATAAATTTATTATATGATGAATTTTTTAAATATAAATTAAAATAATTTATGTATATTATTCAAAATTTATTCTTACAAAATTAAAAAAGTTTGTGGATGCATATATGAGTTTTTTTAGTTATATTAATACAAATTATTTTTTTAGTAAAATAAAAATATGAAAATGTTAATAAAAATAAATTAAATATAATTTATATATATTATTCAAAATGTATTTTTACAAAATTGGAAATGTCTGTGGATGCATAAGTTTTTTAGTCATATTAATAAAATATGAAATTGAAATTATAAAAATAGCTAATGTGAGTTTTTTAGTCATTTATAATTGCCTAGGCTCGAACCCACCAACACAGCATTCCAAGACCGTGTGTCTTACCACTAGGCCATCGCGACAACGCTTAATTATTTTAACAAACAATGTATTTATTACTTATTATAAATTTTCAACCCTTCTCCTGATTTTGAGGTCCTCGGTTTCTTTGAGGCCTTGGGCCGTGGGCCTGGTTGTGCTGACCCAAGGCCGACCCTGATTTTAATACCAATAATATATGAATTACACAAACCTACATGAGATCGATCATATAGACAGCCCTCACAACTCTAAATCTACGATAAAACTACTCACATATAATAAAATAAATTGAAAACATAATCATGAACCTAAACATTTGCATAAATAAAAAAGAGATAAATAATAATAGGAATAGTAGAATCTGGTATTAGAAAATGTAGAGAAAATAGATAAATAACATAACTTTTACTTTAAATTACAATGGAAAATAATTTGCACAAAAATTTAAAAATGTAAATTAAAAGGTAGGTGAGGTTACAAATGATGTTTACACCTAATTATATAGCCTATAAACCCTTTATGATGACAATAATTTATATTTAAACATGGCTTTTAGTGTGTAACAGACAGAAAGTCAAAAAGCGTAAAATTGAAACAACAGAAAAGCAGAATCTCATGAGTCACTGAGGCAAAAAAAACCGTAATTCCCTTTAAGGGTTGGCCGTAATGGCCAATGCTTCGTGACACTCTTGCAATTTTTAAAACCCAACATTCTTAGGGGTCATTATGGCCAGGCTGTAATGCCCCATGGTTAGTTTCAAATTCATGCTTTCTTGCTTAGACTTCCTTATATCTTCAATCTTCTTTCCGGTTTAGCTTTTTATTCTTCTCACTTATATGTGTCCTAGATTCTTTAATTCTCTTCAAACTCTTGAAATATAAGGGAAACAAGAAATCGAGAGTAACATGATAACAAAACAAATCAAAATTCTAAATAAAATGATAGATTTAAGCCGCTAGAAATGATTAAAATATGACTTATGACATGATTATGTGTGTGACTCTATAGGTTCTCGTAACATTGGATATAATATTAAATTGAATATTTAATACTATAAAAAATGAATGGTATATAAATAACAACACATCACTGCTACCCAAGTAACGAGAATGTCATGTGATTTATCATAACATTTCTATGATATGATCATGTTTACAATTACTTTTTTACCATTATATATATATATATATATATATATATATATATATATATATTTTGAACACAAAGCATATAATGTGTCACCCTTGTATAATCCAATATTATATTTATTGATCCTTGATAACAACCATGCATTTTATATTAATGATGAAAATTAAGCTCAATATCTATTGACTTATTTGATCACGACCATGTATTTTATAGTCATACTCAATCAAGGGCCACATAGATATTACTCATGTATATGTAGAAAGGGCAAATCTCTTTTATGTAACTCATGTCCCTCAACATGATTTTGTGGACCACGGAGAGCACATATGCAACTTCTCCCTCTTTAGGGCATTTTTTAAAAGTGGGGACATGCCTTTTTTGTATACAGTTCCTCCTGTGATTGAATATGAACATGCTCTTATTTTTAAAAGTTTGGCTTTGGTTGGTCTACTTACAGACTCAATATATGTTATAGTCAATGCTACCTAGGAGAAATAGGTTGTGTTGTATGTTACGATCACCATCATCCCCATAATTTTGACGTCAAGATTGTCTAATAGCTCCTGTATGGTGGAGTGATTGACACTTTATACTCTCGTGCTTTCAGTTTTAGATCGAACATATACCCTTTTTTTCTTCTCTCGTAGTATATGTGCAATATTGTATGACCCACGAGGCTAACTTGTCTCTTATTATAGTGACGTACTTATGTAATGTTATTCTGCTCCCATCTATAAGGCTAAGGTGAGACCAAAAATGAAGGCTTCACACTCTGCATGATTGTTGGTAGTGGGGAATTCAATACGTAAGGATACTTTGACTACCAACCCTACTTCGCTTTCAAGGATAAGTCCCACATCACTTCCCCTATTATTGGAAGATTCGTCGGTGAAGAAGGTTTACTTTGTGTATGGCTATGGCATAGCTGGCGTCAACATCTGCTATGAAATCTATGAATATACATGCCTTCAGAGCTTTCCTTGATTCTAAGCAGATATCTAACTCAGATATCTAGATCAACCATTTCATCATCCGTCCTACTAGGTCTGGCATGTTGAGTACTTGCTTGAGAGGTTGGCCAATTTGGACAATGATGGTATGAAGTAACGTCACAATTTTTTGAAGTTGTGATTAAGACCAAATTTATTTTCTCAATCTTCAAGTAACACATTTTTGGGCTAGCTAGTGCTTTGGATATGAAGTACATTGGGTTATGTACACTGCCTACCTCTCGAATGAGGATGACACTCACCACTTAAGTAGGCATAACAAGGTCAAAGAATAAAGTTTCTCTGGCCAAGGGTCTGGAAATGACCAGTGGAGTAGAGAGGGCTCTTTTCAACAATATGAAGGTTTGGTTGCACTTTAGGGTCCAATCGAATTGTACCTCTTTCGTTGGCAAACTATAGAACAATAGAACATGTTGGGCTCATCTCGAAATGAACCTACTAAGAGCAGTAAGCATCCCATATATAAAATATAACTAATTTTAAATTAATTTGTATAATTTTATTTTTGTATAAAATAAAATTTAACTTTGAGTATTAAAACATGTGCTTGATATGATACTGAACCCAATGTAAATATTGAGTTAGATTTTTAGCTACAAATGTCATTTTAAAATGAAAAAATATTGTTTATGATGTGAAAAACTAGAAGAATAACTCAAAGTAATTAGGAAGAATTATTCAGAGTTCAAATACACTAAGAAATTTGATGTGTGGGGACAAAGAACAATGACTACCAAAAAAATGGTCTAAAGCAACACAATGATCTTCCAAAAGTGAAAGAAAAACCACAATAAGGTAGAATTAAATAAAAAAAGAAGGACATAATAACTTGTTTACCTAGTTTGATCAAATGATCTAGTCTGGGGGAGAAAGATGTTTTCTGATTCACTATACTTCCAAAAGTTGCTACACCAAATTACAAATGAGTTATAAGAAAAATTCTTTTGATTTGCCACAAACAACACTCTATTTCTAACGTGCTTCCTGTCATACCCCAAATTTTGACCACTAAGATTTCTCATCATTATGCAAATCATCATCACAATATGGGTGTATCATCATACCTCATCAGTCTCCCCAAAGATGGGTGAGCATTCACCACAAACAAGAATTAGGGTTTCAAGCCCTCTCAGAGCACTTAGACAAAGGGTCAATCAAGAAATGACATGATCTTCAACTTGTCTAACCTCTCAAACATCCATAATGGATCAAGAGGAATCCCACATCAAGGATCAAGCACAAGGCTGCACCGTTCCAAGTGGATTAAGCCTCGAGATCACCACAGTCACCAAATTAGGGCTTTGGTCGACTAAGGACTCCAGATGGAATTTTTCATCTGGGCATGAGCCAAAACCTCAATACATGATTTGGGGGTCTCCAATGCACTACATTGATCCATTTTCAACAATGGATTGATCCAAGAAGCTTGATTCACAAGTTTTAATTTCATCTGGACCACAATTAGGGTTTTGAGGAAAAAGTCAACTTTACCTTTGACTTTTAATCAGGACATGCTCCCAAACCTTGGGACATAAGTCAATACACCCTATAACACCCATGGAACATGTCCATCAAGTTTGATTTAGGTCAAGGACATGATTTCATAAAGGATCGCACAGTTTGGAATTCATCTGACAAAAAGTCAACTGTGCCAAAAAGTCAAAGTTTGACTTTTTGATTTTTTTTGTCAATTATGGTCCCTTAACCCTAAAATGAGGTTAATGTGTGATTGGAATCATCATTCATCAAGAAAAACCAAAGAAAGTGGGATAACTTGTAAAAGGGGTAACCATAAATAACTTAGAAATTTTCTAAGTTATGGAAATAAGTGGTTAGGATACCAACTTTGGAGGATCATATCTCCTAAACCATAAAGCCATTTCTCCCCATTCAAAGGTGGATTTGTAGCTCTCATGGCCCTCTACAAAAGTGTCAAACACAACTCATTCCAATTCCTCATGGATTTTAAGTTATGGAATGATCAAAATCACAAAAAGTGAAAATGTCACTTTTTTCCAACACATAGTGAAATTTTCACTAAGTCAGAATTTGCCTGACTTTTTCCAAAATGTAGGGGCATTTTTCACTTGGATCCAAAAAGTGTCAAGACAAACTATGATCACACATATGTTGTATCATATGAGGGCTTTCCAAAATGGCCAAGAACTTCACCAAACTCAACCTGAGCAAGAAGTTATGATAGTGGCAATATGCCTTGCTGCAGCTGCTATAACAGGGCAGATTTAGGCATTTTGCTCGATTTGCTCAAATTTTGCAAAGGGCAAGCAAACCTATCCATCTGAACACCTCAAGGGGGGACCAAGGAAGAACCAACACTGATCCATCAACCTCCAAAGTCCTTGGAACCAAAAGTAGCATGACAAACCTAGAAATGCCTAAAAGAGAGACAAGACTCCAATTTTGTTTTGGAGCATTTATGGATGCACCAAGGTGGCATGGACTGAGCTTCTTCCAACTGAATTTAGTCAAGACTCATCCAACATCTAGGGAACCACAACTCTGTGCTCTAACCTCTAGTCAATGGCTAGAGGAGACTTGGATTCTCATTGATCAACATTTTCCAAACTTCTGCAGCAGTTGTCATTCACTATGCCAAAACAAACTTGCTCTACTATAAATAGAGCTCATTTGTGCTCAGTTTGAGTACACCAAAGCCATCAAACAGATGCTTTCCTCAAAACCTCTTCTTTCACTCCAAAATACCTTCTTTAGCAAGGTAACTCTGAGTTTTTGAGTTAGAGAGCATTTCCACCACAGCTCATGATCCAAACACATCCAATATGTCATATCTAAGCTGTCCAAACTCACACAAGTGACCTGTAACAACAAAATCACAAAGTCATTTGTCAAAACCTCAAAATAGGCCTGTTTTGCATTTTTCAAGCCATGTCTTGATTCAATCAGTTTCCAAACCAGATAAAGCCTAAAACACACTCCAAATATCATCCTTGAACTGTCCCAAATGGTTCCCTCATCTAGAACACCATTTGAGAGAGTTGTCATTTTGGCCATTTTTGCCCCTTTTGCAAGAAAGAGCTCAAACTTGCTCCAAAGGTTTCTAGCTGATTCCAACCATCCTAAAAGCTTATAAGAGATCATTTGAGGGTGTCCAAAGCATCAAACCAGTTCTGGAACAAAGCACTTGGCAGATTGCACAAAAGCTCCAAAAAGAGGTAAGCATCACAACTTGAACTCTTTGAAATATGACTTGCTTTGAAGTCCACTGATCATGCATCTCTTATACATGTTATATGTGTTGTGTTTGCACCAATTTATCATGTAATTCATACCTGTACTAAGAGGTAGCATAGAAAATGTAAAACAAGGCCTATTTCAAAACCACTATCGGGTTTTGAGGAGGATTTGTTTTTTGGAAAAACTACCACCACCATTGGATTCCTAGTGAAATTCTGGGCCAGATACATATAAATTTTGTCCCAATCCATGGAGAAATGAGAAAGTTATGGCCTTCACGTTTCTAACCAAAATCTTGTCTTGCCTTGCCTTGGGCCAGGCCAAAAAACAAGGCAAGCCTTGTATATTTGTGGTTGTGTTTCAATACATGGATGTATCACCACCCCAGTGGTAAGGCGCGCACACTGCCCTCAAGAGGTCTGGGGTTCGAATCCCCCTCGCCCCAGATTCTCTTTTTTACCACTTTTTCCTATTTTTGTCATTTTTCATGTTGTTTTTAAATGATTTGGAAAATTAATAACTCCCTCAATTTTAATTATTTTTTATTGGTTCTTTTTGCAAAAAATCACAAAAATGTTGAAATATTTTATTCCACAAAAAAATTAGTTTTATATTATTTATTTAGTATAATTAGTATTTTTGTGAATAAATTCATTTTTATTGTTTTTTAACATTTTAAAATGAATATTCCTCTTGAAAAAAATCAAAACCAAATGGGTCTTAACTCCTCTTGTGATTAAAGTCTCATTTTTCAAACCTTAACCATAAATAATAAGTTGTTTTAGGACTTATTTGGTATTTTTATCATTTTAATTAATTTTCTTTGAATAATTACTTTAAAAAATGATGAAATTAGGGTTTTGTTGATTTTCACCCTAATAAACTTTTCCAAACACTCATGGTCCTCTAATAGAGTGTAAGACCCAATCCTTCTTTGAAAACCAAAAATCTTGGGCCTCAGTCATTGTATAAGACCCACTGCGTTTTCAAAAAAACCTCGGCGCGATCGCCCTTTTAAAACGAAATTCATCTGGGCCTCCCCTTGTGTTGTAAGTCCCATTTATTTTCTTTAAATAAAACTTAGGGCTCTAATAGAGTGTAAGACCCAACCCATTTTGAAACCAAAACCTTTTGGGCTTCAGTCATTGTATAAGACCCACGGTATTTTCAAAGAATCTCGGCGCAATCGCCAGTTTAAAATAAATCTTTTGGACCTCTCCATGAGTTGTAAGACCCATCCCTTTGTACAGAAAACCTTTTTGGGCCTCAGTCGTTGTATAAGTCCCGATATGATATTCAAAGCAACGGTGCGTCCACTGTTAAACCTTGAGCCTCTCCTCGAGCTGTAAGCCCCGACAATCTTTTCAATACACTTTCTCCTTTGATTTTAAATTCACATACATGTTTTCTTTAATTTATTTGTTGAACAACTAACACAACAACATGCAAGCTCTACAACCGAGTAAGTGCTTACATGCTTTATTTATCCGCTTTCATATGTATATAACTGTATTGTGGGGTTGTTTCACTGTAAGTCTTCTTTCATAACCTTTTACATACTTGTCACATATCCACTGTGTAATACTAGTATAGTTATTTAGATTTTTCCCCGGAAACTACGTTTAGAACTAGGTAAAGCCCCATTGATCACTCTTGAATACAATCAACACTAAATCCCTATAGGATAACCAGACACAGTCTTCCCTCCTCTTGGGGTTAAACAATATGGAACAAAGAGAAACGCAGTATTCTCGGTGAACCTTTTCTCAGACTGTAACCCTAGAAATTGTAAAAGGATTCTACTCCCCAGAGTTGATCTATTCTCGGTGAATATCATCTCTTGAATTCCTCAAACCCGGAACTCTCACTAAATGATCTATTCTCTGTGAATATAATTTCTTGAACTTTCCCGGTTTGGGACCCATAGATTCTTAAAAGCATCCCCGCCTCCTCTTGGGCGTTGTACAAGGACCCTTCGGCTTCTTAGAAGTTTTCACAGCCTCCTCTTAGGCTTCGTATAATGATTCTTCCCCAGCGAAGATAGCCTTCTCTTGGGCTCCGTACAAATTGTCCCTTCGGCTTCTTAAAATTTTTTCCGCCTTCTCATGGGCTTTGTACAAATTGTCTCAGCGACCTCGTAAAGGTATAGAAACATAAATTAGTCATCTTAATAGAGCAGTCTTTCAAAGGAGTCTAGATCTTCTTCCCGAAAATGTGCTTCCTCTTGGGCATAGTACAAAAGATAAAACTCTAGACTCGGACAGTCTAATTCCCTTGAGTCTCGAAGACAGTCTCAAGTTCCCTTCTACGCATAGGAAGAAACCCAGCCTCTCTCAGGAGAGCGCTCTACTTGGACCTACCTAGGGATTTCTATAATCTTTAGCAGTAAGGTAGCCTCCTCTTGGGCTTTTTACAATGATTTTCCTCAAACGGAGCTAACCTTTTTAGACTCTCTTGTTGAGCCGATAAACATAAAAACACTCTCTTGTTGAGTATAAAAGACTCTCTTGTTGAGTCAACCCCTTTTGGCCTCTGTCCTGGGCTTTGTACAAGACACATATAAAAACACTCTCTTGTTGAGTATAACAGATTCTCTTGTGGAATCGCCTTTTGGCCTCCGTCTTGGGCTTTGTACAAGACACAGATAAAACACTCTCTTATTGAGTATAAAAGACTTTCTTGTTGAGTCAATCCCTTTTAGCCTCCGTCTCGGGCTTTGTACAAGACACACACAAAAACACTCTCTTGTTGAGTGAACCCTTCAGCCTCAATCTTGGGGTTTGTACAAGACAGAAAGAACATTTTTCCCGGAAAAGTCAACCTTTTAGCCTCCTCTTAGGCTTTGTATAAGGAAATCCCCGGTGGAATCAATCAACCTTTTAGCATCAAAATCATGATTTGCTCACAGCATACAAACTTCAACAACTCCTCTTTAGAGATGACAAATTCTCTCTAAGGAACCTTTTAGCTTCACATCTTGGGCTTTGAACAAGATACAAACCACCTTTTAGCTTCATGTCTTGGGCTTCGAACAAGACACCCCAAAAACACCTTTTTCCTTCCTTAGAATAGGAGGAACTACGATCGCTCTGATTTCTCTATACGGGAATACGTAGGCATAAGATTGCAACAATCTTAGAGAGCATACTAATCAAACAAAAACCTCAGGTCCAGTTCCTTCACACCAATTTAAACCCAAAATCCCCATGAATAGTGTCGACATTCCATTCTTAACAAAATAAGCAGAGAGAGGCCCACAATCACAAATAGCATCTGTAAACTAACAGTCAGCTGTTTAAACTCAGTATGCAAGC
Source organism: Lathyrus tuberosus (assembly GCA_022829125.1). Taxonomy (NCBI): domain Eukaryota; kingdom Viridiplantae; phylum Streptophyta; class Magnoliopsida; order Fabales; family Fabaceae; genus Lathyrus; species Lathyrus tuberosus. Next base: position 4,803,476 of record JALAZF010000231.1, on the reverse strand, counting down.
AGGGTTAATTGGAGACATCAATTTCCCTTCCTTAATCAACTCAATAGGATAAAAAATGAATCGACCTGTAGTACCCCAGAGCGGCAGTGCTTAAGAACCACGTCAAAAATCGCTTGCTACATTTCTCAATCTATATAACTCCCAATATATGAATCACATAAGCCAAGGTGTTTAGAAGTGTTTCCTAATCTCCTTATATGCCTTCAAAGGTTTCCCAAATTCCAATAACTCCAAAAAAATTCCCAAAACATAATCCATTAATTGTTAGAATAAAAATATTATAAATATTTATTTTATATTAATTTAGGATATTATAAATACCTTATAATATAGTTTATATTAATATATAGTCTCTTAGAGTAAGTATAAATTAATATAAAATATTTTAACATTAATGAACATATCCACAAACCAAACTGACCAAATCTAATGCATGTTAGCCTCCTGGACCAAATTGCTTTTTAACTTTCTGAAACATGGAAATCTCGAAACATGTTTTATTTCTATTCATCACTCAAGGGTTTTAAGGAACACTTTTAAAATCTTCACCCTGACTTGAAACTTTGGTGATGTTAATTTACCCATCAACCACCTTGCTGCTCTCAACCATGTTGAAATACTATTCAACAACCTTGATCAAGTTTAAGTCACACTTGAACTTTGATCTTGCCACTTACATCCATTTGCTTCCAATCACCTTTTTCTACTTATTTAATCAAACAAGCCTAAAAGCATGGTTCTTATCATAAGTTGACTCTCCTTGCTTTTGAAAACCTCCTTAAAGGTCCCTTTGTTTTAAACCCCTCATCCTAGTATAAAGTGTGATCACAAAAAACAAGATAAGGCATACTTCATGTTTAATCAAACTTAAATCACATTTCTCAAGTATTCACTGAGAGGCCAAATTTGATACCTTATATTTTCTTCCTATCTCGACATCTGTTATGTCATCGAACAAAAGATGAACATCAATTTCCATAGGCAGCAATATTGGAATTCAACCTCAACCTATGGAGAATTCCTAATCAATCTTGATCTCAAGATTGTTTCCACCCACGCAATGACAATAAAAGAAAAGGTTGAGAAAAGAGAAAGAAAACGTTGGAGAAGAAGAAGATGAATATTCTGCAGAGTTTCTTTCTGCCCCCAAACTGTGGAAACTTCTTTATTCACTTGCAACTGCAAACTGTGAATACAATTGAAATTGTGGTACCAGATATGTGATGTTACGTGTGATGTCACAACAACACACTCTGCAATGGACAATGTAAAACAACAGAAGAGAACACAAAGAATTGTTCACCCAGTTCAGTTAAACAACTTACTCTGGGGGCTACCAAGCCAGGAAGGAATTTCACTATCATGTAGAATTAATTTACAGACTCAACAACCCAGTTGACATCTCCTAAACTTAATCTCTACCTAATGAACTTTCTACCTAAGAGACCACTTAGGTATGAGAACACTACTTACTTCCTAAAACACCTCAAAGATCACACTTTGAGAAACACCTTGATCCAGATTACAAGCTTTGATCAAGTAATAACACTCTCTTGCTTCACAGCTCTAAGAGAGTACACCTTACAACTCACCAATTCACACTAGAATGGTTTACAAAATACTCGTACAAAGACAATGATTGACACTCAGTCTATGCTCTCTATCTTCTGTACTATACTTTTAGGATTGATGCGCTTTATATAACTATTTGATTTTGTCTTGGATCTTCTACAATATCTGACCTGATTTGTTATTTAAAACTGAATCTTCAAAACATATTTTCTCTCAAAATCTTCTTAAATCTTCAGCCTTTAAACACTCCTACAAATCTGCATCAAATCTGTTTGAAACAGACAATATCTCCTCCAAGATATTCGCATCCAATAACTCTAACAACTCTCCCAAATTCCAGCTAATACGCTTAACCCTAAAAACATCTCAAACCTGATGTTTTACTGATCTGCATATCTGATGTCATGACATCGCATGTGACATCAGACATTAAAACCTCAACAACTTAAAAATATAACATTAACCAATGTTAAGACTCAATGTTAAGACATCACCCATGTGACATCAACATTGAACAACTTTGTTTTACCAAAATTCTAGCCAATCCAAGAGTCAACAATCTCCCCCTTTGGCTAATTTTGGCTAAAATAATCCCTGCAACATCAGAGACTTCAGCAGCGAATAAAAATTGAAAAAAAAGTTAAAAACTCCTAGCAGCACTTCTTCAAATCAGCTCCTACTTCAAAATGCTGCACATACTCCATCAGCTCAGCAAAAGGACAAGCTCCCCCTAAAAACCAGAACCAGCATACAGCTGCACAAACACTCTCCCCCTCAACTTCTGCACCACATCAGAAACAGGATTCACAACCATACCTTGGCTTGGCTAACTCTCCCCCTTTTTAGCCACAATTGGACAAACACCTACTAACTACCAGTTAGTCCTAGGCTAGCTCTCATTGTCAGTCTAAAGTCAGCATTCAAGACAAGACAAATCATAGAACAAATACATAAAAAGTGCTTAAAACATAATATTCAGGTTACAAACCAAACACATCAAGTACGAAACAACAAAAGCAAAAAAAACTACTATCTAGCAGAAACAACAAAAAAAACTTAATCTTCGTCAGAGCTAGGCCCATCTTCATCACCTTCATCATCTTCCTCATAATTGACACCTTCAGCATTGACATGAACATCATCATTATCATCCTGTTCCAAGGACTGGATCAGCTTCTCAATTTCCTTCTTTCTAGTCATGCTGGTACTGATCACAATATTCAGATCCTTGCAAGTAGCCTTCAATTCTGCAAGCAAATCAGCTTTGGTACTTTTCTTATTGGCACCAGCATCTGATGTTGAGACAATGTCTGGAACATGACTCCCAACAAACAATTTTGGATACAGAGATAATGTAGACTCCCTCTTGCAGGCTGTGTCTGAACTTGTCAATATGCCAGGATGTTGCTTCAGAATTACTCCACAAATTAGAGATGGAAATGCTATAGGCATTTTGATAGCATTAGTGGTGGCATGTTTCACAGTCTGTTCAAAAATATATGATCCATAGTCAAATTTCTTCTTAGTACCAACAACATAAATGAACCTTCCTAATCCCACAGTTGTTGTGGTTTTATAATTAGTAGGCACCCAATTTGCAGCTCCAATTCTGTGCAAGATAGCATACTTAACACTAAATTTGCTAGTTGTCAATTTTCCTTTCAAGGGCCACACCTTTACTTGACCAGCAGTTATCTCGTTGCAGACATCATTATCAGTAACTTCTAACTCTGTAAACTCTTCTTCTTTTCTTCCTAGGTAATTGTTGATAACCTCAGGAGAGAACTCAATACATTTGCCTCTAACAAACACTTTCATGAAATCCACACTTCTTTTGTCAGAAATATTCACAGGAATGTTAACCATAAATTCCTTAACCAGACTGTCATAACACTTAGAGAACCCACAAACAGTCTTCATCAATCCAACAACCTTTATCACTTCTATGACTTCTTTAATTTCCATAGCCTCTTTGCCAAACTCTCTTTCAAGAGCAAGTCTTCTTTGACAAACAAATTTCCACATGGAAGCACTGCTTGCATAATGGAATGAAATGTTGTCAACAGGAACATCAGGTATCTTGTCAGCAATTCTCTTCAAGATTGACTTTCTCACAGGAGTGATGCCTTGAACATCATACTCTGATTCAGATTCTTCCAACAGCTTCCTCTTTCTGGGATTCACAACAACTTTACTCCATGTTTTTGTTGGACCAACAACAGAAGTCTTTTTCTTCTTTCCTTCAGCTGACTTCTGAGGAGAAGATTCCACATTCTTTCCTTTTCTAGTTTTAAGCCTTTTGGCAAGACTAGGTACAACATTTCCAATCACTTCATCATCAGATAGGTCAACAACATTTACCACATCTTCATTCTTCTTTCCACCAGGGCTAGTTTCAACATCCCTATCAGGCGATGTTCTGACATTTGTTTCAACATCAACTTCCTCATCATCACCTTCTTCTTCAACACCTACTTCAGCATCTTGTATGACAGACATAGCCAGTCTATGAAGATTTGTATCAGCACTTTGCATGTCCTCCTTTTCAGCAGGCATTTGTCTAAGGGGAATAGAAATACCTCTTACAGATAAACCTTTATCCAAAATTTTGGTGGCAATTTGATTAAGACTGCGATCAACATCAACCCTCTCTTCAACAGCTTGAGAGGTAGATGACCTAGATGCAGATTTATCGCTAAAAAGAACACTAGTGACTAGCCTCTTAGTTTCATTATCATTAAATTTAGTTCCATCCCTTTTTGGTTGAAGTTTGGAAGGTTTTGACTTACCAGATTCAGGAACCATCATGGAGATGGGTGCTACATTCAACGCTTCTTCAGCAGATCCATCCTCTGTAAAAACCCTAGCTTTTTTGCGCGATGAACTTTGTGAAGCAGATTCCTTAGATGGAGATGATATATGTTTTGACATTGTTCCAGTGAAGCAACTGAGGATCAGGGAAGGATTGCTACTTCTGTTGATGGAGAAGGAGACGAACAGTCTAGGGGTATGGTGTTTGATGAATCGTGTGATAGCTCTAATAGGAAATGATGGCCTAAAGTATGGAGCCTGATTTTGTGGATCACTTAAACGCCAATCAATGAGTTTCTCCCTCCAAAATAACTTTCCTTTTAAAAATTTAAAAGGATTCACACCATAAGTTATTAACCCTAATTGACCTTTCAACATGCTCAGACTTTCACACTTAATGTTACAGTCTGATGTCACAACATCAACCTTAACATCACCAGATGAGCTGACCTCTTGAGGTACCCATTGATAATAATTATCTCTGGATCTGACTCCTTTCATAACTACTTCATTTCTCTTATTAGTTATCAAACACTCATCTTTAGTGTAGCTGACCTTATATCCATCATCACAAAGCTGACTTATGCTAATCAAATTAGCACTCAAACCTTTGACAAGAAGCACATTGTCAAGATCAGGTCCATCATGACACTTCACTTTTCCAATGCCTTTTACCACCCCTTTCTCTTCATTTCCAAAAGTAACATCAATTGAGGAGCAAGAATTGACATCCACCAATTGGTGTTTGAATCCAGTCATGTGCTTTGAACAACCACTGTCAAAGTACCATCCATCCTTAGCAGAGTGTCTATCTGAAATGTAAGCCAATAGACATGTAACCTCAGCTTTAGGAACCCATTGTTTAACAACCTTGGGTCTGTTATCCTTCTGTCTAGGTTGAGGGATAGACTTGGGATAACTATGAAGCTTAAAGTAAGAAAATTGCATATGGCCAAATCTTCCACAATAGAAGCACCTTACTCTTTCTTCTCTAAAGTTGTTAAACTTCCTGCCACCTTGATGATGAAACTGATGTGGCTGCCATCCATAGTACTGATGTTGTTTTCTTCCATAGTTTGTCTGTCTCCTGTAGTGAGGATTCTGTCTCTTAGGCTGTCTTCTATGGTGATGTGGCTTCCTTCTTCCATAATAATGAGGCACAACATGATTATATTCAAAGCCATACATATTCCCCTGATGTTGAGACATTTGATGAAACATGTTTTGTTTAAACCTAGAAGCCTGCATGCTCCTATGGTATTGAGGAGGCATATACTGCCTAGCTCCATAAGTATGTACCTTCCCTTGATGAGGACCATGAGCATACCTTTTCCCAACATTTTGAGGCTGTTGGTGAGCAACCTGCTTAGGTTTAGGATTATGTCTCTTTTTGTTATGTTGAGACATTGGTTGAGACATGTCCTTTTTGGTTCCTGAAGTACTAGCTTCAGTAGAAACCTTCTCCTCAACAACAAATCCTAATACAGATTTGTCTCCTGCTACCTTTTCTGCCTGAAGGATCTTATCAAGAGTATCAGATCCATTGTTCCACATTCTAACAGATTTTGTCATTTGATCAAGTTGAGATTTAACCAACAAGACTTCATTTTCAAGATAAGCTTTAACAGTCTCAAGCTGGACAATATGTTTCTTTTGTTTCTCACTTTCTTGACAAACCTCTGCACTCTTCAGACATAACTCTTGATAGAAGGTTGCTAACTCCTCAAAAGTCAGTTCCTCATCACTTGATTCTCCATCAGACACACATGTTCCTGTCAATGCTCTGACATGCTTGGCTGACTCTTCTTCACTTTCACTGTCAGTATCAGACCAGGAAACAGTCATGCCCTTCTTCTGCTTCTTAAGGAATGTAGGACATTCTTTCTTGACATGTCCATAACCTTCACACTCAAAGCATTGAATCCCTTTGTCTTGAGCAGTCTTTTCTTCATCCTTCTCTTTAGACTTGCAGATGTCAGAGGAGATGTTCTTAACATTAGGTTTGTAGTTCTTATTCATCCTCTTGAAAACCTTGTTAAACTGTCTTCCCAGCATAGCAATGGCCAGAGACAGCTCCTCCTGAGATTCAGCACCATTCCCTTTCTTCTCTTCTTGAGTATTGGATACCAAGGCTATACTCTTGGTCTTCTTTTCAGGTTCCTCCTCATTCAGCCCTAACTCAAAAGTTTGAAGAGATCCAATAAGCTCATCAACCCTCATTTTGCTGATGTCTTGAGCTTCTTCAATTGTAGTCACCTTCATCTTATACTTCTTGGGAAGGGATCTAAGGATTTTCCTCACCAGCTTTTCTTCAGTCATCTTCTCTCCAAGAGCACTAGAGGCATTAGACAGCTCAAGAATACTCATATGAAAGTCATGAATAGTTTCATCTTCCTTCATCTTTATACTTTCAAACTTTGATGTCAGCAGTTGAAGTCTTGACATCTTAACCTTTGAAGTTCCTTCATGAGTAGTCTTCAAGATGTCCCAAGCTTCCTTAGCAACTTCACAGGTATTGATCAACCTGAATATGTTCTTATCAACTCCATTGAAAATAGCATTTAAAGCTTTGGAATTACCAAGGGCAAGCTCATCTTCTTCCTTGGTCCATTCTTCTTCAGGTTTCAGTTTTGAGCTGCCTTCTTTTTCTTTCCCAGCATCATCTTTCACAACAACAACAGGTGCTTTCTATTCTTTTATGATAGCCTTTCAAGCCCTGCTGTCCAAGGATTTCAAAAAGGTAACCATCCTTGGTTTCCAATAATCATAATTAGAGCCATCCAAAATAGGGGGTCTATTCACAAATCCACCAACTTCCTTGTCCATCTTTACTAGAAAGTATCATCCCTAGATCTCACCCAGATGCAGAGCAGGATGCCTGCTCTGATACCAATTGAAATTCTGGTACCAGATATGTGATGTTACGTGTGATGTCACAACAACACACTCTGCAATGGACAATGTAAAACAACAGAAGAGAACACAAAGAATTGTTCACCCAGTTCAGTTAAACAACTTACTCTGGGGGCTACCAAGCCAGGAAGGAATTTCACTATCAGTAGAATTCATTTACAGACTCAACAACCCAGTTGACATCTCCTAAACTTAATCTCTACCTAATTAACTTTCTACCTAAGAGACCACTTAGGTATGAGAACACTACTCACTTCCTAAAACACCTCAAAGATCACACTTTGAGAAACACCTTGATCCTGCTTACAAGCTTTGATCAAGTAACAACACTCTCTTGCTTCACAGCTCTAAGAGAGTACACCTTACAACTCACCAATTCACACTAGAATGGTTTACAAAATACTCGCACAAAGACAATGATTGACACTCAGTCTATGCTCTCTATCTTCTGTACTATACTTTCAGGATTGATGCGCTTTATATAGCTATTTGATTTGGTCTTGGATCTTCTACAATATCTGACCTGATTTGTTATTTAAAACTGAATCTTCAAAACAGATTTTCTCTCAAAATATTCTTAAATCTTCAGCCTTTAAACACTCCTACAAATCTGCATCAAATCTGTTTGCAACAGACAATATCTCCTCCAAGATATTCGCATCCAATAACTCTAACAGCTCTCCCAAATTCCAGCTAATACGCTTAACCCTAAAAACATCTCAAACCTGATGTTTTACTGATCTGCATATCTGATGTCATGACATCGCATGTGACGTCAGACATTAAAACCTCAACAACTTAAAAATATAACATTAACCAATGTTAAGACTCAATGTTAAGACATCACCCATGTGACATTAACATTGAACAAATTTGTTTTACCAAAATTCTAGCCAATCCAAGAGCCAACAACAATGTTAGGATTTCTCAGTTGTTTACAAAATAAGGTTTTTTTCCTATTTATAGATTTAGGTTAGCTTGCTGTAGCACCCCAAAATTTGCCCTCTTACTTTTAGCACTAACTGGCTTATGTTTCATTTCATTTGGCATTATCATGTGTGCATATCATTGATTCTTAGCATGGGGTCAAGGTGTCTGAGGCAGTTCAAGAGGAGAAGATGTTCTCTAAAGGGCCAAGCAAAAGTCCATATATTTTGTCTAAGAGATCAAGAGGAGAGATGGTTATTGATGCCACCATTATTTGAGTCACAAAGAGTCTTAGGCCTCAGGGGATCCTATTTGGTCCATCACATCATCAGGAGATCACAATTGGTAAGAGGTCTCAAGTGAATGACTCTCTCCTAACCAGTGCAGAAATTAGGGTTTTCAGATTCTTGAGTTCATTGCCCCAATGGGCAAGCTCTTTGAGTTTTTATCATCACCAAATGGCATATCTCATCTTTGTTGGAGAGGGTACACATCAGAGGAATTTAGATTTGGAGGATGAGCTGATTCCTCATAGACTGAGGGTACCAAAATTAGGGTTTGCTATAAAATCAATTTATATCTGATTTTTTGGGAAAGACTTGATTCTACGGTATTCCTTGGGTCCTTAAGTATCTAGTAATGGAAGATTGTCCATCAATTTGATTTATAAGAGGTTCAATTGATCAATTGATTGAAAATCAGGAGAATTGGGGAAAAGTCAACTGTGCAGAGGAAAAAGTCAACTCCTGACTTTTTGAGGTCAAATTCATGTTCCTCATCTCAAATATGTCCATTGATGAATATTTGATCAAGAAATATCAAGAGATTCACCAAAAATCAAGAGATGTGAAAAGTTTCCAAAAATAGAACCAGGATTTCCATTTATGGCAAGTTTTGGCAAGTTGAGTACCCATCTTTGGAGCATTCTTTTTCTATGATCCAAGCTCCAAACTTAAGGGTTATGGAGGCCTTTCAAAAGTTCACATTCTAAGCTTCAAAACCATACCAAGAACATCTCCATTGGATTAAAATTGAGTGAGATATGGTGGTTTAAAGTTTGAGGTTTCTAAGGAAAAATGACCAGCCATGACAAGTCATGGGCGAGCCAGCACACCCTCAATTTCACAAACACTTGGTGTGCATGTTTTGTCCAACTTCAAGGGCAAATATCTCATTGATAGAGGCTTCAAATGGAAAATTGTTCAACATCACTTTTGTTCCTCTCCATGTTCTCTACAACTTTTGTGTTAGAAGTTTTTTCATCTGATCAACTCATGGAGAGATATAAGGATCTAAAGTAGGTGACCTCACACTGAAAATCTCACAAGCACGTGGCTAGGTCGTGACCAGGTCAAGGAACATGCAAACTCAGTTCCAACCAAGCAACTTTGGGGTCATTTTTAGGTCCCTTATAGGGCTCCATTCCATTCACTTTCAACACCAAAATTGTTGTCCACATTGCCCTCAATCCAAAGAGTCCAAGAGTGTAATAAGTAGAGGCATGGTTCCCAAGTTAAGGGCACTCAAAGAAGTGGGTACAAATTAGGTTTCCATGGCATGTTGTGATCAAATAAATCAGAACTTTCCTTTCTTGTATCATGGGTAACTTAGCATCATTCAGGCCCAAAATATCAACCTTAATGCACCTCATCCACTCTATAAAAGGACATGGAAACTGAGTGAAGAACACACACGAATTTGGAGAAAAAAAGAAGGGTTATACTGCTAAAATTCTAAGCAAGCTACGTGCACTCCTTTGCCTTTATTTGGCCAGTAGGATTCATCAAGCATCAAGGATTCCATTGCTGTTTTTTCCTTGGATCACAAGCATCACAGAACCGCAGGTATAAGCTTATTTTTCTCCCTAACTCCACTGCATGGCATGTTTATTTTCTGCGTGTTTTACTTGTTTTAAAGTCTACTAGGGATGGTGTGCGTTCTGGCTAGTTGATAGACACACTAGGTGTGTAGTTTCATTTTTCTAGGGTAAACTTTATCTCTTCGAATCTCTCTGTATATGTGTTGTTTGTTATGTTTGAGATTGGATTTGTGCTCTACTCATTTAGAGGATCATTTTGGTATAAACTTCATGTAGTTCTGGGCACCTGTATTTTTCCCCACGGCGGACACTCACCGGAGAAGACGACCGGAGTCTTCTCCGGCCACCTGAAACTCCAACCCTGGCCTGAACCCTAATTATTTCCCAAAATATATCATGGTCGTACGATCAGTTTAATCCAATGATCATGGTTGTGACAGCGCATTAGTGAGAGAGGGTGGGGGTCACGTGCTTCTTTGTTTTTTTTTTTCTGATTTGTTTAATGATTGTGTGTGGTTGTCTCATGTTATCAGGCCATGTGATGGCATTGGGATCCGTTTGATCATGTTACCTTACCTGACCATCTTGCTTGACTTCATCCAATGGTCCTGATTAAGTCAAGAACTTTGACTGACGTCCACCCCATGAACCCCCAGGCCAATGCGCGTTGGGACTTTCCATGGTTATTATTTGCGCCCCACTCTTTTGGGCCCAATGATCTTTAACTGCTCTTTTACTTTTGTGGCACCTCCCCTGCATTTTTTTTTTTTTAATTTCTTTTCATATACATTCAAAAATTACTTTTTTAAATATACATCCAAGCATCATAAAATTATATAAAAATTCATGGAGCATCATCACTCATTTAAATAATTTTTCCATATTTTATTTTCTTATTTTTGCATATTTTAATGTTTCATTTGGAATTTTCTTTGAATTTATTTTATGCGTGCATTTGGTCATGATATTGGCATCTTCCTATTTTTGTTTGACATAGTTCTAGGTTTAATTTTCTCATTATCATTTATCCATGTTGACATGATACATTGAGGCATCCCATGTATTTTTTATGGATTTTGTAGGGCATTTCTTGTTGACTTTTGAGTGCCATCTTGGAGTGATTTGCTTGTATGATTTGCATGAAATGTTGAGGCATCTTTGATCATGTTTGGTGATGAATTTTTGCACACTCTTTTGGCACATGTTTACACACTGGTTTCTCTTCATATAACTTGCATCTTTCATTTTTTTTCAAACTTGTAGCATCACTTTTGCTTCATGTCTTGCATGTGTGTATGTTAGTGAACTTGTGCTAGGATTTTAATATGTTTTGAACTTGTTTCCTTGTGATGTTTATTGAGATGTTTGGACATCATTTTCTAGGCATCTTATAGTTCATTCTCATCCATGTTGATTGACTTCTGATATCACCTTGCATGCCTTCTAAGTTCATGAACATTTGACATTTGTTTGAAGTTATTTGAACCTAGCTTTACTTTCTTTCTCCTATGTGTTTCAACATGAGATTTGCATGAACTTGGTATGTTTATTCTCACATCTTAGATGTCATCTCACATGTCATATGCTGCTGGTTTGCATTCATTTCCATACTTGTTCATCTTACATCTTCATTCTTTGCTTATGTTACAAATATGTTTCATGTATGGACTTAAGTGAATTGTTTTCATTTCTCCTTGCTTAACCATCCTCCATGCTTGCATTCATGACTCATATGCCTTCTTGAGGACATTTCCATGCATTTTTAAATTTCATTTGCTTCTGGGTTTAGTGTTTGCATATGCATTGTTAAATGATCCATTTCTTTTCATTTCTCAGAGTTAATCCATAACTTGCATCTGCATGTCTGTGGGTGCATGTTTTAGTTTAGGTTGACCCTTGTCTAGTACCTTAGCCTTGGTATGGTGCATTGGCATGGGCCTACTACCCTAGGAGATTCCTTAGCCCTTAGGACCTTTCCCTTGTGGTTTAAGTCTTATCTGCTTCTTTAATTGTCTTCTTAAGGCAAACTAGCTTGTTTGATTTACTTTTCTGTACTTACATTCAACATTGTTATTATTTTGTACTAACCTTTTGTGCAGGGACAGAGGTAAGGCCCTTGAGGGTGTGGATGGTCATCCATGTTCACCCTCACTCTTTCTTTCTCTCATCTCTTCTTTTCTTTAGACTTAGGTTGTTCTCAAACCTCCCCTTAGGGCCATCTTTGCATGATAACATTAGGATAGAATTCTCGTAGTTTTTTTCTTTTCTTTTGAGTCCCTCTTCTCATCTCATAACACTTCTAAGATACTTAATGAGGTCAACTTGCCTTGCACACGAGCCTTAAACATAGGAAGTGAAGACTAAGGGGTCTCCCTTCATTCTTCTATAGTGTTGAGCATACGTCCCATTGGGGGCGACCATGCGACGCATTCGTTCCCGTGTCATATACTTTGGTGCAATGTAGGTTATGAACTAACTCAACTCACTTCTGTCTTAAAAGATATAAAACAAATTTCAAATCATTTTTGTCCTTCGGGATTGTCAAACTTAAGGCTATTTTCAAAAAGGGCACGTTACTTTCCGTTTTGTCGCAAACAGGCATCGACCCTAACTGTCGGACGCGAACTTAACATCGCTCATAAAAAACACAAAAAGAACTTGGTCCGAACTACGTTGACTCTGAATTTCCCATTGCACAAAGGGAGTACGTAGGCCTAGGACGACGATGTCCTACCGATTCTGTCTTTGTTTTCCCCTCCCCCATTTCAGTACAACCATAGATTTTAGGATAACTCACCCTTAGATTAGATAACAAGCGTGGATCCCATCGAGTACGATGGACGCGTGGGGTGCTAACACCTTCCCCTCGCGTAACCGACTCCCGAACCCAGGCTATGGTTGCGATGACCATTCCTTTCCCTCTTCCTCAGGTTTATGCGGTGTTTCCTTTCCCTCTCTTGGGATAAATATACATTGCTGGCGACTCTGTTTTCCGCGCCACTTTCGCGTTTGTACCTGGATGAAAATCCCGGGAGCGACACTTGCACCCCAAGACAAAGCCCAAAACTATAAAAGTTCAAAATATCTAACATTACTAAAATAGACCTAAGTCGAAATCCTCTGTGAAGCAACCTACTTCGACACACTAATACAACTTGACACACACACATTATAACAATTTGACTAATCCTTGTTTCTGTCGAGCTACACTGCTTTGACACAAGGAATTACAACTCAACACACCACTTAATTCATTATGTCTAAGTTGTATACATTCATCATGGCTCTTAATCTTCTGAAAACTTTGACCTGCACCTCATTCGTCATGATGTCTGCAATCTAATTCTCAGTTATGTAGTGTTCCAAGTTCATCTTCCCTTCTGCTACCTGCTCTCAAAGATAATGGAACCTCATTTCGATGTGTTTTCTTTGACAATGTGCTATTTGATTCTCTGTCAGGTTGATAGCTGGCATGCTGTCGATCTTTATGGTAATTGCTCCATGACTCTTCCTTGTAATCTCTTCGACCAGGTTCACCATCCACGTTGCTTGACATGCACAAAGAGAAGCGACTATGTACTCTGCCTCGCATGACGACAATGCCACTACTGGCTCCTTTATCGAACTCTAAGAAACTAGTGTACCACCTAGCATAAACACATAGCGAGTTGTGGATTTTCTATCCTCAGCATCACTACACCAACTTGAGTCAGTGTATCCCGCTAACTTGCATTCTTTTCCTTCATCAGCTGCAGGAAACAAAATTCCGTACTTGAGAGTTCCTTTCAGATACCTCAGTATCCTCTTCGTCGCTGCTAGGTGTGACACCTTTGGCTTCTGCATGAATCTACTTACCATACCCACATTGTATGCTAAGTCAGGCCTTATGTGACAAAGATGTCAAAGTGACCCAATAAGTCTTCTATATTGAGTTGGGTCGACATCATCTTCATCTGAATCTTTTGAAAGTTGGAATCTGGTCTCAGTTGGAGTCAAACTTAGGTTGCAATCTTGGATCTCAAATCTCTTGAGTATTTCGCCTGCATATCTTCTTTAGTGCATCATCAAACCTCTACCACTCTTGTAGAATTCGATGCCAAGGAAATATGAGAGATTTCCCAAGTCTGACATTTCAAACTTCTCACTTAAGTCATGTTTGAAATCTTTGATCTCCTTCTTGCAACTTCATGTTATCAACAGGTGATCAACATAGAGACATAGTATAAGAAATCCACCATTGCTTCTCCTTACATATACTCCATGTTTTGTTGCGCACTTCACAAATTTCTTCTCCCTTAGAAAGCTGTCGATCTTCTTATTCCAAGCTCTTGGAGCTTGCTTAAGTCCATACAGGGCTTTATGCAGTCTGTACACCTTTCTTTCTTCGCCTTGTTTCACAAACCCATCAGCATAAACTTCTTTGTCTAAGGGGCCATTCAAGAATGCACATTTCACATCCATCTGACATGTGTGCCAATTTTTCATGTTTGCTAGACTAACAACCAACCTGATTGTTTCGATCCTAGCAACAGGTACAAATACTTCATTGAAGTCGATTCCTTCCTTCTGTAGAAATCCTTTCGCCACAAGTCTCACCTTTTGTCGAGTTACCTCACTTTTAGGATTCACTTTCACCTTGTAAACTCATTTCACATCAATTGCCTTCTTGCCTTGAGGCAATTCGACAAGTGACCAAGTGTTGTTGACTTTGATGAACTATAACTCCTCATTCATTGCTTTCACTCACTTCGAATCTTTCAATGCCTCAGCTGCACTTACTGGTTCAACATCTGCATAGAAAGCATAGTGTACCAGCTCACCTTCTTCATCAACATAGATACTCACAAAATGTATCGGAAGCAAGAACGGTTGAATCCTCGTAACCTGGCGTTTTAACTTTCATCCACTAAAGATGCACTTATCCTATATTTTTTAGTTTTTTGAAAATACATTTTTGAAAAAATTTCGAAAAAACATTTATGGAATAAATTCATACAATTGGATTGTAACTCAAAAACGAATGAAATGCGTATATTAGGTGCGTTCGAAAATATATCTTCAAAAATTAATGATATTTCTAAAATTTTACAAAGTGCCTAAAAAACATCTTGAATACTTTTGAAAATTTCCAAATATTTTAACACATACTTTTACATTTAAAACTGTCATTCATTGTCCAAAAAACATCAATACATAATTCAAATATTTATTGTCAGCAAGTATTAATAAAATAATTTTTATGCATAAACGAATATTATATATATTGAATAATTATTAAGTAAAATATTATCTCGTCAACTATACTTATAAAAAAATTATACCATTTAAAAAATAAAAAATATATATTTTTTATCATTCTTAAGAATGCAATAAAAAATATATTTTTTTTAATTATTAAATTGTGACTTAAAGTTGACTATTTAATTAAGTTCAATTAAATCTAAAATTTAATAAACTCTCTTTAATTTTACTTATTCAAGTTTCACGCTAAGAAAAATATTTCTTTACATTCTCTTCTTCTCTTCATATAACTTATATGACTCTAAATTAAAGTTAAGATTTTTATTATTTTTTTAATCCATTTTTAAATTATCGAATTAAACTGAATTTGAGATATTAAGGAGAATTAAATTGTTCTGGATGATTGATTCGAAGAAAAAAGAGTGTATTAGAAGAAAAAAAGTTTTGACTTTTATAAAATTCTATTCATAATTTATCGGACAACATTTATATATTTGGTTTTTAAGAAGATAATATTTTTCTTAATAATAATAATAATAATAATAATAATAATAATAATAATAATAATAATAATAATAATAATAATAATAATAATAATAATAATAATAATAATAATAGTTTTATTGTGGAATCCGAAATGGATAGAATTGCGGAAACTATGATGAAGCATAGCTTTCAATACACTACGACGATATGACACTGTAGATTGAAGGTCGCGAACATGGTGCTTCTTGAATCAGAGGTATTGGTCTTGATGTGATGCCAGTAATCAGTGTTTGTTGTCTTCGATACGGTGGACTTAGAGGAATACCTGCATGATTATCATTCTAACGCTCAAGTCAGTTTAAGGTTTAAGATAATGATAGTGAAAATGAAGATTAAAGATTGTATACTTGAAAACCCTTTAATAAAGTATTTACACCTTGGGCCTTGTTGGTGCACAAGATGAAAAAGATAAAGATAAAGAGAGAGAAGAGAGAAAAATAACAAACTTCCACTACTCTTACAAAACGGTTACAGTGAATGATTACAACTCATTTCATAATGGCTAAACACACTACTACTTATATACACAAAAAATAATGCCACGTAGGCAACCTGCTAACATACACTAGCTAGGTTAAGCTTAACAAAACTAATACTACTCTGCTGAATATGAATTACTTCTAACACCATCCCTTAATTCATATTAAGCTAATTAGAACTAACAACACCAATTCCATCCTTCGTGTATGAAGATTGATCAGTCTTGATCGCTTTCGTCTGAACATTTGTCAGCGACTTCTGGGTGCTACAGTGCATAACTTCTAGCACTCCATTCTGAACCAGACTTCTCAGAAAATGATACTTAGTCTCAATATGCTTGCTTCTCCCATGCACATTAGGTTCTTGGTAAGATGAGTTGCAGACTTGTTATCAATCATCAGCTTCAGAGGCTTTCTTACCTTAATCTTCAGATCCTGCAGTAAATTCAGAAGTCAAACAGCTTGACATGCAGCCACAACACCTGCAATGTACTCAGCTTCACAAGTTGGCAAAGCAATAATTGGTTACTTCTTGAAACACCAAGAAATAGGACCTCTTGGATACTTAAACAAATATCCGTAAGTACTTCTTCTATCAACTCTGTCTCCACACCAATTAGAGTCTGAGTAACACATCAGCTCTGAATTAGCCTTTTCACCAGATGGGAACAAAACTCTATACTTTAGAGTCCCCTTAATATACCTCAGAATCCTGACTGCAGTTTGGTAATGAGACCACTTTGGTTTACTCATGAACCTACTAACCATTCCAACAGCATAACAAATATCAGGGCTGATATTACACAAATACCTCAGAGAGCCAACCAACTGCTTGAAAATTGTAGCATCTACATCATCACCTTCAAAATCAGAATCCAATTTATGATTTGTTTCTGACGGTGTGACAACAGCCTTACAATTTAATAGCTCAAATCTCTTCATAAGCTCAAGTTCATACTTCAGCTGATGCAAAATGATAACCTTCTCAGAGTACATAAACTCCATCCCAAGAAAATATGTCATATTTCCTAGATCAGCCATCTCAAACTCATTCACCAGCACCTTCTTGAACTTAGCTATCTCATGCTCGCAACTCCCTGTTAGCAATATGTCATCAACATACAAACACACCAAAATCATATTGCCTTCAGAAGTATGTTGAACATAAACGTCATACTCCATGTCACACTTTTTGAATCCTTGAAGCTTGAAAATGAATCAATTTTCAGATTCCAAGCTCTAGGAGCTTGTTTCAGTTCATACACCATTTTGTGTAACCTGTACACCATCCTTTCCTAATTCTTTTTCAAAAGTCCATAAGGTTGTGACATGCATACCTCTTCTTGCAATTGACTGTTCAGAAAGGCAGATTTCACATCTAAATGCATCAGAGGCCAATTCCTGTTAGCAGATATCGCAATCACCAGTCCAATTGTCTCATGTCTCGCTACAGGTGCAAACACATCAAAGTAATCTAACCCAGGTTTTTGTAGAAATCCTCTTGCTGCTAACCCTGCTTTGTATTTACCAATTGATCCATTTGGCTTCATTTTCACCTTGAAAACCCATCTGACACTAATGGCTTTCTTGCCATTTGGATAGGGATGGCAACGGGTCGGGTCGGGTTGGGTTTCAAACTACCCAAACCCGCACGCACCCGAAATCACCACCCGAACCCAAAGGCTATTCGGGTGGCAAAATAACACCCACGCCCACACCCGTTGGGTTCGGGTTTTTGCACCCAAACCCGAACCCGTAGCAAAATATATATATATATATATATATATATATATATAATGCACACCCATGTAGATGTGCATTAGCAACATGCACCTTAGTGTATTTTTGTGTGGGGCCCACCAATTTTGGGTGAGACCCACATTAAAAAGATGAAGGAAAAAAAAAGAAAAAAAAATAGATGTAGTGTATTTTTGTGTGGGGCCCACCAATTTTGGGTGTATGTTAGCATTTCCCATATATATATATATATATATATATATATAGCGGGTGTGGTTTTGGGTTTCGGACACGGGTTTCACATTACCGAAACCCGCACCCGAAATATCGGGGGGCACCCGAACCCGGACCCAGTCAACTCGGGTTTTCACCCGTTGACTCGGGTTCGGGTGCGGGTGGGCCCCGCGGGTTTGGATCTGTCTGCCATATATATATATATATATAGCGGGTGTGGTTTCGGGTTTCAGACACGGGTTTCACACTACCCAAACCCGCACCCGAAATATCGGGTGACACCCGAACCCGAACCTAGTCAACTCGGGTTCGGGTGCGGATGGGCCCCCGGGTTTGGGTCTGCCTGCATCCGTACCTTTGGAGGCTTAGTCAACTCTCAAGTCTTGGTTCTTTCTATAACCTCAAGTTCTTATTTCATGGCCTTTAGCCAAACTTTCTTCTCGAGCGCTTATTTTGTACTCATTGGTTCAGAATATACTAACATTGCACACTGAATGACTTCCTCTTCAGACTCTATTTTAGTATCTTGTAACATGTCAAACTCTGCAAATCTCCTTGGAATGTTTTTGATTCTTTGTGGCCTCTGAACTTGTTTAGAAACTTCTTTGGATGCTGGAATAGTACCAGATGGTGGAACCCTAAAAGTATCACCTTCAGAGGCATGAGCACCTTCAGAGCCTGGAATATTCCTAGAGTTTGGATCATCACCAGAATCTGAATCACCATCATAATCTTGATCATAATCAGATTCACCTTCATAGTCTTCTTCAGCTTTAGAGTCACCTTCAGACTATGACTCATCTTCAGACTCACCTTCAGAATCAACTTCTGATTCTGAATCATCTTCAGAACCTTCAGATTCTAAAGTATCTTCAGAAGTTAACTCATGTGTTATAGAGTTGGATTGAGACTTCCTCCAATCCCAAGCTTCTGACCCTTTCACAACGACATCTCTGCTAAACTCAACCTTGTTAGTGACAACACAGTAAAGCATATAAGCACCTGTACTGTGGTACCCTACAAGCAACATAACTCTACTTCTGTCATCCAACTTCCTTCTCTTAGTATCTGGAACATGTTTGTAACATACAGAACCAAACACCTTCAGATGGCTCACACTTTGCTTATCTCCAGTCCATTTTTCTAAAGGAATAATTTCCTTTAGCTTCTTTGTAGGACATTTGTTGAGTACATATGGTGTAGTGGCAACAACTTCTCCCCACAAGATCTGAGGGAGCTTCTTCTCCTTCAGCATGCTCCTTATCATATCGAGCAAAGTTTGTTTTCTTCTTTCATCAAGACCATTGTGTTGATAAGTATATGGATCAGTCACCTCATGCTCAATTCCATTCTCCTTACAAAAATTCTTGAACTCTATAGAGTTTTACTCACCTTCACCATCAGTTCTATGAATTTTTAGCTTCTGACCACTTTTTTCCCAGCCTTCACTGTGAATTTCTTAAATTCAACAAACACCTCGTGTTTGAACTTTATAAGGGATACCCATGTCATCCTTGTGAACTCATCAACAAATGACACAAAATATTTATTCCATCCAAGTGAAGGTACTGGAAATGGTCCACACACATCAGAATGCACCACACCTAAAGCATATTTTGCTCTTGGAGTATTTCATATGCAAAGGGCAGTCTTAGTTGCTTGCCTCTCGTGCACACATTGCATGACTCTCTAGCTTCTTAATTGAAGGACTTCCTTGTACCAACTTCTTCGAATTCAGATTCCTTAAGCTTTTGAAGTTCAAATGACCAAATCTTTTTTGCCACAACTCACTTTCCTTCACAACGCTTTTTGCACTAAGGCATTCAGAGTCTGCATTTCTAACATTCATTTGAATGTTCTATTTCTTCCCTGTTCTGACTTCATAATCAGCTTCTAATTATAGTCAAACAACTTCAAAAGATTGTCCTTCATGGTAATTGAAAATCCTTTCTCAATTAATTGACCTACACTCATCAGATTTCTCTTAATGCTAGGAACATACCACACATTCTGAATCAATGCAGTTTTACCTTTATTCAGAACTACTCTAACAATTTTCGTACCTTCATCGTTAAGGTATTTATCACTAGCACATCTGATATTTGTCCTATTTCTAGAGTCAAAATCAACAAGCCATTTCTTATTTCCAGTAAGATGATTTTAGCAGCCAGTGTCTATATACCACCAGTTTACCAAATATGCATCATCAGATTCAAAAGCCATCAATAGCACAAATTCAGCATCATAATCTCTTCTGGCTATGTTTGTTTCTTCTAATTTCTTTTCTCTGTTGGACCGGTAATCAGTAGTGAAATGACCAAACTTCTTACAGCAGTAGCATTAAACCTTTCTTTTGTCATACTTCCCCTTCCCTTCTGAGCACTCTTCTGCCTTTCAGAAGTTGAGATTTCTGACTTTTGGACACCATTATATCACTTTTTGGCTTCTGAAAAAGACTGCTTATGATATTTATTACCAAAAGCTTTTTTCAGAGCCTGCTGCTCTACCTCTTTTTCAGAGTTTCTCTCAGTCAGACACAACTCTTGTGCCTCTAGACTGCTTTGTAGCTCTTTAATTCTCATTGTGCTAAGATCCTTAGAATGTTCAATTGCTACAACAATGTAATCAAACTGAGAAGTAATGATCTAAGTACCTTCTCAATGATCGTTTATTCAGAGAGAGTTTCTCCACACCACTTCATCTCATTTGTGATCAGGATCACTCTACAGATGTAGTCAGGTACCTTCTCAATGTTCTTCATGTTGAGCTTCGCATACTACTTATGTAGAGTCTGAAGCTTCACCTTCTTTACTGATGCATCACCGTTGTAGCACCGTATCAGTGTGTCTCACGCAACCTTCACCGTTGTCGAATAAGAGATTTTATTAAACACGTTTGCATCCATACATTGATGTATGTAGAACAACGCCTTCTGATCATTCTAGCTCGTTTCTCTTTACGCATTTCTCGGCATTTCCGTCGCATTTACTGCAACCAGAGCATAATCGTCGTTGATGAGATCAAGAACATCTTGAGTGTTAAACAACACACGCATCTAAATCATCCACCGATTCTAGTTCTTGCCATCGAATGCTGGAAGCATAGTACTCAGATTACCGTTTTCGTTCATCTTTAACCTTGTACAGTTCACTCAGATCTCACTTTACTCCAGTGTTTTCCAATCTCGCAGAATCAAGAAATGTGATTCTGTTGTGATACCGATAAAAATTTAACACGAATTCAAGAAACTAAATCAATCACACAATGCCTCAACGTTCACTCGTGTTTCCCTCTGGATCTGAACTGGAACTCTAGATACCAATTGCTAGTGCACAAGATGAAAAAGATGAAGATGGAGGAAGAGAGAGAAGAGAGGAAAATAAAAAACATTTACTACTCTTACAAAACGGTTACAATGAATGATTACGACTCATTTCTGAATGGCTAAGCACACTACTATTTATATACACAAACAATAATGCCACGCAGGCAACATGCTAACCTACACTAGCTAGATTAAGCTTAACAAAACTAATGCTACTCAACTGAATATGAATTACTTCTAACACATAACGCCGTCAAGATGACGTGGTAGGTTGGATAATAGGCCTCGTGTTATTGGACATTTGACTGGTGCAGAACCATGAGTTTCGGATATTTGGTCTATACAGAATAATAGATATCAGGTCTTTGACTGACACATAATAATAATAATAATAATAATAATAATAATAATAAGGCTAAATATGTTTTTGGTCCCTATAAATATCTCACATTTCATTTTTAGTCCCTATAGAAAAAAGACATATTTTGGTCCTGACAAAAATTGTATGCATGCAGTTTTAGTCCTTGTTATTTTCTAAAATTTTGAAAACTATTTAATTACCCCTAAACTTTTAAATTTATGAATAATCTTTTTCATACGTGTTCAAATTACTATAAAATATGTCTTAACCATATTATATAATTTTTTAAATGAGAAGAATTAAATATGAATTTTTTAAATTTCAAAAGATAATGATAAAAGTAATGAAATTTTCGAGTTATAAATCAAATTTTGAGTTTCTTTTTTTTCGAGGAATTTTTTATAACGTTCTAAACATATCTGCAAAATAATCATTCAAAAATACACATTAGTTTACCAGTAGGGACTAAAAGTATGTGCATAATTATTTTGTAGGGACAAAACACACTATTTTTTATAGGGACCAAAAACATATTTAACCCTAATAATAATAATAATAATAATAATAATAATAATAATAATAAAAGAAAAAATATTTATTTATAGTGTAATTTTTTTTTACATTATTAATCAATCAGAGACATAACATTGTTAATACTTTTATGAGGATTTCTTAAAGCACCCTATGTGTTTCTTAGACACCATGCAGATTTCCTATAATGCCCTTAGTTTTCGGACATATCTCTGGACGCACCATATTTTAACTAAACGTTAAGATATTCCGGAGATATATCTCCGGACACACCAAAGATCAATTGAACATTGAAATTTTCTGGATATATATCTCCGGAACAATTTGGACCATATTGTCGCCCCAGACTCCTCTCCTCCCAAACTTCACCAAATTTGATTGTTTCCGTCCGAGGCTCAAGTAATCATCAAGTTGCATCCAATGCATCATTCAACATCTTCTAAATCATATAATCCGGGTAAGTTTTTCAAGTTTCGGATAAATATTCGAGTTTTGTTGTAAACGAGTTAGAATTCATTGTTAGGTGTCGAAATGTTTAGAAATCAGTTGAAACATTGTTTAGAGTAACTGCATGTATTGTTTGTTGGCTCAAATGGATGATTAGGACTTCAAATTTGTGATTCTGAAGGGCAGAGGACGCCATTGGCGTGACCTCTGAGTTGCATAATGTTCCGGAGATACATCTCCGGAAACATTCAACGTTTCATGTACTCTGGGTGATTCCGGAGATACATATGCGGAATGTTTCCGTAATTGTGTTTCCGGAATCACCCAGAGTACATGAGACGTTGAATTTGTTCGGAGATATATCTCTGAAATTTCTCAGTCTATTTTTTTCTTTTTGTTTTATAATTTTTCTTATTTCGTAAACTCATTGTACATTTAATTATATTATATATTGCAGGAATAATGGCTGACAAAGCCGACCGATTGAGGCATAGACGGGTTGCCCAACACGCATCTGTTAAACGAGAGCGGAGCCAGTCGGATCTGGATGCAGCAGGTACCTTTGGTCAGGGAGTGGCATCGACTATTGGTGTATAGTTTACTCACGAGGCTCAATCCACTCCTGTGGTTCAACTTCACCCCAGGCCACTCCATCTACATGTCAGACCACTCCAGCTACATCTCATGCAACTCTATCTACGTCCCAACCTACTCCACCTTCTTCATCTTCTTCCCGCAGACCACGGGATGCATTAGCTGAAGCGTCACTTCCTCCATCCTCCCGCAGGCGGTGATATTTCTCAGATCTCACACGGATCCTTGAGTACAACTGGGGGCCACTTGCGTGGCCTATATGTATTCGAAGCTGAGAGATGGATGTCGATGGGCGACGAGGCAGACCACACGCAGCACGACCCTACTAGTGGTAATAATTTTTTATCCTTGATTGTTTTTTATCTTTTTCATTACATATTTGCGATAATTCTTGATCCTGAATGCTTTTTTATTTTCATTTCAAGCTTGGATCCTCAAGCACTTCCCGCGCATCGTTGGTTGGTCGTGTTGGGATGAGTACACTGAGGAGATGCCTCGTACCTGTGCTTTTATCCCGCTGAGAGGGAACCAGCCGGTCGAGCCTTTCATAGTCTATCTTGACCACTTAGTTGCTGAAGACATCCACTTCAACTGCTACATGGATCACCGTCAAACGCGACCATTTGACGACATATTGCTATACTCCAGATGGTTGGCCTGCTCGTTGACGATCAATGCTCCTCATCTGCCCGAGCGCGTCATGCGGCAGTTCGGGTACACTCAGACCATCCCCAAACACCCTGTTGTCTCTGCACCTTCGGCCTTGAATCGTATACAGATAAAGAAGATGTTTGCTGATTATCAGAGTCATCTAGTACCAGATGAGGCTCGGGCTACTATAGTGCCGAATGACTAGAGCTACGTTGACAAATACATCAGGTGTTTCTTCAGGATCTCACATCCGTACATGGTGCCGACTGCTCCAGGAGATCCGCTGAGATCCGCTCATCAGGAAATTCTATAGGAGCAGGAGTCTCAGATGGATCATACTAAGGATTTCTTACCTCGTTGTCGTCGCATAGTCGAAATGGCGCATACAGACATTGACAAGGGTATCTTTCCTGAGGGGTCTGCTGTCAGACGAGTACTGGATGACATTATTGCGGAGTCACATGAGGGACTTTTGTACCCCTAGACATCGCGCGAGGACAGGGGGATTGATGGTCGAGGAGGCAGACCAGGCAGAGGAGGCACAAGAGGCAGATGAGAGGTTGTTAGGTACATTCAGTAGTTGTCTATATTTATTTTGTTTCATTATTGTAGTTTGTACATTTTCCTGACATTGTTATTACATTTTGGATTTATGTGACATATGACGTCCTATTACTCTATTGTTATGTTATTTTGGTGTGTTTATTATTTTACAATTCATATGCGAACAAATACACAATGCGTTTAAAAAAAACCTGTTCTGAAACACTTTGGAGATGTATCTTTGGAAAATTTCCATAAATGCATCTCCGAACAAATTCAAATGGAAATGAGCTATGAGAAATATGTTGTGACCGTTTAAGATTTAAATTGCTCCAAAAATATATCTCTGAAATCTACTATCTACCCATTACTTATAGGTTGCCCAAACTTCCGAAATTGCCCTTCACTTAAAAAAAATTAACACTACACTAAGGACTTTTTGGTAACATTCTATTTCATCTAAATTCAACCCATCCTTTCCAAAGAGTCTCGCCACGTATTATGATTTCATTATCCAATCTTATAATAATATTTCCCTCCAATCTAACACACCATACACCATATACGTTTTGGAAAAGTCTGAGCAGTGCAATTTCATTCTCTCTCCATACCCACGACTCCATTGTTCTGTTGCTCTCCTTCTGAATAGGTAAAATTTCCACCCTTTCATCTTCATCAACGTTTACATTCTAATGCTCTAATATTACTCTTTATCTGCGTTTTCATTTTTTCATCAACGTTTTCACTGTGTTCCACATCTCTAACCTCTAACATTTGCCTTTAAATGAAGAGAACAATGTCAAGGCCTCTGATTTTTATCAAGGATCTGGTCAAAGAAAACCAAGTGTGGAAGATGCATGTTCGGGTCGTTGACTTGTGGGTTGTTAAGGAGATCAATGGCCAAGAACACCTTGAAATGGTCATTCAAGATGGAAAGGTCACATTTTTTCCATTTATTTAAGTTATCCAAAGCTTTTCTTTAGTTGAAAACTGTGTTAGTTGTTGGATGATTGTTGTTACCAAGTCCTACTTTGGGTCGTTTTTGTTTGTTTGTAACAAACATTGTTCTATTTTTTTAGGTTATTTATTTGTTTCTTTCAACACTGGACATTTGTTTATGGTTAGTCATTTATGAATCCTTTATTACAGAAATGAAAACCTATGGTTTTTAACTTCTTTCTCATTGAAATGGATATTTGAAACTTGAAAAATTGTGTGTTATGTGTTGGTTGTTTGTTGTTTATTCGTTTAAGTTCAGGCTAATAGACCAACACTATATTATTTGTTGGTTGACAGTGGTTTGAAGTTAGCATTGTTGTTATGAAGTACTACTTTTCTTTGGTTTCTGTTTGTTGATATATGTTTGTTAATGGTTGTTGATATATGTTTGTTAATGGTTGTTGATATGTTTATTTCAACACTGGCTATTTAAAAAACGGTTTTCGTTGAACCAGAACTGTATTTGTAACTGATATATTCCTTTTTAAAATTCCCAGGCAGATCAAATACAAGTTACGACTAGAAGCAGCGACTTCAAAGATTGGGTTTACCAACTAAAGGAGAATGAAACATATTCTTTGTATAATGGAGAACCTGTGCCTAATGATGCTCCTTTCAAAGTCTGTTCTAACCCACTTAAAGTTGTCTTCAATGGAGGGATAACCGTTACCCAAGTAGCGATTTCAGATATACCGGGTCACAAGTTTAACTTCCATGCTATACAGAACTTTCTGAATGGAAAATTCAAACAAGATTTCTTATATGGTTTGTTATGAATTTGTTTTATGATGTTGCCTCTAGGATTCTATTGCTATATGTACTACAGTGTTTTCCATGTCATATGTTCCGTTGCGCCGTGTATTTGACTCACGTCATTGTTTTCCTCATGCATATGTTATTGGCGTCTTACAAGATGTTGTGAAAACTCAAATGGGAGGTGGTGGTAAGAAGTCTTGCGCGAATATCACATTACGTGATGTTGAAGGCAATGTTATTGAGGTTGCCTTGTGGGATGATTATGGCAAGCAAATCATGAATTACAGTAACCCAACCAACGATGTTGGCCCTACCATTATCATATTGACACATGCTTGGTGCAAGCCAAATAAAGGTTTAATATTTTGTTGTTCTGCCCAACTTTGTCGACAAATTAATATGATGCCGATTTGTTTTTCATGAGTATGACATTATTCGAATTGATGCAGTTTCTGGATTAGCAAGTCTATCTAACGCATGGAGCAGTTCTAAGCTTTACATTAACTTGGATCATCCACAAGTTCAAGAATTCAAGGCTAGGTAATATCCTATGCATTTAGTTCATAGACTGTTCCAAAATACCCGTTACATTCCTCTAACTGCGATGTCTTATATTTTTATTTTTTTAGCCTTGGAGCTACTGATTTAGCAGCTGCATCTTCACTTTCGTTGTCTTTAACTTCTGAGTTATCAATTCAAAATACAAACAAAATGTGGACTAGCGTCACTGAGGTCAAGAGTATCCGTGCAATCTATGAATTAGGAAATGTGTCTTTCTTAACTCAACATTTTCAACAGGATTTTCGTTTTCTTTATGAAGTCATCATATTTTATGTAGCAATTACATCATGACTGTATTATGCAATAGGATCGTTTCGCAACCACGATTGGTACTACCAAACGTTTCAAAGCTTCCAAGTTTGGATGGTTTTTTGAGACATGCCCTGATTGTAAGACTTCAAACAAGTCAATTGGTCCAAGATTTGTGTGTTCATGTGGACTCACAGATGTAGAACCTATCACTAAGTAAGCATGTTATTATTGTAAGTGCACACATGAAAAAAATTTCAATTCTGTGAGATTACCTATAACATTTGCTTCAATTGTTTCCCGTAGATTTAAACTCGAAGTTGAGGTTGAATATGACAAACACAAAGGAACCTTCGTTTTTTGGGATAAGGATTGTATTCCTTACACGAAGAAGACTGCTAAGGAATTAAGGCAGGTCATGAAGGAGGTTAGTTTTTCCACATCATCACTTATTGATAGGCTTATAGTCCAAAAATTACAATTTTTTTAAAACATTCCCATATGAGGTCTATGTCTTTTGCGTAGGCTAGAGAGGACAATACTAAAATATGGTCTGCTCACCTTGATGTCCTCTTGAATAGAGATATGGTCTTTCGTGTCAAGTATCAATCCTTTTATGAACAATACTCTATCGTGACAATACTAAATGAAGAGAATCTTTACACAAAGTTTCACAACCACCTCACCCCAAATGAGGTACAACATATATTTTTTTAATATGGATTATTCAATTTCTAAAATGTGGACTAACTAATCCGTTACACGATTTCCCTATTTCTAGAATACATCAAATGCTGCTGCTATGGACATCTCGACTACCTCTCAAACCAATGACCCAAAACAATTTGTGGTACGCAACATTTTGTATCCTGAAATAAATATTTATGCATTTTATACCTCTTAACCTCCATGCCATTTAATATTGAGTATGCCATACGTAGGTCACACAGTCTTCTGAATATTCAGTCTCAGTTAAACCATCCTCTGCTGCAAATCATCCATGGAGTCCTTCTGCAAGCTCCAGCAGTACACCAGCCAAGCGGAATGCTATATCAAGCTCATCAAATGATCTCATTCATGCTGAAGATCTGACTCCAAAGCAATCCGCCACTAAGGCCAAGCCTGGAAAGAAGGTGAAGAATATCAAGAAGGAGTAACATGTTGGGCCTACTACTGGAGAAATAACTTTTTTGATGCATAATCACGTCACACCGTTTTTGTATGGATACATTCCATATATTTATATTTATGAACCAAAGTTTTATGTGATTATGCTTTTTCTTTCCACTGTTAGTTACTTAAATCTCCTAAACTTCTCTTTTGTATTATCTGTATTGATTCCATTGTGTTAAATTACTGTTCTAACTCTAGCATATTTGTTTCGTGCAATTCATGACTTTGACATTAAGTTTAACAGCCTTGTGGAATGTTGCTTCAGCATTTTCATTTTATTCTTCTGTTTTTTCCTCACCAAATTTAGTGACCATATCAAATATGCTTACATTATCTATGACAGTATACTTTACAAAATTTTGGTTTGTTCAAGGCGGTGGCATTGTATGTTGTAACTCAATATACATATCCTTTAAATACCGGATCTAACAATATGTTGGTCTGTCCTATATTTTAAACTGACTTTTTCTATTCATGAGAAATTCCTTTTGTCAAAATCTAAATTGTGCTAACACTATAGTTAATGTTTTCAGTTGATTATTAATGCTCTAAAGGATAAATATGATTGCCCAATGAAATCATGAAGTTATTGTTTAGTGCCTGCATTTTCTGCCTCCCATGTTATTTTCTCTATGTCTTATATTTCAAACATTAAGCTATATATCCGATTTTTATATTATACCTTAGTCTTTCTATAACCAACACTATTTTTTTTATACCTTATTGTTGCAAGCTTCTAGCTGACCCATTAATACTTTGACATTATTTCGTAGGACAATTTATCTTACCAAAAGCATATGCAACTTAGATGTCAACTCCCTGCAATTTCAAATATAGCTGGTCAGCATGTTCATGTCAGAGCCCCTATTGTCTACAGGTATAATAACCATTTCTTTAGTTTTTTTGTGTACTACTTTTCTGATGTATCTAGCATAAACCAATAACCAATGTTTATTTTCCTTTTTTTATGAAAGTATACAGGCTATGGTCATGTCTACATTTAATCCCAGCTGCTTTCCTCTCCAAAAACCATTGGACTTCGCACATTGTCCAATGCAGCAAAGCTGGAAATGGCGAAAAGGTACAACATAAACTCTTTTCGTACTTGTGCTCAGAGTTTGGGTAGTTTTTTTTGGTTTTGGGCATCTGTTACACTATCATATTCCGTCTATCATGCCTGTCCTATCATATATTAATGCAACTGCTTCGTAGGTTGCACATCCCTCTAAATACCTATGCAGTATAATATATTAAATTCTGACTTATACCTTAAGTGCATATGGTTATTTTCTTCCACGCCTATGCTGCAGTACCTTTTACAATTCCAGTTTAAAGATCCATCTCTGGGTTGTAGATGACTTTTAACACTGATTTTAGTCTGTATTATTACTAATGTGATGATTATATATTGTTACTTTATCCATTTTTTCCTACCCTTAACAAACCATATTTTCCACTACAGTTTTAGAAAGCTCAGTTATTCAAATCAAATTCCCACCCTCCTAACTAGGATGAAGTTACTAAATATTAAACTACACATATAAACAAATGATTAAACTACACATTTAATTCTAAATCAACAGACTAACGGTCTATACTTGGATATGAAGGATGATTGAAAACCCTCCTCACTTGGACTATGTAAATTGCTTTTACATATTACATTTATAAAATATCCCATACAACTCCTTTAGTTAACCTAACATGCTATACCATACTTTTAAATTAAAAGCAGAATTTGAGAAAACTAACAAACAACCCATTCAGCAGACATAACTTAAAAAAATGTTTTTTAAAAAGCAACAAGGGTTGATTACCTTGCAAATGCGCCCTCCCCTTTGTTGCTGTTAGCCAAATCTTTCCTGTAGCAAGGTAAGTTTATTCATGGTTACAATAGCAAAATGGGACATTATATGGTTGTTATTGAACTACAAACAATGTTAACATATGGTTTTGTTCACACATAACCTTTTGCATTCTTTGCATTATACTCATATGGATTGCTTCAACAATGGTTTGTGGAGACTTATCTTTTTATCACGAAGCACATAACGAACAACATTGAAGACAGTTTTCACATCCATATGACTTCTGTTTTGGTTTTTGTTTAGGAGTCTCATAGTCTTATAGTCGAAATGGGGGTTCATGGGTGTAAGTTGAAATAATTAATGATCCACCACCTACCTCAAACGCTTGCTACTAAACATAATTTAATTTTTTCGAATGAATAATAAATTCTTCTGTACTCAGCTGTTTTCCATTTCATTTATTGTTTCATCATGTCACTCATTACTCTATCTTCCCTGGTGTATCATTAAGTCAAACATTTTGTAAACTACCGTTAATATATATTGATATGCATACGACATTGGTTAATTTTGTTAGCATTTTTAAACCATAATAGTCAGACACTACTGTTAATGTGTAACATAATCTTTGCAGGTCTTTTAAATATCGTATAAACATAAGCAAAAAATGGACACCAACGAAATCATTGGTTCTGGGAAAAAGGCGAGAGCAAGGAGATTACTGTTAATGAAAGAAAACCGTTCGAAACGACAGAGACATACTACTTCACATCTGCCTGATTTGGGTTGTAGTTAAAACTCTCCAATTGATTTCACAGAGAGACAACCATTGTCTGACTTAACTTCATCATTTACCAACTGTATAAGGAGTCCACATTTACATGGAGACACTGTTATGCTCGGTTCATGTTCACCACGTTCAGAACCAACCAAATCAAGACATTATTTTAAAACACAAATGCGAAGCAGTCAAATTCAATCTTTGGGAACAAACTTATTGTCAATGTTTTCATCGAGTTCTGTCGTGACTGGCGATGAAAATAATGTGCTTTCATGCAAACACTTTAATGCTGTCAGCAACCCTGCTCAGCATACCCCCGTCTACGAAATTGGGAGTTCTTCTCATCAACCCACGTATGTAACTTACCTCAATATATATACTTTACTTTAACAACGGTCTCTGACGCTCCCGTAATAGCCATAACTCTTTTGACCTTCTTAAGTCAAACTTGACAAGGCTTGTGGCTGCCACACCTACCTTCCATTTGTTTATGCCGCTGTTTGTGTGTGTCATATTTACAATTATGACTCAATCGTTGAAATAACCGGCGAATGCTATGTCTTGAACAAACAGAATTCCAAAGCCTTCAAAAGCTGGCAGGGGCAGGCCTAGAAAACTGTTGCAACCTATAATTTTGCAATCTCCAACACCCCAATCAGACTCACAAACTAGGTATACATTTATATATTCTCATCACTGATGTCATAATGTTTGTATAATTCTGTTCAATGTCTGCTGCAATGTTTTTGAAGTTCTTGCAATGCTTCCTATATTGTTTTTGATGATTGAATATTGGTCGTCACTCTCCCAAAACATCATCCCAATGTAGCAGTTAACTATACACACCCTGAGCCTTTACTCCTGTCTAACAATTCACCACCACAGTATGGTTCAGTAAAATGTTAATTTAATGCCTTTGAAATTTTCATTGTTTCATACACCTACTGCATGTTTTGCTGTTTTTAATATTTAATCCTGATTAATGTGTAAGTTCTTGGATTGGCTGGAATTTTGGTAAAACGAAGGTTGAACAGCTGTGAGCTGGTTCTTGTTTTTAGGGGGAGTTTGCCCTATGCTGATGAGGTGATTTCTGCATTGTTGGTTTTTATTGCTGCTGGGTTCTCTGATGTTAGCAGAGATTGTTTTAGCCAAAATTAGCCAAAGGGGGAGATTGTTAGTTCTTGTATTGGCTGGAATTTTGGTAAAACAAAGCTGAACAATGTTGATGTCATATGTCTGATGTCATAACATTGGTTCTTATCATCAGCTGTTGCAGGGGTGCAGTTTTGTGGTCTGATGTTATACATGATGTCTTGACATCAGTTGACAGAACATCAGAAAACCATCTGTGTGGTTTTTGGATTGCAGAATGTTAAGGTGTTGAAGAGTTAAAGTGCTGAAAAGTGATGTCACATGCGATGTCTTGACATCACTATACCAGAACATCAGTCTGCTGTGTTATTAGGGCTGCGCGTGTTTCTGTTATTGGAGAGATATTCTGCTGAAGAGAGTGAGAGATTGTAGGCGAATATCTTGGTAAAGATATATTCTGGTGCAATCATAAGTGGAGCAGATCTTGTTGCTATTTTTAGGGCTGAAAGATTTGAAAAGATTTGAAGATAAAATCTGTTTGGAGAAGATCTTGCAGCTGAATAGTGAAGATTTAAAAGATACATAATATCCTGGAAATATTATGTGGAGCTGAATTTAATGCATAAAGATATGGAGAATATTTAGAGTTAATTATTGAAGATTTAAATTGAAGATTTGATTGAAGATCCAATTAATAGCAGAATCTGTTGGAGATTTGGAACAGAAGATTTGATATGATTTGAAGGCCCAAATCCAGTTGGGAAATAGGTTATAAATAGAAGCATTGTAACCTAGTTTTGGTAAGCCAGCCATCATGTAGATTATAAGGGTTGTGTTGGTTGATGAACCACCCGGTTTGTGGGATGGTCATCGTGTTTATCTCGAAGCATGTAGGTAAGAGATGTATTGTTCTTGGAGGAAGCTTTGAAGCAACTCCAAAGGGGTGTCATGGAAGTGTGTCTTCCAAAGTCTATGTAATAGAAAAGTTTAAGGAGTCAAGCTGTTGATGCAGTGATGGTGTAGTTGACTGCTAGACATCATCGAGATGATTGGAAGTGAGATGGAGTCTCTTACCTAGGGAGGACTTAGGTAGAAGGGTCATTGGGTAGTGATTGAATTAGGTAGATTGTCAACTGGTGTGTTGAGTCTGTAATTTGATACTACTAATAGTGGACTTCTTTCCTGGCTTGGTATGCCCCCAGATGTAGGTTGGTTGAACCGAACTGGGTGAACAATTGATTGTGTTCATTTACTGTTTCTATTATTGCCTTGTTCAGTAGATTGCGATGTTGTGACATTGCACAAGACATCACACATCTGTACCAGAATTTCATTTGGTATCAGAGCAGGCATCCTGTCTGTTTCTGGATGAGATCTTGGGAAGATACTTTCTGGTTCATGAGCAAGGAAAATAGTGTTGCTGAGATGGTCACATGGTGTTTGAATAGTCCCTTGAAGTGGAGGATGGACTATTGGACCTATCTGTTGTGTAGCTTTGGAGGAGAACTGCTGTTGTGTGTTTTCAAACCTTGTTGTTGGCACTTGGTCTAAGGTGATGGTGTGCAAGGATTATTGAGTAGTGCCTGAAGGTTGTTGAGGAGTTGTTGTGAGTTCCGCTGCATGGTATCTGATGTAACCCTGGTGGTGAGATTCTAGGAAGGTATGCTCTTGGAAAGACATTAGGGTTTGGTCTCCTCAGCAGGATATTCTATGATGTTGCAGTTTGTATGAGGATTATCTCATATCTGTGTTTTGGGGAAAGAAGTGATCAGAAGGTGAATGGATTGTTTTTAAGGC
This sequence comes from Lathyrus tuberosus, assembly GCA_022829125.1. Classification (NCBI taxonomy): domain Eukaryota; kingdom Viridiplantae; phylum Streptophyta; class Magnoliopsida; order Fabales; family Fabaceae; genus Lathyrus; species Lathyrus tuberosus. The sequence goes on along the minus strand of JALAZF010000231.1, from coordinate 4,769,529 downwards.
TTGATGAAGAAAGAAGAGGGTGGAGCCCAAGGCAAAAGAGTATCACTGTCAAATCTTTCATGCGGGAGTGAAGATCTTGATAAGGTATCTCTTAAGCTGAGTTGTGGTGACCTATTCAGGAGGGTCTTTCTGGTTATGTTATCAGTTTCATCAAGAAAGAAGCTAAGCTGGATATGTCAATCTTAATGTCTCGACATTGCACTACACATCAGCAGTTTAAAGGTAAATACTGAGTCAAAGACCTGTTAGACTGTAGCTGTTTTGAAGGATCACTGAAGCTGTGAAGTTGAACAATTTGTGAGATGCTATTCATATAAAAGGTAGTAAGCTTGAGCTAAACTGTCTGAGGACAATATTATAGGGAAAGTGCATCCTAGAGTTTGTGTTCAATAGCAGTGTAAATCAGCCTGGGGTCAATTGGTGTCTGCATTAGTCGTATGGAGTGAACTCTTCCAGCTTTGAGGCTTAAAGGATTGGAAGTAGCAGAGTGTCTATGGTATGGCTTTAGATGCAGAAGGATGGTAGTTATCACTCTTAAGTTGACAAAGGTCTGAACCTTGTGCTTATAAGAAGAAGCTTCTGGAAGAGTGTGTATACAAGTTACTGCAGCTTTGTTAGTCTGATCTTGGAAGTTGATCAGATGTTGATAGGTTCTCGTGTGTTCCCTACAAGAGATATGTGTGGTTGTAGTCTCCAAATCTATAGGAGATGGTTGATGTTAGAACTGATGTTGAAACATCATTTCAGTTCTTTGCTCAGGGTGGAGTAAAAGATCAAGACACTGACCTAACCTGGAAGGCTTTTGTGGTATGAATGGTTGTCATAATGGTATGTCATGAAGAAGATTCAGAAGATGCTGGAATCTGAAGAAGGGTTAAACCACAGGGATTTAAGATCAATTGCTATTTGGGATATTCACAAGTATTTAATTGATTATCCTTGAAAGACAAGTTTAAGGATGTTCTGTCAATTGTTTTAACATCTTTTCATCAGAGGTTTGGAGAATCATGGGAGGGGTTCTACATTCGCTCACAAGTCGCCTAGGTGTTGACCTGGGATTGTTGCTTAGCATCTGTTTCTAGAAAGTATTATGAATGACTTGTCCAGATGGTTGTGCTGTTGAAGATAAAGATGGAAGACTATGAAGACATCATAATCTTGATGGTTACAACTTGGATCAGTTTATTTCTGATCTAAGTGGTTTGGAGCATGGTGTTTGCTCTGGTTGTGAAGGTCGAGGATAAGTGGCAGTTATCTCTGGCTTTCTACTAACGGCTCTACTAAGGGAAGTGACTTTCTTTAGTATTGCTATGGGGTAGTCTTGGACTACTTATTTTCTGAAGATTCAGATGTGGTAGGTTTGAAGTCTTTGGAGTTTCTAAGTAGGATGGAGGTTGTCTACTCAAACTTGATTATTAAATCAAGTCTATGAGAGCATGGAAATCTGTTTCTGCAAAGGGAGGAGGTTCTTCTGAGTGGCAGAAGGAAGAGCTGAATTCAACAGTTGGATGTCATAATGTTCTGACATCTAGCTTAGCATCAGAAGTCTCAGCTGGTAAGGTGGCACATCAGCTAATGATAAGGTGATCTACAGGAATGAACAATAGGATGCTTCAAAAAGATCGTTCTCATGGCAGTTTGCGGGAGCTGCAGGAAGGAGAAGATGTTACATGACCATGGCTTAGGGAGTCTAAGTGTGTTTGCTTTTGAGCAAGTGGAACATGTGACTTGAAGATCAAGTTTCCTTGGTGGATCAGGATATCTTTGTGAGAGTTTTGACAAACGTGAAAAAGGTCAAAATGTGGCATTTGGCTGTTTTCATTTGAGGATTCGTGCTTGAGGTGATCAAACTGTGGCATTGGTTGATCTCAGAAGTGAATTCGAAGAATCAAGATAATCAGAGTGTGGCAGCTGGTTATTATTGAGGATTGTCTTGGAACAAGTTACTCTTGGGCAGAAGGGTGATGAGTTGAAGACTCAAGAAGATTATTCTTCTTGAAGGTGGATGAGAGGTTATTCCCTGATGCTTTGGATTACTGTGCAATAGTAAGTCCAGTTGGTGGAGCATATCAAGAATCAAGGTGATGATGTCTTGGTGTGTGGAAAATGTTCTAACTTATGTTGGGACATTATCTGGTTGGATATCCTTGGTGAAGGATGGTTATGCTCTAGTTCAGGAGCTTGGTGCCTACATTATGCCTAAGGAGTGTCTACATAGTCATACGGGAGAATGATGAAGTAGAAGATCTGCCTTGGATGGAGAATGTAGTGAAGACTGAAGTAGATCAGGTTTTGATTGTTTGAAAGCCTGAAGATGAAGAGTTTGATAGGGAAATACCGCCTTTGGAGAGTTGGGGGATCTATGTGACTTTGATCTTTATCTAACAGGAGGATGGTGATCCTTATGTTCCTCACGAATGGCCTAATTGTAACTTCATGTGTGAGTGACTGGTGTTTATTGTCAGAAGGGATAGTGATACCAAGATGAATGTGCTTCAGCAGGTGGCTGAACTGGGAGTGAGCTCTTGAAGACATGAAGATGTGTCTTAGGTTTGGGTGTTCTTCTTGCAAAGGAGCACAGGTTATCCACGTCAGGGGGAGTAATGCTACTGATTTCCCTTAAATACATAGGTGCTTGGTTTGGTATATTATGGCCAAAATGGGGGAGAATGTACAATAGTAGCTATTGTGTCTGAATTTTGTTCTGAGTATGTTGGTTGGAAGATTCAGTGTTTGTCAAATTATGGTTAAAAAGGGGGAGAGTAAATTGCCATGAAGAATAATTGATGCTGCTAAAAGTAAAAGGTGTTTAGTTGAAAAGTGCTGATGCAGTTATTGAGGGGATGTGTAGACAGTATAGACTGAGCTGATAGTGAAGCAATTGAAGAGTGCAGCCAAGCAGACATCAAGGGGGAGAAGTGCTGCACATTGTGAGCTACTGAACAACTGTGATGCTGGTTCATGTTTCGAGGGGGAGCAACAATTGGCTGCTGTCAATAATGAAAAAGGTCTTGCAGCAGATCAAGTGATGAAGACTATGAAGATTGTCAAACTGCTGCTGATGTTGGAGTTTCAAAATATTGAAGTTATTCCGCTGCTGAAGACTCTGAGGGTTCAGAGGGTGTTTTAGCCAAAATTAGCCAAAGGGGGAGATTGTAAGTTCTTGGATTGGCTGGAATTTTGGTAAAACGAAGGTTGAACAGCTGTGAGCTGGTTCTTGTTTTTAGGGGGAGTTTGCCCTATGCTGATGAGGTGATTTCTGCATTGTTGGTTTTTGTTGCTGCTGGGTTCTCTGATGTTAGCAGAGATTGTTTTAGCCAAAATTAGCCAAAGGGGGAGATTGTTAGTTCTTGTATTGGCTGGAATTTTGGTAAAACAAAGCTGAACAATGTTGATGTCATATGTCTGATGTCATAACATTGGTTCTTATCATCAGCTATTGCAGGGGAGCAGTTTTGTGGTCTGATGTTATACATGATGTCTTGACATCAGTTGACAGAACATCAGAAAACCATCTGTGTGGTTTTTGGATTGCAGAATGTTAAGGTGTTGAAGAGTTAAAGTGCTGAAAAGTGATGTCACATGCGATGTCTTGACATCACTATACCAGAACATCAGTCTGCTGTGTTATTAGGGTTGCGCATGTTTCTGTTATTGGAGAGATATTCTGCTGAAGAGAGTGAGAGATTGTAGGCGAATATCTTGGTAAAGATATATTCTGGTGCAATCATAAGTGGAGCAGATCTTGTTGCTATTTTTAGGGCTGAAAGATTTGAAAAGATTTGAAGATAAAATCTGTTTGGAGAAGATCTTGCAGCTGAATAGTGAAGATTTAAAAGATACATAATATCCTGGAAATATTATGTGGAGCTGAATTTAATGCATAAAGATATGGAGAATATTTAGAGTTAATTATTGAAGATTTAAATTGAAGATTTGATTGAAGATCCAATTAATAGCAGAATCTGTTGGAGATTTGGAACAGAAGATTTGATATGATTTGAAGGCCCAAATCCAGTTGGGAAATAGGTTATAAATAGAAGCATTATAACCTAGTTTTGGTAAGCCAACCATCATGTAGATTATAAGGGCTGTGTTGGTTGATGAACCACCCGGTTTGTGGGATGGTCATCGTGTTTATCTCGAAGCCTGTAGGTAAGAGATGTATTGTTCTTGGAGGAAGCTTTGAAGCAACTCCAAAGGGGTGTCATGGAAGTGTGTCTTCCAAAGTCTATGTAATAGAAAAGTTTAAGGAGTCAAGCTGTTGATGCAGTGACAGTGTAGTTGACTGCTAGACATCATCGAGATAATTGGAAGTGAGATGGAGTCTCTTACCTAGGGCGGACTTAGGTAGAAGGGTCATTGGGTAGTGATTGAATTAGGTAGATTGTCAACTGGTGTGTTGAGTCTGTAATTTGATACTACTAAAAGTGGACTTCCTTCCTGGCTTGGTATGCCCCCAGATGTAGGTTGGTTGAACCGAACTGGGTGAACAATTGATTGTGTTCATTTACTGTTTCTATTATTGCCTTGTTCAGCAGATTGCGATGTTGTGACATTGCACAAGACATCACACATCTGTACCAGAATTTCATAATGTTTGTATACATTTTTAGTTATTTGGCTGCTTGTGGAAACAGAGTTCCAACCATACACAAACCCGGTCGTGGCAGGCCTAGGTCAGGTTTGGGAGTTCCAAATATCGCTTTTAACTTGGCCAGAAAATTCCCTTCGTCGACATTAACTTCCCCAACAAACAATCAACTGTCTGCCACTTCTACTGGAATACCTGGGTCAAACTCAACTTCAAGGTACATGTTTTTACAACGGGATTATACAATATCAATTGTCAGACTACTTATTAGTATAGAAAATTTTTGTAACTCCTACTCACCAATGTCATGACTGATGTTTGAAATAGGAATTGCAGCAGCACTTTTGTGCATGATCAATAACTACCCCATCAACAACGACAACTTGTGACTCCTATTCCTACACCAATTGCGCATACGATTGATATTACAAATCATTCTACTGCACCTCCATGTCCTATTTTTACACCTACGGTCAACTTGGATTTTAGTAGCGGATCTGACAATGATAGCGAAACTGACCCTTTTGCAAGTAAGTTGAATATTTAGCTAATGGCTACCCTTGAATTTTGTATGTCGTTTTTATGTAGTTTGATACAACATTTCTAACATTTTATTATTGCATGTTTGTTTTTTGTAGCATATCTATCAGACGATGACTTCGATTCCGATACAGAACACTTTCCAGCACCTTTTACAATTCATCATAATTCTGCCAGCCTTTCTGAAGGTATGTCATCCTTTGACCACCGCCTATAACATCTCAAGTTGGAAAACCATTAAGCAGTTCTAGTCAGTTTTTCACCACATGTTTGCTTATGTAGATTATTACGACATTGGAGACCCGACTATCGAATGTCGTTATTGCAGTGCCATGATGTGGTATCAAGAAAGGATGCACAAAGGTTCACATTCTGCTAATCCGAAGTTTATGCTCTGCTGTGGGAATGGCAAAGTTGAATTACCAAAGCTAAAGTAACCTCCACGAATATTAGCAAAACTTCTGTTTGATAATGACAATCTAGATAGCAGGAAGTTTCAGCAACAGATCCGGACTTAAAATATGATGTTTACCTTCACATCGCCTGGGGCTAAGTTGGACAATCGTTTTAACAATGGTCGCGGCCCTCCAACACTAAGGATACAGGGTCAGACGTGTCATAGAATTGGAATTTTGTTACCTCCTGACGGTCAACCACCAAAATTTGCCCAACTTTATATTTATGACACAGAGAATGAGGTCCAAAATAGAATGCAAAGTTTGAGGTAAATTAATGCACCGCGGATTCTGTTTCTATTTAGCAGCCCCAAACTCATTACAGTTTATTACCATGTCATTTTTTCTCACCTTAACTCTTACACTACTAACTTGTAGGAACACCAAGAACATAGATCCTTTGGTGGTCCATCAATTGTCTGGAATGTTGTATGACCACAATCCTCATGCTAAGTGTTTTCAAATGGCAAAACATTGGTTACAGCACGGTGATACCAAAAACTTGAAGCTTAGACTGATATCTGATCGATCGACGGATGGGAGGGTATATAATCAACCTACTGTTTCCGAAGTTGCTGCCTTAGTAGTTGGTGATATTGACACGGCAGAAATGCGGGATATAATAATGCAAACAAAAGGAGGGCAGCTTCAGAGAATCAATGAACTCCATGCGAGTTACATGGCTTTCCAGTATCCTTTGATTTTTCCCTATGGTGAAGACGGTTATATACCAAATATTGCTCATAGAGACAGGCCCTTCTGCGAAAATAGCATAAGAAATAGGCTGACAATTAGAGAATGGCTTTGTTATCGCATTCAGACCAGGGTAACGGAAGCCAAAACTTTTTTAGCTTCTAGAAGGTTGTTCCAACAATTTTTGGTCGATGGTTACACAATGGTAGAATCGGAGAAATTAGAATGGCTACGCAAAAATCAACCCAAGCTACGCGTGTCCAAATACAACTCTTTAAGTGAAGAAGGCGATCAAAGTCAAACTCCAGGTTCTAGCATAGGTAAAAGAGTTATTTTGCCTTCGTTATTTGTCGGTGATCGTAGGTTTATGGATCAGTTATACTACGATGGCATGGCTATTTTTAGTAAGGTCGGATTTCCTGATTTGTTCATAACATTCACTTGCAACCCGAATTGGCCTGAGATTCAAAGAGCGCTTGGACCTCTACATTTGAAACCACAAGATCGACCAGATATCATTTCCAGAATATTCAAAATCAAGTTTGATCAACTCCTATCAGATTTAACCAAACAGGGTGTATTAGGCAAGGTTCTTGCATGTGCGTTATTTCTTCCTCTATACTATTAGTTTAATATATTTTATACTACAACTAAGTCTTAATTCAGTGTTTCCAATGCCAGATATGTACACCACTGAGTTCCAAAAGAGAGGGCTTCCACATGCACATATCTTGATATTTTTGCATCCTTCAAACAAGTATTCAGGCCCTGAAGACATTGACAAGATCATTAGTGCTGAGGTGCCCGATCCCTTAACACACCCTCGGTTGTACAATTTGGTTAAATCTCATATGGTCCATGGTACTTGTGGTTTGGCTAATCTTAACTCCACTTGCATGAAAGATAGGAAATGCTCAAAGTTTTTCCCAAAAAAATTTCAGCCCACAACTATAGTGGACCAAGATGGCTATCATGTCTATCGGAGAAGAAACAACGGACACACAATTGAGAAAAACGGTGTCATTCTTCATAGTGGTCATGTTGTTCCTCACAACCCACAGTTATTATTGAAGTACGAAGCCCACATCAACATGGAATGGTGCAATCAAAGTACTTCTATCAAATACCTTTTCAAGTACATTAACAAAGGCTCTGATCGCATTTCTGCTGTCATTCAAGGTGAAGACAAAAACAACATCGACGAAATCAAGCAATACTGGGATTTTCGATACATTTCCCCCAGTGAAGCATGTTGGCGGATATTTTCCTATTCCATACACGGAAGAAAGCCGGCGGTGGAGAGATTGTTTTTCCACATGGAAGGTGAAAACTCCGTTTACTACAAAGACTACGAGCAAGTCGGTAACGTGTTACTCAAACCAAGTGTAACCGAATCTATGTTTACAGCATGGTTTGACGCAAACAAAACTTATGAGGCAGCAAGATTGCTGACTTATGGTGACTTTGTTTCTAAATTTGTTTATCACAAACGAAGCCGGACTTGGAAGCCAAGGAAACAAGGGTATACTATCGGTCGACTTATTTGGGTGCCACAAAGTACAGGTGAACTGTTTTATTTACGGATGATGCTAGCAGTGGCTAAGGGCCCACAATGTTATGACGATATCAAGAAAGTCAACGGTAAACAACATAAAACTTTCAAAGGTGGATGCTTTGCTATGGGATTTTTGCAAGACGACAAAGAATTTGTCGAGGCAATTAAAGAAGCACATCTTTGGGGTTCCGGTTCCTTCTTACGTAAGTTATTTGTAACAATGTTGTGTTCCGCATCCATTAATAGACCGGAACATGTTTGGAGAAAGACTTGGATGTATTTAGCGGATGGAATTCTTCATGAACAACGGTTATCGACACGTAATCAAGGTTGATAATTTCTTCCTCTTTTTATCTGACGCTTTTTTTTCCATACCCTTCTATATAAATTTTGTGTTTTCTATCTGATATACGTATATTTGAATAAGCTTTTTCTGAAACTTCCACTCCCAGTTCTGGTTGTTCAGGCTTGGAATCACTTAATTTAGTTACTACCACACCAGTACATGGTTCGCATGAGCTTTTTTATGACCACATTATTCATAACTTTAATTTTTCTAATCTGTTTGCTTCACTGTCAGTATTGAAAAAAATTACTTATCAACACAGTAGATGTAGTGTGACAATGTCATTTATGTACCATCATTCATATACTCATTATACAGTCCCATTGTGATAGCCCAATTCGGTGTTGTGATAATTGTCCATTACGAAGAAAAACTATGTTAATGTTGGAATCTTTACTTCCGTTTATTTATGACTATATGATTACTATATACAACATCTGCTTATATATGTTTTTCCCCTTCTAAAATCTAGCATATTTTGTTATTAGATTTAAATTGTAGCCTCTGAGTTGGATTCTTGGAAAATATATGTTCACTTCATAGGTGTTGTTGATGGTTTATTCAAGAATTGCGGAATGACAGATGCTTTACTACACTACTTTTACAATACCACAACTACAATGTTGTATTGAAAACAATGCTAGCCTAATCATGTAAAACTATTGTTAGTTCCAGCTTGTATGTTGCCAGTACAATATTATTTCTAATTGTTACATTTTTTTTCCTTGAAGTTCATAATCACCCATGACTTGCTTCAGTATTTTTAATTCGTACCTCACAACTACACACATGTAGCATTGCACTATGTACTTACCGGTTATTGCGGGATTTGTTTTGCAAATATTTTCAATTTCCATTATATTACGAGCTCTGTTGTATGCTTCTTTTGCATAGGATTGACACTATCAGATGACGACCTTCAAGAGTTGACCCTGGTGGCTATTGAAAAGCTGTTACAACACAATAATAGAAGCCTCCATGACTACAAGACAATGCCTTATCCTAAAGGTTATGTTGTTGTGGAATTAGGAAATAGACTGCTTCACGAAGAGCGTTAATACGATTCAGTTGCTCAAGAACAGCTTTTCCTGAGCCTGCACTCTTGTCTTACAGGTTATTCGGATTTCCAAATAAACATGTTTTAAACCATTACAGTGCCTAATTAATCTTATTTTTCTATTCATCATTTTTACTTGGATGCTCTTCCAGTCCATAACTTTCATCTATAATATGTAGATGAGCAAAGGAATATTTTTAACGAAATCATGGATGCCGTTCAACTGCAACAAGGCGGGGTTTTTTCCTATATGGCTACGGTGGCACTGGTAAGACTTTTATGTGGAACACTTTAGCAGTGGCACTACGGTCCAAGAAAAAAATTGTCTTGCCAGTCGCATCAAGTGGGATCACAAGTTTATTGTTGCCTGGCGGCAGAACAACCCATTCTAGATTCAAGATTCCTGTCCCAACTTTAGAAACATCTATTTGCAACATCAACAAAAAGGACGATCTTGCGGAGCTACTAAATATGACAGATCTAATCATATGGGATGAAGCTCCTATGGAAAACAGATTTTGCTTTGAGTCTCTTGACAAATCCCTAAAAGATATTATGAGTGGAACTCCGCAAGCATCTAAAATTTTTGGCGGTAAGGTTGTTGTGTTTGGTGGTGACTTCAGACAAAATCTCCCTGTCATACCAAGAGGTACTAGGTCTGATATTATCCATGAAACTATTAATGCCTCATATATTTGGGATGAATGTAGAGTCTTGAGGCTTACAAAGAACATACATTTACAAACTGGTTCAAATACTTCTACGGTTGAAGAAATAAGGAGTTTTTCTGAGTGGATTTTGAAAATTGGGGATGGAACCTTGTATGAGCCAAACGAAGGTTATGCTGAAATTGTTATTCCGGAAGAGTTTTTTATTACAAGCTTTTCTGATCCAATTAAGGCAATTGTACAGGACACATACCCTGATCTCATTCATAACTATCTTAATTCGGACTATCTTCAGAGTCGTGCAATCTTAGCTTCAACAATTGAAGTTGTTGATGATATCAATCAATATATTACAAACCTTATTCCAGGTATGCATCTCGCTTTTTTTAAGAAATTGTATTATGCGTTTTACCAAAACAAGGTTGTTAATCATATTTTTAGAACTGTTAAGATAAATACTTATTCACACGTTACATGACTTTTCTTTGTGAAATGTTCTTAGGTGAGGAAAAAGAGTACTTTAGTAGTGACTCAATTGATACATCTGCTGCTACTAATTTTAATGCATTTGAGCACATCACACCAGAGTTCCTTAATGCTCTTAAAACTTCTGGTTTACCAAATCATTCAATAAGGTTGAAGGTAGGAGCAACTATAATGTTAATGCGCAACCTTGATCAATATGAAGGATTGTGCAACGGAACACGGCTCACTGTCACTCGGCTTGCCAATCACGTCATCGAGGCTAAGATTATTTCTGGTAAAAATATAGGCAATATCATTTATATTACCAGAAAGTCTTTGTCTCCCTCACAGTCACCTTGGCCTTTTAAGTTGGTGAGACGCCAATTTCCAATAATAGTTTCGTTTGCCATGACAATTAACAAATCTCGGGGACAGTCTCTAGACTATGTAGGTTTATTCTTGCCAAAAGACGTGTTTAGTCATGGACAATTATATGTCGCCGTCTCTAGAGTGAAATCCAAGAAGGGTCTCAAAATTCTTATTCATGACAAGGACAAACTACCATTGGTTTCTACAACAAATGTTGTGTTCAAGGAAGTCTTCCAAAACATTTGAAAGGTATGTCTTCAAACTACTTATTTATTCTTCCATGCATCAAAGTCTTTCAATTCTGTTTCAGATTCATTACACTATAATCAATGGTTTATTTACACTTATTCAATGTTATGTCACCATTCTACTCATTGTTCATAAGTCTTATAAAATCAAATAACATTGACATAATAAATACATTCACAACTTTATTCATTCTACTGTTAGCTTACTTGAGTTGTTGTTGAATATGCATTCCATGTTTTCTTTTTAATGTCAATACATCTGTCATCATCATGACAACTTTTGTAACAACATTTAGTTGTGTTTGCATTCCATGTAACAATTCATTGATTATGCAGGTGACCCTGGACAAGACCTTCCATCTCTGAGGCGGCCTCCTCCTACCATCTGATTCGCTTTTTTTTTTAGCTACCGTATTAGGAATACATTCACAGTTTATTTTGTTGCTTATATGTAAACAGCATGCTATATGCTATAACAGTAGGTGGTATTTGTTTGCGATCCTCGTGACGTATGGAACACGAATTTAAGACCACGGAACTTTTAATTACATGTTGTATTGCCGGTTTAACATCGTCATTGGTACCGTAACATGTGAACCGTCCTAAAGTTTTATTTTTCCAAATTTGAAAAACCACTTTTATTATTATATCTAATATATACTTTATCTACTATACTCCAACAAACATATTTAAGTTAATATTCAATTGCAACTACTTTTTTTTTCCATTACATTTGCCTAGACTTTACACAAACACAACAACATATGCTATGGAGACTATAACACATCCGCAACTTTTAGACTACCACATATTATAAAACAACAGCATTTTTACTCACCTTAATACATTTTAAATTGCAAGCACAAAAAAATGAATTGCTTTGTTACATTGCTATAATCATGTCGTCGCCGAAATGGTCCGCGGACACATCTATGCAAAACGTTTCTTCTATATCTTACTCAATTTCTCCAACAAACTTTTATTCATAGCATTATCACAATATGAAGTCCATATTAATATTATACTTCTACTAATTGACTACAGACAGGGCCATATCATTATCACAAGTCAGACTCCATCATACCATTTCCAAATTGGCAACCAACACATCCACATCTATTCATATATTGAAACAATTTAGAGCACGTACAACCTGTTATTCTAATTATTAAGTAGAAACTTCCTCTTATTAATACATTTATTACCTTACCACGAGAGTTTTTTAAGTTACATTTCTTCAGTATGACACCCTAACATAGGGCCGAGCGCTGCAGTTACATTAACAATTAAATAAACAACAATATGCAGTAAAACTTAAAATTAAGGACTTCAACTTAATGACAGTAAGTATACCCCACAAAACATCCATTAAGCTTTTCAGTATGACTTACAATTAATTAAACAACACTAATTTCAAAGATAGTACTCATGTCATCCATACAAATGAATATATCTGTCAACAGAGTTTACAAAACAAACATACTTATAACAACAAATTATTTATCATGGTCAACAACACATTAACAGCAGACAACATAAACCCTTCCAAAAAACCACCAACAATTCTTTCAGCATGGTCATCCTCCCTCACAGCCATTATACCCCTTCACCGGTTTAAGATTCTGACAAAGATTTTCTTGCCAGGAGGAGTGCGAATGATGAATGCAAGTCTGTCGCCATCTGTCAATTCTCTTTTCTTTGCGAATTCATACCATCCACGAACGATAAAAACTTCAGTCGTTTGCTTTCTGACCGACCTATGAAGCTCACAATCATATGTTTCTCTAAGGTTTCCATCCGACAACTGCTCTATGCTACCACCTCCTTTCAGACATTCTTTTATCACTCGTTGAGGTAATTGCTGCCAAACAAATCCAAAAATTGATAAATTCGATTACCTACATTATAATAATTCATTTACAGAAAATTACATTTCAATTAACATTTACCAAAACATTATTCCTGGCAGCCAGTCCGGAACGAATCTCCCGGTACCAAATATAGTACTTCAACCGTGGACCTATTACTTTTTGACAGTCTTCATCATCATAACTAAAAAACATAACAAAAGACAAGAAACAACATAAACGATGTCATAAAAATTTCCAGCAAAATAACATGAAAATAACTGTTAACTTTTACCAATTTCTCAATACCTATCGCTGTCAGACGATATGGCTACATGTGGCACGTTATTCTTCACGGTCTCTCCTTCAACATCTTCTACCGCTGGTTGTTTGCCTTGCTCAGACACCCATTTTTCAATGTTTCCGCTACCACGACTCCCCTCCCCAATCTCAGCAATCTTTCTCTTCTTCACGCCGTTGAATTCTATTGAAATTGTATTACCATTCATGTCTTTCTCAAGTACATTTACTTTCGTCAAAAATGCGACATCATATTCTCCCACTACTGTTGGTGATTTTTCTTCTTTTTCAACCTTGCCTTTATCTTCAACAGCATCTTCTTCTTCTACATCGCACCCCTTGTCCGGAGTTCTTCTTCTACCAGATGTCCTTTCGACTGCCTCAACATTACCCCTGCTAAACATTAAAATCAAATATTTGCCGCCTAAAAGTTCTATATCTTTTACAACAACACAAACTTCATTATAAAGACAAATAATTACCTTCCTTCAGACCTTCGCCTCTCACAATTCTCATTGACTTTTTTTAATTCCTCAAAGGTCATCTTTTTCCCCTTGCCCTTCATCTCCACATATTGGTCTTCATACGCCATATACGCTAACTTTTGTTCGAAGTATTTGCGCAGCTCTTCCCTGAAAATACATCACATACTGCTCATTATTTCATCTGAATATGGAGTCAACTCGCATGCTGTAAATTCATTGGAATTATGTATATCCTAAATTTCATAAAGGAATACACAAATACAACCACATGTCTGATACAGTTATCATATAGTACAAAATAAACATAATTAAATATTTCAATATTTCCTACATTGATGCATGTCCAATGTCTAGGCAATTTCACCAAAAACAACACATCAGTTCTAAACAACAATTGTAATCATACATCAGAAACAACATAATACACTACCAATTTCGTACACTTCTAAGTTCTAAATAACAACCCATTCACTGCAACAACCGTAATCATACATCAGCCTACGGAAATTGTTAGCAGACAACGATATTGTAAAATACCCAGAAACAACACAATACACTTCCAATTTCGTTTCAGTTCTAAACAACACAAACACAACATGCAACTTCGTTTCGATACACATCATCTCAAATCCTACAGCTATGTTTTATCCAAATTAAACATGCAACAAACATGCTCATAAACCAATCTTCTTACCTCCTCCATGATGATGACGACGCCTGCTTCGCCATGTTTCACCTTCACCGCCTCACCTTGCTCGGTTTAACATATACCCTAAAAACTTCCGCTTCTTCACACTTCACTTCTTTGCTCCAACAAACCAAACCAAACACTAAAAATAACTCTTCCGAATTTGTGTTTTATTTTATCTCATTTGGACCCACCACAACTGTTATTTTCAATTTACACCCCCTATTTACAAAACACACTTGCTTACTCTACTTTATTATGTAATATACATATGTTACGTGTCTCTTAAATTGTATTATCCTTACAAGTTAATGGAGACCATGCGGGTTTTGGATGATGAGATTTGTTATCGTGCGAAGGACTGTTAGTATTGTTATGTCTCATATTTTTCATGCTTTTTCATTTGCAGATTTCTAATTATGCTTGTGTTTTCCTTTGTAATTTTTTAGATCTTACAATCCACAAGTTGTTTGCCACTCGGGTTGATCTGTATAGAACAGTTTATACACATCCAAAAGTAAAGGTATGGAGTAGTTAACTTATTATGAAGTAAATTTTGTTTGTTGATGCATCTATAAACTTCATGGTTTCAATTGTTTCTAATCTTATCTTGATGTTTTCAGGCAATGGAGCTTATGGTGGTTGATGCACTTGTGCAAGCAAATGATTATTTTCAGATTTCAGATACCATTCAAGATCCTGCCGAATACTGGAAGGTTATGAGGGCTTCTTTCATATACAGAAGCATTAAAAACATTTTTACATTGCTTATTGAATCATAAACATATATTACTTTTAAAAAATGCAGCTGAATGATTCAATAATCAAAACCATCGAGACTTCTCCATTGGAAGAACTAAAGGAAGCTAGAGAGTTGATTTTGCGCATTTGAAGGAGGAATCTGTACCAGGCATGTTTTTACCGCTTACTTTTCTGCCATGATTTTCTTATGTACTTGTTCACACGCGATTCTCGCGCGAACAACCTCTGGCCTCCTATCGCAGGTTTGCTTGCGGGATCAGCCACAGAATCCCAGAACAATTGGATGAAGTGTAAGTTTTGCTGATATGATGGTTTTTGACTTAGAAAAGTTGGAAGCAACTTGAAAAAATAAAAGGGTTGTGAATTGATGAATAAACAGAAAAATGAAAAAACAGATAAGTAAATGACAAGATAACTTAAACTTTGATTATAAATTGCATTAAAAAAGTGTGGATGCTATCATACATTCTGTGGGAGTAACTCGTTTCTCTTAACACTTGGTACTTAAAGTGTTTCCCTTTGCAATGTTACAAATGCGACCCCTAAAATGGAAATAACTATTGCTTTAAATAGGATGAAAAAATAAATGTTCATCTCCCCAGATTGGCCCTGGTTGTGACACGTGTCACTCTACTATCTTTCCAACTTCCCATGTTCTTGGGGTTTTCAATTTTTCCCACTCAAAGACTTGTTACCTTTGCGTCGGTTTCGTAGGCCACCACTTAACACCATCCGACAGCATTGCCTCTAAGTCTTCTTCTGACAAGCCTTTCAATTATGTCGACCCAAACTCCAGTTTCCTTGCCATTCTTCCTCTTGGCGTCAACTTGCTTGTTTGGTTGTTCCATCATTTCTTCATTCCTTATGTTTGGTCGAAATCTCTCAGCTAACAAATTGCCCCCCCCCCCCAAAATGCCAGTTTCGACTGAGCACTGTGTCGACTGAGAAACTTGGCATTTTGCTTTTTTGCGAGATTTCAACGGCGCTTTGGTTTTGACCCAACAACCAGCGTTTTATCTTCTATCGAGTCTCAACCACGTGTCACTCGCCGTATGACATGATGATGGCACCTTTCTGTACCATGATTTCTAAGAAAACGTCATGATGGCTTGTCTCGTCCTAAGTTATGGGTCTCGAAACCACCCCCACTATCTGCAGAATTTGAACAGTTTTTTGACCTTTCAGTTGCATGGGTTTTCTTTATAAATACCCCTAACCATAACTGGTTTTCTTTTCGCCTTCTCTCCATAGCTTCTTCTTTTTCAACTTTACTTGTTCTTAAAAACTTCCGTATTCTCTATTCCAATGGCTTCTTCTGCAAACGCTACCACTTCCACTACTCACACCATAGGAAATAACCCTATTGCTTTTATTCTTTCTGAAAAGGAATCCCACATGCCTCTCCTCAACCATCGTCTACTGATGAGGTGGTGGTGGAAAACTGGCGACATCAAATGGTCATCCCCTTTGCGGTGGCTGGCAAACTCCACGCTTTTCATGGCCCATATCCGGACAAAAAGCCAAATCATCAAGAACTTCAAGAGTTCTTTCCATGCTTCATGCCTACCATCCCACCAGCTTTCGAGAAAGGTCTCACTTTAGACCTCAATTTCATGGCACCTAAATCTAGAGTCTTCAGATCCATGCCTACACCTGGAAATAAAGACTACATTGTTGGGCTCAACAAAGTTGAAGGCCAGCGTCGGGAACAGTGGAAAACGGCTGGCATTTTCGACACCATTCAACTTTCAAAGAATGCTTACAGGGTTAACCCATGTTTGCTACTGGCGTCGATGTACTTCTGGGAAGGATCGACCAACACGTTCCACTTTCCTTGTGGTATGTTTACACAGACACTTTTTGATGTGGCGGCCATCACTGGTCTTTCACCATTGGGCGAAACGTTCGAATCGACTCTAGAAACAAACAACACTTTTGACTTTGAGCTTGCTAGTTTCTAGAACTACATCGAAGAACACCACGACAAAAGCTCTAAAGAAGTGTCCGATGAAGAACACATCACTTTCCTAACGCTGTGGCTGTCGTATTATTTATTCTGCCCTGGCTCTCTGCAAATAGCCAAAAGTTACATCATCCTGGCAATCCAGATTCACGAGGGTCTACAGGTATCTCTGGGTAAGCTTCTACTAGCCTCCCTCTATCACTCCCATGGTTTGTCAGCCATGCGGCTAAAACTCCTCCATGCAACTACCAAAGCTCTAAATATCTCAGGGCCTATGTGGTTGTTGCAACATTGGCTCAATACCACTTTTGAACACAACCTGGGCTACCCTACCTCTGCCACAATAGAGCGTTTAAACAAATAGCGTTCCGTAGAGGGCATGCGACTTGCTCTGATGACCACCCAAGAAACCCCTAAGAAAACTCTCTTTATGAGGTATCTTAATATGTTTGTGGAATCCACTTTCTTCGTCCCAAGCATGGCACGTTTTGTGGAACGAAAATTTGGTCTGACATGGTTCAAGAATCCGTTCCCTGGAGTTTCCCCCAAGGCAGCAGCGCAATTGAATTCCATATGGAGGGCATTTTTGACCCCCACCATGTTATCCTTTCGGATTGAGACGGGGAACACAGGCTATGGGTTCATGAACTACCGACCTAACTTGGTGGTCCATCAATTTAGCTTGAGCCAAATGCTGCCAAAATCTTTGGTGAAACATTCTGCCGACATTGTGCGGTCTGGTCGACGCTTGAACTTGGTGGGTCATAAAGCTTGTCTGAAATTTTCCAGGTCTACGCAACATCTTGAATTGCATGTCTTTGCATTCGAACCCTCCTTCTTCACTATAAAAGATTTCGACATCTGGTGGTCAGAGTACCAAGCTCAAGTTTTCCAACGTGGCCTTTTCTTGGAAAACGTGGTCGATGCTTTTGCTGCCCTCGCTAGCGAAGTTCCCACTCCGCCAATTGCTGTTCCCGTCGAGAACCCCCAAGAGGCTGATGTCACAGAAGACCCACCAAAGAAGGTAACTCCTGAACTTTTCAATTCTATTTCATCAGTTGTCTTTAACTAACCATTTGTGCTTATCTCTAAGGTCGAAAACGGGAACCAGTTGCTGCGTCGATCTTTACTAGGCTTGCAAAGAAACCTAAGATTCTGAAACCACATGTATACCATGTTTCCTTATTCCTTCGCATTTGTTCCTGCTATTCGTCTGACTTTTTGTTTGCTAGGCTTCTGAGAAAATCCCATCTCCTGAGGGATCCATGTCGGATGAAAGTACCCAATCCCGAGTTTTTCCTACTACAACTCCAGCGTCCCCTCTAGCCACTCTGTTGGTGAGAAAGAAGAGGGCCTTAATCAAGAAAACGCCTTCAAAAACGGCTACTTTGATTGTGGACCCTATTGTCCCTAAAAACCTTAATGAAGTCTTCAAGCCTATCTAGGATGAAGCATCCCCTGAAACATCTCCTCCAAAATCTGCAAAGGTATTCACCATCCTTGCTCCATTGTTTCAAATGGTACTTGGACAATTTTCTCACTGAAACTTATCTTGCAGGAAACTATGGCCACCTCGACCAATGCTGAAAAAGATGACACTGCACCAGCTTCCATAACCAATCCGCCTGAGACAACCACCGTGTTTAGTCCTCAGACAGTCGACGAGTTTCAAACGACCTCAACAGAAGAGAATTTGGTGGCGAAAACGCCTCCACCTCAACATATCAACACTGAGGTTGGGAAGGACGGTGCAACCCCTGGTGATAATGAAAATCGCTCAATTGTTGTTACCCGCTGCTGATGTCGATGTGAACCCTAAAGCTCCTGCTGATAGTGGCTCTAACACGCCTCCACCTAATGTTGACAAAGTTCTTACCCCATAGGAGATCTTGGCAACAAAACAAATAAACCCAGCAGCAACTCTAAAGGCACTCCACAAGCTTCACCAAGAGTCTGGGGATGCTCACCCTACTAGTTCAACAGCCATACCAACCCCAGAACTAGGTGCCTCCTTTGCCCTCAAGCTTCAGCAATTGAAGACATACCTATTTAAGGAAGAATTTCTGGAGTTCGTCGCTGAAGAAGTTGATGTGGCTTGTGATGTGTTCAAAATATTAGATGAACTTTCTGAATTTCAGGTTCCTGCTCCCATGGCCACGTAATTAATTGAATTTGAGGCCTTTTTTACGCAATTGGCCAAGGACCTTTCCATGTGTAAACAAGCAGACGCTCAAATCAGGTTGAAAAACAACGAGATGAAACGCACGTGGTATCTCAGTTCACTTTGTGAGAAGAACCTTGGGGACTTCGAGGCTAAGAAACAAGAGCGCTCTGACAAACATCGTGCTTTCGACCAGCAGATATCTGACTACCAAGCTCAGATAGCCGAACTTACAAGAAAAATTACTGAGGTCGAACAGTAAAAGGCCTATTTGGATTCTGCTGAGCCTTTTCCTGCTCAAGAGACAATCAATCAAGAGGTCGCCCAAGGGATTGCTCATGTTGAAGGAACTCTCAAGATAAAGGATACCATTGGTCGAATGCGGAAAAGGAAAGTTCTCCTCGAAAGCAAGGTTGTTCATGAGAAAACTCGTTTTGAAGATTTTAAGTCTAGATTCCCTGCTTTTTGTTAATTTACATGTCGAACTCTTGTAACTTCACCTAGATATTTTGTAAGCCATTTTGGCCTCCTAGCCTATTTTGGCTTTTTATTATTGAAAAAGTTACTCTTTAATTTGAATCTCTTGTAGCATAGGTTTATATTTTTTCAAATATTCCCCATTTACCCTTAAGACTTGTTGGTCCATTCCTACTTCCTGGACCTCGTATGCATTATTGATGAACTCTTGGATTACTTTGAATGGTCCCTCCCAATTTGGTGACCATTTCTTTAGCGTTTGATCTCGTCGATCCATGGGTAACACTGCTTTCCACACATAGTCATTAACTGCAAAAGTCTTCTTTCTGACCTTCTTATTATATGCCTTGGTAAATCGTGCCTTCTGGCGTAATAACACATTCAATGCTACCATCCCTCTTCGTCTAAGTCCACGAGTTCGTCTAGCACCATGTCCCAGTATTGCTCCGACGGAATTTCATATTGTCGTTGTACTCTAACTGATTGTAGACATATTTCTGCTGGTAATACAACGTCGTGACCAAAAGTTAAACGAAACAGAGTTGAGTTGGTGGATTCCTTGGGAGACGTTCGACAAGCCCACAAATTTTGATTTAATGTCTTGTGCCATTTTTTTGGCTTTTTGGCCACGTGCTTTTTTATGAGCCTATTTACCACTTTATTAGCTGCTTCAACCTGACCATTTGCTTGAGCATAATATGGTGTCGAAGTCACCAATTTGAAACCCATTTCAGCTGCGAACTCTTGCATTTTCTGATCAACGAATACGGAACCTTGATCCATAGTGATGGTTTCAGGGATCCCGAATCTATACGAAATATGATTCTGGACAAATTCGACCACAACTTCCTGATCCACTTTCACTAGAGGCACAACCTCTATCCATTTTGTGAAGTAGTCTATACCCACAAGGATGAATTTCTGTTGTTTCGACGAGGCTGGTCAAATTTCCCCTATGACATCCAATGCCCATCCACGAAATGGCCATGGCTTGACGATGGTGTGTAACTCGCTGGCTGGTACGTGCTGAATGTTTGCATGTTTTTGACAATCTTGGCATCCCTTTGCAAATTCCATGCAATCTCTGAGCATGCTTGGCCATTAGACGCCTTGTCGAAACAATAACCATTTCATCTTATGGCCAGCTTGATGAGCCCCACATGTCCCACTATAGACCTCAGAAATTGCCAAGTATGCGTTTGTGTCCCCAAGACACTTGAGCAGCACTTCTTCTGGAGTCTTCTTTAGCAACTCATTTCCCATCAAGACATAATTTAAAGCTCTGTACTTGGTCTTCCTATCAGTGTTGTCCACCGGATTCTCCAAATACTCTATGATTGGTCTTCTCCAATCTGTCAAAGATAGGTTGCTGATAGCAAAAACCTCATACTCTCCCAAACCTTCGATTAAGCTTTTTGTCGAGGCATTCGCTCCCTAGCTCTTGGCATTGACAAACTTGATGGTGGGAGCATGCTTGACACCATTTTCTCCTTAATTTCAATGAAGTCTTTCAGCTTTTCTTTCGACACCTTGTATCCGGAGGCAACCTGTGCCAAATCGTTAGCCTCTTGATTTTCTATTCTGGGTACGTGCATAATGCTGGCCACTTCAAAGTGCTCCAAAAGTCGTTTCGCCATTGAAAAGTAAACCAAAAGATGCTCTTTGGCGCACTTATATTCTCTCGTGATTTGTTTAACCACTAATTCAGAATCGCCCTTTATTTCGACTCTCCTGGCACCCAAATTCTTGAGTATTTTGAGGCCAGTAATCAGGGCTTCATATTTTGCTTCGTTATTGGAGCATTTTTTGTCAACCCGACATTTAAATTTAGTTGGAATACCTTGCGGAGACTTTATTAAAATTCCAATACCTACCCCGTTTCGATGGCTCGACCCATCGAAGTATAACTTCCACAGGGCAGTATCGACACTATATATCGATGGATCGACTACGGCGTGGTCGACAATAAAGTCTGCCACTATTTGACCTTTCATAGCCCTTAGAGGGACGTATGTCAAGGAAAACTCAGTCAATGCTAGTGCCCATTTCCCAATTCGACTATGCAGAATATGTTTAGACAACATATGCTTAATAACATCAAAATGCGACGAAACATAAACATCAACTGGTTTGATATATTGCTTTAATTTCATACATGAGAAGTACAAGCATAGGAACAACTTTTCAATCATGGTGTACCTAGTTTCAACAGCTATTAACATTCGACAAGGTAATAAATGGGTCTTTTGACGCCACTACTATCCTCTTGGGCTAACATACTCCCTATGGTCGTATCCGATGCAGCAATGTACAACTTCATGTTTTTATTCATACTAGGTGGCAGTAAAATGAGATGCCTTGTAAGATATTCTTTAATAGCGTCGAAAGCCTCTTGGCAAGAGGCTTTCAAAACCGAACCAACCCAATAAAAAACCGCAAACCAAACCAAACCAAACCGAAACCGCAAAAAACCGCATTTGGTTCGGATTTGTTCGGGTCATCTTTTAACAAAACCGCATGGTTCGGTTTGGTTTGCGGTTTGTATTTTGAAAACCGAACTAAACCAAACCAAACCGCATTATGTTACAACCCAAACTTCACTTATCTCACATCTAACCCAAAACTCAAACCCATTATGCCTTAACCTTATAATTACAAAATATTTTCTCTTACTCACTCTTAACTTTTCAGTTTTAATCTTCTCAAATCTCTCTTAATAGTATTGTGCATTCTTCTCATCTTCTTTACCATGTACGTCTCGCATCTTCTACACTAATCTCTCATCTCACATGTTCTTTCTTTTCCATCTTCTCATTTTTATGTTACTATTTTCTCTTCTAATTATATTTTTATCACACCTTTCTTCTCTAATCTCACATCTGTTATGTTCTTTCATTTTTATCTTCTCTAATCTCCCTTATCTTATATTTTTTGTTTTATTATAATATTTTGATATTATTTTATGCTACTATTTTTTTTTCACTTTTGTTTAAATTGATTTTTGTATATTGAATGAGAACTTTTTTGTCTAAATATGATGAGTTTTGTTGTTATTTGGCAATGTATGAATGACTAAACACAAAGTTATGTTGTTCTCTATATATGTAAATATCACTAAATAAAAATCTAGTAAAAAACTGAACCAACCGAACCAATCCAAATAGCATTGGTTTGGTTTGGTTTGGTTCGGATTTTTTTTAAAAGCCAACCAAACCAAACCAAACCGCAGGCTTTTTTCCCTTGCGGTTCGGATGATTTTTAGCGTCAAAACCGCCCAAACCGCACCGCGAACACCCCTACGGCTCTTGCTGCTCCCGTTCCCAATGGAAATCACTTTCCTTCTTGGCTTTGAGTAATGGCGAGAACACCTTCGTCTTGCCACTTAGGTTTGATATAAACCTTCTCAAAAAGTTTATCTTCCCCAACAAAGATTGGATATTCTTCTTTGTCGAATGAGGCTTGAAATCCAAGATTGCTTTTTTCTTGTTCTGGTTTATCTCGATGCCTTTCTTGTGGACCATGAATCCAAGGAAATCCCCTGCGTGAACCCCAAAAGCACACTTTAGTGGATTCATTTTTAATCCATATTTTCTCATTCTTTCGAATAAACGTCGAAGGTGGTCTAAATGAACATTCTCCGATGAGGACTTTATCACAATGTTATCAATATACACCTGCATATATTCTCAATAAAATCATGGAATATAGTATTCATGGCTCTTTGATAGGTTGCCCAACGTTTTTAACCCAAAAGGCATTACAACCCATTCCTAGGATCCCAAAGCCCCAGGGCATCAAAACGCAGTTTTAGAACATCCTCCTCGGCTATGAGAATTTGATTATAGCCGGAATAGCCGTTGAGCATACTCAGATATTCGAAACCTGCAGCTGAGTCGACCAGCATTTCTGCCAAAGGCATCGAATACTCGTCTTTTGGGGTAGCATTGTTTAGATCCCTAAGTCTATACAGACTCGAAGGATTCCATTTTTCTTGATAACGGGAACTATGTTCGCTATCCATTTGACGTACCTTGCAGTTCTGATGAACCGGCTTTTGAGAAGTCTCTCAATTTCTTGCTTGATCTTTAGAGTAACTTCTGGAGCGAATCGTCGAGGTTGCTGCTTTACTGGCCTTTTACCTGGCAGAATTGGCAATTGATACTCTACCACACTTTGACTCAGGCCAGACATTTCTCCATAATCCCAAGCGAAGAAATCTTTGTATTCTTTTAATACTTCAATCAAATTAGCCTTCATCTTCAACCCCACTTTGGTACTCGCATAGGTAGGTCTCTTTTTAAACCCATCCCCTAAGTCAACCTCTTCAAGGGGGTCTTGCGCTTGCATTCTTTGCAGCTCATTGGTCGGGTCTTTCTCAAACTCCAAAGGCTCATTGTCATAGATACAATCAAGCCTTCGACTTTTTGAAGCTGTTGTCTGGCCTTGTTGGTCATTTACTTGTGTGTTGTGGTCGGCCTCACTGGCTATATTTTGTTGTTTTTCTGCTTCTAGTACTGACATTCTTTTATTTTTAGCCAAATAGGCCGAAATTTGAGTCATGCTTTCTGACTCAGTAGTCATTTTTATCGACTACTGGCCACCCTGTGGGTGGGTTATTGTCTATAGGCTCCATTGTTTCGTCGGCAGCATCCCAAATAAACCCGTAGTCAGGATCCAAATTCAAGAAGCGACCCGTGTCGACAGAGGTATAAGACCCTGATCCGTCATTGTAAGGAGCCACATTCTCCAGGTGTTGGTCAAAGGATTTCTTACTTTTAGCTTCGTCAACCTTATAGTAACTTTAATCAGCCTCAATGCTTTTGACAATGCCATCCTTTCTCCAGATACTCAACCTCTGATGTAATGTGGACGACACTGCCCCTATTCCATGGATCCACTCTTGACCCAACAGCAAGTTAAAATTGGCCTTTGAGTTAATCACCATAAAGAGTGTTGATCTGTTGGTTGTACCCACTGCTAAATCGACTTGGACAACACCAAGGATATTGCTAGTCTTTCCTTCGTAATTGGATAGGACCATGTTGTGTTGTCGGAGGTCAGCCTCCGTTTTTCCAATCTTTTTTAATAAATTGTGAGGCATTAGATTAACAGTTGCCCCTCCATCTACAAACACTTTGTTGACCGCTACACCATCAACCTTTGCTTTTATTAAAAGTGGCTTCAAATGGTACATCATCCCAAGACTGGGCCTCTGAAACATGGCCGTTTGTTCCTCTACCACTCCACTGTTTATCACATAATAGCATAGCGGTTTGTCTTCCGCATTTTCATCTGGCATGAAATCCTCTTCTGTTTCAGAGACTTCTGACACCATATCATACTCTGCCAGCAGTATCGACACGATACCGCAGTTTAGAATGAAGTCTTCTCCATAGGTGTCGTCATTGGTGTCATCATACATGTCTTCGTCAAAGTCTCCATCTGGTGAAGGGGTATACCCTTCGTAAGACTAGGGAGAATATTTTGGCTCTTCCTCATCTGACTAGGGAGTGTATTATGGCTCTTTCTTGCCTTCGATCACAGATGTACATTTCGAGCTCTGAGTCGAGATCACCCTATTCTCTCCTGAAGCTTCCACAGTCACTGCCATTGTTTGATTTGTCATGACTTTTCCTTTCTCTACCCACCTTTCTTTTGGGTAGTGTCGTTTCTGTCCAGAGGTTCCGACAGGTTTCATCTGTGAATTTGAAGCCTTTTTCTTAGCATTCTTATTTCGCTGGTAACCTCTCCATTGAGTTCGTGTCACGAGATTCTTTCTTTTGTAGTTGGGGGAGACCATATATCCCCTAGGCTCGACCTTCTTGTTAGAGACTTTTGCCTCCTTTTCCAAATCCAATACTTTCCATTTCGACCTTTTGCTCCCTTTCTAACTCACTAGCTCCACCCACTTCTCTTGTGGAGTGTCCGACGATGGCACAAAGGTCTTGGGTCGGGCCTTCTGGAACAGCTTCCTGTACTCTTCGTTTCGACGAGGAGCACCATTCCGGTCGAATACAAACCTTGGAACAGGTGGCTTACCACCTCGCGACATCTCTTTCATGCCTATTTCGTATCTCTCAGCAGCCTTTTCATCAAAGACAGCGTTGCATCTTGGGCATAGCACCGCCTTCGATCCACTTACCTTGCATTTCTCTTGGAAATCCGACAGGCTTTCACCAGCTTGAGGGTAAACTGCCTCGAGTTCTTCCTCAGTCTTTTAGTCGGAACCATCAGTAGTTTCGACCATCATGCACTCAAAGGACTCAGTTGTTAACTGTTTGTCGAGACCCTCAGTAGCCTCAACCATCATGCAATCGTACAGCTCAGAGTACAAAGCCTCTTCGAACTTCAGCGGGTCCGTGTCTACTTGCATCTTCGGCCTTTCGCCAAATTGGATCATGCATTCCTTCAAAGCTTTCTGCACCAAATCCCTATAAAGAACACATTGAGTTGTTTTATGACCAAGGAAATTATGAAATTTACAAAATCCCCTTTTCTTCTTTTGTTCTAATGGGGGGTCTTTTAAACCAGGAGGAACAATTATCGGACCATCTTTAACTAATAAATAAAATATTTTGTCACATTTAGACACATCAAATGTATAAGTTTTAACAATATATTTATCTGTTTTTCCAATTTCGACGGGATTTTTCTCGTTTGATGGTTTTAATAATTTACACGTGTACGGAGGCCCTGGCTTGAGTTCAACCACATTAACCTCGCTTTCGTCGACAAGCTCCTCGTCGTCAAAAGAATATTCGTCGACGGCTACGTACGACACTTTTTCTTTCTTATGGTATCAGTTACTCTGAGTTTTTTCGGCTTTTAATCGTTCGACCTGTCGGACCTTATAAGCTAGCTGTGCCATATCCCTAAGATATTGCGTGTCTAGGTTTTTCCTGATGGAATAGTCTAAACCGCCAGCTGCCATCTCGACTAGCTCATGTCCAGGGACTTGAGTAAAGCATCTTGCTTTCAAAAGTCTAAACCTGTTAAGATATTGATCCACCGACTCCGTGGCCTTCCATTTGACACTGGCCAACTCTTTCAGACTAATTTTCGAATGCCTCATGTAAAACTGTTCATGAAACAATCTCTCTAATTGTGCCCAGGTATGGACAGACTATGGGGGCAATGTGGTAAACCACATAAATGCATTCTTCGTGAGGGAACTTGGAAAATACTTCATTTTCAAGTCCTCATTATTGGCTATGTCACCAGCTTCAGTTTGGTATCTGGCGACGTGTTCGACAGTGGACTCTTCAGTCTCTCCCGCGAACTTGGTGAACTTCGGCACTTTCCACCCTCTAGGAAATTTTGTCTGCAAGACAAAATCTGGTAGTGGGGACGTATACGTTGGCCTTTGAAGGCCTGGATTCGCCCCGTTTTGGACCATGATCCGTTCGACCATAGCCTCTAAGTTTGGTTCACTAGCCAGGGCGTCGTGTCGAACCTGTTTGACCACATAGTCTGGATCCTGGTTCCTATGAACCAACATGATGGGAGGCCTTGGGGGCACCTTATGGATTTGTTCAACCTCATGGGGTTGTTCAATTGTCTTGTCGAAGATCTCATCCTGACGAACTGGCGTCTCCAGTCGAGGCGGAGGAGTTTCTCGACCTTGCGCCCTAGGAGCACCTAGGAAATCACCTATCTGTGTCATCTGAGTTGCCAATTGCTGGTAACTCTGGGTCAAATCTTATATTAATGGCCTCAATATGGTGCCTATTTACTGAGTCAACATGTGAACCATTTCGTGATTACTCTCATCCATCTGCTGTCTCATGATAGCGATGGAGCTTGAAGTGAACGTTGGTATTGATTGAGATAAAAGATTGAAAACTGGGGGTCGAGTAACTGGGTTCGTCAAAGCTCCCAAGCCTTGGTAAGGTGAGAAAACTGGAGACGAAATTTCCCCAAACACCGGCCCACTAGAATGTAGGCTCGACATGAACTCTGTTGGCATCCCAAAAGCTCGAGGTATGGGCATTGTGAAACTAGGCACATGTTGCCCTGAAGTCCCTGTCATCGTCGGCCTTGGTTCAGATCGACGCGGTGTTGCGGTTGGCCCACTGTGGGTGGTCGAAACCGCAGACACAGTCTCAGAACCAACGTCAATCGTTTGCGTTACAACTGTACTTTCTACCGAAGACGGTTCTTCGTTCGAACGTGGTGTCACCATCTTACCACTACGTAAATGCATACACTCAACTCAAACGGGTCCCACCGAGCGTGCCAATTTGTTTGCACGCGATTCTTGCGCGAACAACCGTTGGCTTCCTATCGCAGGTTTGCTTGCGGGATCGGCCACAGAATCTCAGAACAATTGGCTGAAGTGTAAGTTTTGCTGATAGGATGGTTTTTGACTTAGAAAAGTTGGAAGCAACTTGAAAAAATAAAAGGGTTGCGAATTAATGAATAAGAAGAAAAATGAAAGAACAGATAAGTAAATGACAAGATAACTTAAACTTTGATTATAAATTGCATTAAAAAAGTGTGGACGATATCATACATTCTGTGGGAGTAACTTATTTCTCTTAACGCTTGGTACTTAGAGTGTTTCCCTTTGCAATGTTACAAATGCGACCCCTAAAATAGAAATAACTATTGCTTTAAATAGGATGAAAAAATAACTGTTCATCTCCCCAGATTGGCCCTAGTTGTGACACGTGTCACCCCACTATCTTTCCAACTTCCAATGTTCTCGGGGTTTTCAAATTTTCCCGCTCAAAGACTTGTTATCTTTGCGTCAGTTTCGTAGGCCACCACTTAACACCATCCGACAGCATTGCCTCTAAGTCTTCTTCTGACACACCTTTCAATTGTGTCGACCCAAACTCCAGTTTCCTTGCCATTTTTCCTCTTGGCATCGACCTGCTTGTTTGGCCGTTCCACCATTTCTTCATTCCTTATGTTTGGTCGAAATCTCCCAGCTAACAGTACTCAACATTTATTGTTTAGGGTTGCTGAAGCTGAGCAAGTTCCTGTTTCGTTTTGCAGTTTTGTAACGAGTATGCTGTTCTGAGGGAGATAATGGATAATGTTAAGAAAGTCACTCCATAGGATTTTTGAGCAGCATCCACTTTTTCAAGGTACAACAATGATCCTATTACTACATTTTTAACAAGATTTCTTTTTCAAGGTACAACAATGATCTTATTACTACATTTTTTAACAATATTTATTTTTTAGAAGCTTCTTATATTCTACTGTTGATGCTTGCTGTCTATATTGTATTAGGCAGTGTATTAGGTGATTATGTCTTAGATGCTGCTGGTGGTGAACTCTTTGAGGGGATATGCACCGTTGGCTGATTTAGTTAAGACGAGGTTATAGACTTAGCGTCATCGAATTGAATTTCTGTTTTTCCTTTTGAAACATGTGTATACGAGATCTAAAATTGGAAAACACACTCTTGGATGGAAATCCATCACCTCAGCTTAAAATTTGCAACTTCGGTTACTCAAAGGTTAATACTATTTCACCTAATTGAGAATTTCTAGCGATATATCATATATTGTGTCTTATATTATATCAGGGGTTAATAGTATTTGTTTACGTTTCCCATTTAATTCAATACTCAATTGCAGTCTGCGCTATTACACTCTATACCAAAGTCAACAGTTGGAACTCTCGCATACATTTCTCCAGAGGTTCTGTCACGAAGGGAATACTAAGGAATACGGAAGCAATGTTTCTTCTGTCAAAAAATGCATTTGACCATGGCATACAGACAGTCTGCAACAACAATTTTTCCAATACCTTTTGCTCTTTTCTTTGAATGGTATGATCATTAATACATAATTAAATTACTTATGATATATGTTTTGTTATTCTTATTTTGCAGGTCATGATAATTTTAGAATCTTAGGATGTTTGGAGATAGAAAAAGGCCATTGACATTGCTTATTTTACTTGATCACGGGACATTCATTATTCAGTTTTTAACTTGCTGTAAGTTTCTTCTCAATAATACAATGGTTTGCTGTGAAATGTTTTTTTTAAGGTTTTTGTTTTTGTGGATGTGATTGGTTTTTGAATTTTGATTGGAGTAGGTTGAAGTGTAGGTGGAAATGGATCCTGGGAAGATATTCATTGGAGGGATTTCATGGGAAGCTGACAGCTAGATCATAATATTCCTTGAAGATATGCACTACTTTCCATGTGATTCGTAATCAAGTGCTAGACGATTTTTGAGTTGCAGAATCATTTTACGAGAACCTTTACAACTTGGTTATGATACTGTTTAATTGAGTTTTACTGTCATCATGTCGGTTGAAGCAAAACAACATGTACCTAGAGATGAATAGAACGTGTTTCGTAGAAGCAAGAAAGGTCAAAAAGTTTGCAGCGGAGTGAGGAATATACTCAAGAATGCGAGTTTTCAAGCAAAACCATGGGAAATTTTAGCTATTGTTGGACTAAGTGGAGCTGGAAAATCATCATTACTCGATATCGTAGCAGGTAAACACAGTCCATACAAAGCTATCAGGATATGTTACCCAAAGATACTTTGTTTCCCTTACTTCCAGTTGTAGAAACCAGAAAGGTCGGTGAAAGGTTAAGGCTAAAGCTTCCTCAACAACAACTATATTCAAGGGTTAGCCAAAGATGTCATTCCTAAAGATTGGTTGCATAATTTGGTTGTTTTCAAGTAAAATGCATGAGTGTGTATTCATCCTTAATACATAGTTATATACAGTTAATCCTGCTTTTTTATAGTTTTTCTATTAATTCTCTTTCCTGTTTGGAAGTTTTTTTTTCTTTTTTAAAGCTGTTATGAATACCTAATAAATAATAACCAATCATGATTAGGAGAAGAGAAATATTGACATGGTATGTTTTGTTCATCTGTTATTAGGAGCAGACATCAACTTTGGCAGCAACGACTTACAATTTTGAATTTGCCAATAGGATAGATGAATAAAGCTTGGTTGCTCAACCTTGTCATTGTTTAATTCAAATGTAATAAAAACATAATAGAATAACATAATGTAATTATTGTTGGTACATTTTCTGTCTGTTTTTGGAAATTTAGTTGTGAGAAATTTATTGGTCTCAAAGATATAAGTTGTGTGCAATTAGACCCTGGATATCACTCTTAAAATTAAAGAGTTGATTGATTGCATTTTCTCCTATAAAAGAAGTATCTTTATTCATAATATTATACATCTAATATTATTCTCTCCATGGTATAATATAAAATTTTCCATAATATTTCCTTTTATCTATCAATGGTAGATCCTATCTAATGGCCATCATTAGGCCATGTTGTCATTGACTCCTCCACCACAAGCCCTATCAGCGCTGACACAATTGGGGGAAAATGAAGATCGAGAATATGTAACCAATTTTTATGGTCTTTGAGTTTGGGTATATAAGAAGCCGGAGGTTGAAGAAAAATGAAGATTAAAATTTGGATATGAGATGCATGAGATGAAAATATTTTAAAAATTTAAGTAATAGTTTGAGAATATGAGAAGCAGGAGATTAAAATAATTTAAAACTTTAAGTAGTAGTTTATTCTTAAATAGATTATTAATAAAATTATTAATCTTACTAATATAATTATTAATCCTATTGATATGTTACTATTATAACTTTTTAATGATCACTATGACAATAATGTCTATTTTATTTTAGCCAACAATTATTTTTGTTTGAAAGGCAAAACAAATTATTTTTAAATGGCAAAATTTCTTTTTCTTTTTTTATACCAATAAAAAATATATTGTTCATAAAAAATGATTTTTATATATAGAAAAAATTGTATTTGTGATTCAAATATATATATATATATATATATATATATATATATATATATATATATATATATATATATATATATATATATATATATATATATATATATATAGGGTTCATATCCAATGAGAATGTCATTTTTATGTAAGAACATGAGAATGAATCTGAATCATTAGATTTTAAAATAAATGGTGGAGATTATGTGTGGTTTTTATTTTTCTCTCTCTTGGAGAGAAAAAAAACTGACACATAATCTCCACCATTTATTTTAAAATCTAATGGTTCAGATTCATTCTCATGTTCTCATATATATATAATTGGATTTGGTTTAAAAAATTCAATCAATGATCACATTTAATGTTTATTTAAACACAAAGCATCATGATCAAAATCAACATGATCACATGAATTAACTTTTTTTTGTTTCATTTTATAATAAACGGGAACAACTTTACGACTGAATCAAATATTGAATAAATGGGGAAAACTTTATCATCGTTATTTTCAAATATGTGGAAAATATAAGGGAGTTTTAAAAAATTGAGTATATATTTTATAATTGTATTCTCTTATAAAATAACATCTCATTTATAAAAAAAACTAAAACGATAATTTAATTTTTATTTATGTTACTATTATTACTAAGTATTGTCTTTATTTCAATATATTTATTTCACAAAAAAATTAATAAGTTTTGTTTTCTCATATCGTGGAAATGATTTGAAACAGGAAAAATGAAATAACCGATCCAATTATTGTTATAAACGGAAACAATTTTTTATTGATTCAATTTTTTTGGTATACGAGAACAACTTTACTGTTGATTCAAATAATTTTATAAATAATATTAAAACAAAATTAATATTTATATACAAGAAAAATACATTGTTGATTAAATGTTTTTATATAGGGGAAAAATATTATTGTTATAAACGAGAACAACTTTACTATTGATTCAAATATTTTTATAACTACTATCAAAACAAAAATAATATTATGATTTAAATATTTTTATAAACGGGAACAACTTCACTATTGACTCAAATATATTTATAAATAATGTCAAAACAAAAATAATATTTATTTACGGGAAAAAATATATTGTTGATTAAAATATTTTTATATACGAAAACAAATATTATTATTATAAACGGGATCAACTTTATTACTGATTCAAATATTAAATAACAGAAATGTATCAATCATTGTATTATCTCTTATAACATAATTATCTTATTTGTTTAAAAAAATTAAACATTTCATTTATCTAATACAAGTTTCAATATTTTTTTATCATATTATTATTGATATTGTCGCTTACCTTTCATCTCTTATATTTAATAATTATACTAATTTATTTTTTAATATATAATTTTATTTAAATATTTTATGGGACAAATTTGTGTCATTCATAAATATTAAAAATACTAAAAAAATACTTTGTTAATTCAAATATTTTTATATAGATTCAAATATATAAGCAATGTCAAAACAAATTTAATATGTATATACAGGATCAAATTTGTTGTTGATTAGGCACTAATTTATTATATTTTTTAAAAATAATAACTTTTTAGGCTAAAAATTTTAATTTTTTAAATTTAATTTTTATTATAATTTGAAAAAAATGCGCGTACCATACCAGTACCTGTTAGGCATGGCAACGGGGCGGGTTTAGCTAGCCCCGCACCCGCACCCGCTTCCCTATTATAGACCCGCCCCCGTCCCCAAACTCAGTCGGGGGTGAAAATTTAACACCCGCACCCGTCCCCACCCGCAAAAAAATATATTTTTTTAAATAGTAATAAAAATAAACAATTTTATTAAAAACTTAACCATTTTAATAATAAACTTGTTTTTAAAGATGTGAGTTTGAGTGAATGGTGAGAAATGACTAATGAGGATTTTTAATTACTTGTTCAAAAGTGAATAAATGTGATATAAAATAATTTAAATATGGGTATTAAAGTAAATATTATAAGACCGGGCGGGGGCGGGGGCGGGTGCGGGCGGCTAGTAGCATCTCCCCGCCCCCGCACCCGCAATTACAAACCGGGTTTTACCCGCACCCGCACCCAATCAAATCGGGTTTCCGCCGTTAATTTCGGGCGGGGTCCGGGCGGGCCCCGACGGGCCCGGGTTTTCTTGCCATGCCTAGTACCCGTGCGAATGCACGGGTCTCCCACTAGTTGTTGGAATAAAATAGAAGATATAGGATGAAAAGGAATTGAATTAGGTATAAATGTTGGACATAAGTTACAAGAGTAAGGAAATAAAATTGATTACACATAGTGAAATAGGTACATAACATAAAGAACATTTACTTATTCCTAATGGGCCAAACGTTTGAGAGTAAACCTGGGCCAAAACGTAACCCATAAATGGTTGGCCCATGAATGAGACAGCATAACGTAACCCATTTACTTGTTTCTACAACGTTTTTCATCTACCAAAAGAAAGTAACTGAATCTATTAAGGCTTGAAACTACTTAAAAACAATATTTTGAAACTAAAACCCCAAACTCAAAAATGGATACCAATCGTTCGAGCGTTCAAAGTGGATGGCAGAATAAGGAGGAAACAAAAATGAATGTTTTGGTGAAGGGCAAAGAGACATCAAAAAGGTAAATAATCACCACAATGAAGTGATTTATCTAAGGATCTGCGTGTTGAAATATTATACTGAATATAGCTTATCAAAATGAAGTGATTTATCTAAGGATCTGCATGTTGAAATATTATACTGAATATAACTTATCAAAATCTGAAGTTGCATGTATGGAATTGTTTTATGCAATGAATCGAATCCAGAAACTCATAACCGACCAAAGGGATAGAAGGTGTCTCCATCAAAGAATGGAATGTTAAGGAGAAGTGAAACCTTTAATGGGTAAGTTTTACATTTGAGGAAATGATTTTTAGTCAAAAAGGGGATCATAAAGGTGTTGCATGTTACTTTCTGAAAATGTGATAGCAAAAGTTATTCAATGTTTGATGAAAGTTAAACCGTATTTCAGACCGTCATCGAGAATGCATCATATCAGTATCTCATTAGACAATAGCGGGTAAAAGAAAATAGACTTTCATTGACAATATATGCAAGTTAGTATGTGGTTTCGGATTGTATGTTTAGGAGCTAATCCTTGTAGTACGTGTATTAACAATTTTGAAAGCGTTTAAATTCTGGTAGTCATCACATGATATAATAAAGATTATGTCAGATCAATATATAATAAAGATTATGTCAGATCATTATATTTCTGTATATTAATAAATATAGACAGTGTGTAATAGAATAATAGTTGAAGGGAAAGTGTATTAGTTATGTAATAAACATTTGAATATAATAAGAATCTCCTCAACACGGTGAAACTTGAAATGAATATGTGTTTTGATGTTGTTACTGTTCTGATGAGGAAGAAGTTCGACACATGAAATTCAAATGGGAGAAGGAAATAACATTTGGTTATATAAGCAACAAGAATGTATTGGTATGTCTATTAAATTGAAGGTGTTAAATACATGCTTTCTTGTAAATATAAGTATGAGATGATATTATTTGTGTTTGATGCAGCACATTCCGAGGAATGTTATGAAGAATTGTTTGAAATGAAATCAGAAGTCCATTTTGTTGGTTGATGCCACTAAAGGTGAGACTTATGAAGCAGAAATTCGCACTGCAAAGAGAAACGAGAAGATTGTTCTGAAGGAAAAGTTCATAGGTAGAGGATGGTATAAATTTGCGAAGAATAAGAAGACTAGAAGACGAGATGTTCTTGGATTCAAGATATGTTATCCGACCGAAAAGCTTTAAGTGTCGATGTTAAAATGTAGTGTGATGAGTGGTATCGTTTGATAAGTTTGTTAAGCTGGAAAAAGATATTGGTAGAATGATATACATATTATGTTAGTTGGTTTAATTATTTTCTTTTGGATGTTTAAGTAAGAACATGATTAAGATGATGACAATATTGTGTGGTATACAATAGTAGTTTGATTTTGAATGGTGATGTTTCTTTTGAAGTGGAACACTACTTCAATTAAGTTATGTTTTTTAATGTTATGTTTGAACTTTGTTTTCTTAAAAGAACAGTGTAATTGAGTTCAAATTGCTGTGAATGCTTTTGAAAGAAAATTGTCCACCCAATATAATGTTTGGTAATGTTTATGTTGAATATAAATGGCTGCTAACATATTGAAGATGAATGTATTAGGTTAGTTAGATTTGATTAGTTTGAAAAAGAATGAAAATATTGAAGATGAAAAAAACGAATGGTTGATAACATGAGTATGAGTAAATTGTTGAATTTGTGTGCAAACGTAAAAAGCATATAATATGTTTAAAAAATAATGCAAGAAGTATGATGGTTGGTAAGAAAGCAAATGCATAAGAAAGTATATAATATAACAAATATGAAAAATAAAAATAATGAGAATAGAAAGTAGATAATTGGGTGGAATCCTGGACGGAAATATTGTAGTATAATTTTTGTTATTAAATTACAAATATAAAGTCATGGTAATTATATATATATATATATATATATATATATATATATATATATATATATATATATATATATTGTAAAAAAATAATATTAAGAGAAATTATAAATTTGTTGAATTTGATTTTACAACCAACCCTAATAAATGTATTCAATTAATGACTAAATAATGAACCTTTGTCTATTATATTGATGAATTTAAATTTACCAAACTATAAAGGATACACCAAAGAAACATCATAAATCACCTATGAGTACATCTTTCTGAAATCTGTCTGTCATGATATCAGCAAAACTGGTAAGTTAAGTGTTTTGGGCGGTATGACATGTTTATCAACATCATTAACGGATGTCCCTCCTGTAAACTTCACCATATACTTGTGGCTCAAAAGTTTAAAGAATAAATCCTTTACCTGAACGTTAAAGTTCGAAACGGTGTAAGTGTGGTCCATAGTTAACTTCTCTTTGAATGTGGCCATATATGTTACCGGTACAACAACATGTATATCATCCCCCTGACAAATAAGGTAAAGACATGCGTGATTGAAACATAATATTGCATACAGAAAACTATGTGTACAAATAAACTAAAAGCTATCATAAAAAACACAATTGTAATACAGATGAAGTTGTAAGATAATGGAATTCCTCGGTTTCTCATTCATGTGAATAGAATATATACAACTATTGTGTAAACTATC
Source organism: Lathyrus tuberosus (assembly GCA_022829125.1). NCBI lineage: Eukaryota > Viridiplantae > Streptophyta > Magnoliopsida > Fabales > Fabaceae > Lathyrus > Lathyrus tuberosus. The sequence continues at coordinate 4,732,887 of JALAZF010000231.1, read as the reverse complement.
TATTTATGATACAACATAATTACAGGAAACTAATTATAGCCAATTATGACAAAATATTCTTTTCTATCACACCCCGGCAGTCAAAGCGGGAGATTCACAGACGCTTAGACTAATCCGAAAATCATCGAAGAGAATGTGATGAAGCCCTTTGGTGAAGATATTTGCAATCTGATGTCGGGAGGGAACATGAAGGACGCGTGCTTGACCATAAGCTACTTTTTCCCGAACAAAATGAATGTCCATCTCAATATGTTTGGTACGCTGATGTTGCACAGGATTACCAGAGGGATAAATGGCACTAACATTGTCACAATATACCAAAGTGGTCTGGGGAATAGGAAAATGAAGCTCCAGTAAAAGATTACAAAGCCAACATGACTCAGATATAAAATTAGCAACACCTTTATATTCGGATTCAACACTAGAACGAGAAAGAGTGAGTTGCCTTTTGGAAGACCATGAGATAAGGTTGTCACCAAGAAACACACAGTAGCCTGTCATACCCCAAATTTTGAATACTAAGATTCCCATCATTGTGAAAATCATCATCACAATATGGACGAACCATCATACCTCATTAAGTCTCCCCAAAGATGGGTGAGCATCCACTACAATCAAAATTAGGGTTTCAGGCCCTCTCAGAGCCTTAGACAAAGGATCAATCAAGAAATGACATGATTTTCAACTTGTCCAACCTCTCAAACATCTACAATGGATCAAGAGGACTCCCACTTTAAGGATTAAGCACAAGGCTGCTCCTTCTAGGTGGATCAAGCCTCAAGATCGCCAGTGTCACCAAATTAGGGTTTTGGTCGACCAGGGCCTCCAGATGGAAATTTTCCTCTGGGCATGAGCCAATTCTTGAAAGCATAACCTAAAATACTCCATGGAACCTCATGGACCCAATCATCAAGTCAATTTAACCTCTAGGGATGCATTCATAAAAAATCAAGAATTAGGGTTTCTTGACCTAATTCACCCCTAAGTTGACTTTTAGGACAAATCATGAGCCAAGACCTCAAGACATGATTTGAGGGTCTCAAATACACCACATTGATCCATTTGCAACAATGGATTGATCCAAGAAGCTTGAGCAACAAGTTTCAATTTCATCTGAACCACAATTAGGGTTTCGCAAGAAAAGTCAACTGTATCTTTGACTTTTGACCAGGACATGCTCCCTAACCCTAGGACATGACCCAATACACCCTATAACACCTATGGAATATGTCAATAAAGTTTGATTTAGGTCAAGGATTTGATTTCATAAAGGATTGCAAAGTTTGGAATTCATCTGATAAAAAGTCAACTGTGCACAAAAGTCAAACTTTGACTTTTTGATATTTTTCATAAAAATGGTTTTTTTAACCCTAAAATGATGTTAATGTGTGATTGGAATCATCATTCATCAAGAAAAATCAAGAAAAATGAGACAACTTGTAAAAGGGGTAACCATAAAAAAACTTAGAAAATTTTCTAAGTTATGAACAAAATGGCAAGGGTACCAACTTTGAAGGATCATAACTCCTAAACCACAAGGCCATTTTTTTCCATCCAAAGATGGATTTGTAGCCCTCATGGCCCTCTACAAAAGTGTCAACTACACCTCATTCCAATTCATTATGGATTTTGAGTTATGGAATGATCAAAATGGCTGAAAACATGAAATGTCACTTTTTCCAACACTTAGTGAAATTTTCACTAAGTCAGAATCTGCCTTACTTTTTTTCAAATGTAGGGGAATTTTTCATTTGGATCCAAAAAGTATCAAAACTAATTATGATCAAACAGTTGTTGTATCATATGAGGGCTTTCCAAAATGACCAAGAACATCACCAAAGTCCACTTGAGCCATGAGATATGACAATGACAATATGCCTTGCTGAAAACTGCCAAGGCTAGGCAGAATTTTTCATTTTTACTCGATTTGGCAAAATCAGCTAATTCCAAGCCTTTTCATCATCTTGGACACATCTGAGGATCAAATCCAAAGGGGACAAACACTGAGCCAAGCCTCCAAAGTCTTTGGAACAAGAAGTAGCATGCCAAACCTAGAAATACCTAAAAGAGGGACAAGACTCCAATTTTGGATTGGAGCATTTAATGGATGCTTAGAGGTGGCATGAACTGGCACATTTGCAACAGAATTCAGTCAAGAATGATCCAACAACTAGGGAACCAAAGGCCTGTGCTCTAGCCTCTAGTCAATGGCTAGAGGAGACTTGGCTTCCCATTGATCAACATTGGCCAAACCTCTGCTGAAGTTGCCATTCACTATTGATCCCAAAACAAACTTGCTCTACTATAAATAGAGCTCATTTGTGCTCAGTTTGAATACACCAAAGCCATCAAACAGATGCTTTCCTCAAAATCCCTCTCTTTAGGCCAAAATGCCTTCTTTAGCAAGGTAACTCTGAGTTTTTGAGTTAGAGAGCAATTCTAACCAAACCAATCACACACACACACACACCTCATATATGTCATGTATAAGTTGTCCAAACTCTCACAAGTGACCTGTAATCCTTAAATCACAAAGTCACATCTCAAAACCTCAAAATAGGCTTTTGTTCATTTTTCAAGCCATGTCTTGATTCAGTCACTTTCCAAACTAGATAAAACCTCAAACACACTCCAAATATCATCCTTGAACTGTCCCAAATGGTCCCCCCATCTGGAACACCATTTGAGAGGGTTGCTATTTTGGCCATTTTAACCCCTTTTGCAAGAAAGGGCCAGTTTGTGTTTTTGCAGGTTCCAGCTGATTCCACTCATCCTAAAAGCTTCTAAGGAATCATTTGAGAGTGTCCAAAGCATCAAAACACTTCTGGAGCAAGAGGCTTGACAGATTACACAAAAACTCAAAAAAGCTCAAAAGGAGGTAAGCCTCATGACTTGAACTTTCCAAAATATGCATTATTTTGAGGTCCACTGATCATGCATCCCTTATACATGTCATATGTGTTGTGTTTGAACCAATTCATCATGTAATTCATGTATGTACCAAAGTGAGCATAGAAAATGCAATTATAGGCCTATTTCATAACCCCTGTCGAATTTTGAGGAGGGAGTGTGATCTGAAAAAAACATCACCACCATTGGATTCCTTGTGAAATTCTAGGCCAGATGCATATAAATTTTGTCCCCAAACATGGAGAAATGAGAAAGTTATGGACATTCCTGTTTCTTGGCAAAACTTGCCTTGCCTTGCCTTGGGCCAGGCCAAAAACAAGGCATGCCTTATATATTTGTTGGTTTGTTTCAAGCAATTGATGTATCACCACCCCAGTGTTAAGGCGCGCGCCCTATAACCTTGAGGTCGTGGGTTCAAACCACACCCATGCCATTTTGTGTTTTCTCACATTTTTGCTATTTTTTTCCAATATTTTCATGTTTTATTAATTAATTGGAAAATTAATAACTTCTTCAATTTTAATTATTTTTTATTGGTTCTTTTTGCAAAAAATCACAAAAAATGTTGAAATATTTTATTCCACAAAAAAATTAAATTTATATTATTTATTTAATATAATTAGTATTTTTGTGAATAAATTCCTTTTTAATTGTTTTTAAACATTTTAAAAATGAATATTTACTTTGAAAATTAAAACCAAATGAGTTTTAATATCTCTTGTGATTAAAACCTCATTTTTCAAACCTTAAACAAAAATTACAAGTGGTTTATTCAAATTCATTTGGTATTTTTATTTGATTTTCTTTTAATATTTACTTTTAAAGGAAAACAAATTAGGGTTTCTTTGATTTTCACCCTCACAAATCATTTTGGGCCTCTATTAGAGTGTAAGACCCAGTCCTTTGTAAATGCAAACCTTTTTTGGGCCTCACTCATTGTATAAGTCCCGTTGTATTTCAAAAAGTTCGGCGCGATCGTCGCCCGTTTAAAACAAACCCTAGGCCTCTCCTCGAGCTATAAGACCCATTCAAAATCATTTTGGGCCTCTAATAGAGTGTAAGACCCAATCCCCTTTTAACCAAAACAATTTGGCCTCAGATGTTGTATAAGTCCCTCTGTGTTAAAAGAAAACCTCGGCGCGATCGCCAGTTGAAAAATCAAATCCTGGGCCTACCCTCGTGTTATAAGCCCCATTTCTTTTCTTTAAGACTTTTTGGGCCTCTTGAGAGAGTGTAAGACCCATCCCCTTTGTACAGAAAACCTTTCATGGGCCTCAGTCACTTGTATAAGTTCCTGTACAAAACGAAAGTGCGATCACTGATAAAACCATAGGCCTCTCCTTGAGCTGTAAGCCCCAATTTTCTTTTCAAAGTACTTTCTCCTTTGATTTTTGTAATATATTGTTGTTTTCGATCTTTCTTTGTTGAATAACTAACAATATAGCATGGAAGCTCTACAACCGAGTAAGTGTTTACCTGCTTTCATTTACCGCTTTCATATGTATATAATTGTATTGTGGGGCTGTTTCACTATAAGTCTTCTTTCCTAAACTCATATCGACTGCGTAATAATAGTATAGATATTTAGAGTTTCCCTGGCAACTACGTCTAGAATTAGACAAAACTTCGCCTCCTTACACCCACGTTAGATAACTAGATCTAAGGAATTTCCCTGTGAACATTTCATATACAGAAGGACATTGTTCCAAGTGAAACCCTTTCTGGAACTGTTCATCAGCCTCCTCTTGGGCTTAGTACAAGGACCCGCAGGCTTCCTAAAAGCATCCCCGCCTCCTCTTGGGCGTTGTACAGGACCCATCGGCTTCTTAGAAGTTTTCACAGCCTCCTCTTAGGCTTCGTATAATGATTCTTCCTCTGGGGAGATAGCCTCCACTTGGGCTTAGTACAAATTGTCCCTCGGCTTCTTAAAAGTTTCCAGCCTCCTCTTGGGCTTCGTACAAGTTGTCCCGATGACCTCCTAGAGGTATAGGAATAGAAATTAGTCATCTTAATAAAGCAGTCTTTCAAAAAGTCTAGATCTTACTGCTACTTTTTCTCCAGCATAGTACAAAAGATAGAACCCGTAGACTCGGACAGTCTCAACATCCTTTGGATTCCCCGTTTCCCTAAAGAACAGGAAGAAACCCTGATCCTCAGATCAAAGCCCTGCGTACAACATTACTCATATAAGAACTGGTTTTCTCTTTTAACCAACATAATAATCGCTCAACTGAAACAGTCACCAGCACCATAGCCTTCTCTTGGGCTTTGTACAATGATTCTCCCCAGCAGAGCAATCCTTTTAGCCTCCATCTCGGGCTTCGTACGAGATATAAAAACACTCTCTTGTTGAGTCAAACACTTTTAGCCTCCATCTTGGGCTTTGTACGAGATACAAAAACACTCTCTTGTTGAGTATAAAAGATTCTCTTGTTGAGTCAAATATCTTTAGCCTCCATCTCGGGCTTCGTAAGAGATACAAAAACACTCTCTTGTTGAGTATAAAAGATTCTCTTGTTGAGTCAAATATCTTTAGCCTCCATCTCGGCTTCGTACGAGATACAAAAACACTCTCTTGTTTAGTATAAAAGATTCTCTTGTTGAGTCAAATATCTTTAGCCTCCATCTCGGGCTTCGTACGAGATACAAAAACACACTCTTGTTGGGTATAAAAGACTCTCTTGTTGAGTCACCCACCCTTTAGCTTCCGTCTTGGGCTTCGTACAAGACACATACAGAAAGACTCTCTTATTGAGTCAAACCCCTTTTAGCCTTAATCTTGGGCTTTGTACAAGACAGAAAGAACATTTTCCTCGAAAAAGTCAACCTTTTAGCCTCCTCTTAGGCTTTGTATAAGGAAATCTCGGTTGATTCAATCAACCTTTTAGCATCAAATCATGCCTTGCTCACAACATACAAACATCAACAACTCCTTTTCCCCATCTAATTGCTGTAAGCGGCAAGCCTCTGGATTATTTACATCCACGCCACTGTCCCTCTTTTAGCATGAGAAATTCCTAAGGAAAGATGGCATTGCTCTAAACTGAGTTAAAGTCTTCTCCTTCAGGTAGAAAATCCCCTATAAAGGAAGTTATGGCATTACTGGATTCACACATCCCAATTAAAGTAATTCTCCTTTATAACCAGTCACCCAACAATTGTGACAAACATATTCCCTTTAGAGATGACAAATTCTCTCTAAAGACAACGCCTTTTTAGCTTCACATCTTGGGCTTCGAACAAGATACAAATAGACTCTTCAGCTTCATATCTTGGGAATGTCATTATTACTAGGATCGGCCTTCACTAGGGTCTTAGGTCTAAAACCTTTAGATTGGGAAGGAACCACAGAATGGCGACTCCCTCAGGGAGCCATTTTCTGTCAGGAACATAGGATTCATAGCTTTTAAAAGTCTAGGACATTAGGACAAATTTATATACTACTTTTCCTAATTGATATATGTGTTTATTTTTCTGCTAATGGGAATGTGTGTGATGCCGCATGTGGAAAGATTGAGTATACACCTAGGAAAACCCCTTTTAGTGGTGCGGAAGCTATCAGAAATAGTTGTCACGCGATACTATCCTCTTCTGATGATTCTTCGAAAAAACATCACCTAGCATGATTCCCGGCCCGCTGGTGTTTTCTCGACAAGAATTGACGATTTTGAGAGACAGGTACAAAAGTCACTAGTATAAACCTTTGGGATGGGTAGAGCCTTGACTTCATGACACCGACCCTTTGACCCCATGTTTTTTCTATGTTTTTGTGTGCTGCATTCATGCATTCATTTTAAAAAAAAATAAACAAAGAAAATTTTCTCTTCAAGTCTCTCTTTTCAAATTAAACTAATACAATGATTGCAAATGTCAGAGAAAAAAGTTGTGCTCATGGATTTCGGTAGAAGGAGAACTCATAAGTATACCTTCAAGGTTCCAAAACTAGAAGATTTGAGAGGATTAGCAAGGATGATCACTAACCCTGGGGCTTTCAGAGCCAAGTATGGAGGTCTATTATCTCTATTAAGGGTCCATGTGATTGAGGGAATCTTGGAGGCACTCATTCAGTTTTACGATCCGGTTTATCACTGTTTCACGTTCCCGGATTACCAGCTCGCACCAACGCTGAAGGAGTATTCTCATCTGACTGATTTACACATCACTGATCAAGCTCCCTTTTCTGGATTGGAAGAAATTCCAAAGGATCAGACCAGTGCAAGAGCAATTTATTTGGATGAGTCAGAAGTCAAGGCTCACGTGACCACTAAGGGTGGCATACAAGGTTTGCCATCCCAGTTCTTGACAAAGAAGGCTATGTACTTTGCTAGTATAGGGAACATGACTGCTTTTGAAAGCATTCTTGTTTTACTTACCTACGGGTTATTTATGTTTCCCAACATTGATAACTTCATTGATATCAACACCATTAAGGTTTTTCTCATTGGAAACCCTATGCCAACCCTGCTCACAGATGCGTATCATTCTGTACACTTAAGGAATTTATACAGCGGAGGAATGATCACATGCTATGTACCCCTGCTATATAAATGGTTTATCTCCCATTTACCTAAGTCTGCTGCTTTTTGGGATCATAAGAGTGCCTTACGTTGGTCGCAGAAAATCTTGTCTCTTACCAACTCTGACATCGATTGGTACAATAGGATTTATGATGGGATCATGATCATTGACCATTGTGGAAACTTCCCCAATGTACCCCTCATAGGAACTAAAGGAGGAATCAATTACCATCCAGTGTTAGTTCGTCGTCAATTCGGATACCCGATGAGGCACGTCCCACGGAACGCTCGTCTGAAAGGTCTTTTCTTCAAGGAAGGAGAAAATGACAGGGCACTAAAGATGGAAATAGTGCACGCTTGGAAACATGTTCATAAGAAAGGAAGAGAGTCTCTAGGAAAACCAGACCGTGTCTCGGTGGAGCCTTATCTCCACTGGGTACAAACTAGAGCTCTCAAGCTAAAGATGCCTTATCCTCGTCACGGAGTTCTTCCACCAAGGGAATCTGTCATGTATTTCATGACTGAGATGGAAAAACTTCAGGTTACTCTCAACAAAGTTCAACAGGAGAGAAGGTCTTGGAAGAACAAGTACCGTATTCTAAATGTGGAGTGTATCAAAATGCAGCAACTACTGAAAGATAAGGATGCTCTGATTGAAATTTTAGAGCAACATGCTGTGGAAAATCAGGATGACCAAAGGAATTTGCTCACTCCTTTCACCTGGAAAAGGAATGACAACCCGACAACGGCCCAAGAGCCCCGATCCAAGAAAAGGAAAGTACCAGACTCAGCACCCGAATTCTCCTCAGAGAGGACTCGGGACCCATTAGCTTAGGTTTCTGTTTCCGCACCTTGTAATTTACTGTATTTCCATTTCCGCAATCCTTTGAATTCAATAAAACGGGGTTTCCCCACTGTTTGATGTTTGCAATCTAATTGTCGAAGTTTATTTTGGTTAAAAAACAATTAATATAATCATTGCATTCATCATTCTTACATCACGTATTCTTCTTACCTACGAATCTCACGTTTATGTCTCGGTTCTAGAGTCAAACTGTCTCATTCGTACAATACTCGGGCCAATCATCAGAAAAGGATGGATGATCTCGAGGAAGAGAACAGAGAGTTGAAAGAAGAGATCGACGCTCTAAGAGAGGATATGAGAAAGCTTCGTAACACATGCAAGCCATGGCAGAAGCTCAACAACAAAGGACTGTGATCTCAGAGATCACCTCAACACCCATAGTGGAGAAGTATGATCCTAGGTATCAAATGCCGAAAGATCGTCCCTGGGCATGCCTGTTAACTATATCCCGGAAGGATATGTTCCGCTGATCCCTGAAGATCAGGGAATCATAGTGTAATACCCCAAATTTTGACCACTTAGATTTCCCATCATTGTGAAAATCATCATCACAATATGGATGAACCATCATGCTTCATCAGTCTCCCCAAAGATGGGTGAGCATCCACTACAATCAAAATTAGGGTTTCAAGCCCTCTCTGAGTGCTTAGACAAAGGATCAATCAAGAAATGACATGATCTTCAACTTGTCTAATCTCTCAAACATCCACAATGGATCAAAAAGGACTCCCACTTCAAGGATTAAGCACAAGGCTGCTCCCTTCTAGGTGGATCAAGTCTCAAGATCGACAGTGTCACCAAATTAGGGTTTTGGTTGACCAGGGTCTCCAGATGGAAAATTTCATCTGGGCACAAGGCAATGATCCAAAACATGACCTAATATGCTTCATGGAACCTCATGAACCCATGCATCAAGTCAATTTTGCCTCAGGGGATGCATTAATCAAAAATCAGGAATTAGGGTTTCTTGACCTAATTCACCCCTAAGTTGACTTTTGGGACAAACCATGAGCCAAGACCTCAAGATATGATTTGAGGGTCTCTAATACGCCATATTGATCCATTTGGAACAATGGATTGATCCAAGAAGCTTGAGCAACAAGTCTCAGTTTCATCTGCACCACAATTAGGGTTTTAAGGGAAAAGTCAACTGTAACTTTGACTTTTGACCAAGACATGCTCCCAAACCCTAATACATGATTGAATATACCCTATGACACCCATGGAACATGTCCATCAAGTTTGATTTAGGTCAAGGACATGATTTCCTGAAGAATTGCACAGTTTGGAATTCATCTGATAAAAAGTCAACTGTGCACAAAAGTCAACTTTGACTTTTTGAGATTTTTTACCAAAATGGATTTTTAACCCTAAAATGATGTTAATGTATGATTTGAATCATCATTCATCAAGAAAAATCAAGAAAAGTGAGATAACTTGTAAAAGGGGTAACCATAAAACTTAGAAATTTTTCTAAGTTAAAAATAAAGTGGCAAAGGTACCAACTTTGGAGGACCATAACTCCTAAACCACAAAGCCATTTTTTCTCATCCAAAGATGGATTTGTAGCCCTCATTATCACCTACAAAAACTTCAACTACAAGTCATTCCAATTCATTAAGGATTTTGAGTTAGGGAGTGATCAAAGTGGCTGAAAAGTGAAAATGTCACTTTTTCCAACACTTAGTGAAATTTTCACTAAGTCAGAATTTGCCTTCACTTTTTGCCAAATGTAGGGGGATTTTTCACTTGGAATCAAAAGAGATCAAAACCAAACTTGTTCAAACAGTTGTTGTATCATGTAAGAGCTTTCGAAAATGGCCAAGAACATTGCCAAATTCAACCTACATCATGAGATACAACATTGGCAAGTTGCCTTGCTGAAATCTGTCAAGGCAAGGCAGAATTTGCACTTTGGCTCGATTTGCCAAAATCAGCCAGTTTCAATTGCTCCAATCCACTTGGACACCTTAGAGGATTGAATCCAAAGGGCACAATCACTGAGCCAAGCCTCCAAGGTCCAAGGAACAAGGAATAGCATGTTGAACCTAGAGTTGCCAAAATAGGGACAAGACTTCAAATTTGGAATGAGGCATTCAATGGAACCATCAAGGTGGCATGGACCGAGCCATTCTCATCTGAAATCAGTCAAGACTTATCCAAGACCAAGGGGACCAAAGCTCTGTGCCCTAACCTCTAGTCAATGGCTAGAGGAGACTTGAATTCTCATTGGACAACATTGGCCAAACCTACTTACCAGCTGCCATGCACTATTCCTTGCAAAACAAACTTGCTCTACTATAAATAGAGCTCAATTGTGGTCAGTTTAAGTACACCAAAGCCATCTAACAGATGCTTTCCTCAAAAACTCTTTCTCTTGGCAAAAATGCCTTTCTTAGCAAGGTAGCTATCGGGTTTTGAGTTTGAGAGCAATTCTGCACAAACCAATCACTCATACACCTCACATACATCACATATGAGCTGATCAAACACTCACATAACTTCTGAAACATCAATTTCATGAAATCACCAGCTGGTTGCTCAAATTTTCAAACAAGGTGCAGCTGAGGTACCACAAAATGATCCAGCCAATTTCAATCAAGTCCAACCATCCAAACACAATCCATAGGGTGTAGGGAAGCTGTCCAGATCATCACAACTCATCTGTAACACCTCCAAATCAAAAATCACTTTGAACTTGCTGTCACGGCTTGGAGGTAAGCACATACTTGGTCATCTCTCAATCTATGCATATTTCCTCGCACAATAATTTGGCCATATGTTCATAATCATGCATGGAATGTTTTCCCTCAATTAATTGCATTGTTTGAATCATGTATCAAAAATCCTAGCCTTCATGCAGAAATTAGGGTTCTTGAGGTTTCTTCGTGATTTCTTGTTGTATGTTTAATTTAAATGAAATTAAAGTACATAGACATGATCGTGAGGTTGAGACGAGCATAATGATATGTGGATTGCATGATATGATTACGTATTCATGGAGATTGGATAGAAAACGCAAATCTGAGAAACCAAGAACACGCGCGTGTTCTTCAGCTTGTTCTTGGCGCCTTTTTTTCAAATTCAAATTTTTGAATTTTGTGATTTTGTTTAATTGATTCAAAAATTAATTTCTCTATGAGTTTTAATGATTTTGAGTTGATTCTTTTTTTAATAATTCACAAAAATGTTAAAATATTTTATTTTCACAAAAAATCCCAAAAATATTATTTATTTCATATAATTGATATTTTTGCAAAGAATTAATATTTTAATTGTTTTTGGCATTTTAAATATTTTTTCTACATTGATTTTGCAACTTTTAATGCTTTCTAATTATTTTGTTGGTCAATACTTAATTTTTAAAGCATTAATCCAAGATCACAATTTGTTTTCCATGTGTTAAACAATTTTTGATCATTTTAATTGAATTTTTATTCAATTAAATACATTTTGAAAACAAATTAGGGTTTTGGATTAATTCAACCCTCATAAATCATTTTCAAAATCATTTGGGCCTCTATTAGAGTGTAAGACCCAATCCTTTTTTTTGACCAAATCATCTTTGGGCCTCACTTATTGTATAAATCCCGATACCGTCAAAAAACAAACGGCGCGATCGTCGCCTTTTCAAAAATCATCTGGGCCTACCCTCGAGTAGTAAGACCCATTTATTTTTCCTCAAAACTCTTTGGGCCTCTTGAGAGAGTGTAAGACCCATCCCCCCTTGTACAAAAACTTTTTGGGCCTCACTCATTGTATAAGTCCCTCTGTACAAGTAAACGGCGCGATCGTCGCCCGTTTAAAAATAAAAACCATCTGGGCCTACCCTCGAGTAGTAAGACCCATTTCTTTTTCTTCAAAACACTTTGGGCCTCTAATAGAGTGTAAGACCCAATCCCCCTTTTAACCAAAACATTTTGGGCCTCACTTATTGTATAAGTCCCTCTGCGTTAAAAGAAAACCTCGGCGCGATCGCCATTTTTAAACGAAAAATCATTTGGGCCTACCCTCGTGTTATAAGCCCCTCTCTTTTCTTTAAACCTTTTTTTGGGCCTCTTGAGAGAGTGTAAGATCCATCCCTTTGTACAGAAAACCTTTTTGGGCCCCAGTCACTTGTATAAGTCCTGATGTACAAAGTCAAACAGTGCGCTCACTGATAAAACCCTGGGCCTCTCCTTGAGCTGTAAGCCCCAAATCTTTCTTTTTCAAAGCACTTTCTCCTTTGATTTTGAATATACTGTTGTTTTCAATCTTTCTTTGTTGAATAACTAACCAAACAGCATGGAAGGACTACAACCGAGTAAGTGGTTATCGCTTTCATTTACTGCTTTCATATTATAAACTGTATTGTGGGGCTGCTCACTGTAAGTCTCCTTTCATAAACTCATATCTACTGTGTAATAATAGTATAGATATTTCGAGTTTCCCCGGCAACTACGTCTAGAACTAGGTGACGCCGTTTCATTTATTCGTAGAAATAGACGCCTAGATCCCCAATAGGAGCACCAGATACAGTCTTCTCTTCGGCTGTCCTCCTTAGGAATCGTCAAGAAGCTCTACTCCCCAAGATGAATGTATTCTCCGTGAATGGCATCTTTGAGTTTCTCCCCAATTCTCGAACTTTCCTGACTTGATCTATTCCTTGTGGACAGCTTGCCTTGAATGTCTCGGGGTTTGGGTACCCACTACGGTCATAATCTTGGACCTTAACTAAGGAACCCTCTTTAAAAGTTAAAAGTCGCTGGATAGTAAACCTCGCACGTTTACCAGTGGTTTTCATCTTTAAAAGAGTTATCTCTCCTAATGGAAAGGAGATGATAGACCCACGGGCTTCTTAAAAGCATCGGCCTCCTCTTGGGCATTATTCAAGGACACTACGGTTTCTTAGAAGTATTCACAGCCTCCTCTTAGGCTTCGTATAATGATCTCTTCCTCCGGGAATGATAGCCTTCTCTTGGGCTTCGTACAAGTACCCGTCGGGTTCTTAAAAGTTTCCAGCCTCCTCTTGGGCTTCGTACAAATTGTCCTGACGACCTCCTAGAGGTATAGGAACAGAACCTAGTCATCCTCATAGAACAGTCCTTTCATAGAGTCTACTACTGTTTCTCGAAGCATAGTACAAAAGATAAAACTCTAGACACAGACAGTCTAACTTCCTTGAGTCTCAAAGACATTCTCAAGCACCCTTCGTTAAATAGGAAGGAAACCCGCAGACTTGGATAGTCTCGATACCCTTTGGATTTCCCGTTTCCTCAAAGAGAAGGAAATATCCCTGATCCTCAAATTAAATCCCTGTGTACAGTGTTACTCATATAAGAACTGATTTTCTCTTTTAAATCAGTATATTGGATCTGTCACTCAACTGAAACAGTTACAATAGCCTCCATCTCGGGCTTCGTACGAGATACCAAAATTCTCCCCAGTGGAGTCAAAACAACCTTTTCGCCTCTCTCTCGGGCTTTGTACGAGATACAAAAAACACTCTCTTACTGAGTATAAAAGATTCTCCAACTGAGTCAACTCTTTGATAGCCTCCTCTTAGGCTTTGTATAACAATATGCCCCACTGGGTCAAAAACTTTTAGCCTCTCTCTCGGGCTTTGTATGAGACACAAAATAGCCTCCTCTTAGGCTTTGTATAATGATTTTCCTAGCGGAAATTAGCCTCCTCTTAGTCTTTGTATAAGAAAACCACTAGTTGATCCAATCGACCTTTTAGCATCAAAGCTGTGCCTCGTTCGCAGTACACAAACATCAACAACTCCTTTCCCTTCATCTAATCGCTGTAAGCGGCAAGCCTCTGGATCATCTACATCCATGCCACTGTCCCTCTTTTAGCATGAGAAATTCCTAAGGAAAGATGGCATTGCTCTACACTGAGTTAAAGTCTTCTCCTTCAGGTTAAAACCCTTTTCTTCGGAAATTATGGCATTGCTCGGATCCGCGTATCCCAGTTAAAGTAATTCTCCTTCTCCCATCTTTAGAGATGACAAATTCTCTCTAAAGTCGAGGTCTTTCAGCTTCACGTCTTGGGCTTTGAACAAGACACAAATAGACCTTTTAGCTTCACATCTTGGGCTTTGAACAAGATACAAATCACCTTTCGCTTCATGTCTTGGGCTTTGAACAAGACACCAAAAACACCCATTTCCTCCCATAGAATTGGAGGAACTACGAACGCTCTGATTTCCCTGTTTCGGTAAACGGGAATACGTAGGCATAAGATCGAAAGAAAAGATCTTAGCGAGCGCAATCAACAAAAAACCCAAATCCCATATCTCCATCAATCAAAAGCAGTATTTCAAAAGCATCAGTCCTAACATCCTAATCCTTATTCCCCGCCAGAAACCCTTCTGCCCAGGCAAAAAGAAAGAGAACCGTATTGGTGAAAATACAAATAACCAGTACAAAGGCCCCCCACATTGATAGCATCTGTAACCTAACAGACCGCTGTTTAAACTCAGTATGCAAAGCAGGGTTAATTGGAGACATCTATTTCCCTTCCTTATTCAGCTTACAATAGGATAAAAAATGAATCGACCTGTAGTCAAAGCTCAAACCGCAGAGAGCGACCAGCGCTTAAGAACCGCGTCCAAAATCGCTCGCTACAGAAAAGTGGCGCCCACCGTGGGGCCAATCTCATTTTGCTTTAGGGCATCATCCCCGTTTTCCACGGAAAATGGGAACTCTGCTGAGGAGAAAGATTGACCTATGCTGGTCCATCTCTTAGGCAGGGAACCACAGATTGGGGCTTTCGCCGGGGAACCCATTTATGTTAGGAACTTAAGATTCATAGCTTTAAAAGTCTAGGATGTTTAGGACAAATATATATACTGCTTTTCCTAATTGCTATACGTGTTTATTTTTCTGCTACTGGGAATGCGGGTGATGCCGTATGTGGAAAGATTGAGTATACACCTAGAAAAGCCAAACCCTTTCGTAGTACGGAAGCTATCGGAAATAGCTGTTACGCGATACTACCCTCATTTGAGGCTGGTGATCTATTCTCGGTGAATGGCACTTACTCTAAGATTGCTCTACAACTCGCTGGCAATCCGCTTGTTGTTTTGCCTTCCTGGGAGGAGCTGATGATAATGAGTACAGGTACAAAAATCACCCTAGTATAAACCTTTGGGGATGGGTAGAGCCTTGACTTCATGACAACGACCCTTTGACCCCATGTTTTTTCTATGTTTTTGTGTGCTGCATTCATGCATTCATTTAATAAAATATTAAAACATTCAAAAAATTTCTCTTCTAGTCTCTCTGTTTTTCAAATTAAACTAAGACTGTGATTGCAAATATCAGAGAAAAAGATTGCATTAATGGATTTCGGTAGAAGGAGAACTCACCAGTATACCTTCAAGGTTCCAAAACTAGGGGATTTGAGAAAGTTAGCGAGGATGATCGTTAACCCAGAGGCTTTCAGAGCCAAGCACGGTGGTTTGCTACCACTGTTAAGAGTCCATGTGATTAAGGGGATCATGGACGCGCTCATTCAATTCTACGATCCGGTTTATCACTGTTTCACATTCCCGGATTACCAGCTATCACCAACGCTGGAGGAGTATTCTCATCTGACTGATTTACATATCACTGATCGAGCTCCATTTTCTGGACTGGAAGAAATTCCAAAGAATCAGACTATTGCAAGAGCAATTCATTTGGACGAGTCTGAGGTCAGGACTCACATGATTACTAAGGGTGGCATCCAAGGTTTGCCAGCCCAGTTTTTGACAAAGAAAGCTCTGTACTTTGCTAGTATAGGGAACGGGGCTGCTTTTGAAAGCATCTTTGTCTTGCTCACCTACGGGTTATTTTTGTTTCCCAACATCAATAACTTCATCGATATCAACGCTATTAAAGGTTTTTCTCATTGGAAACCCTGTGCCGACTTTGCTCGCAGATGCGTATCATTCTGTACACTTGGGGAATTTGTACAGCGGAGGGGAGATCACATGTTGTGTACCTTTGCTTTACAAATGGTTTATCTCTCACTTGCCCAAGTCTGCTGCTTTTTGGGATTGCAAGAGTGTCTCACGTTGGTCGCAGAAGATCATGTCTCTCACCAACTCTGATATAGATTGGTGTAATAGGATTTATGAGGGAATTAGAATCATTGATCGTTGTGGAAACTTCCCCAGCGTACCCCTCATAGGAACTAAAGGAGGAATCAACTATCATCCGATATTAGTTCTTCGTTAATTTGGATACCCGATGAGACACATCCCACTGGGTGTTCATTTGGAAGGTCTTTTCTTCAAAGAAGGAGAAAGTGACAGAGCACTAAAGATGGAAATAGTGCAAGCTTGGAAACAGGTTCATAAGAAAGGACGAGAGTCTCTGGGAAAACCGGACTGTGTCTCGGTGGAGCCTTATCTCCATTGGGTACAAACTAGAGCTCTCAAGCTAAAGATGTCTTATCCTCGTTACGGAATTCTTCCGCCGAGGGAAATTGTCATGTACTTCATGACGGAAACTGAAAGGCTTCAGGTTACTCTCAACAAAGTTCAAAAGGAAAGAAGATCTTGGAAGAACAAGTACCGCACCCTCGACGTAGAGTGTATCCAAATACAGCAATTACTGAAAGAGAAAGATGCTCTGATTGAAATTTTGGAGCAGCATGCTGTAGAGAATCAAGATGACCAAAGGAATTTGCTCGCTCCTTTCACCTGGCAAAGGAATGACAACCCGACAACGGCCCAAGCGCCCCGGTCAAAGAAGAGGGCTCGGGACCCATTAGTTTAGGTTTCTGTTTCTGCACTTTGTAATCTACTGTATTTCCATTTCTGTAATCCTTTGGAATCCAATAAAAAGGGGTTTCCCCACTGTTTGATATTTGCAATCTAATTGTCGAAGTTTATTTTAATTAAACCTAAAAACAATTAATATAATCGTTGCATTCATCATTCTCACATCGCGTATTCTCCTTACCTACGAATCTCACGTTTGTGTCTCGATTCTAGAGTCAAACTGTCTCATTCGTATAATACTCGGGCCAATCGTCAGAAAAAGATGGATGATCTTGAGGAAGAAAACAGAGAGTTGAAAGAAGAGATCAACGCTCTGAGAGAGGATATGAGAAAGCTTCGTAACGACATGCAAGCCATGCCAGAAGCTCAGCTACAAAGAACTGTGATCTCAGAGATCACCTCAACGCCCATCATAGAAAAGTATGACCCTAGGTATCAGATGCCGAAAGATCGTCCTTGGGGCATGCCTGTTAACTATATCCCGGAAGGATATGTTCCGCCTATCACTGAAGATCAGGGAATCGCAACAGAAGCCGCTGGGCCTGAAGGTTACAAACTTCGGGAAAGCGAAGATGCCAGGGGCATACTCAAGACTCCTGAAGGTTACAAACTTCGGGAAGCGCCAAGACTTACTGCTGTAGTCACGGTACCACCTCCTGTGGTGCACACTGTCCCGGAAGGACAGATTCCACAGACACCTTCTGGTAAGAAGGAAACTATGTTCGATAAAATGGATGAATTCCAGGAGCAATTCTTGGAAATGCAGAAAGAGCTGCAAGCCATTCGCGGTCAGGATCTATTTGGAAAGGACGCCGCAGACCTCTGCTTGGTCCCAAATGTAAAAGTCCCGCACAAGTTCCAAGTGCCCGACTTTGAAAAATACAAGGGTAACTCTTGCCCTCAGAGCCATCTGGTGATGTACGCTCGGCGGATGTCAGATCAGACGGAGAATCAGGACCTGCTGATTCACTACTTCCAGGATAGTTTAACCGGTGCCGCACTCAAATGGTACATGGGTTTAAACCGTACTACGATCAGTACATTCAGAGATCTTGGTACTGCCTTCGTCCAATAATCCAAGTACAATTTGGACATGGCACCCGACAGAGATCAACTCAGATCAATGTCGCAAAAGGACAAGGAAACCTTTAAGGAGTATGCTCAAAGGTGGCGTGAAATTGCCGCTCAAATTTGTCCACCTCTTGAGGAAAAAGAGATGACAAAAATCTTCTTAAAGACCTTAAGCTCATTTTACTATGACCGAATGGTCGCCAGTGCGCCCAGTGATTTCACCGAAATGGTCGGCATGGGTGTACGTCTTGAGGAAGCCGTCCGAGAAGGACGTTTGGTAAAAGACACTGGATCAACGAGCGGTACTAAAAAATACGGTAGTGCTCTCCCTAAGAAAAAAGAGCAAGATATTGGGAATATCTCTCTCGGAAAGCAAAGGCGACGTTATCAGCCAGTAGCAGTTGTTACTCCTGCTATCGGCCCCGCGCCTGTTCCTATGTATCAACCTCAGGTTGCGCAGAGCCAACCTGACCAACAAAGGACACAACAGCCTCTTCAGCAGGCTCGTCCTCCATATAACAACAACCATACAACACGGCCATCAGGGTTTAATCCTATACCCATGTTGTACGCAGAGCTGTTTCCGTTACTGCTGGCTAAGGGGCACATTCAGACTAAGTCTCCCCTTTCAGTTCCGGAAAATCCGCCTTTCTGGTTTAAGGTGGATCAAACATGCCCTTATCATCAAGGAGGTTCATGGCATAACATTGAGACTTGTCTCAATTTCAAATCCGACGTGCAAAAGCTTGTTAGGAGCGGGCTCTTATCTTTCAAAGATACGAATCCTAATGTTCTTACGAACCCGCTGCCTCAACATGAGAAGGCTGCAGTCAATCTGATTGAGAAAGAGATTAACAATGTCTATCAAATTCACGATGTACTCTTATTGGGGACCAATCTGGTCAAGATGCATTGTAGACAGAGTGGATATGGCCATGTGCCACCTCATAATTATCACCAGTGTGATATCTGCTCTAAAGATAACCAAGGATGTTCTGTAGTGCAAGCAGCTCTACAGGAACAAATGGATCTCGGATGGATCCAGGAGAACCGAGTTCATGGAGTTAACATGGTTTACACGAATTCCAACGTCATTCAAAACTACGACATCCGTGCGATGAATGTCAACTTGGTGGCGATGCACTCAAGGCAAAGCCAGATCATAATCTGCCGCGGCACGATTACAGTTCCTGTCTGATTTGCTCGGTAAATAAACAAGGATGCTCTTTCATACAAGAGGCCCTCCAGCGTCAGATGGATCTTGGATGGATCCAAGACTACCATGATAGGAACTCCTATCAAATCAATATGGTTCAGATCTTCGATATTCGCGTAATGAATACCAACCTGGTAGAGTTACATGCTGAGCAGGTCCGACTCGGATTCTTAATATCACATGATTACCAAAGCTATAAAGCAGGTTGCGAAAACGATCGAGGTTGTACCCTTGTCCAAGAGGCACTTCAGCACTTGTTAAATCACTGGTGGATGCCAATCTATATGGACGAAGATACTCAGCAGATTAGTATCAATAACAGGAATCCTACTCGTCGTCAAAGTCAGGATGTCCGATCAATGGAAGGTAACCTAGTGAGGTTACATTGTATTCAAAGTGGGCGTGGCCAGGTGCCACCACACAACTATGATAGTTGTAGCGTCTGTTCGGAAAGTAACCAAGGGGTTACCTTGTGAGAGCAGCTCTTCAGGGTCAGGTCGATCATGGAGAAATTCATCCATATCCAGGTTCAGGACCCATCATTTGGTTGCCGAACTACCTTGCCGATCAAGTTGAGGATGTTGTCACGATCTCTGGTCATCACCAGATCAGGGATGTTTTTGCCATCATTCCTCTACTTGACGAATCTAGAGTTCCCAACCGGGAACGGATCAAGGTTACTTATGATGGTCAGAAAAATCAGAAAGTCCCCATAGTCATCTGTTTACCGGGACCATTACCGTATGAATTAGCTAAGGCTATCCCTTACAAATACGGTGCAACAATAATTGAGAATGGAAAGGAAATTCCATTACCCTCCGTCGTAAATATTGCAGACATCAGTCGTGTAACACGGAGCAGTCGAATCTTCAACCAAGGGGTTGGAGAATCCAACAAAGAAAAGGAACTTCAGGCGGAAATTCCTGATCCGCCAGTTGGTCAATCTAGTAATCCCGACTTTTCAAAAGACAAAGATGAGATGCTAAAGCTCATCCAAAGGAGTGAATATAACATTGTTGATCAACTGTTATAGACTCCTTCAAAGATCTCAGTATTATCACTGTTACTCAGTTCAGAAGCACACAGAGAGGCTCTACAGAAAGTCTTGGAGCAAGCCTTTGTGGAACAGGATGTAACAATCAGACAGTTCGATAGCATTGTCTCTAACATCACTTCCTGCAACAATTTGGGATTTAGTGATGAAGAATTACCTGAAGAGGGTCGCCGTCATAACATGGCGCTCAACATTACAGTTAACTGCCAGGGCGATGCTTTAGCCAACGTACTGGTAGACACAGGGTCAGCCCTGAATGTTATGCCGAAGTACACTTTGACGCAATTATCATTCAAGGGCCCTCCGATGAGAGTCAGCGAGGTCGTCGTCAAAGCATTCGACGGATCCAGAAAAACAGTTATCGGCGAAGTTGATCTTCCCATAACTATTGGTCTTCACACTTTCCAAATCACTTTCCAGGTCATGGACATCCGGGCAACATACAGTTGTTTATTAGGAAGACCTTGGATACATCAGGCTGGAGCGGTTACTTCAACCCTCCACCAAAAGCTAAAGTTTGTCAAGAACAATCAACTTGTCACGGTTTGTGGGGAACAAGCCTTGCTTGTAAGCAACTTATCATCATCTACTTGTGTAGAACCCGAGGAGGTTATTGGAACTCAGTTCCAAGCACTATCGGTGGGCAAGAACGATCAACCCGAAGAAGGAACTTTAATTTCTTCATACAAAGATGTTATCAAAGCGGTCGAGAGTACCGATACAAAAGGATGGGGACGGCTTGTCATTCCTATTGACAATAAAACAAAGAAGGGTCTTGGTTTTTCTGTGACCTGTACCCAGACAGCCGCCAATGATGAAAGTCTTCATCCCCTTCAAAACTTCTTCCACAGTGGAGGTTTTCTTCACCCAGTGTCTCAGACAGTTCATGCTATCAATGAGGAAGATCCCTCTGACACAGATGAAGAATGGAAGTCCTACCTTAACAAGGACGACTATATGTCTCAGGAAGAGGTGCCTATGCCTTTTTTCTTTCCTACAGAAAGTCTGAGATTTATACCAAGATCAGATGTCGAAATGATCTACGAAGATTGTGATCCGGAAGGATGCCGTGCTTCGCCAAATTCATTAGAGGAGGCCACTCCGATGAAAGATAATTTTGACTACAACTACTATGGCCCAATGGATGGTCTGCCAATGTGGCAACCTTATCCAGGAAACTTGGGGCAAGAAAGTCAGCCGAGTAACGAAACTCAGCTGAGCATCATTGAACAGAATACCTGTGTCCCCACCATGTCATGGGATCAACATTCAGGTCATTCGGAAACTACTCAACATGAAGATGAATTCGCAACGTTTGTAGGACTACAATTCATCAACTATGCTTTTCCTGAGGTCAACGTCATCGAGAGAAGTGACTCCTCCAGTTCCAAAGAAGTTTGGGACACTCTGGGACAACCAAGTGGAAAATTCCACTATATGGTCAAGTACACTGCTCCCGAAAGCTCTCGTATCAGGCTCGAAGATATCCAGTCAACTGGATGGGGAGATACAGCTGAGAGCTCCAATGCTATGCAAAATGCAACTGAGGAATTCTCCTACGACAATTCTGCCTGGGAAATAGATTCCAATGATCCTGCTCCACCAGAAATCAGCGTCATTTCTGAAGACAAATCAAGGAAGGTGCCAGACTTTGTGATTCACCGAGGAGTTCGCCGCCAATGGGTTACCGTCGAGGTTCCGAAGGTCGTTCGTCAGTCAAAGTAATTGCCATCTTAAACCTTTCACCCTGCCCAGGTGAAACAGATGTTTTGATAGGGCTCGCTTTTTGTAAATTTCCCTCTTCGCTTTGCCCAGAGCGAGTGAGTTTTGTTTTATAGGGCTGTAGTTTCAAGATTTGACTTGTTCATTAATAAAATAATGTCGTTCTGTAATTTCCGCATTAATTGCTGTTTTCTCTTTTTGCTTTTTCAGAAAATGGTAATCCTAAAAAACATTCAATAATAAAAACAAGCAGTAAAATCAATACACTGCACACACTTGCATTTCTCTCTATCTCTTCTAAACACGAATCATCACGTCATGCAGATTGCTTGTTTTATACCCCGTTGAAACATACGATCCGATGCCTTCTCCCAACTTTGAGTTCCCGTTATTCGAGGCTGAAGAAGAAAATGACGACCAAATTCCAGAAGAGATCTCCCGACTACTCAGACAAGAGGAAAGGTCCATTGAACCTCACAAAGAGCCGTTGCAAACGGTAAACTTGGGTTCAGAAAAAGAGAGAAAAGAAATCAGGATCGGAGCATTGCTCAGTCCAACTGCCAGAGAGGGTTTGATAAAGCTTCTCAAAGAATTCCCCGATGTGTTCGCTTGGTCCTATCAGGATATGCCAGGGTTGGATACCAGCATCGTGGAACATCACTTACCGCTAAGATCGGAATGTCCGCCAGTAAAGCAAAGGTTGAGACGGACTCACCCGGACATGGCCATCAAAATCAAAGAGGAGGTACAGAAACAGATTGACGCAGGTTTCCTCGCTACATCTGAATATCCTCAATGGTTAGCCAACATCGTACCCGTTCCCAAAAAGGACGGAAGGGTCAGAATGTGTGTTGATTACAGAGATTTGAACAAGGCAAGTCCAAAGGACGACTTTCCTTTACCACACATTGACATGCTGGTTGACAGCACATCAAGGTTCAAAGTATTCTCCTTTATGGATGGATTCTCGGGCTATAACCAGATCAAAATGGCGCCGAAAGACATGGAGAAAACTTCGTTCATTACCCCATGGGGTACCTTTTGTTACAAAGTAATGTCGTTCGGTTTAAAGAATGCCGGGGCAACCTATCAAAGGGCCATGACTACTCTGTTTCATGACATGATACACAAAGAAATCGAGGTATATGTCGATGATTTGATTGCAAAATCAAGAACAGAGAATGAGCACGTTGAACATCTGTCAAAATTGTTCGAACGTCTAAGAAAATTCAAGCTCCGCTTGAATCCTAACAAGTTCACCTTCGGTGTCCGTTCGAGGAAACTACTAGGGTTCATCGTCAGCCAGAAAGGGATTGAGGTTGATCCTGACAAGGTCAAGGCCATTCAAGAAATGCCTTCTCCGAAAACCGAAAAACAAGTCAGAGGATTCCTAGGACATTTGAACTACATCTCCAGATTCATATTCCTTATGACCGCCACTTGTGCGCCGATTTTCAAGTTATTGAAAAAGAACCAGGATTGCGTTTGGTCAGAAGACTGCCAAACCGCCTTCGACAGTATCAAGGAATATCTGTTGAATCCTCCGATTCTATCACCTCCTGTGAAAGGAAGACCACTAATCATTTACCTCACAGTCCTAGAGGACTCAATGGGATGTGTACTTGGCCAACAAGACGAAACTAAACGGAAAGAGTCTGCCATTTACTATCTAAGCAAGAAGTTCACCGACTGCGAGACTCGGTACACAATGCTTGAAAAAACTTGTTGCGCTTTGGCTTGGGCAGCCAAACGTCTTCGCCAGTACATGATTCGTCATACTACTTGGTTGGTCTCCGAAATGGATCCAATCAAGTACGTTTTCGAAAAACCTGCTCTCACGGGAAGGATTGCCCGTTGGCAGATGTTACTATCAGAATATGACATAGAGTACCACGCTCAGAAAGCTGTTAACGGAAGTATTTTAGCCGATCATTTGGCTCATCAACCGATTGACGATCAAGAATCAATCGGGTTTGACTTCCCAGACGAAGATGTCATGTATCTAAAAATGAAAGATTGCGATGAACCGCTACCCAGTGAAGGGCCAGAACCAGGTTCCCAGTGGGGACTTATCTTTGACGGAGCAGTTAATCATTATGGAAACGGAATTGGGGCAATCATTGTTACCCCTCAGGGTTCCCACATTCCTTTCACTGCCAGACTTACGTTCAAATGTACGAACAACGAGGCCGAATACGAAGCATGTATCATGGGTCTCGAAGAAGCAATTGATTTAAGGATCAAAAACTTGGACGTATACGGCGACTCAGCCCTGGTTATTAACCAGATAAAAGGAGATTGGAACACATACCAATCAGGATTGATTCCTTACAAAGACTATGCAAGAAGGTTGTTACCCTTCTTTAACAGAGTCGAGTTTCATCATATCCCTCGTGAGGAGAATCACATGGCTGATGCATTAGCCACTCTCTCTTCCATGATTAGTGTAGGTCGATGGAATGACATACCTAAGATCGACATAATGCGCCTTGAACGGCCCGCTTACATCTTCGCGATTGAAGCAGTCATAGACGACAGACCTTGGTATCAGGATATCAAATGCTTCCTTCAGAAACAAGAGTACCCATCTGGGGCACTCAAAAAAGACAGGAAAACCCTCAGAAGATTGGCTAGAAACTTCTTCCTGGGCGGTGACACTCTTTATAAGAGAAATTTTGATATGGTCTTGCTCCGATGCGTCGACAGACCAGAAGCAGACGTGCTCATGAAAGAAATTCATGAAGGATCCTTTGGCACTCATGCCAACGGACACACAATGGCGAGAAAAATTCTCAGGGCTGGGTATTATTGGTTGATAATGGAATCCGACTGCTACAAGTACGTGAGGAGGTGTCACAAGTGTCAGATATACTCCGACAAAATTCATGTACCGCCATCACATCTCAAAGTTCTTTCTTCCCCGTGGCCTTTTTCCATATGGGGAATCGACATGATTGGCATGATTGAGCCCAAGGCTTCAAACGGACATCGGTTCATCCTGGTAGCCATTGACTATTTCACCAAGTGGGTCGAAGCAGCGTCATTCGCCAATGTAACCCGACAAGTGGTGGTCCGATTTATCAAAAACAATATCATCTGCCGTTATGGTGTTCCAAGCGAGATCATTACAGATAATGGATCTAACTTGAACAATAAGATGATGAAAGAGTTGTGTGCAGAGTTCAAGATCGAACACCATAACTCATCTCCCTACCGACCCAAGATGAACGGAGCGGTAGAAGCGGCTAACAAGAACATCAAGAAGATTGTTCAAAAGATGGTTGTAACCTACAAAGATTGGCACGAGATGCTACCCTTTGCTCTTCACGGTTATCGTACATCTGTCCGCACTTCAACAGGGGCTACCCCTTTCTCTCTAGTATATGGCATGGAGGCGGTGCTCCCCATAGAAGTAGAGATCCCATCAATCCGGGTATTGATGGAAGCTAAGCTCACCGAAGCTGAATGGTGTCAAAGTCGACACGACGACCTGAACCTGATCGAAGAAAAGAGAATCACGGCACTATGCCACGGTCAGTTGTATCAACAGAGAATGAAGAGGGCGTTCGACAAAAAGGTCCGACCTCGTGTCTTCAGGAAAGGAGACCTCGTGCTCAAGAAGATACAATCATTTCTCACTGACTCTCGGGGCAAATGGACCCCAAATTATGATGGCCCATATGTGGTCACGAAAGCTTTCTCAGGCGGCGCCTTGAGACTTGCAACCATGGACGGAGAGGAATTTTCCTACCCCACGAATGTTGATGTAGTCAAGAAATACTTTGCCTAAAACTAAAAAAAAAAAAAAACGTCTCGGTGGATTGAAAACCCGAAAGGGCGGTCCAGGCAAAAGTTAGAGACATGGAAAAAAAGAATCATCCCGATGGATTGGAAATCTCATAGTACAATCCAGGCAAAAGTTAGGGATAATGGCAAGTAACTATGTTCAACAGAGGCAAGTCCCTCAGCAGCAGTAGTTACATCATCTATCAGAGGAAATCTCCAGTCAAAGGTCATCTTCGACAGAAGCTCAGGATGCCCCGAATTCAAAGTTGGTAGAAGGATAGTGGTCGTTATGTTTCAACGTAGCCCTTTTCCCTGTAAATTACCGTTTTCTAACTTTGTATATACTCTTTGGAATCACGCGTTTGGCTGATCTCCATCTTATCAATAAAATTTGAGCCCTTGTGCTTTTGTTTGTAATTCTTGTTTGTTTTAGCTTTACAGAACGACGTTGTTTAAACTTAATCAGCGATTCTTGAAATAAAACAAAAAATGAATTTACTTGTTAAAACTTTTTCTGCTTTTAAAATAAAGATGGCAATTTCTTTTGACTGTTGAACATCAGAAGAACATCGATCGCTTCTCCCGAAGTAAGCGAACTTCAAAGTGCAGAATCAAAGTACTCCTTCTAAACCAGTTCGCCTGAATGAAGGGATCAACTGTGTCAGAGACCAGGTTTCGTCTGACACCCTCGGCCGAGTTCTCATCTCCTAAGCCCGATCAACATAGCTCCCCGCGTGGACTATTTCTCCTAAGCAAGGTGGAATTGCTATTTTTGAACCAACGGTACTTCTTCGCCCCGCGATGGCCGAGTATCCAATTGTGTTCATCCATTAGTCTGTATGTCGCGTCAGTTTTGTCAGCATATACATACATACTTCATGCATTTTATTTGCGTTCACATTTCGTATTGCATCATTATCACTCTAGCCGGTCTTGTCCCCTAGTGATAAACAGTTTTCTCAATCGAGGTTGCCAGTTCTTTCCTCGTCAGGAAGTGTTGCGTCTGCACAATCTCGCCACCAGTGTATCTTTAGATCAGAGTCGGTCCTTGGCCACTTTGATAACTTGAACCTCTGAAAAGCCAGAGAAAACTCTCAATAAACATCACTCTTCGCCATTGAAGATGATATCCTTGCTTTCCCGGATTAAGGAAAATCCACAGATAAAGCCTCGTGATCAGAGATTCGGCAGCATGCCAGTTTTTCTCCGAAAATTGGACCCCATCATATGGCGTTTCTCCGGGAAGATCCCGAGAAAAGTATGATGAACGATCCCAAACGAAAATAGTCTCTCAAGAGACTCGCTTTCCCCAGTAGAATCGACAAATGGCGTCTCCAAAACAGAGAAGTTTGTGTACCTCTACAATTCAGACGAATGGGTTCCCCAGCAAGTCTGACATCAAAACTTTTTCCACTCAAATGGCATATCCCCAGGAAAATTCGGCGAGAAGTTTGAAGGAAAGCCGCTACGAATAGCGACCCTTGTCAGTAAAGTTTATTGACGAAAGAAACCGAGACCAGTTCCTTGGTAAGAAACCAGGATCGAGGGGAAGTTTAAATCAGAAACTAAGACCAGTTCCTTGGTAGGAAACCAAGAACGAGGGGAGGTTTATTTCAAAAGAAAACTGAGACCAGTTCCTTGGCTGAAGACCAGGATCGAAGGGAAGTTTACCTTTTCTAAGCATCATTGCTTAGCTAAAGAAGATGAATGCGTAAGCTACCATTCATAACCACCATCAAAATTTCGGATATTCTGATATTTAATCCTCTTGCACCCCGAATGCTCAAATACCTTCGTCATTCATACCTTCGGGTCCAAGAAGATTAAATAGGGGCATCTATAATACCCCAAATTTTGACCACTTAGATTTCCCATCATTGTGAAAATCATCATCACAATATGGATGAACCATCATGCTTCATCAGTCTCCCCAAAGATGGGTGAGCATCCACTACAATCAAAATTAGGGTTTCAAGCCCTCTCTGAGTGCTTAGACAAAGGATCAATCAAGAAATAACATGATATTCAACTTGTCTAATCTCTCAAACATCCACAATGGATCAAAAAGGACTCCCACTTCAAGGATTAAGCACAAGGCTGCTCCCTTCTAGGTGGATCAAGTCTCAAGATCGACAGTGTCACCAAATTAGGGTTTTGGTCGACCAGGGTCTCCAGATGGAAAATTTCATCTGGGCACAAGGCAATGATCCAAAACATGACCTAATATGCTTCATGGAACCTCATGAACCCATGCATCAAGTCAATTTTGCCTCAGGGGATGCATTAATCAAAAATCAGGAATTAGGGTTTCTTGACCTAATTCACCCCTAAGTTGACTTTTGGGACAAACCATGAGCCAAGACCTCAAGAGATGATTTGAGGGTCTCTAATACACCATATTGATCCATTTGGAACAATGGATTGATCCAAGAAGCTTGAGCAACAAGTCTCAGTTTCATCTGCACCACAATTAGGGTTTTAAGGGAAAAGTCAACTGTAACTTTGACTTTTTACCAAGACATGCTCCCAAACCCTAATATATGATTGAATATACCCTATTACACCCATGGAACATGTCCATCAAGTTTGATTTAGGTCAAGGACATGATTTCCTGAAGAATTGCACAGTTTGGAATTCATCTGATAAAAAGTCAACTGTGCACAAAAGTCAACTTTGACATTTTGAGATTTTTCACCAAAATGGATTTTTAACCCTAATATGATGTTAATGTATGATTTGAATCATCATTCATCAAGAAAAATCAAGAAAAGTGAGATAACTTGTAAAAGGGGTAACCATAAAACTTAGAAATTTTTCTAAGTTAAAAATAAAGTGGCAAAGGTACCAACTTTGGAGGACCATAACTCCTAAACCACAAAGCTATTTTTTCTCATCCAAAGATGGATTTGTAGCCCTCATTATCACCTACAAAAACTTCAACTACAAGTCATTCCAATTCATTAAGGATTTTGAGTTATGGAGTGATCAAAGTGGCTGAAAAGTGAAAATGTCACTTTTTCCAACACTTGGTGAAATTTTCACTAAGTCAGAATTTTCCTTCACTTTTTGCCAAATGTAGGGGGATTTTTCACTTGGAATCAAAAGACATCAAAACCAAACTTGTTCAAACAGTTGTTGTATCATGTAAGAGCTTTCCATAATGGCCAAGAACATTGCCAAATTCAACCTACATCATGAGATACAACATTGGCAAGTTGCCTTGCTGAAATCTGTCAAGGCAAGGCAGAATTTGCACTTTGGCTCGATTTGCCAAAATCAGCCAGTTTCAATTGCTCCAATCCACTTGGACACCTCAGAGGATTGAATCCAAAGGGGACAATCACTGAGCCAAGCCTCCAAGGTCCAAGGAACAAGGAATAGCATGTTGAACCTAGAGTTGCCAAAATAGGGACAAGACTTCAAATTTGGAATGAGGCATTCAATGGAACCATCAAGGTGGCATAGACTGAGCCATTCTCATCTGAAATCAGTCAAGACTTATCCAAGACCAAGGGGACCAAAGCTCTGTGCCCTAACCTCTAGTCAATGGCTAGAGGAGACTTGAATTCTCATTGGACAACATTGGCCAAACCTACTTACCAGCTGCCATGCACTATTCCTTGCAAAACAAACTTGCTCTACTATAAATAGAGCTCAATTGTGGTCAGTTTAAGTACACCAAAGCCATCTAACAGATGCTTTCCTCAAAATCTCTTTCTCTTGGCAAAAATGCCTTTCTTAGCAAGGTAGCTATCGGGTTTTGAGTTTGAGAGCAATTCTGCACAAACCAATCACTCATACACCTCACATACATCACATATGAGCTGATCAAACACTCACATAACTTCTGAAACATCAATTTCATGAAATCACCAGCTGGTTGCTCAAATTTTCAAACAAGGTGCAGCTGAGGTACCACAAAATGATCCAGCCAATTTCAATCAAGTCCAACCATCCAAACACAATCCATAGGGTGTAGGGAAGCTGTCCAGATCATCACAACTCATCTGTAACACCTCCAAATCAAAAATCACTTTGAACTTGCTGTCACGGCTTGGAGGTAAGCACATACTTGGTCATCTCTCAATCTATGCATATTTCCTTGCACAATAATTTGGCCATATGTTCATAATCATGCATGGAATGTTTTCCCTCAATTAATTGCATTGTTTGAATCGTGTATAAAAAATCCTAGCCTTCATGCAGAAATTAGGGTTCTTGAGGTTTCTTCGTGATTTCTTGTTGTATGTTTAATTTAAATGAAATTAAAGTACATAGACATGATCGTGAGGTTGAGACGAGCATAATGATATGTGGATTGCATGATATGATTACGTATTCATGGAGATTGGATAGAAAACGCAAATCTGAGAAACCAAGAACACGCGCGTGTTCTTCAGCTTGTTCTTGGCGCCTTTTTTTCAAATTCAAATATTTGAATTTTGTGATTTTGTTTAATTGATTCAAAAATTAATTTCTCTCTGAGTTTTAATGATTTTGAGTTGATTCTTTTTTTAATAATTCACAAAAATGTTAAAATTTTTTATTTTCACAAAAAATCCCAAAAATATTATTTATTTCATATAATTGATATTTTTGCAAAGAATTAATATTTTAATTGTTTTTGGCATTTTAAATATTTTTTCTACATTGATTTTGCAACTTTTAATGCTTTCTAATTATTTTGTAGGTCAATACTTAATTTTTGAAGCATTAATCCAAGATCACAATTTGTTTTCCATGTGTTAAACAATTTTTGATCATTTTAATTGAATTTTTATTCAATTAAATACATTTTGAAAACAAATTAGGGTTTTGGATTAATTCAACCCTCATAAATCATTTTCAAAATCATTTGGGCCTCTATTAGAGTGTAAGACCCAATCCTTTTTTTTTTACCAAATCATCTTTGGGCCTCACTTATTGTATAAGTCCCAATACTGTCAAAAAACAAACGGCGCGATCGTCGCCTTTTCAAAAATCATCTGGGCCTACCCTCGAGTAGTAAGACCCATTTATTTTTCCTCAAAACTCTTTGGGCCTCTTGAGAGAGTGTAAGACCCACCCCCCCTTGTACAAAAACTTTTTGGGCCTCACTCATTGTATAAGTCCCTCTGTACAAGTAAACGGCGCGATCGTCGCCCGTTTAAAAATAAAAACCATCTGGGCCTACCCTCGAGTAGTAAGACCCATTTCTTTTTCTTCAAAACACTTTGGGCCTCTAATAGAGTGTAAGACCCAATCCCCCTTTTAACCAAAACATTTTGGGCCTCACTTATTGTATAAGTCCCTCTGCGTTAAAAGAAAACCTCGGTGCGATCGCCATTTTTAAACGAAAAATCATTTGGGCCTACCCTCGTGTTATAAGCCCCTCTCTTTTATTTAAACCTTTTTTTGGGCCTCTTGAGAGAGTGTAAGACCCATCCCTTTGTACAGAAAACCTTTTTGTGCCCCAGTCACTTGTATGAGTCCTGATGTACAAAGTTAAACAGTGCACTCACTGATAAAACCCTGGGCCTCTCCTTGAGCTGTAAGCCCCAAATCTTTCTTTTTCAAAGCACTTTCTCCTTTGATTTTGAATATACTGTTGTTTTCAATCTTTCTTTGTTGAACAACTAACCAAATAGCATGGAAGCACTACAACCGAGTAAGTGGTTATCACTTTCATTTACTGCTTTCATATTATAAACTGTATTGTGGGGCTGCTCACTGTAAGTCTCCTTTCATAAACTCATATCTACTGTGTAATAATAGTATAGATATTTCGAGTTTCCCCGGCAACTACGTCTAGAACTAGGTGACGCCGTTTCATTTATTCGTAGAAATAGACGCCTAGATCCCCAATAGGAGCACCAGATACAGTCTTCTCTTCGGCTGTCCTCCTTAGGAATCGTCAAGAAGCTCTACTCCCCATGATGAATGTATTCTCCGTGAATGGTATCTTTGAGTTTCTTCCCAATTCTCGAACTTTCCTGACTTGATCTATTCCTTGTGGATTGCTTGCCTTGAATGTCTCGGGGTTTGGGTACCCACTACGGTCATAATCTTGGACCTTAACTAAGGAACCCTCTTTAAAAGTTAAAAGTCGCTGGATAGTAAACCTCGCACGTTTACCAGTGGTTTTCATCTTTAAAAGAGTTATCTCTCCTAATGGAAAGGAGATGATAGACCCACGGGCTTCTTAAAAGCATCGGCCTCCTCTTGGGCATTATTCAAGGACACTACGGCTTCTTAGAAGTATTCACAGCCTCCTCTTAGGCTTCGTATAATGATCTCTTCCTCCGGGAATGATAGCCTTCTCTTGGGCTTCGTACAAGGACCCGTCGGCTTCTTAAAAGTTTCCAGCCTCCTCTTGGGCTTCGTACAAATTGTCCCGACGACCTCCTAGAGGTATAGGAACAGAACCTAGTCATCCTCATAGAACAGTCCTTTCATAGAGTCTACTACTGTTTCTCGAAGCATAGTACAAAAGATAAAACTCTAGACACGGACAGTCTAACTTCCTTGAGTCTCAAAGACATTCTCAAGCACCCTTCGTTAAATAGGAAGGAAACCCGCAGACTTGGATAGTCTCGATACCCTTTGGATTTCCCGTTTCCTCAAAGAGAAGGAAATATCCCTGATCCTCAAATTAAATCCTTGTGTACTGTGTTACTCATATAAGAACTGATTTTCTCTTTTAAATCAGTATATTGGATCTGTCACTCAACTGAAACAGTTACAATAGCCTCCATCTCGGGCTTCGTACGAGATACCGAAATTCTCCCCAGTGGAGTCAAAACAACCTTTTCGCCTCTCTCTCGGGCTTTGTACGAGATACAAAAAACACTCTCTTACTGACTATAAAAGATTCTCCAACTGAGTCAACTCTTTGATAGCCTCCTCTTAGGCTTTGTATAACAATATGCCCCACTAGGTCAAAAACTTTTAGCCTCTCTCTCGGGCTTTGTACGAGACACAAAATAGCCTCCTCTTAGGCTTTGTATAATGATTGTCCTAGCGCAAATTAGCCTCCTCTTAGGCTTTGTATAATGATTTTCCTAGCGGAAATTAGCCTCCTCTTAGGCTTTGTATAAGAAAACCACTGGTTGATCCAATCGACCTTTTAGCATCAAAGTTGTGCCTCGTTCGCAGTACACAAACATCAACAACTCCTTTCCCTTCATCTAATCGCTGTAAGCGGCAAGCCTCTGGATCATCTACATCCATGCCACTGTCCCTCTTTTAGCATGAGAAATTCCTAAGGAAAGATGGCATTGCTCTACACTGAGTTAAAGTCTTCTCCTTCAGGTTAAAACCCTTTTCTTCAAAAATTATGGCATTGCTCGGATCTGCGTATCCCAGTTAAAGTAATTCTCCTTCTCCCATTTTTAGAGATGACAAATTCTCTCTAAAGTCGAGGTCTTTCAGCTTCACGTCTTGGGCTTTGAACAAGACCAAATAGACCTTTTAGCTTCACATCTTGGGCTTTGAACAAGATACAAATCACCTTTCGCTTCATGTCTTGGGCTTTGAACAAGACACCAAAAACACCCATTTCCTCCCATAGAATTGGAGGAACTACGAACGCTCTGATTTCCCTGTTTCGGTAAACGGGAATACGTAGGCATAAGATCGAAAGAAAAGATCTTAGCGAGCGCAATCAACAAAAAACCCAAATCCCATATCTCCATCAATCAAAAGCAGTATTTCAAAAGCATCAGTCCTAACATCCTAATCCTTATTCCCCGCCAGAAACCCTTCTGCCCAGGCAAAAAGAAAGAGAACCGTATTGGCGAAAATACAAATAACCAGTACAAAGGCCCCCCACATTGATAGCATCCGTAACCTAACAGACCGCTGTTTAAACTCAGTATGCAAAGCAGGGTTAATTGGAGACATCTATTTCCCTTCCTTATTCAGCTTACAATAGGATAAAAAATGAATCGACCTATACTCAAAGCTCAAACCGCAGAGAGCGACCAGCGCTTAAGAACCGCGTCCAAAATCGCTCGCTACACATAGCAGAAGCCGTTGGGCCTAAAGGTTATAAACTTCGGGAAAGCGAGGATGCCAGAGTCATAATGAGGACTCCTGAAGGTTACAAACTTCGGGAAATGCCAAGATTCACTGCTGTAGTAACGGTACCACCCCATGTGGTGCACGCTGTCCGGGAAGGACAAATTCCACAGATACCTTCTGGTAGAAAGGAAACTATGTTTGACAGAATGGATGAATTCCAGGAGCAGTTCTTGGAAATGCAGAAAGAACTGCAGGCCCTTCGCGGTCAGGATTTATTTGGAAAGGACGCCGCAGACCTCTGCTTGGTCCCCAATGTGAAAGTCCCGCACAAGTTCCAAGTGCCCGATTTTGAAAAGTACAAGGGTAACTCTTGCCCTCAAAGCCATTTGGTGATGTACGCTCGGCGAATGTCAGCTCAGATGGAGAATCAGGATCTATTGATTCACTACTTCCAGGATAGTTTAACCGGTGCCACATTAAAATGGTACA